>CM064865.1:27390422-27990422 GCA_032719365.1 Prinsepia uniflora | reverse complement strand
CTTTAATAATTTGATAGATCCAACCATTCAATTTTATTATACGCACTCATAGATCATCTATGCAAAAAATTAGAAAATTTAGAACTCTCGGGCTTAGGTAACAATGCAGAATGAATCGATGGTTTAAAAACGTTCTATTACGATCATACAACTAAAACTCCTCGAAACATCAAGATTTTCAACGGGAAAATGTTAGGCACTTAATGGCAGAAAATGTACGTTCAAATTCTTCAAATTCAATGGTTTGAAAATCAATTAGCCCAAGATATTGAAATACCTATTGAACTTTTCTTGAAATATTTTGAAGTGTTATTAAATAGTGTGGTAACAATGCAGAATGAATCGATGGTTTAAAAACGTTCTATTATGATCAGACAACTAAAACTCCTCGAAACATCAAGATTTTCAACGAGAAAATGTTAGGCACTTAATGGCAGAAAATGTACGTTCAAATTCTTCAAATTCAATGGTTTGAAAATCAATTAGCCCAAGATATTGAAATACCTATTGAACTTTTCTTGAAATATTTTGAAGTGTTATTAAATAGCATGGTTTTACAAATTTCAATAATTTGTTTCAATAATTTGTTTTAATAATTTGACTTTTGCATCCTTCCACATTTATTGTATGTACTTATAGATCATCAAATTGACGGTCACAAAACGATCTATTACGATCAGACAACTTAAACTCCTCAAAATAACATGATTTTTTATGGTTGAATGTTAGGCACTTAACGACATAAAAGGAATGGTCAGATTCTTCAAATTCAATCGTTCAAAAATTAATCGGCCCAAAACTTCAAAAATTGCCTTGAAATTCAAACATCAAATGATATATGGACATGACGAGGGCCTTTTGACGGGGCTCTAGGCATATAAGGCCACATAATCAACAGTCTCAACTTTGGAAATTCATTCGTCAGGTAAGGTAATAATCTTCGTCGGGAAATGTTTATTTAGTTCCCGTTGTATTTTTTGCGAAAAATTAAATTTACCATCCAAATTTTCACGAAAAAACAAATTTACTGTTTAGTTGTTACCCGACAAATCATTTAATGGTTAACCGATGAAGTTTCATTAGGAAAAATTCTCTATTCAGTTCAAATGACCATACCCTTCTTCTTCCCTATCTCTTCACTATCTCTGCAAAACTCTCTGCCTCTGTGCCATAAACCCAACTGAGTCAACCCATTCCCTCTTCCCCATTCTCTCTTCTCTCTCTTCTCTCTCTTTCTCTGTCACTAATTTCTCTCTCTCACTGCGCTTCCTCTCTCTCTCTCTTTCACTAACTCTACCTCGATGAAGCTCTTTTGCCACGATGCCAGCCGTCTGCGAGCATCACCTCGCTGTCCGCCGTTCGCCTAATTCTCTCACGTCTCTCCCCCTTTCTTTACGTCCACTGTAACTCTCTCTGAATTGGTTATTGAGGTTTTTAGATTTAAAAATTTATTATTGATTTTTGGTAAAACTTTGATTTTTGGTTAGATATTGATTTTTTTGTTAGATATTGATTTTTGGTCAGATATGGATTAGAAAAATTATTGTACATTTTAATTAGAAAAACAATTTCTATTTTAAATTTGATTAGTTATTGTTAATTTCGATTCGATGTTGATTAGGCTTGAATAGGATTGACTAGAAAAATTATGGTTAATTTTGTTTAGATGTTGATTATTGTTGATTTTGATTAGGATTGGTTATTGTTAATTTTGCTTAGGATTGGTTATTATAAATTTTGAATATCTTATTATTATTTTGTTACAACTTTTGAATAGGATTATATATACATTAGAAATTTTGATTAGGATTAGATATTGGTTACGGATGATTTTGATTGCTTATTAATTTTGAATATGATTACTTATTTATTAAAATTTGGTTGTTGTCATATTATTTTTTATTTTCTTATGGTAGATGTCGGAGCAACCTCTTCATCAGCACCTAACATGACGGGTTTTGCTTTCTTGATTGAGGAGCATACGCGACCCTATCTACTATCGGCTTGTCAATAATACTCTCAAAGAAATGGAGGCAACGCCGTATCGACGACTCCCAGCCTGTAGAGGACTAGGTCGAAGGGGACAAACTTGATTCTTTTTTCAAACGCTCCCAAGGGTAAGTTGTTAAAAAAAATTATTTAATAGATAATTTTTTTAAAATTTTTTACTCATATTTCTTAATAATATTTATCAAATTTGCAGGGTGAAACGTAAACATGCACGGGATCAACTAGCGGTTGTCATCCCGGCAGATTTTCAAGCCAACAAATACAAAGATTTAATTCATCTACGACCCACGCATCCACACAGCGACCCTCAAGATCACAGCTTGATGGTGCTTGATATGGGCGCCATTCTTCGCACTCATTGTCTCATGATGGGCGATACGTTTAAGAACTAATCCTCGGAGCATCTCATGCTCTGTTGGTCTGCTTTATCAATTAGTGTGTTTTGGTGTTTTATTTATTTTACTTACCTTAACAATTTGTTGCTGGTCAATTTTGAGTATGACCGTTAGGATGCTGCTTTGATGGACGACATGAAATGTCATTGGCATCTATGGTATAGCCCACCTCGCAAGAAGCTCGTGCAAATCCTCCACGTGTTAGAGGGGCCTTGGGAGATAGGGTGGGACCTGCCTGATGAGCCCGACCCCTAGCCAAGTATTTCAATTTTTTAAACAATTCGTTAATTTTAATTATGCACAAACATAATTTTAAATTTTATAAATATATATTTTTTAGTTTCATATTTTAATTATACTTATTTTTCGGTATTTTTGGATTCATTAAATATTTAATTAATTAAATAATATAAATTATGAAAAATATAAATATTTAAAAATATTATATTTTTAAATGTTGCTAGATGAAGGATCTAATTCATTCACTAACAAAAAATTTGACCGTTCGTCTGATAAAGCATGATGTTGCGTTAAAATGACTTCGGTGGGTAGCCACCAAATTTTAATCATATAGCCCGACGATTTTGTTTGCCAAGCCAAGTCAATTCGGTGGGTGCCCATCGAATTGTAATAATGTTGACGGGGAAGGAGCTTCGTCGGGCCAAATTCGTTGACTTATCTGGCTCGACGAACTCTCGTAGACAAAGATTATCGTCACGCGACATAAGATTATCGAGCAGAATTTTTTCGTTGGGTTAGGTTGTAGCTCGATGGTAGCGGCTCGACGGAGGTCACCTAACGGAGCCTCGCTGGTTAGCATCTTACCCGACGAAAGCTTTAGTTTGCTCGATGAAGCTTCTTCGCCAGTGTAACGACCGGTCCTGAATTTCGGGATAAGTTTAGTAATTAATTAAGGATTAGTGTGACTAATCAGGGATTAGTCGAGAGATTTCGAACGGACGGTGTAAAATGACCTTTTTACCCCTAGGATTGGGAAAATGTTGACTTTTGACTCAAGGAGTCAAATGCATGAGGACCAAGGTCGTTACGTAGATCAGGATGTTATGAGTCCGTAGATAGGTGGCACGTCGAAATCGGACGTCCGATGGGAAAGTGAAGGGTCTAGAACAGAACTCGTCACTATTCATGCAAAACGTGAAATGGAGACACGTGGACTATTGTGATTAGGGAAAATATCTGGGTTGATGAGTGACAAGTGTCACCCATCTGATTGGCCCAAACCCCAATTAATTGGGTTCATCTTTATCCCATTTTCATCGTTTGTCTTCTTTTTGCCCGTAAACCGTGAACAAACACCCAAAACCCCACCCAAACACCCTTCAATCCTCATCCAATGATGTTATCCTGTGAATGTAAAAGAAAGAGTGAGGGGAGACGATCGTGACAATGCTAACGGGATGGACGGTCGTGGATGGTGGTCGGAAGACCGTAGGTGAGCTAATTTCGGGTTTGAAAAATGGGAAGTTAAGTTTTACAGGTTGTTGGTCGATTTGATAGACTGGGTTGTAATCTAGGGACAATCACGAGCTCAGGGGACTCGATTTCAAGGCTGGAGGTGGTTTGAGATGCCTGGAAACAGAGAAGGAATTATGGATACTGTTCCTCGAATCAAAGGTATAACTTTAGCCTGTTTTTCATTGTTTGTAGTCCATAGATCGATTAAGGGTGGTTACACAAACATGTAGGAAGAAATTCCATTGAAAATGGTCGAGAAATGGTGAAATGGTGATCGGGTCGGGTCCGCGGGTCTGCGCGACCCGAATTGCAAACCCGAATGGAGGTTGAAAACGAGATGACGACATCATCTGACGTCATCATCTGACAGGTGTATGAGGTAGACCAGTCTTGGATCAACATGTGTCACATTGCAGTGCCTAGTCAGCACTGACATGTTAGTGACGTGGCCCAATCACGGACTACTACGTGTCACTGACATGTTAGTGATGTGGACCAGTACGTAGGTGACCCGTGGCACTATCAAATCTAACAGGTGTCAGATCTGACAGTTGTCAGAACCTTTCAATGATGATGTCATGTTGATGTCAGCGCTGACGTCAACCGTTGACTGCTGACGTCAGCAGTTGACTTTGACCAGCGTTGACCACACGCGTGGGGGCACTTGAGAGCGAATATCGAGGTGGGACTTGTAACGACCCATCCCAAATTCCATGATTAGATTAGTGACTAATCACGATTAGTGAGGCTAATCCGTGATTAGTAGAGCGAAATCGGACGAACGATGCGAAATGACCGTTTTGCCCCTGATGGTGGCAAAACATTGACTTTTCATTCGGGCGGTCAAATGGACTTTGACCGATGACCGTGACGTAGTTCGTGACGTCACGAGTTCATAGATAGGTGGCACGTTCAATTCCGACGTTCGTAGAAGAAGTTATGACGTTCGGAAGCCCAAGGGCATTTTGGTAATTTGGGTGAATAGGAGGTTAAAAGTTGACTTTTTGACCGGGAGGTTCGATGGCCGAGGGCCAAAGACCGTTACGTAGATAAGGACGATACGAATCCGTAGACAGGCGGCACGTCGAATTCGGACGTTCGATGGCGAAGTTAAGGTTCACGGAAGTTCCCGGTTACTATTCATAATTACACGTTTTACGAGGACCGTTTGTCTTTAGTGTGGCCAGTTACTTTTCAGTAACCAATGGATGAGTGACACTTGTCACCCATCCACTGGCTACCATTCCACATACATGCATCCAACCATTCACCGTGCATCCATTTTCCATTTTTCCCTCCAACCAAACCCGATCTCATTCCTCTCCTCTGTGCGATCCAAACACCAAACCCTTAATCCCAAATACTCTTGGAGAGAACAGAGAGTGAGAGAGGAGGCCAGCACAGACTGGATGGTGGCGAGATCGGGGGCCGCCGTGCACGGTGGTCGTGGACCCGCGAAGGTTTGGAAGTCCCGGTGACAGTGATCGGCTCGAGGAGCCGTATGGCACGCGTATCGAGGCTCGGCTTCGGACGGTCTGTGAGTGGACCTTGTTTTCTAAATTGGTGCATGCATAAATGTTTATTATATGTTTTAAATACTTATTTGTGATGCCATGAGTGCGTTTGGATGTGTGGTTACGTATAGGCACGTATTTCGAGGTTTCGGCCCTATACGGTGCCTATACGGGGCTGTATGTCTTTATTGGTCTAAATGAAATGGTTTTGGGTTTCCAAATGGATTATGAATATGATTTTATGATGTTAATTTGGATGCTTGTGAATTATATGGTTTCACGTATTTCGAGGCGATTTACGTGCTTGCACGTAAATCGAGGTTTTCTGATTTTATACTGATTTTCCGTACTTATGGTTTTGGATATGATTTCATGAAATGATTTTGGATTTGAAAAGGTAACTCTCGGACTTGAGGTCCATTTGATTTACGGAATCGGGCCGGAGGCCCAGTTGGTTTACGATTCGGACTTGAGGTCCAGTTTCTATGTGGATTCGGGCCTAGGGCCCAGTTATGTATTACAAATGGTTTTTATGGTTCATAACGGTTTATGGGAACCGGCATGAACCCTTGAAATGGTTTTTATGGTTCATAACGGTTTATGGGAACCGGCATGAACCCTTGAAATGGTTTTTACAGGTCATGACGGTTTATGGGAACCGGCATAAACCCATGAAAGGTTTTATGGTTCATGACGGCTTATGGGGGCCGGACATGAATCCTGGAAAGATTTCAAGAATGATTTCCAAAGGTTTTTCATATTCCATCCTTTATATATGATTGTCTCCTCCGGGGAGGGTCGTTGGCCTGGGTGGACCCCGGAGTAGTCACGGAGCACTGACTGAGTGGAGTCGCCCCCCAGTTGGGTTCCTTACTCTCAAGATGGGCATGGTTCGTTACCTCCAGGGAGGGTCATAGATCTACGGACTTTGACCTGGGTGGACCCTGGAGAGACTTGGGTTTGAGACCCCGGTTAGCACACGTGTAGCTTTATTTTACCGTGACAGGTTCTGGATATGAATATATTGGATAAACATGGTTTCAATTGGTTTGGGAAAACTGTGTTTTATGATGATAAATGGATTTGGGCTGAGATCCCACATATGTTTACTATGTTCTGGTTTTCTGTAAATTGGTGTTGGGCAGGAGCCCGTGTGACTTGTATTTACAGAATTTGGGGCTGAGACCCTAATTATGGATGTTTTAACATATATTATTGGATAAATGGTTTTACTATGCATGCATGCTTTTTAGTGGAGGGTATAAATGTCTTTGATGGAAATGTTTTTATAAATTCTTTATTTTTGTCCACTCACAGTCTTTCTGTTTTTAATACCCTTCAGGTTGACATCGGATGTGGACTGTAGCAGAGATCGAGATATCACATACCTCCTCCGGATCCTGGCGTACTCTGATAGCCCGGGAGGGCAAAGGTCGGAAATATCCCTTGTCTGACACTTCGTGTCAGACGGGAGCAGGGTCATCCCGCACTAATCCCGGGGGGATTGGGATGGGTCCTGTCAACGTTGTATCAGAGCGGGGTTGTCTCTATTCGAGCAACCGCGGAGCTCTTGGAGTATGTACGCAGGTCGAGGATGTGATATCTCAAGGGGCTGCAGTCCGTGATCAACCTGAATGTTGGGGTGCCTGTACGATAGTTAGTAGGATTGGCATGCCTTGGTTCGGCATTTGAGGCCGGGGTTGCCATAGTTCTGTCAAGGTTGATAGTGTGGGACCCTACGGAAGGATTAACGTGTTCGTATTCTGGAGTGTGATCGTGAGACGGTTAGTTGGGATCGTCTTCACGATGTCGTAGGATCGGTTCCGACGACTGATTCGATGTTGTGACCATTAGATGGTCAGATGATGTTGAGTTAAATGGATTTAATGCAGTCGGCAGTTGGCAGCCGGATTCGGGGAATCCTTGTTGGCTTGATGGTAGGATTGGATTGACGTCTTTACGATGTCAAGACCGCGGGGTCGGTCAGAGCGTGGATTTTAC
This sequence comes from Prinsepia uniflora, assembly GCA_032719365.1. Lineage (NCBI taxonomy): Eukaryota > Viridiplantae > Streptophyta > Magnoliopsida > Rosales > Rosaceae > Prinsepia > Prinsepia uniflora. The sequence goes on along the minus strand of CM064865.1, from coordinate 27,983,026 downwards.
TGCTTTTCGCAGTTGGGGTCAGCGTGACCATAGGTGTGATCGTGGAACCCTACCTTGGGTGTATGGTTCGGAAATGTGAGTTGACGAGTGGTTTGACTTGGACGACTATTCAGATTTGGATTCGTTAGTCGGTCTAGTAATGTCAGCTTGTGTTGGGACTGAACTTCGCAGTCGGAGTTGTACTTATCGGTTAGACCTAGCAGGTTGTCGTACTACCATAGTTGTGATGGATTGTTGGTACAACTAAGGTCATGGGCGACCTAGTAGACGACATTGGTTTAGTCGAGTTACGAATGGTTAGAGTTTGGTTGGACAAGGTATCAAGGTTGGTACTTGTCGATGGAATCCCGGAGCGGGGATACAGAGTGGTTGGTACGAGCGGTTGATTCCGTTGGATGCGGAGTTTGTATATCGTGATTCCTGGTAGTTAGGTCTGCACGATGTTGGGGCAGACGCTACTATCGATGGACGAAGTCGAGTCTTATCAGGTCGAGTAGACTCAGGTTACCGTGACGATTGTGACGATGGGATTGTCAATCGTGACGATGATACGGGGTGCGTGAGTAACCCATATGTACGAGCAGTGATTCTGGATTCGACTCGGTTACGGCTGAGTGCAATCGCAGAATGAGACGGGGACGTTCAGGGGACGTTTCCTCTTCTCATATGAGTTGTCAGGGTAACTGTACCCAGAGGTGTTGGGTACGAAGGAGGCAGAGATTCTCCTATTCGAGCAGAGGTACGGGATCGTCGCTCGGTATGAGCGGAGATCCAGAGTTGTCTGATTGGCACACTTATATGAGTATACATATACTTATATGGGTACATCTAGGTATCCTTTTATTTTTATTAATTTCACTTTGTAGTAATAATATATTTAAACATTAATAAAAATTACTATATTTCTTAACGGTTTAGTTTAGATTTAACGGATTTCCAAAATGAAAATTCAAATCCAAACCGTTACTAACGGAACGGTTTGGATTCTCAAACTGTTTGACTTTTATCCGGTCAAACCTTAACCGTTGGATAAATAGCGGTTTGAAGCGGATCGGTTAGCGGTTTTAATGGATTCGTGCCTACCCCTAGCTAGGACGGTCTGTGAGTGGACTTTTTTTTTCTTTCTAAATATGATGCATGCATGATTGTTTTATATCTATGTTTTGAATGCCTTGAATATGTATATTTTTGGTATTTGGTGTTTACGTATTTGCACGTATTTCAAGGCATATAGTTTTATGTTGGGATTTTCATTTGTTTGTGTTTTCAACTGTGGATTTACTAGAATGTTTTTGGATTGGAAATATGGAATCGAGTATGAGACCCATTTGGTTTATAAACTATCGGACTTGAAGTCCTGTTGATTTAATGAGATATCGGGCTGGAGACCCATTTGGTTTACATGATCGGGCTAGAGGCTCAGTTGATTATGATATCGGGCATGAGTCCCACTCGTGGTTTATAAATGTGATTTCGGGTTCGGAGACCCTAAATGGATTTGGATTTATGGATTTATGATGGTTTAAGGAAATTTCGAGTATGACCCCGTTGAAGGGTTTTGACATGAATTTATAAAGATATTTTCCATATACCATCCTTATATGAGGATATGTGGATGGTCTCTTCCCGATGTCTGGGACACTATGGAAGTCATGGCACATTTCCTACGAGGGGTCATTGCACGAAGTGACCGTACCGTATAGTGACTCAAGAGTAGGATTGCTATGATTAGACGTCTGGGACGTCAGACATTTGGGATGTTAGAGATTGACCCGGAGAGACCCCAGGTGGCACCCGTAGCCTTAGACCATGAAATGACGTTTAGGATGTCAAGCGTCTGGGACGTTAGGCATCTGGGATGCCGAGGATCGGTATTTGGATTGCAGATTTATGAAATGCTATTTTAGTGTTTGATAAATGGATTTGGGAAATGACCCACAGGTATTGGATGTAAGGTTTTGGGCTGAGTTCCCATCCTCTTTGGTTTTTACGGTTTTTGGCTGAGGCCCTAACGATTTTAGGAAGGAAATGACTTTGGTTTTCTAAACGGGTTTTATGATATTTGAATTTATTAGTTTTTGTATGCATGCACGCTTTTTAATTGAAGGGCATAAATGTCTTTTATAAAATGTATTTTATTAAATTATTTATTTTCATCCACTCACAACTTTTATGGTTTTTAATGCCCTTCAGGTTGATCGCGGATGCGGGCTGTAGCAGAGACCGAGACATCACACTCCGCCACTGATCCTGGCGCACTCTAGAAGCCCGAGTGGGCTAAGGTGTGGGTTATCCCTTGTCTGGCCTTCGTGTTCCATGTGGGTTGGATGGTCCGGCTCATGCGTGTTAGACGTGGGTTAGACGGGAGCATGACACATCAAGAGTTAATCTAAGGGGGATTGGGATAGGTCGTGTCTACGTGGTATCAGAGCAAGGTTGGTTAGTTTGGAAACAGAGCATTGGTGCGCAGGTGTTGTGGATGTGATGTCTTCGGGCTGTCTACTCACCGTCATCAACTTGAAAGTTAGGGTAAGAGTACGAGAGTTAGTGGAAATGAATAGTGGATGGGCTGCAATTGGCCCGATACGTCGTGAATCGATGAGAGGGACCCGAGAAGGGTAGTATTTGACGGAATTGCAGTGTGGTACCTTTAGTCGGTCACATCAGGATAGTAGTGCTGTTGGAAATGTGAGTCGACGATTGGATTAGGGTTGGACGACTTTTTGAAGTCGTGACCGTGGGTTCGGTCAGATTGGAGATTGTGCTGCAGAGTGCGGTAGAGGTGAAGAAGAGTACGGGAATTGGTTGGCCTGACACTAAGTGAAATGGTGGGATCCGATTCGCGTGTACCATTTGGTTGGTGTATTTGGGATCTACCCCTGGACCAATTAGTAGGGTTGACGTGGGGCTACAGAGTCTCGATGATTATTGGACGTTCAGGGAAAAATTACGATTTTGCCTCTAGACGAGGGTAAAAAGTTAACTTTTGACCCGAGAGGTCCAATGCTCGTGGACCGAGGACCAAGGACCGTTACGTAGATCATGTCGATACGACTCCGTAGACAAGTGGCATGTCAAAATTGACGTTCGACGGGAAAGTTATGGGTCACGAGAAATTTGAGGTACTATGACACGACCCATCCCAATCCCCCCGGGATTACCATGGAATGTGTCATGTTCCCGTCTGACAAGAGGTGTCAGACAAGGGATAACCTGTTGCCATTGCCCAACCGGGCTTCCAGCGTGCGTAAGGATCGAGGGAGGAGGTGTATGATGTCCCAGTCTCTGCTGCAGTCGCATCCGGAATCAACCTGAAGGGCATTAAAAACAAAAGCTGTGAGTGGACGAAAATAAACGAGTCTGTTTAAAACATTTATAAGACATTTATGCCCCCAGTAAAAGCATATGCATGCACCATCATTTAAAATCATATATCATATAATATGAACCATAAACATAATTTTAGCCACTGCACCGTACACTCCAATCCGACATCCCTGATGTCTGACGTCCCTGACGTCAATAAGGTCACAATCACAAGGCTACGCGTGCCCCTCGGGTCTCAATTTCCGAGTTCAATCCCCGAACCCCGTTAGGGTACAGCATCCCCGATGCTTAGCGTCATAGACGCTGGACGTACTAGACGTCCGTGACCTCTCCGGGGTACCTCATCCGGAGGAGACAATATAATATGGAAGGATCTATACAGTGCAGTACCAAATACATTTTATTGATATCCAAATTCAAAGCATATATATATACATAGATAAAATCCAAACCAATCTTTAAGTTTCATCAGACGGGTCTCAAGCCCAAATACCGTGAAACGTGCCATAACCATAATTTCAATACCATCAAAACCATTATAAGTCCAAATAGTTGATTTAAATCCAAAATCATTTATTCGATTCCATTTTAGGGTCCCAGACCCGAATCACATGTATAAATCAACTGGGCCCCTGGCCCGATTTCATAAGTAAACTGGCCCCTGGCCCGAATTCATAAGTCCACTGGGCCCCCGGCCCGAATTCACAAGTTAACTGGGCCCCTAGCCCGATTCATAAGTTAACTGGGCCCCTGGCCCGATTTTACTTTATCAAATCCGTAACCGTTTCATGAAATCATATCCAATCACATTTTTGGAATCAGTGCAAATCCAGAAAACTTCGGTTTACGTGCAAATACGTAAATCACCTCGAAATGCGTGAAATCATTTAAATTCACCGATATCCAAAGTAAATCATTTAATCACAATTATAAAAATCATGAAACAGTTATGCACGCATCGAATTTATAAAACCAATGTCCACTCACAAACCGTTTAACCGAGCGCCTCGATACGCGTGCCATAGGCCTTCCCGAGCCACACCACTATCACCGGGACTCCCAATCCTGTCCAAATCACATTAGAGGATCACTAACCTCCACATTAACATCTTATTCAAGTCCCGTAATTTTCCCGAATTTTTAAGTATTTTTAAACTAGATTTAAAACCTTCGGACATCCCGAACCATATCGAAACGGGATCCGAATGACACGAAACCAACGCCAAAATGTTCGTTACATTGTATAGGACAAAGTCATGTTGACCTCACCTCGAGATTCGTGCCCACGCGCCGTCGCGCGCTGCCATGAGTGGCTGCGCGTGAAAGCCACGCGCCTGCTACAGTGTATCGTTCTAACCCGTTTCTCTGGTAAACGGGTCCAATTAACCCGCGAGATGACCCGGTTCCAATCCTATCAATTCGACACTGATTTCATCAATTGAGCATTCAGTTAGTTTCATTTTAAGTTCAATTTGAGTTCTGTATCGATCATTACACAAAAACTCACCTAAAACTCATCGACTCGATGATGAACACGAAGAACACCCGTCACTGTGCAACCATGGAATTCCGGCAATCTCAGCCAGTTTCTTCCAATTGATTCACTCAGAAGCATCGTGGGATCCTGAGAAGTAGTTTCCCCACATCAATTACACCGTTTGATTGCTCCAAGATCACGACCCAAGCTCGAACACCGCCCACTGTTACCAGGTTCGTTCAGAGCCAAAAGGGCACCAATTCCCTTCGTTCTTTCGACGATTCTGATCGTAGTGATCTCAGGAAGCTCGAAGTGAGCTCCATTTCGATCCTCACGGTCCAATTCATCCAATTCGAATTCCCCCCCTCAAAATTCGAAAATTCCAATTTCCAAATTCAAGCTCTCTCTCAGTCCCTCGTGTTTCCTTGCTAATTTAATCGCAATACCCTCTCAATTCCTCACTCTCTGGTTCAGAAACGGAAGGAAATGGTGGACAAATTCGAACTCCCCATTCTCTGTGTTTTGCTTGCACACGGGTTAAGGACAGACGAGATTAATGGAAAATAAAAGGGTTTAATAATTAATTAAATATAATAAAACATCATAATGATGTTTACCCCAAAACATGGATCAGGTTTTAATCCCCAATTTAAGGGATGAGTGACACTTGTCACTCATCCAGGTGTGTCCAGTCACCGGGTACAGTTCATATTAAAATATTATTTTAATCCCGGTTCGCTCGGTTAATCGAGCCCGATTCCGTGACCATAACTTCGTCGTCGAATCTCCGATTTCGGCATGCCGCCCGTCATTGGATTCGTATCGACGAGACCTACGTAACGGTCCTTGGCCCTCGGCCATTGGACATCCTGGTCAAAAAGTCAACATTTCTCCTTATTTCGTCCAAATTACGAAAATGCCCTTGGGCTTCCGTACATCATAACTTTCACTACGAACGTCGGAATCGAACGTGCCATCTGTCTATGAACTCGTGACGTCCCGAACTACGTCACGATCATCGGTCAAAGTCCATTTGACCATCCCAATTAAAAGTCAACGTTTTGCCCACGTACAGGGGCAAAACGGTCATTTTGCACAATTCGTCCGAAATCACTCAACTAATCCCAGATTAGTAAATCATAATTAAATATTATTAAATCTCGATATTCGGGACGGGTCGTTACAACTTTCTCTCCTTAAAGAATTTTGTCCTCGAAATTACCAACAACCTTATTCCACAACCACCTTGTGGAAAACATTTCGACTTCACATCTGTGTACACCTGTACACCCACTTACTGGGACAACACCAGCCTTGTCTGTACCCAGACATCTCATCACAGTCTTATGTCATAACAACAACACTCGACCACCTCGAGTGAACATAATCACCTGATCCGCGATAAAATCGCCTAACCACTAAGTTGACTCCTTCAGCTAGACAGTTCCCTTCCATTGCCAAAATATCCTTACATTTGCTCCCATTGGGAGTCACCAAATCTCATTTGTCAGTCCACGCTGATACCACCAGTCAAACAATCACCGCTAAGCTTTACCACCCTAGTAAAGCCCTAACCATCAGCTGGTCAGTGACAACACCACGCACTACATCACTCTCGATGTAGCGTAAGATCAACCACATGATCTCAATTCGCAGGGCAAGCCCAATCCTGCGGCATATATTAGTCTCAATGTCCATAATCGCCGACTCCCTCAGCGAACCAAGACGCTGGGAAATCACGGTGTGATCAAGTCACACAAGGCTACTCGTGGTTACTCAGACCACCAATTCACTCATCCTGAGTGTACGTATACTGTCAACTTACTCAATCAAGTGGTGTAACTGGAACACAATGAATACCAGCCCAGCAGTGATCACACATCTCGATACTAGGGTTCAACTAGCCAACCATGGCTAAGATCACCTGCTCATACAATCACTGAACCCGACAAAATCACTCTGCACAGCGCACAGTATCCAATGTCCAGTCCACAATCACAACCCAACAAATGATATCGGACCCAAGCCGATTACCAACACGTCAATTCACACACCACTGGTACAACCCATGTACCGCCATTAGGCACCACTCAGCTTAACCAGTATCAATCATCGTACAACGTACCCTGTACGTACATCTATCCATCAATCAGCCTACAACCACCTGGGTCGTGGCCACACACGTTCCAATAATGGAGTACATTTGCCCAAACCAACATGAGACAAAATGAACTCCACCCGTCATCTAGTTCCTATTCTGAATCCGAATCTGAAATTTCGTAAGAAATCCCGAATCCGAACCCAGACATCATATTTTTAATTCGTTTCCAAATCCGAATCCGAAATCATCATTCCGTAAGCCAGCATTGGAATAATCATTCCGCACCCAAATCCAGTAATCCACTTCTGAGCTTCGCAATCAAATCCTGAATCGTCACCCAGAAATTCGATTCCAAAACCCAAAATCTCGTTTACGTCCACCAAGACGTAACAAAACCGAACCTATTGGTTACCTGCTCAAAACACTCGATTGACTTCATAGGGAAGCCAATCCCAATATTAACACGTCAAAGGTTGACAAAATTCGACCACATCGGAAACCTACTCACCCGAGTAACAACCATATGGACTCCACTCCGAAAGGAAGTTCAGTCCCGTCATTTACGACTCACATATCAAGGTAAGAGTGATAAACTCTCACCCAATCTGGATCATCACGATCACAACCCAGATCCATCGCTACGTCATCCGACAAGTAACATCACGATCCTAGATCTTCACCATGCCTAAAGTCGACAACACCACAAATCAGATCCGCCTAGGATCCACATATGCCCACATAGCTAACAATCCATCTGAAAGCTGATCGTAGGGTCTTACACCCTCATTGAATCCTTTGTCAAATTTCCTTAGGTGGAATGGTGATCTCGCATTTCACCACCAAATCAAAAATCATACACAACTTCTAGTGTCCAATGACCCCAAGCCAAACATGGGTCCACCCACCAATACACGCTCAACGTACTGGTAGCAACAATCATCATCTGCCAGGGCAGGAAATAAGAAGTCAGTCCCAATGACTTCGGAATACCAACCACCGATGCGGAAACGAGCACTCCTCTCGTCTCCCAATCACAACTCTCCCCGAATCGGGAGTTCCAACCATGTTGGAAATAGACATGCTCCCAAAGAGATGTCATGTCCAACCACTGGACTGCCCACGTCCTTACCTCACTTGGACCACCACGTGTCCAAAATCAATTCATTACTCGGACCTCACGTCCGCCAATAATCATTTATGCACATACCCTGATTCCGAACAGAATATCCACAACTCTGCCTGGATGTGCATACCTTACTGCCTTCGCCTCACATCTCAACCTTTACAGGTTCAATCCTCAGGTTCCAAGTGATTCACAATCACAAAATCCCACATCAATACCACGAATGGTTTTCCTCGACTTTTCCAATTTCAATAATTTCCTTGTACTTTCTGGGGATATAAGAAATATACAATCCTACCAATCTCGGAGTTGACAACAACTCCCCAAATCCACTGATTCTCATGACGTAGGGAACATCGTCCCTAGATTCCTCAAGTCTCAAACATACCTTTTTATCCATTCATCACTTGTCATCATAAATCTGTTGGGACTTATCCCAACATGACACAACCTCCACTGGATCCCATCCAGTCCAAGAATCAACCACCACTGATTCGCAGATACCAATCATATGTCCATCAGGACAGAGTCACACCCCAACTGGTGGCTCATCGTCATCCCAATCACCGACACCGGTACCAGCACCAGTGCTAGTACCAGCACCACGCACTATCATCAACACTAGTATCAGCACACAGGCATCCATACTAGTATTGGCATAAAAGTACCACTATACCAACATCCATACATAGCACACGAACATCCACACTAGCACACGAGCATCCATGCTAGCACACTGTGTGCAAAGTTGTTACCCTGGATCTCCGTTCATTCCGAACGACGATCCCGTAACAGCACTCGTACCCCACGACTATGGGTACCTCCAATTTTTTGCCATCGGTACATCAGGATAATGAACGTTCCCTGAACGTCCCCTGATCCCCACGTATTAAAACCGCACTAAATACCCTCGATAACCAGTTATCTCGACACAACTGTCGACCAACAGTCATCGTTGTCAAGATCCGTATCCACACATCACACTACCATTCGATCCCACACGGAAATCCACATTTTATCTCATAACCGCATCTGTGGATCGAAACCCATAAGACTCACTAGAGTCCTCCACATGGTCATCCACGACCTCAGCCGCTCGTCGCAGCACAAGTTCTTATTTAAAGTTCACCTTCCGGTCCATCAATTATAAATTAGGGTTCCAAAATCACACCCTAGGGTTCCACCAAACCCAACTACCTTCTGCAGTAAAATCCACAACCTGACCGACTCCGCGGTCCTGACATTGTATAGACGTCAAATCCAATCCAATCGTCAACTCAACGTGGGTTCCACCACGAGGGTCATCAGCTAACTCCGATGCACCAACACTCCGTACACTAGCCAATACTACCAGGGTCCATAATTTAGACCATTACTCAACTGAGTTTCGTATTTCCAATACATTATTCAAATGGGGTTCCCTGAACCCGGCTGTGCCCAGTAGCACAACAATCCATCATTACATGACCGAACCGACGGTCCCACATTACCAATTAATCGTATACAACCCCTCTTGGGTTGAATCGTATCAATGCACGGCGTATCGGGCCAAACACACCCTATCCACTATTCAAACCCAAAACTATCTATCAGGTTGACAACGGAACTGCAGCCCAAAGAGACATCACACCCTCGACCTTCGCGCACAAGAGAGCAAAACCTACTCTGATACCACTTGACACGACCCATCCCAATCCCCCCGGGATTACCATGGAATGTGTCATGCTCCCGTCTAACAAGAGGTGTCAAACAAGGGATAACCTGTTGCCATTGCCCAACCGGGCTTCCAGAGTGCGTAAGGATCGATGGAGGAGGTGTATGATGTCCCAGTCTCTGCTGCAGTCGCATCCGGAATCAACCTGAAGGGCATTAAAAACAAAAGCTGTGAGTGGACGAAAATAAACGAGTCTGTTTAAAACATTTATAAGACATTTATGCCCCCAGTAAAAGCATATGCATGCACCATCATTTAAAATCATATATCATATAATATGAACCATAAACATAATTTTAGCCACTGCACCGTACACTCCAATCCGACATCCCTGATGTCTGACGTCCCTGACGTCAATAAGGTCACAATCACAAGGCTACGCGTGCCCCTCGGGTCTCAATTTCCGAGTTCAATCCCCGAACCCCGTTAGGGTACAGCATCCCCGATGCTTAGCGTCATAGACGCTGGACGTACTAGACGTCCGTGACCTCTCCGGGGTACCTCATCCGGAGGAGACAATATAATATGGAAGGATCTATACAATGCAGTACCAAATACATTTTATTGATATCCAAATTCAAAGCATATATATATACATAGATAAAATCCAAACCAATCTTTAAGTTTCATCAGACGGGTCTCAAGCCCAAATACCGTGAAACGTGCCATAACCATAATTTCAATATCATCAAAACCATTATAAGTCCAAATAGTTGATTTAAATCCAAAATCATTTATTCGATTCCATTTTAGGGTCCCAGACCCGAATCACATGTATAAATCAACTGGGCCCCTGGCCCGATTGCATAAGTAAACTGGCCCCTGGCCCGAATTCATAAGTCCACTGGGCCCCCGGTAAAAGCATATGCATGCACCATCATTTAAAATCATATATCATATAATATGAACCATAAACATAATTTTAGCCACTGCACCATACACTCCAATCCGACATCCCTGATGTCTGACGTCCCTGACGTCAATAAGGTCACAATCACAAGGCTACGCGTGCCACTCGGGTCTCAATTTCCGAGTTCAATCCCCGAACCCCGTTCGGGTACAGCATCCCCGATGCTTAGCGTCATAGACGCTGGACGTACTAGACGTCCGTGACTTTTCCGGGGTACCTCATCCGGAGGAGACAATATAATATGGAAGGATCTATACAGTGCAGTACCAAATACATTTTATTGATATCCAAATGCAAAGCATATATATATATATACATAGATAAAATCCAAACCAATCTTTAAGTTTCATCAGACGGGTCTCAAGCCCAAATACCGTGAAACGTGCCATAACCATAATTTCAATATCATCAAAACCATTATAAGTCCAAATAGTTGATTTAAATCCAAAATCATTTATTCGATTCCATTTTAGGGTCCCCGACCCGAATCACATGTATAAATCAACTGGGCCCCTGACCCGAATTCATAAGTCCACTGGGCCTACGGCCCGAATTCACAAGTTAACTGGGCCCCTGGCCCGATTCACAAGTTAACTGGGCCCCTGGCTCGATTTTACTTTATTTGATCCGTAACCATTTCATGAAATCATATCCAACCATATTTTTGGAAATCAGTGCAAATCCAGAAAACTTTGGTTTACGTTCAAATACGTAAATCACCTCGAAATGCGTGAAATCATTTAAATTCACCGATATCCAAAGTAAATCATTTAATCACAATTATAAAAATCATGAAACAGTTATGCACGCATCGAATTTATAAAACCAATGTCCACTCACAAACCGTTTAACCGAGCACCTCGATACGCGTGCCATAGGCCTTCCCGAGCCACACCACTATCACCGGGACTCCCAATCCTGTCCAAATCACATTAGAGGATCACTAACCTCCACATTAACATCTTATTCAAGTCCCGTAATTTTCCCGAATTTTTAAGTATTTTTAAACTAGATTTAAAACCTTCGGACATCCCGAACCATATCGAAACGGGATCCGAATGACACGAAACCAACGCCAAAATGTTCGTTACATTGTATAGGACAAAGTCATGTTGACCTCACCTCGAGATTCGTGCCCACGCGCCGTCGCGCGCTGCCATGAGTGGCTGCGCGTGAAAGCCACGCGCCTGCTACAGTGTATCGTTCTAACCCGTTTCTCTGGTAAACGGGTCCAATTAACCCGCGAGATGACCCGGTTCCAATCCTATCAATTCGACACTGATTTCATCAATTGAGCATTCAGTTAGTTTCATTTTAAGTTCAATTTGAGTTCTGTATCGATCATTACACAAAAACTCACCTAAAACTCATCGACTCGATGATGAACACGAAGAACACCCGTCACTGTGCAACCATGGAATTCCGGCAATCTCAGCCAGTTTCTTCCAATTGATTCACTCAGAAGCATCGTGGGATCCTGAGAAGTAGTTTCCCCACATCAATTACACCGTTTGATTGCTCCAAGATCACGACCCAAGCTCGAACACCGCCCACTGTTACCAGGTCCGTTCAGAGCCAAAAGGGCACCAATTCCCTTCGTTCTTTCGACGATTCTGATCGTAGTGATCTCAGGAAGCTCGAAGTGAGCTCCATTTCGATCCTCACGGTCCAATTCATCCAATTCGAATTCCCCCCCTCAAAATTCGAAAATTCCAATTTCCAAATTCAAGCTCTCTCTCAGTCCCTCGTGTTTCCTTGCTAATTTAATCGCAATACCCTCTCAATTCCTCACTCTCTGGTTTAGAAACGGAAGGAAATGGTGGACAAATTCGAACTCCCCATTCTCTGTGTTTTGCTTGCACACGGGTTAAGGACAGACGAGATTAATGGAAAATAAAAGGGTTTAATAATTAATTAAATATAATAAAACATCATAATGATGTTTACCCCAAAACATGGATCAGGTTTTAATCCCCAATTTAAGGGATGAGTGACACTTGTCACTCATCCAGGTGTGTCCAGTCACCGGGTACTGTTCATATTAAAATATTATTTTAATCCCGGTTCGCTCGGTTAATCGAGCCCGATTCCGTGACCATAACTTCGTCGTCGAATCTCCGATTTCGGCATGCCGCCTGTCATTGGATTCGTATCGACGAGACCTACGTAACGGTCCTTGGCCCTCGGCCATTGGACATCCTAGTCAAAAAGTCAACATTTCTCCTTATTTCGTCCAAATTACGAAAATGCCCTTGGGCTTCCGTACATCATAACTTTCACTACGAACGTCGGAATCGAACGTGCCACCTGTCTATGAACTCGTGACGTCCCGAACTACGTCACGATCATCGGTCAAAGTCCATTTGACCATCCGAATTAAAAGTCAACGTTTTACCCACGCACAGTGGCAAAACGGTCATTTTGCACAATTCGTCCGAAATCACTCAACTAATCCTAGATTAGTAAATCATAATTAAATATTATTAGATCCCGATATTCGGGACGGGTCGTTACATACTATTGCACATTTTATGAGATAGGTGGACTTTTGACATGAGTGGGCCCCATATATTTGTTTCTGGCCCAATGGATGAGTTACAAGTGTCACTCATCCATTGCCTACCTAACACAGATACTTGCATATCCATTCCCTTTCTTCCATTCGATCGTCCCACAACCCAAAAGCCCCAAAATCAACCCATCCCATATTTGATTCAGTTTGAGGTCAGGTGAGATGCTGAGGATGAGTGAGAGGATGAGACGATGACGTCGAGAGGGTGGCAGGACCGTCGTGGACGGCGGAGGAGCCAAAACACAGGTAAAACCTGATAACCCGATTGAGCTCAAAAATTGGATTTTTAGTTTGGTACATTTTGGGTGAGTTCTGATGATTGGATGATGTTCATGGGATCCTTGCGAGTCGAGGAGGATGGTTTTGAAGAGAGGAGGACGGCGGAGGAGCCTAGACGGAGGCCTGGAAATTGGGTCGTGGGGTTCACGATTGAACAGGTATGGTCTCGACATGTTTTCCCTATTTTGAACCCATGGATAGATAGGGTAGACTGAGACGAAGAAAATGGGTGGAAAACGGGGTTGAATGGTGATTGGACGGAGGAGAACTGGTCTCGCCGGTCTGGTCGAATCGGAGTTGCAGAGAATCGGTCTGGACTGGGTCTGCGAAAGGTTGAAGATGAACAGTTCACGACGCGTAGGTTTCACGTACAGCGTCTTTGGGAGGAACGTGAGGGCGCGTGTGGCCTTGTCTCCAGTCAAGGTCAACACATGTTTTCATTCTTTCGAAGTAACAAACATTTTGAGACTGTTTTCGAGTCGATCAGACATCGTTTTGATATAGTTTGGGTCGTCGGAAGGTTTAGGTTCTATGTTAAATACGTTTAAAAATCCGAGAAAAATTGAGGGATTCAATGTTAGCCTATTCGAAGTAGTTAGTAACCCTCGAGTATGATTTGGACAGGTTTGGGAGTCTCAGTGGCGGTGATTTAGCGAGAGAGACTTATGATACGCATATCGAGGTGGCAGTTTGGACGGTCTGTGAGTGGGAGACTTGGGACTTATGATTTTACATGTGTTTCATATAGATGATTTGACATGCCTTGAGTGCATATGATTGTGGTATTTATGATTTACGTGTTTGCATGTATTTCGAGATTTATAGTTTTATACTGTGCTTATACGTGATGGTATTTCTATGATGGTTTAATGGGATTTAGAAATATGGAATCGGGCATGAGACCCATTTGATTGGAAACCATCGGACTTGGAGTCCATTTGATTTAATGAGAAATCGGGCTGGAGGCCCAATTTACTTATAGAATCGGGCTTAAGGCCCAATTGGTTATGATATCGGGCTGGAGGCCCAGTTGGTTTATGAAATGGAATTTCGGGCAGAACCCCTTGAATTTGGAAATTGGACACGAGACCCGTTTTTGGATTACGATGGTTTTATGAAAATCACGGGAGTAGCCCTTTGAATGGTTTCTAGATGATTTGTATAACGGTTTTCCATATACCATCCTAATGAGTGGTTGCCTTCCAGATGTCCCGTAGTATCTTGGAGTGGTTCGTTGTCTCCTCAGACATCCCGTAGTATCCTGGAGTAGTCATGTGGAATTGCCTGCGAGGAGTCATTGCACTGAGCGATCGGTCCGTATAGTGACTCAGGAGTACGATTGCCAGAGGTTAAAACCTCCCCCTAGGGAGGGTAATTGATATGCGGGTCATTGACCTGGGTGGACCCTCGGGAGACTTGGGATTGAGACCCTGAGTAGCACGCTTAGCTTGGAACCGTGACAGTGTTGATTGTGACATCTGGGATGTCGGGCATCAGGGATGCCGAGGATTGGATTTGGGCTGAGACCCACATGATTTGATTTGGGCAGAGTCCCTAGGGATTTGGTTTGGGGTGAGTTCCCACATGATTGGTTTTGAGCTAAGTTCCCACATGATTGGTTTTGGACTGAGTTCCCATATACTTTGGTTTACGATTTTGGGTTAAGGCCCTGATGGTTTAATTATTGGTAAATGGTTTGATAACTGGTTTTTGAATGCATGCATGTTTTTTAGTGAAGAGTACAAACGTCTTTTCGTGAAATGTGTTTTTAATTAAATTATTTGTTTCGTCCACTCACAGCTTTTAATGGTTTTAATGCCCTTCAGGTTGATCACGGATATGGGCTGTAGTAGAGACCGAGACATCACACTCCTCCTCCGATCCTGGCGCACTCTAGAAGCCCCGTGTGGGCTAAGGTTTGAATTATCCCTTGTCTGACACTTCGTGTCAGACGGGAGCATGGCACATCCCGTGTTAATTCTAGGGGGATTTGGGATGGGTCGTGTTAGTTGTGGGGTATGAGGGAGGCACATTCCTCCAACCCAAGTATAGATTATAGGTTTTAGCTCAGTATGAGCAGAAATTTAGGTTTGGATTGATTTGTACCCCGTGTGATAATGATTGCGACAATCATAGGACAGATAGGTTAGAGACCGACTGGATGTAATCCAGCAGTGGTTGAGATGTGTTGGGACTCTTCCAAACAGTGATTGAGATGAATGAGTGGTTTTGGACGACGTAGTGACGTCAGGGGATCTTGAAGAGAGACAATTTTGAGGAGCATCATCATCATCTGGCGGTGGTCGATTTGTCAGATATGGTGGTACACAAATATTTGGCTTCAGATCACAACATGAGTCTGTTGTGGCTCCTCAGTGGAGCGATACATCAGGTAGTGTTGGATTGACATCCTAATGGATGTGCATAAATGGTATAAACCGACAGGCGAGTTGAGTAGTCAAATTTTTTACGGACACGTGGATGATGTCCGAGTGAGTTGAGGACTTGGGAATCCGGTGATGAAACTTGAGCGGCAAAAGTCTTGTGGTGGGATTTGGTATTCAGTTGGGAAGTCTGCTAGTTGGACTTGACACCTATTTGGGTAGAGAATTAGATATGCTTCCAACATGGTTGCGACTTCGGATATTCTGAAGTTTGTAGAGGAGATTCCTCGTTTTCTGCTTGGGAGCAGACGATGGTTAGTATTAGCAGATGGTGCTTGGTGTCACCACGTATAGTGAGTATAGCGGGGGTTGTGTTCACACTTGCGTAGGATCAATTTTGATGTAATCGTGTTGGATCATCCTTAATTCCCCCTATGCCCGATGACGGGGAAAGATGATAGGGAAGTATGCCAAGGAGTGACTATAACTGATTGATATGAGGAACTCGAAGAGAACCCACAGTTTAGAAGTGTTCCGTCTTTGGTTGATCTTATAAGTTGTGTAAAAGGTGTTAAGGATTAGGATCAAGGTGTTGAGGATCAGGATCGAATGGACTAGGATCAGATGGATCGAGGTGTCGTGAACCCGATAGTGATATGACAAAAGGGGATGTGAACAAGGATCTTGTGGCGTGCCAAAATCTTATTGGTGAACCAGTAAGGTGGGGAGAATAGTATTACTGATTATGCTAAGCTAAGAGCACAGGAGAATCGTTTTGTAAGACAGTTGAAAAATCGCTGGGAATGGTTAATGAGAATACAAGACGGAGGTTGGATATGGGGATGAGTGCTGATATTGGATTCACTCATTTAGATTGGAGTGTTAGTGATTTTCGGGTGGAGGTTACCTCTGTAATCGAGGTGTAGTGACGGGATTGACTTCCTTTCGGAGTCAATCTGGTGTGAGATGGTAATTATGAATGATTTGACTAGTGAGACTATACCCAGGGTAGCAATCAGGAAAAAAAGAATGTTGAGTCAGAGTGTGTGACCTTTCTAGTACTGGATTAGACAGATGGGCTCCAAGATTGAAGCGTGATTGGCTTCCCAGCCAATGTAGGATGAGTAGACTGGAACTATATGGAGCCATGTAGTGGACGTTTTAGATACAAGGATGTTGTCGAGGTCGAGGTCGTGGACTGGACATTGAATACTGTGCGTTATCCAGAGTGATCTTGTAGGGTTCAGTTATTGATGTGAGCACCTGTTTAGGGCCGTGGATGGCTAGTGGATCAGGGATGTGGATGGCTAGTAGCTCAGGGCCGTGGATGACCAGTGGAACCATAGAACTGAGATGTGTTATCACTGCTGGGCAGGTATTCGATGGGGTCCAATTACACACGGGTAGAGTGAGACGTGGATTGTGTATCCACAGGTTGAGTGAGTTGGTGGTTAGTGTGACCACAAGTGGGGTAAGATATCATGTTGCTTTGAGTGAAGCGAATGCTCTATGACTCTCTCCAGAGTCAACGTGGATCGTTGAGGGAGTTGACTGATGTGAGTACCAAAGCCGATAAATGCCACATATTTGAGCTTAGCTTGTGAGGTGAGATTTGTGCCATTGTGACGGCAGAATCTTATGCTACATGGAGGGAGATTTGGTACGAGGTACCTTGTAAGAGTCCAGAGTGGGTCGAAATTGTGTCGGTGGCTTGAGTAGTGACAGCGGGGCGGTGAGTGCCGGCTGAGTGCGATGTTATGGGAACCTATGTGAATGAATTGGAGATGTGTTAACCCTCAGTAGGAGTACGTATTTCAGCCGGACGACCAAAAGTTGGAAGGTATTAGAATGGTTGGCTGAAAAGACGAGGGATGTCGACCTGATTTACGTAATGTCGTTTGATTTAGCGACTGTCAAGTGGTGACAGTTTGGGGAATGTCGGCATAATAGTAGAATTTTCAGGTGGTGTCAACTCAAGGACCACACCTTTTGAGGGATAAATGTGTGGTCGATTTGTGATCATATGTTTGTACCCGAGGTTTTTACATGTGAGTACGACGAAGAATTATTAGGCAGAATTTGGATTTCCACAATTTGGATATGGACTTAGGATAGTTGGAATTTCGAGGACGAAATTATTTACGAGGGAAGGTTGTAACGACCCATCCCGAATTTCGGGATTAGTTTAGTAATTAATTAAGGATTAGCGTGGCTAATCGGGAATTAGTCGAGAGATTTCGGACGGATGGTGTAAAATGATTTTTTACCCCTAGGTTAGGCAAAGTTTTGACTTTTGACTCAGGGAGTCAAATGCAGAGGACCGAGGACCATTATGTAGATCAGGACATTACGAATCGGTAGATAGGTGGCACATCGAAATTGGACGTTCGACGGAAAAGTTACGGGTCTGGAACGGAACTCGGCATTATTCACACAAAACGAGAAATGGTGACACATGGACTGTTGTGATTGGAGAAAATATCTGGGTTGGACCCACCAGATGAGTGACAAGTGCCACCCATCTGGTTAGCCCAAACCCCAATTAATTGGATTCATCTTTATCCCATTTTCATCTCTTGTCTTCCCATTGCTCGTAAATCGTGAACAAACACCCAAAACCCCACCCAAACACCCTTCAATCCTCATCCAATGATGTTAGCCTGTGAATAGAAAAGAGAGAGTGAGGGGAGACGATTGTGAAAGTGCTAACGAGATAGACGGTCGGGTTTGAAAAATGGGACGTTGATGGACTAAGTTGTGATCTAGGGACATTCATGAGCTCAGAGGATTCGATTTGAAGGCTGAAGGTGGTCTAAGATGGCTGGAAACAGAGGAGGAATTTTGGGCTACTGTTCCTAAAATCAAAGGTGTAAATTTAGCATGTTTTCCATTATTTGGAGTCCATATATCAATTAAGGGTGGTTAGACGAACACGTAGGAAGAAATCCCATCGAAAATGGTCGAGAAATGATTAAATGGTGACCAGGTCGGGTACACGGGTCTACGCAACCTGAATTGCAGACCCGGATGGAGGTTGAAGAAGAGAAGACATCATCATCTGATTGGTGTCAGAGGTGGACCAGTCCTGGATCAACACGTGACACATGTCAGTGCCTAGTCAGCCCTAACATGTCCGTGACGTGGCCTAATCACAGGTTGCCACGTGTCACTGACATGTTAGTGACGTGGACCAGTATGCAGGTGACACGTGGCACTGTTGGGTCTGACGGATGTCAGATCTGATAGCTGTCAGAACCTGTTAGTGATGACGTCAGTGTTGACTTTGTTGTCGTCAGTAGTTGACTTTGACCAGTGTTGATTTTGAGGTGGGACCAATGTCATTCAAAGGGGTTTCAGCGATCTGGATCCAATGTTGACAGTTTCACGTTGATCGGAGATCATTAGGTTAGTCAAATCGAGGTTTTTCACCTCCAGAAACGTGCCCAGGACACGTTGATTTTTTCGGCAGTTTTGGGGTTTTATCCTATGTACTTATATAGATAGTTAGTTGACACGACCTATCCCCATCCCCCCCAGGGTTATGCAGGATGTATCATGCCCCCGTCTGACAAGAAGTGTCAGACAAGGGATAATTCATACCTCAGCCCATACAGGGCTCCCAAAGCGTGCCAGGATCGGTGGAGGAGTGCAATATCTCGGTCTCTGCTACAGCCTGCATCCGTGATCAACCTGAAGGGCATTAAAACCATTAAAAACTGTGAGTGGACGAAAATCAATAAGTTCATAAAACACATTTATTAAAAAGATATTTATGCCCTTCACTAAAAAGTATGCATGCATTGAAAACCAATAATCAAAACATTTACTTTAATAAACCATTAGGGCCTTAGCCCAAAAATCATAAATCCAGAACCAAGTGGGCCACTGCCCAAATCCATAACCAAAAATCCAGAAACACCTAAATACCATTTCATAATCCATATTTACCACATAACCATCCTCGGCATCCTAGACGTCATATCTCACGATAAAAGCAACGCGTGCTGCCCGGGGTCTCTCCGGGTCCATATCTCTAACATCCTAGATGTCGGACGTCCCAGACGCCTAATCATTACAATCCTGCTCCTGAGTCACTATACGGTCTGGTTGCTCTGTATAAGGACCTCTCGCAGGTAATGCCAGACTTTCCCAGTGTCCCAGAAACTTGGAGGAGACCATCCACAGATCCTTGTATCAAGATGGTATATGAAAAACGATTTTATAAAGTCACTTCAAAACATCTCAAAGGGCCATGCCCGAAATTTCCATACAACATCACAAATCCATAATTCCAAACCATTTAGGGTCCCTGACCCGAAATCACATTTAAAAAACATATTTGGGCCTCATGCCCGATTTCATAAATCAACTGGACCCCCAGCCCGATCCCATAACTCAAATGGGTCTTAGCCCAATTTCGCAAACCAACTGGGCTCCCGACCCAATCACACAGTTCGAATGGGTCTCATGCCTGAGTTCATCTTTGCAAAACCAAAACCGTATCATCAAACCATCACCGAAACCACAAGCACGTAAAACTACAGTATAAAATCGTAACATCGAAATACGTGCAAATATAAGATTACCTCGAAATACGTGCAACATGTAAATAGCCAATGCCTCAATCATCACTATAGAAATCACATATATAAAACATATAAAACAGTTATGCATACATCACAGTTTAGAAAACGTTGTCCACTCACAGACCATCCTACACTGCCGCCTTGATACTCGTGTCATAAGCCTTCCCGAGTCACATCAATATCACCCGGACTTCCAAACCTGTCCACACCATACAAGAGGGTTACTAACTACCTCATTAACCTTCCATTAAATCCTCGTAATTTTCCTGAATTTTTAAATGTATTTAAACTCGATCCTAAACCTTCGGACATCCCGAACTGTATTGAAACGATGTCTGATCAACACGAAACCAGTCCCAAAATGTTCGTTGCATAGAATAGATGAAAACACAAGTTGTTAATATCCCTAAACTCTTCCCCACGCGCCATTGCAAGAGACTGCGTAGGAAAGCCACGCCTGGTGAACAGTGCATCATCAACCTCTTGTAGACCCGGTCCAGACCGGTTCTCTGCAACTTCGATTTGACAAGACCGACGAGACCGGTTTATCCTTGTATCCTAGCCATTTTCGACCCTGTTAATCCGTAAACCTTCTTCTCATCATTTCCAATCGATTCATGGTTTCAAAACTGGGAAACGAGGCCTAGATCATACCTTCCCGATCGATGGACAAATCGGTCAACTTCCTCCATCAACTGCTCCCAGCTCCCAGCTCCAGCTACCATTTCCTTCGTAATCGGTCCCAATCGACTTGTTTCAACCTCAAGAACGTCATCCTAATCACCAAATCAATCGACATTCATTAAAACCCAACCTACCATTTTGACCCAAAAATAGGGCTTACGTGTAACGACCCGGACATTCGAAAAAGGAAATTTTGGAAAATTTGAAGGAAATGACGATTTTGCCCTGGAATTGGACGAACAATTGACTTTTGGTTCGAGTGGTCAAACAGACTTTGACCGATGACTGTGACGTAGGTCAGGACATCACGAGTTCATTGACAGGTGGCCCGTCCGATCCCGACATTCGAGTAGAAAGTTATGACGTTCGGAAGTTTGAGGGTACTTTGGTAATTTCATTAAAAAGGGGTAATTGGTTGACTTTTCATACGACATGGAATTTTCATGAACTTCGAGGACCGTTAGGAAGGTTTCGATGCCCTGAGTACAACGACAGGCGGCACGTTGAAATCGGGCTTCAGATGAATAAGTTATGATTCTAGAACGAGGAAGGGCATTTTGGTAATTTGTAAGGGAAAAGGGCAAAATGGTAATTGAGCAATTGAATGGGAAATGGGACGATGATGGGCTGATTCAGTCATGGTGATGCCACCAAATGACATTTGTCACTCTCTACATCAGATTAGTGGCAAAAGAAAGTATGTGCAGTGGTGGGAAACTTAAACTATGTGTGGGTGTGTTTGAATCAAGTGCACAGTGTGATGTTGGGAAATAGAGTGAGGTAACAGAGACAGAGGTGGCAAGTGCCCAGTGTGTGAGAGTGTACGGTGGTGGGAATTAGCTGAGCGTGCCAGGTAAAAGAGAATTAATCTGTGTTGGTGTGTTGGAACTGAAAAACAGAGACCAGCCACAACCTTGGTCGATCGACCTCCCCTACAACCTATTGAGAGAAAAGAAGATTTCAGAAAAGAAAAACAGAGTAAACCGTGAATCCCACCCCGATTCACGGCATAACCCTCAGCTTTTGTCTTTGAAGTGTGAACAAGAAAGGAGGAGGAGGTTGAGTTGAGGACCTTGGTGGTGCCACTGTGCATGGTGGTCACGGCCCATGGAAGTAGAACAGAGGACAGGGAACTCTGGTGAGAAGCCAATGGTCGTGGTTCATGGCTGGTAGTTTGTTCTTCAAAAAGGACCAGGGAGAGGAGAAAAAGCTAATGGAGGCCATGGGTGTGAATGACGGCGGTGGCACGGTGAGTTTCCCGTGAAGCTTTAGGTTGAGTTCAGAAATGGTGACTTTCGAGTTGAGAGTTATCAATTACGTTGGTTCATTGGACAATGATTTGGAGGTTTGCAGGAGTCGATCAGGCTTGGAGGGAAGCCTGAGACAGGCTATGGAGGCCAGAACAAAACTCAGAATTTGGCCGGTTCAATGGTTAACGTGGGACAGGTAATATCTAGCTCTGTGTTCACAATTTAAGTTTGGAAAATGATTAGACGAGAAAAGACAGAATTAGTGGTTTAATTAGGAGTAAAAACGGAGTAAAACAGACTTAGAACTGGACCAAGCTGTTCACGCCGGTTCACGGCTACACCGGACCTACAGAGCCGAACCGAAACCGGTTCGATGGAGGTTGAAGATTAGCACAGTGCCTGGCGCATGAGGCCCACCTGCAGCCCCTTTGAGCGGCGCATGTGGGCGCGTGGCACAGTATTTGAGGGAGGTTTCAACAAGACTTTTAATGTTTTCGATGTAACAAACATTTTGGCACTGGTTTCGAGTCGATCGGACATCGTCTCGATATGTTTCGGGATGTCCGAAGGTTTTAGGGATCAGATAAAAATAGTTAAAAATTCGGGAAAATTAAGGGGCTTTAGTGTAAGCTTTATTAAGTAGTTAATGAACTTCTTATTAAGTGTGATCTCGGATTTGATTTTGGGAATTGGTTTACGATGGATTCTGGATTTGTTGTGAATCAAATATGGTTTTGGGTTTAAAAACCCGGTATTATTGATGGATCGTGTTTTGGGTTTAAAGACCCGGTTGATTGACGACAGGGGAGGGCCCTTGATTGATAAGTTTTGAGTTTAATGACTCGGTTATTGTGATATCCCCCGAGGCCTATCGATTGTGTTTTGAGTTTAAAGACTCATTGATTTCCCAGGAAGGCCTGATATGTGTGAGTTTAAAGACTCGGTGATTGAGATCTAGCAAATTGATTGACTTTTGATTTACTGTTGATTTCCGATGTTTACAGATGTGTTGGGCAATGACCCGATTTTTCTGGCTTGTTGGATTTTGGGGTTAGATACTGTACTTGGATTTTTAATTCGTGATTTTGTGCTGAAGCCCTGTGTTTATGGTTTCGGGCTAAGACGCGGGATTTGAGAAAAGGAAAACGATTTTGATTTTCATACACTGTTTTCGTATATGGGAAATGAAATGAATTGTGGAATGATTTTCGAATGCATGCATTGGTTTTACGTGGAGGGTAGAAATGTCTTTCTGTAACCTGTTTTATAATCTGATTTAATTTCGTCCACTCACACTCTTTATGTTTTTATTGACCCTCCAGGTCGTGGCGCGTTAATCGAGGCTGATTGTGAGCTGGAGGCATGAGTGGGCACAAGAGTGGTTATCCCTTGTTTGGCAAGTGCTGAGGGTAATTTGGGAACTTCGGTTAACTTGCCAGACGGGAGCAGGACCAGGCATGCTTATCAACGTTCCTTCGGGGATGGTCCTGACATCACGGGTCTGATGGCTTATCTCGCCGTCATGAACGCTGTTGTGGCCACCGTCATGGTCTTCTCGAACCTAGGAAACGCTTACAAACCTCCAAGACGTTCAACAGCCGTCCAAAGCCAATTTCCAATTTTGAACAAAACGCGGGTTATGGGTTCCAGTTTCCCTCCGTCGTCCACGGCGCCCACGCCGTCTCTGTTGTCCCCCCTTCCTCTGTCTTTTTTTCACTCGTAGTCTCTCACCCACTCGATGGTCTCAGCTGCTGGTAATTGGGTGAAGGTGGTGTAGGTTTGTGTTCTTCGCGAGTTTGAGAGATGTTGAGAGAGAGAGAGATTGAGTTTGATGATGATAATCAGATGAGAGCAATAATTAAGAGGAATGAACGGTGAGGAAGAGTAGCTGAGACAGAGATGGACGGTTGGGGATGGGAGATGAGAATAGTGTGAGGGGTTATGATATATTAAAATATATAAAAGCAACCAATGGGACATAGATCCCCTTTTTGTGGGATTTAGGCCGTGGGATGAGTGACCCTTGTCACTCATCCCTGGGTTCCTGATTAATTAATTATTTAACAGATTTTAATGTTATTTAATTAAATCTCGGGTCGTAAGTTTAATCGATTTCGCTCCTGTGACCATAACTTCTCCATTCGACGTACGATTTCGACGTACCGCCTGTCTAAGGACTCGTGACGTCCCGATTTACGTCACGGTCATCGATCCTCGTACGTTTGACTCCCCAAGTTAAAAGGCAATATTTTTTCCAAATCCAAGGGCAAAACGGTCACTTCGCACCGTCCGTCCGAAATCACTCAACTAATCACCAATTAATCTCACTAATCCTTCATTAGTCACTAATCTAATCCCGAAATTCTGGACGGGTCGTTACAACCTTCCCCCTTTAAATAATTCCGTCCTTGAAATTCCAACTATTCTAATTGCACAACCACCTCGTGGAAAGAAAATTTTCCCTCACATCATGTGTACACTTGCACACCCACTAACCAAAACAATACTTGTCTGCACCTAGACGTTTCGCCAACACTCACGTCGCATCGACTACAACCGACCACGTTGAGTGACATTGATCTCACCTTCCGAGTTGATACCACCCGAAAATTCTGCCATTACGCCGACACTTCCCACACTGTAACCACTAGACAGTCGCTAGTCAAAACGGACATTATACTCACTTGTGGTTACACTAACCACAACCTCACTGAACCTGAGTATACGTATACCAACATCTCACTCCATTAGTGTGCAACTGGCGCCATTGAATACCTTCCCAGTAGTGATACACATCCCAACTCCAGGGTTCCACTAGCCATCCACGGCTCTGAGCACTTGCTCGTACAATCACTGAATCCATCGAAATCACTCTGGCCCAATGTATAGTATCAGTGTCGAGTTCACATCCTCAACCAATCCAATGATATTGAAACTAAGCCGACTACCAACATGCTCAACCAGACACCACTAGTACATCCGGTATAGCGTCACCAGGCACCACTCAGGCCTGTCGAGTATCGATCCTAACTCAACGTACCCAGTACGTACATCCATCCATCAACCAGCCTACTACACAGCTCGTAACCAATCACGCTTCAATTTTGAAGTTCATCTATCTAGTCCAGTACTAAACAGATCAAATACCGCAACTCATCATCCAACACGAGTCCCATGGTCACCCGACCAACATCACAACGACTACTCCCAATCACGTAATCCAACACGTACCAATCTGACTCATGCCCACCAAGGTGTACCTATTCATGCCAAAAGAGCATCCAATCTCACCCACGTCTACCGAGACGCACTAACACTGGACTTATTGGTTACCTGCTCAA
Source organism: Prinsepia uniflora (assembly GCA_032719365.1). Taxonomy (NCBI): domain Eukaryota; kingdom Viridiplantae; phylum Streptophyta; class Magnoliopsida; order Rosales; family Rosaceae; genus Prinsepia; species Prinsepia uniflora. Next base: position 27,957,278 of record CM064865.1, on the reverse strand, counting down.
ACGATTACTTTACCACATTCGATTGACTTCAAAAGGAAACCAATCCCATTGTTCACATAGTCAAATACCCAAGACAATTCGTATACACCTCAACTCACTCAAGTATCGTCTCATACCGGATTAACTTCGAAAAGAAGTCGATCCAATATTCCCATATCCAACCTCTGTCTTGTCATCCTCACTAACTATTCCAAAAGGTTCTTCAATTGTCCCAAAATATGATTCTCCTCTGCTCCTAGCTTAGCATAATCCGCAAGACGAAGTCTGCCAACACGGTCACGACATCACGATCCACACCATTCTGATCCACCACATAACCTAATCATCAAGATCACGGTCTAGGTCCATCACAACAACACCTGATCATTAACATCAGATTCTCGATTGTCACAAAACTTTAGATCCTCCACACCACGATCCAGATCCACGCCTGGACTGTGGGTCCTCTCCAACTACCTTATATCGATCCTTGTCATCCCACCTAGGGAAAATCAAGGATGATCAAAGATGATGACATCAAAATTCTTCCTACGTGAGTGCAAACACAAACTTACTGCACTCACGACACCATGTAACCCAACATCGTCTGCTACTAAGCAGAAAATGAGAAATCACGTTCACCTAACTTCGAATTACCCAACTCCTCCTGATGACCCAAAACAAATCACGGGTCCGCCAACCAATACACGCTCAACGTACTGGTGACAACAACCATCATATGCCATGGGCGGAACATCAGAAGTCACCCTCAATGACTTTGGAATACCCATCACCAATGCTGAAACAAACACTCCTCTCTCCTCCTCAATCACAACTCTCCTCGATTATGAAATTCCAACCATGCTGGAAATAGATATTGTGTCGACCCGGCCCGAATTAACAGGATTAATAAAGGATTAATGAAGGATTAGCAAGGCTAATCGGAGATTAGACGAGGATTAGCGGAAGTTCGGGCGAAATGACGATTTTGCCCCTAGAATGGGTGAATCGTTGACTTTTTATTCGGACGGTCAAATGGACTTTGGCCAATGAATATGACGTAGTTCGTGACGTCACGAGTTCATAGACAGGTTGTAACGACCCGTCCTGAATTTCGGGATTAGATTAGTGACTAATCTTGATTAGTGAGGTTGATCGGTGGTTAGTAGGGCGAGATCGGACAAAATGTGAAAAATGACCGTTTTGCCCCTAGTCGTGGGTAAAATGTTGACTTTTTGATCGGACGGTCAAACGAACTTTGACCGATGACCGTGACGTAGTTCGGGACGTCACGAGTTCATAGATAGGTGGAACGTTCGATTCCGACATTCGAGGAGAAAGTTATGATGTTCGGAAGTCGAGGGGCATTTTGGTAATTTGGCATATTAGGGGCCAAATATTGACTTTTGACCGGGAGGTCCGATGGACGAGGGCCAAGGACCGTTATGTAGGTCTCGTCAATATGAACCCGTAGACAGGCGGCACACCGAAATAGGAGGTTCGACGAAAAAGTTATGGTCACAGAAGTAAACTCGATTAACTGAGACTTTGATTAAAATAATATTAAAATATGTGAACAGTAATTGACGAATATGGACCCTTGGATGAGTGCCACGTGTCACTCATCCCCTACATTCCCTAAAATCTGGATCCTTATTGGCCATTGGGTTATTTAATTAATTTTCTCTCCTGAAATCCTCACCCTTCATTTGTAATTGAGATTGAATCTGGGCCGTTGATCTCATTCCTTCTCTCTTTATTTGATTAGACCATACATTCTCACATTTTCACTTTCATTTCTCTCAAACCCATGAGCACGGTTTACCTCACTGCACAAACACCTTACCACCTCTTAGCCTCAACCCACACCCCAGACACCACCATACCACCCTCAGGCACCACCAGACGCCGACCACCACCCCACGGCCGCCCTGCACGGCCGGGAAACCTCCCAGACCCGAGAAGAACCAAACAAACCGACACTGCCCAGCCGTCCAAACCACCTCACCAGGACTCGAACCAACCTAGAGTTAGGATCACTGGGACGGTATGAAGACTCAGACGAAGACTGGACGGGCCATGGCGGCGACACGGCGGCGATAAGCTCAGAAACTCGAGAAGGTTTGATTTTTCCTCCCTATTTCGAAACACTGGTTTTTGACGTTAGGACGGTTTGTTTACTTTTGAAACATGTCCTAGGTACCTAGACGACCATTCTAGACCAAAGCTTGTGTCCAGAATCTCGACGGGTCGCCGGAGAAGACGACCTGAGTTCTCAGCCGGTTTTCCCGTCAAGTTTCAGGTAGCTTCTTGAACCTTAAAGCTAGATTTGAGTCCACAGAACCATAGAATAGGTTGTGACGAGTCCATAGGATCAAACCGCATCGAAAATGGTGGTCGGAAACTTGATCTGTGATCGGGTCAAGCCGTGGGTCGACGACGACCCGGTTTCAGACCTGGTTACTGTAGCATGACGTCACCACAGTTGACCAGAACATTGACCTGGCGCATGGGGGCATGTGAAAGGTATTTTGGGGAAACTTTCAACATGACTTTTAATCTATTCGATGTAATGAACATTTTGGGATTGGTTTCGTGTCGATCGGACACCGTCTCGATATTGTTCGGGACGTCCGAAGGTTTTAAATCAAGTTTAAAAAGAGTTAAAAATTCGAGAAAATTACGGGACTTTGATAGGATGTTAATGAAGAGGTTAGTGACCCTCTAATGTGATTTGGACAGGATTGGGAGTCCCGGTGATAGTGGTGTGGCCCGGGAGGGCCGATGGCACGCGTATCGAGGCATACCGTTAAACGGTCTGTGAGTGGACTTTGGTTTTATAAATTCTACGCATGGTTAACTATTTTATATGGATTATGATTGTGATTGTATGATGTTGATTTGGATCTCGGTAAATTATGTGGTTTCCCGTATTTCGAGGAGATTTACGTGTTTTCACGTAAATCGAGTTTTTTCGGTTTTGCACGGATTTTTCATGTTTATGGTCTTGGATAAGATTTGATGAAATGATTTTAAAATTGGAAAGATAAACTCGGGCTTGAGGCCCACTTGTTTGGAAACCTCGGACGTGGAGTCCAATTGAGTTACGTAATCGGGCTAGGGGCCCAATTGCTTTATGAAATCGGGCCAGGGGCCCAGTTGTTTATGAAAACGGGCTAAGACCCATTTGAGTGATATTATCGGGCCAGGGGCCCAGTTGATTTACGAATTAGGGTCGTGGGCCCAATGGTTTATAAAATCGGGCCATGGGCCCAGTGGTTACAAAATCGGGCATGAGGCCCAGTTGGGTTATAAATGTGATGTCGGGTCTGGGACCCTATGTTTAATAAATGTGGTTTCGGGTCATGGACCCTAAATGGAATTGTGATGTTTTATGGAGATTTCGGGCAGGGCCCATTGTAATGTTGTGAAATGATTTAATAAAACTGTTTTCCATATGCCATCTGGATACAAGGATATATGATGGTCTTCTCCAGGTGTTTGGAACACTGGGAAAGTCACGGTGCATTGCCTGCGAGGGGTCATTGTACGGAGTTACCGGACCGTATAATGATTCAAGAGCAGGATTGCTATGCTTGACGTCAGGGACGTCAGACATCGTTGATGTCAGAGATATTGACCCGGAGAAACCCCGGGTAGCACGCGTAGCTTACTTTACCGTGAGATATGACGTCTGGGACGTCAAGCGTCTGGGACGCTAAGTATCTGGGATGCTAGTGATGGTAATGGTAAATATGGATTAATGAATCTATGAAATGGCTTTTCGGTTGGATTGTGTTTATGTGGTAAAAATGGATTATTGGTTATTGAAATGGTATTTCGGGTCGGAGACCCTAAATGGTTTTGGATTTATGGATTTATGTTTATGACTTTGGGCGGTGGCCCACATGGTTTAATATGTCTCGTAGTGGTATTCCACAGTTTTGGGCTGAGTTCCCACACTTGGTTTTGTGTTAACGGTTTTTGGGCTAAGACCCTAATGGCTTGGTTGAACAAACGTTTTGGTTACTGGTTTTCGTGGCATGCATACGTTTTTATTGGAGGGCATAAATGTCTTATAACTGTGTTCAATAAACTTAATGATTTTCGTCCACTCACAGCTTTTGGTTTTTAATGCCCTTCAGGCTGATCATGGATGTGACTGCAGTAGTGTCAGGACCCGTCCCAAATATCACCTCGATACCCGGTACGAACCCTGCTCCCGTCTGACAATCACACCTATAGTACCAAAAATAACCTCACTACTACTATAAGCACAACTATCAGACGAAGGAGTAAATATATACAACAGTCAGTCAGAGCATAGTTCTACAAAATGGGCACAAAAATCCTACAGTGCTAGTCCCGCAACGGAAGAACGTCGTAAGCTCTATGCCTCGATATCTGCCTCAACGTTCACCCCAACGCTATCACCACGACCTGGAGGGAAACTTTAAAACCAAAAGTGTGAATGGACTAGAATAACCAAAAGTTTTAAAATCAGTTTATCACTAATTCAAGGTTATGGAAAAAATAAGAATCATTGTTCCCTCCGTTTTTAAAACAGGCATGCCCAACGAAGTACTAAAAATCATAATATGAAACATCATACGAAACAGAAACACTATAAAATATCAAAAGAAACAGATACACTATAAAATACCATTTTCCGATCAAATCTGCTGGGTCTATCCGAGTCTTTAAACTCAACCAGGCCTTAAATGTAATCCGAGTCTTTAAACTCCCGAGTCTTTAAACTCAATAGGCCTATGGGGGTAATATCATAAATATCCGAGTCTTTAAACTCCCGAGTCTTTAAACTCAATCCAGGTCCGTCCCTCGTCAAATCAGTATCCGGGTCTTTAAACCCATATCCAGATCCAGCAAATCCAATCCAAATTCAATGTAAAACCATTTCCAATTCCATAACCCAACTCGAATTCCAAATCCCCGGTTCGAAGCCCTTCCGGCGTTCAGAACCGACATTCCGAACCCAAATCCGTTATTATACCAAAACCATATGTAACCACAAAGCATAAGTCATCATCCATGTCTCATCATCAGAAAACATTTATAGGTTGAAATCCTCAAATATGGCATTAAAGTCCGAAAACCAGTTTTCTCGAAAAACGTGCAAAATCTCGAAAATGTCTCGAAATGCGTGCAAACACATCAACCACATATAAGCATCATTAAGAAGCATAAAAACACATTTAATAACATAAAACCTCAATAAAAACAGTTAGGCATGCTCGAAAGAAAGAAAAAGTCCACTCACAAATCAGAACGAGTCAATCGCGCTCCGTGCGCTCCTCGACCGTCTCGGGTGCCTCCCGTCCTGTCAATATGCACCAAATAGGGTCACAAACACATCAAGGATACTAACCCTAATTTCCCCAATTTTTTGGGAATTAAATATTATTTTATTCATAAACCCTAAACCGTCCGGATTCCCGAACAATCTCCTAACATCGTCCGATTCACCCGAAAACCATACTAATGAACTCCTTAGGACATTTAGAACCAAAACCATGTCGGAAGCTTGGCCAGATTCCTCCCCACGCGCCTCCATGCCCCGCCCAAAGTGGCTGCGCGTGGGCCTCACGCGCCTGCTACAGTGCATCCCCAACCTCAATCGAACCCGGTTCGCACCAGGGCTGCAACTCAGACCGGCGAGATCCAATCTCCGCCGTCCGGCCACCATTCCATCTCCTCTCTGTTCCTATAGCTTCGTCCAAGCACCAGGAATTCATCCCCCTCACTCTCCTGGTTCGACTCAACCCTCAGCTTCACGACTGAAGCTCGAAAGAAAACACAGGTGACCCCCTGTTTACCTTCCCGGCCGTCCAGTGCTTCCCCCTTCACGGTGGCGATTCCAACCTCTCCCTAAGACCTCACTGAGTCACTCCCAACTCACAGAAACCTTCGATTCACCCCTGAAGTCCACGACTTCCCGTTTGAACTCACGGCCAAAACAGAGTACAGAGTACTCGCCGTCGCCTGAACTCCGCCGTGTACACCCCCGTCACGGCAACCATCACAAACCACTCCTAGGACCTCCCTAAATATCATTGCACTCACCAATCCCCTCGATTCTCATCCTATCTTCACGACTTTCAAATTGAAAAACACGGGAAAAACAGAGGAAGAAAACTCACCCTTTGATTCCATCTCCGCCGTGCGCACCGCTGCATGCCACGGTGTTCGTTGGACTCCCTGCAGCCTCCTGAACTTCCCACGGTCGTGGTTAGAGTCACCACACGGCGTAGCCACCACCAAACTCTCACGGTCTCCCTGTTTTCCCAGAACTTCGCCGCACCACCACCGTGCCGCCGTGCACGATTCCTCCACCAAAACACGATCACCAGCTTAAACACTCGTCTCTATCACTCTCACCAATCACTTTTCACTATCCCTTGCACAGAATCGATCAATCTCTCCCAATCTCTCACCCTCTGTTTCTCTGCATTCAAACCCAAAGCACGGTTTGATTTTGTGCAAAGTGTGGCCGTGCACACTTGAGTGATCCCTGGAACCATCTAGTGTCCCCCACGTGTCCACTATCCATAGGTCAGCACAAAAAAATTTCTGCCACTTGCCCTTATCTGATTGGGTTGAGGGAAAAAGACCAAAATACCCCTCATGCACAAATTACCATTTTACCCTCACACTTTCTAGACCCGTAAATATTTCATCCGACGTCCGATGACAGCGTGCCGCCTGTCGTTGTACTCAGGGCGTCGAGACCTATCTAACGGTCCTCGGTCTACGTGAAAATCACAAGTCCTCCAAAAAGTCAACATTTCCCTCATTTACTCAAAATTACGGTAACGCCCTCAATCTTCCGAACGTCATAACTTTTTCTCCGATTGTCCGAATCGAACCTGCCACCTATCTACGGACTCGTGACGTCTTAAACTACGTCACGGTCAAGGGTCAACAGTCATCCAATCGGTAATTCAAAAAGTCAACTTTTAGCCTACTGTTCACAAGGGCAAAATCGTCCTTTATATACAAAAATCTTATAAAATTACATTTTTACCGTTCCCGAAGGTACGGGTTGTTACAAGTAGAGACTGGGACATTGCACGCCTCCTCCATCGATTCTTGCGCACTCTGAAAGCCCTGTTTAGGCAGTGACTCTTGGTTATCCCTTGTCTGACACCCCTCGTTGGACGGGAGTAGGGCACATTCCACGGTAATCCCGGGCGGGATTGGGATGGGTCCTGTCACAGGTGGCAAGCTCGATTCCGACATCCGTGGAAGAAGTTATGACGATCAGAAAATCAGGGGCGTTTTGGTAATTTTGGCGAAAAGGGGCAAAAAGTTGACTTTTGACCTGGGAGATCCAATGGTCGAGGGCCAAAGACCGTTACGTAGATCGGGACGATAAAATCCGTAGACAGCTGGCAGGTCGAATTCAGACGTTCGACGGAGAAGTTACGGTTCACGGAAGTTCGAGTGCATTATTGCACGTTTTACGAGACGAGGATTGTTTGGCAGCAAATGGGGCCCAGATTTTTATCTTGAGGCCCAATGGATGAGTGACAAGTGTCACCCATCCACTGGCCAACCTCATTCATTCATGCACCTCCCACCTTCATCGATCATTCATTTTCTTGCATCCAAACAACAAAAAACGATCACCATATCCACCCCAAATCCAAACCCATGACCCTAGGACCATGACTGAGAGGTAGAGAGGGAGAAGAGGACTAGATGGAGGTGGCTGGACGGCAAGAACCACCATGGACGGCGGCTAGAGGAGACAAAGCCGAGAGGTAGCCCGGTTTGCCCATTTTTCCATTCTTTTTTGATTTTGTCATTATGGGCTTTTTTTATTCTGCCCACAGACCAGAGTGGGTATCCCCATAAGGATCCTGTTCCAGGAGTGGTGGTTACTAGATATGATGTGGTCCCGGACCAGATTCCGGAGAGATATGTGGACTAGATCCAGAGAGAGAGCTCGGACTAGATCCAGAGATTGAGCCTCCCAGATGGATATTCCTAGGAGGAGACTAGGAGTGAGACCCCGAGTAGTGTGCACACTAGATAGATATGATGACATCGTGACTATATCGGGGATGTGATCCCTAGGGCTGTGTGCCCCGAGTTAGCATCTTCTCGAAAGTGCCGCAGATGGGTTATACGTATGTTGATACGTATGAGGTTTTATAGGAAGGTGATTTGAGGGCGGAGACCCTGTGTTTTGTGATTTAGAATGTGATTTGAGGCGGAGACCCCGTATTTGATATTTTGGGCAATGGTTTTGGGCGGAGACCCACGTGACATGATTTGGGGCTGAGTTCCCATGTTTTGAGTTATGCTTTGTACGTGTGATTTTGGGTGGGGGACCCAAATGGATTTACGGGGCATGACGGTTTATGGGGCCAAGCATGATCCCTTGAAATGTTTTGTCAATGTTTGACAAATTTTTTTATGAACGTTTGATAAATGATTTTGAATGCATGCATATGATTTTAATGAAGGGCATCAATGTCTTTATACGAAAGTGTTTTTAAATGAAATTTTTATTTTTGTCCACTCACAGTTTTCGTATTTTAATGCCCTTCAGGTTGATAACTGATGCGGGCTGTAGCAGAGACGAGACATCACTCCCCTCCTCCTAAGATCCTGACGCACTCTGATAGCCCCTTCGAGGGCTAGAGATGGAATTTTCTCGGGTGTGACACTTCGTATCAGTCGAGATCAGGCGGGTCCCACGTTAATCCCGGGGGATTAGGGACCGGTCGTGACAAGTTTGTATCAGAGCATGTTTTGCTCGTGGAGTACGCGCAAATCGAGGATGTGATGTCTCTGAAGTCGTAACAGCCCGTCATCAACCTGATCGTTAGGGTATGAGTAGAGAGCACCACGTGCTAAACGAAATTCGATACGATAGTTTGAGGTTCGATTGACATAAAATTCCACGTGTTTCAAGGTTGGATCCCGAGGAGGATCAGTATTCGTGGGGAAAATAACGGCTTAGAGCCGTAGGGTTACTGGGAATAGAACCCAGTGGATCCGTAGATACCGTATGACGACATGAGGATCATAACTGCTCGACGGTTTGGATGTGTGGGAAAGAGGATGTCTGGATTTATACCAGTGTGGTCAGAGGTCAGGGTCGCCTGGTATACTATGACCCTGTACGACTACAGTCACGACTGTTGGGAATAGGAACGGGTGATTCTAGTTGGCATGCGTTGCCATGTTTCGGTGTGTCGAATCCCTCCAGGTTGCCGACTGGCAGAGGATGTCGACTAGTAGAAGATTTCCTAGTATGGATGTTGTGTAGCATGATGAAGCATGCTTGTGACATGCCATGGATGAGCGATGGTAGATATCGATGAGGGCCAATTCCTTGTGAGGCCAGCGGCTGAGAGCCATAGAGTTACGAGAGGACGAGATCCTCATAGTGTAGTTATTTGCTGGTTTGGTACCAATATGGGAGTATGACGACTCTTCGGAGTTGAGATCGAGGGATCAGTCAGGATGGTTGAGCTGCAGCGGGCAGTTGGGTTTGTGGTAACCCTAGTAGGTGATTGGTTGGACAAGTTACCAGGAGTATGGTACTTGTCGATCGGATCCTAAGGTGGACTGATCGGTGGATGTTACGTGTGGAATGATTGGTACTGGCGGTTGACTACCACATGGATTGGGAGTTTCGGTAGCAGAGTGTTTCGGAGATTGGTCTGCACGAGGTTGTGACAGATATTGCTATCGATGGACGTGATCAGGTCTTATCAAGTTGGATGGACTCAGGTTACCGTGACGATTGTGACGATAGGATTCGTCAGTCGTGACGATGATACGAAATGCATAAGTGACGCACATTATGAACAGTGATTCTGGATTCGACTCGGTGACGGCTGAGTCCGATCGCAGAATTAGGTGTTGACGTTGGGTGTTGGCATACTTGCCACGCTCTAGTGAAGGAGATGATTATAAGTGGGACAGAGAAAATCCCGAGTGGCTCAGTGCAAGGTACGGGAGTACTTGGTATGGAGACCAGTTTCCCCCAGTGATGGAGATCAGTTTCCTCAGTGATGGAAACCAGTTTCCCAGTGATGGAGACCAGTTTCCTCAGTGATGGAGATTAGTTTCCCTAGTGATGGAGATCAGTTTCCCCAGTAATGGAGACTAGTTCCCCCAGTGCTACGAGATTGAGTCGCGAGGGTGTATCAGGAAGTATTGAAGTGAAACGTGAGATCCATGTATGAATGGATGACGTAAGTGACGTCTTATGACATAAAGGTGAATGGTCAAATTTGGTGGTATACAGCGATTTGGCTGCAGATCATAACAGGAGTCTGTTGTGACTCTTCAGCTGAGCGGTACATTGGATTAGGATGACTTGACATCCTTTTGGATGTGCATATACGGTAGTAAATAGATAGGCGAGTTGGAGGATACAGACGCGTGGTTGATTTCCGGTTGAGTTGTGGACGTGAGAGTCCATTGCGGATTGGTTTTGGTTGACTACGGTTGACCATACCTCCTAAATTGAGGACATGGCACTTGTTTGCCTATAGGACGTGAGAATGTCCGCGTGATGAGTGAACTCAGTGATTGGAAAAGGAACATGGTTCCAACGTGGTTGGAACTTCGGAAATCAAGAGGGGTTGTAATTGAGATGATGACATCAAATTTCATCTGACGATGACATCAAATCTCATCATCTTGAATTCGTCCCTAGGTAGGATGACGAGGAGTGATATGACTGCTAGGAGTTCAAGAGGGTGTAAGAACCGAATACCTAGGCTGTGAGTCAAGTTTGATTAACTGGACGAGTAGATGGTGCTTAGCATCACAGGATGTGATGAGTGAGTGTCCGTGGTGATGGACGGTTGGGGTCCAGACCATGGTTGGAGTGCAGACGGTAGTTTGTGGTTGGACGTTACCAGAGAGCAGTCCTTGTGTAGGTCGGGGGCGCCCCGATGTTGTTGTGGTATAGGTGCATCGGAGTGTTGTGCACGTTGGATGATGGGATTGATCACGATCAATTGGTATGTCGGGTTGAGAGTACCCGAGAGTGTAAATAGGTTGTAATTTGGATAGAGTGCTAGATGGACGTGAGTGGCGATCAGAATGGATCCGATAAGTGACAGTTTGGAGACTCGAAGTGAGTCTAGATGACAAGTGGTACCGCGGAGTTATGCGAGATACGATACGAGGACTCGATAGCGAGTCGAGAGCAGAGTAGCTCAATGGAGCCGAGAGTTTTTGGCTGGTCACGAAGGCGTGACATATCGTGGTAACAATTGATAGGTATCCGACGAGTTCAGATCAATGTGGATTGATGGGACTCTTCTGAGAGTTAGTTTTGGGTATAGAAAATTGAGAGAGTTGACTCGTGTGAGTATTTAAGTCAGTTTAGGCATAGGTCTGAGGATGACCTGTGAGATGAGATTCGTGCCATTGTGACGGCAGAATTTGTAGGGTGTTGTCAGATCGGATACTGAGCAAGATGCCAGCTTAACTGTGATAGCCCGTAGTGGGGATGCGTTTTCAGCCTGATGACTACAGAATGGAACGTGTCAGAGTGTCAAACTGAAAAGCCATTTGGAGGTCAGTCTGGTGTTGATGCCCTGTCAAGTGAGTGACATCCGTGATCGACGAGTGTCGACATATTATCTCGAGTGAGACATACGAGCAGACGTGTAGTTCTCGAGAGTGAATAGGGGCTTTGGAGGCTCCGATGACGGTATGTACCGAGGACGGGACCTTTGAGTCTGGTATGTGTGTTGGACGTGTACTGCTACACGAGTATTCTTTTGTGCATGCAACGATCCGTTTCGAGGAATAAGGTTGGATTCCACAGTTTAGTTGTGGAATCAGGTCGATTTGAATTTTGGGGACGAAATTCTTTAAGGGGGGGAAGTTTGTTACAACCTTTCCCGAATTAACAGGATTAATTAAGGATTAATGACGGATTAGCAAGGCTAGTCGGAGATTAGACGAGGATTAGCGGACGTTCGGGAGAAATGACGATTTTGCCCCTAGAATGGGTGAATCGTTGACTTTTTGTTCAGACGGTCAAATGGACTTTGGCCAATGACTGTGACATACTTCGTGACGTCACGAGTTCATAGACAGGTGGCACGCTCGATTCCGACATCCGTGGAAGAAGTTATGACGATCGGAAGATCAGGGGCGTTTTGGTAATTTTGGCGAAAAGGGGCAAAAAGTTGACTTTTAAGCCGGGAGATCCGATGGCCGAGGGCCAAAGACCGTTACGTAGATCGGGACAATACGAATCCGTAGAAAGGTGACACGTCGAATTCGGACGTTCGACGGAGAAGTTACGGTTCACGGAAGTTCGAGTGCACTATTGCACATTTTACGAGACGAGGATTGTTTAGCAGCAAGTGGGGCCCAGATTTTTATCTTAAGGCCCAATGGATGAGTGACAAGTGTCACCTATCCACTGGCCAACCTCATTCATTCATGCACCTCCCACCTTCATCGATCATTCATTTTCTTGCATCCAAACAACCAAAACCGATCACCAAATCCACCCTAATCCAAACCCATGACCCTAGGACCATGACTTAGAGGCAGAGAGAGAGAAAGGGACCAAATGGAGGTGGCAGAACGGCCAGAACCGCCGTGGATGGCGACTGGAGGAGACAAAGCCGAGAGGTAGCTCGGTTTGCCAATTTTCCATTCTTTTTTGATTTTGTCATTATGGGCTGTTTTGGATGGTTTGGTTGATTTAAATAGGTTTCTTAGGGAGTTTTAAGATGGTTTTGGGAGGTGTTGGACGGCTGCGAAGCCGTGGGTGGATTTTGGAAACATTGAAACGTTTGGTTCAAAATCAAACCATAGGATTTAGATGTTTTTAGGTTGTTTTAATGATTGGAAATGATAGAGAATGAAGAAATAGGAATTGTAGGATCGATTAGGGTTGAAATCGGACCAAAACAGAGGGAGGAAAGCACTGAACCGGTCACGCCGGATCAGCACAGTGCCGTGAACAATGAACCGGTTCAGCTGGAGGTTAGGGTGCGTGAATAGTAATTTGGGGTAGTGTTCAACATATGAAATCTTCTATTCGATGTAACGAACATTTTGGGACTGGTCTCGTGTTAATCGGACATCGTTTCGATAGGTTTCGGGTTGTCCGAAGGCTTAGGGTCGGTTTAAAAATAGTTAAATGTTTGGGAAAATTACGGGACTTTAGTGAGGGGTTATTGAAGTAGTTAATAACCCTCGAAATGAATTTGGACAGGTTTGGGAATCCCGGAGATGACATTTGACCCGGAGACGGTTATGGCACGTGTATCGAGCCGCTACTTTGGACGGTCTGCGAGTGGACCTTTCTTTCGAACTTGATGCATGTATAAATGTTTTATATGTGTTTTAATGTATGTTTTGTGATGCCATGAGTGCATTTGATTGTGGTAGCTTAGGATCGACATATTTGCACGTTTTTTGAGGTTTTCGGCTTTATGTCGTACCTTTGCGTACTGCATTTTGAGAAAGAATCGGGCAGGAGACCCAGTTGAGAAAAGAGTTTTGAGAAAGAAAGAGAAAAAGAAAGAAATTATTTGAAATGAATGAACCCTCTATATTGATTATATGGTCTCCTCCAGACGTCGACCTGGAGAGTCACGATCCACATACCAGAGTGGGTATCCCCATAGGGATCCCGTTCCAGGAGTGGTGGTTACTAGATATGATGTGGTCCCAGACCAGATTCCGGAGAGATATGTGGACTAGATCCAGAGAGTGAGGTCAGACTAGATCCAGAGATTGAGCCTCCCAGATGGAGATTCCTGGGAGAAGATTCGGAGTGAGACCCCGAATAGTGTGCAGACTAGATATATAAGATGACATCGTGACTATATCGGGGATGTGATCCCTAAGGGCTGTGTGCCCCGAGTTAGCATCTTCTCGAAAGTGCCGCGGATGGGTTATACGTATGATGATACGTATGATGTTTTATGGGAAGGTGATTTGAGGGCGGAGACCTTGTGTTTTGTGATTTAGAAAGTGATTTGGGGCGGAGACCCCGTATTTGATATTTTGGGAAATGGTTTTGGGCTGAGACCCACGTGACATGATTTGGGGCTGAGTTCCCATGTTTTGAGTTATGCTTTGTACGTGTGATTTCGGGTCGGGGACCCAAATGGATTTACGGGGCATGACGGTTTATGGGGCCGGGCATGATCCCTTGAATGGCTTTGTCAATGTTTGACAAAGGTTTTTATGAACGTTTGATAAATGATTTTGAATGCATGCATATGATTTTAATGAAGGGCATCAATGTCTTTATACGAAAGTGTTTTTAAATGAAATGTTTATTTTTTTCCACTCACAGTTTTCGTGTTTTAATGCCCTTCAGGTTGATAGCGGGTGCGGGTTGTAGCAGAGATGAGACATCACTCTCCTCCTCCTAAGATCCTGACGCACTCTGATAGCCCCGTCGAGGGCTTGAGATGGAATTTTTCCTGATCTGACACTTCGTGTCTGACGGGATCAGGCGGGCCCCACGTTAATCCCGGGGGATTAGGGATCGGTCCTGACAGATATGCTTCGAACTAGATGTCATGTCCAACCACTGGACTTCCCAAATCCTCAACTCACTTAGACAACCACCTGTCCGCAACCAATCTATCGCCTAGACCTCCTGTTAGTTTATAACCGTTTATGTACATCCAAAAGAATGTAATTTGTAACTATCTCGTTCTCACATCTCAACCTTTGCAGGTTCAACTCTCAAGTCTCCATGTTATTCACAATAATAAAATCTCACATTAACACTACCATTGATTCTCTTCGGCTTCTTCCAATTGCGATAATTTTTTTTGCACTTCCTCGGGATACTAGAAACACACAACCACCCAAGTTTCGGAGTTGACAATAACTCCCTGAATCCACTAACTTCCATGACGTCCCCTACGTCATCAAAAACTCCTCGTGTCTCAATCGTAACTTTCGTCCATTCATCACTTAGTCATCTCATACATGTTGGGACTTAACCCAACACATCACAATCCCTGCTAGATTCCATCCAGTCCATCACTCACCCACTGCCGAATCTCAGATAACGAGCGTATGCCTATCACGATGGAGTCACATCCCAATTCGTGGCTCACCGTCATCAGTCACCGGCACGCAGTGTGAGAATCAGACAACCCTAGATCTTTGCTCATACCGAGCAACGACCCCGTATGTAACGACCCGTCCCAGAAGTCGGGATTAGATTAGAGTTTATTGACTGATTAGCTAGGATAATCGGTGTTTAGGTGGTTACTTTTGGATGTTTAGCGCGGAATGACGAATTTACCCCTGGAATGGGCAAAATATTGACTTTTAGCTTGGACGGTCAATTGGGCATTGACCGATGACCGTGCCGTAGTTCGGGATGTCACGAGTCCGTAGACAGGTGGCACGCCTGATTCCGACATCCGAGGAGGAAGTTATGTTGTTCGGAAGGTTGAGGGCACTTTCGTAATTTGTTTAAAGGAGGGGCATTTGTTGACTTTTAGCATGACAAGGTTTCTTCATGCAAACCAAGGACCGTGAGTTAGATCTCGACTTCCTGAGTACAACGACAGGTGGCACGCCTTTATCGGACATCAGACGAGTGAGATACGGGTCTAGGAAGTGAAGGGTAAAATCGTAATTTGGAAAATTAGGGGTATTTCAGTCTTTTTACTCCTTGGGAATTGTACCAATCAGATAAGGACATGAGTACAGTGCTAATTGGATATTTTGGGGCTGTTCCACAGGATGATGGACACCTGGGGGTTTGCTAGAGGTATCTACACGGTTTCACGTTTTTAATTTAAATGGATTGTGTTCGATCAATTGAGAAAAACAGAGAGACGGAGCCATGAGGAAATCGACCATTCCCCAAGTTTGATTCGTGCATGTGTTCCTTGTGGAGTGTACAGAGACTAGCTGAGAGTGTGGTGAGTGTTCTGGGAGAGTGTTGAGTGAGTAGGAGACTCAGAGGCCGTGAGGAATTCCAGAAAACAGAGAAAAAGTCGTTGTGGTGGTGCTGTCGTGTTTCGATCAAATCATTCGAAGTTGAGTCATGATGGTGTTCAGAGGACCAGAGGAGTACTTTTGGGGAACCTGAGACCCACGGTGGAGTTTGTGGCGGTGAGCAGAAGAAAGGGTAAGTTTCGGTTCCCTATTTTTCCAGATTGGTTCAAATCAACAGTTGTGGATTTTGGAGAGTTGTTGAATCGGTTTATTGGTCATAATGGTTCTAGGAGGTTGTAATTAAGCTCAGGGAACCGAAAACGCGGCGAGGAGGACAACTTGACAGGTGAGGATTAGGACTCTAATTCGTGTTTTATTTACTTGAATCGATTGCTTAGAGTGGGACGAAACTAGTAGTGAAGATAGGATTGAAAATGGACTTGATTTGAGTGAGAACTGGCGACGCCGGCTCGGTTCGACCAGACCGTTCTGAACCGGGTGGACTGAGGTTGAAGACGATGAACAGTGCAGGCGTGTGAAGCCCACGCGCAGCCACTTTGGGCGGCGCGTGAAGCCCACGCGCAGCCCCTTTGGGCGGCGCGTGAGGGTGCATGGGGACTGTTCTGGGGTAACTTTCAACACGATTTTCACTCTAATCGATGTAACGAACATTTTACGACAAGTTTCGGGCTGATCGGACAACGGATCGGGATAGTTTTAAACGTTCGAAGGTTTAGAGGTTCGTTTAAAATAAGTTTAAAAATCCCAAAAAATTGGAGAAATTAGGGTAAGCTTAAATGAAGTGTTTGTGACCTGGATTGGTGACTTTTGACAGGTCAGGAAATCCCTGAGGCAACCGAGGAACGTACGGGACGCGAGTAACGTGCCCGGAACTATGAGTGGACTGTTTATTTTCTAACTGAGCTTGCATAGCTGTTTTAATCTATCATTTCTCATGCTTTTAAATATGTTTTTGTGTTTCGAATTATGATTTATCTGTTTTACATATTTGCATGTTTTTTCGATGCATTTCTTAGAATTATACGCATTTCGGCACGTTTTACGAGATATTCTTTATTTATGATTCTGATGCCATGATTTTGGGACTTAAATCTATAACTGATTTTCAATGACTATAAATGGGTTTTGAAACACGATTCGATAATCAAGGTTTTCGGTTTTAGAATCGAATTTTGGAAATCGAGATTTGGTTTTAAATCTTGAAAAAGGGATTTTCTGATTTGGGTTCGGAAAGACGGTTCTGAACGGTGGAATGGTTTCGGGATAGTGATTTCGAATTCGGGTTTGGATATGGATTTAAAAATGGTTTTCAAATGGTTTTGATTAGATTTGCTGGATCTGGTTATTGGGTTTAAAGACCCAGATTATGATATAATGAGGGCGGGCCCAGATTAGGTTTAAAGACCCGGATTGAGTTTAAAGACGCTGATTGAGTTTAAAGACTCCGGAGTTTTAAGCCTCGGATAGATCCGGCAGGTTTGATCGGAAGATGATATTTGGTATTGTCATGTTTTGATGATTATGTTTCCATATGTATTATATTGACGTTTTCAGATACTGGGTTATGCATGCATGTTTTAAAACGGAGGGCAAGATCCTGGTTTGTTTATTAAACTCTTTTCGAAACTATTATTTATTTTTACTCCACTCACACTTTTCTTGTTTTAAATACCCTCCAGGTCGTGGTGCTAGCGCTGGGGCTAACATTGAGGCAGAGGCAGTGGCATAGAGTTTTCTAGAGTTTTCCAATGTTTTCCGGAGTTTTCCGGCGTTTTCTGTTACGAGCTTTTCCGTTGTGCGTGTAGTCAACTTTTAGTAGGATTTCTATTTTACCTTGTACTGTACTATGCTCTGTATGACTGTTGACTCGTTTGATTTTAAGTTCTCCCTGGTCTGGCAATGTAAATTGTGGGTTTTTGTGAGGTTGTTTTTGGTACTTTAAGTGTGTTTGTCAGACGGGAGCAATGTTCATCCCAGTTATCGGGGGGGGGGGGGGGGCGGTAACCGGGGTGGGTCCTGTCAATTGGTATCAGAGCATAGGTTTACGGTTTGTGTCTGTTGTGAGGTTGCGTTTAGGTTGTTTTACTAACTCTATGCCTCTTTCAGCGTACGATCGACCATGCCTCCAGACGTGAGCCCTCTCCACAACCTACAGACGATGCGGCAAGAGAGACAGAGAGCGCTACAAACGAACGAGCCCAGCGGCTTGGGGCTACGACGTTTAGTGGTGGGGCAGACCTTGAGGAAGCCCACAGGTGGATTACGAGACTTGAGCCGATTTTCGAAGTGATGCAATGCGCATCAGAGGATCGATTGTTACTAGCTACCTTCTTACTGGACGGTGCGGCGTATGAGTGGTGGTATACGTTTGAGTTTTCAGGCTGGGATGCCCACACCGTAACATGGGAGACATTTACGGAGAGGTTCCTGGATCAGTACTACCCCCGCTCTTTCCGAGATACCAAGGAGGATGAGTTTCTGTAGCTCCAACAGGGGAGCATGACTGTGGCTAAGTACGAGCAGGAGTTTCAGATGTTGTCCCACTTTGCTCCTGCGTTTGTAGCTACAGAAGCATAGAAGTGCCACAGGTTTGAGTTGGGCCTGCGAGGTGAGATTCGAGCCATAGTGACAGCTGGATCGTTTGCGACTCTCAAAAAGTTGTCAGATGTTGCAGTAAGGGTGGATGCTAGTTTGCCGGTACGACACTGAGAGCATCCTTTTTCCAGAACTTGGAGCCAGAGGAACCCGAAGAGGGGCAATTACAGTGGAGCTTCATTCGCGGGTGATGACCGTTTTGGCAAACCTAGTAGTTTCCAGATTTCAGGGTTCCGTGGACACCGAGCACAACCGACTCCTCAAACTAGTGCGACATCTGTTGCATCTACAGGGAGAACGAGTGGAGGACCCAGTCGGGATGTTTGCTACTACTGTGGAGAGCGAGGTGACTTCCGGCATGAGTGCCCGTTGTTACCCCAGGAGGGTGGCGTAGGCCGAGGTACGGAGGAGCCAGGACGGAGCACAGCGTCAGCTTCAGGGGTGGCAGGCACTAGAGGAGGTGGTGGTGCCACTATTAGTTTGAGGGGACGCGGCCGATCTTCAGGACCCCACTCCCGAGTTTTTAAGATGACCCAACTTAAGGCATAGTCAGCACCCGGTGCCGTGGCAGGTACATTTACTATCCTTGGTCTTGTTGTACACATTTTTGTTGGATCCCGTGGCTACCTTTTTACTTTTAGAGCAACGAGTTTAGGATTTACCCCTAGGTGACGTTTAGAGTTTGTCATACCTAAGGATAACGTGCCATGATTGGAAAAGTGTCGGGAGATGACGGTAAGTTGGGTTAGGGTAGACGGACTTGGAGTGACGAGGTTAAGGACTACAGTGAGTTCCGTTGAAGGATGACGGAAGGGACTGGAAAATGAGTGACTATAACTGATCGTTATGAGGTTATTGAAGAGAACCCACAATCTAGGTGTGCCTTTAGTACTTTGTCGATTGGTTCGATGGGGAGGTCTGAGCAGTTGTGGGAGGTGTAGGCAAAGTAGTGAGTCGGTAGGTAGGATTCTCTTAAGGGTGAGTAGATCAGGTTGGGATCGCTTCTGGTTCAGTGTTTTAGTTGGGTATTGGTTGTTGGACCTAGACTTTGGATTCTTAGTTGAGTTACCTTAGGATTTCCAACCGACCAAGAGACTGGGAGTCTGGGAAGGACTTTGAGTTGGATTTTCTCGGAAGGGGTAGGTGGAAGTACGTGAGGATGTACTCTATGAACGATGTTTTGAGGTATTTTAAAATACCTTTGTTGCTTTTAAGTTCGAAAAGTTTCCCTTGTGTAAGCAATGTAGTTTTAGTAGGTGGCACTGGGCACGGGGTACGTGGACGATACGTACTAGTTTTACAGTGGTTGGAACCAGACTGTTGCTTTGGATGTGCAGTTTTGGTAGAAGGGTTGGTGATTGGCTTAGTGCTAGGGTACGTTATGGATAGACGGACGATTGGTGTCGTTCCCACAAGTTGTATGTTGTTGGTGGGAACATGTGGATCGGATCAGGGTGATCCCGAGCAAATGACTCGTTTGAACGCAGGTGAGTTGGTTCGTTTGATGATCGGTTGGGAACTGTCAAAATACTTTGGACACCGGGTAGGAGACCCAAGTGTAAGATCAGTTGGATTTCGCCGCACTAGTTACAGAGGTACGGGTGTTTAAGGAGGGTAGATTGTAACGACCCTTCCGAGAAGTCGGGATTAGATTAGTGTTTATTGACGGATTAGCTAGGTTAATCGGTGTTTAGTTGGCTACTTTTGGACGTTTGGCGCGCAATGACGAATTTGCCGTTGGAATGGGCAAAATGTTGAATTTTAGTTCGGATGGTCAATTGGGCATTGACTGGTGACCGTGATGTAGTTAGGGGCGTCACGAGTCCGTAGGCAGGTGGCATGCCCGATTCTGACATCTGATGAGGAAGTTATGATGATCAGAAGGTTGAGGGCACTTTCGTAATTTGGTTAAAAAAGGGGCATTTGTTGACTTTTTTTGCACAACAAGGTTTCTTCACGCAAACCAAGGACCGTTAGATAGATCTCGACATCCTGAGTACAACGACAGGCGGCACGCCTTTATCAGACATCGAACGAGTGAGATACGGGTCTAGGAAGTGAAGGGTAAAATCGTAATTTGGAGAATTAGGGGTATTTCAGTCTTTTTACTCCTTGGGAATTGTGCTAATCAGATAAGGACATGTGTACAGTGCTAATTGTATATTTTGGGGCTGGTCCACAGGATGATGGACACCTGGTGGTTTGCTAGAGGTTTCTACACGGTTTCACGTTTTTAATTTAAATGGATTGTGTTCGATCAATTGAGAAAAACGGAGAGACGGAGCCGTGAGGAAATCGACCATTCTCCAAGTCTGAGTCGTGAGTGTGTTTCTTGTGGAGTGTTCAGAGACTAGCTGAGAGTGTGGTGAGTGTTCTGGGAGAGTGTTGAGTGAGTGGGAGACTCAGAGGCCGTGAAGAATTCCAAAAAACAAAGAAGGAGTCGTGGTGGTGGTGCTTCCATGTTTCAATCAAATCTTTCGAAGTTGAGTCGTGATGGTGTTCAGAGGACTAGAGGAGTACTTTTGGGGAACTTGAGACCCACGGCGGAGCTCGTGGCGGTGAGCAGAAGGAAGGGTAAGTTTCGGTCCCCTGTTTTTCCAGATTGGTTCAAATCAACAATTGTGGATTTTTTAGAGTTGTTGAATCGGTTTATTGGTCCTAATGTTTCTAGGAGGTCGTAATTGAGCTCAGGGAACCGAAAACGTGGCTAAGAGGACAACCAGTGGCGGGGAACAGAACCTGGTTTTTTTTCTGGGTTTAAGTTCGAGTTTGACAGGTGAGGATTAAGACTCTAATTCGTGTTTTATTTACTTGAATGGAATGCTTAGAGTGGGACGAAACTAGTAGTGAAGATAGGATTGAAAATGGACTGGATTTGAGTGAGAACCGGCCACGCCAGCTCGGTTCGACCGGACCGGTCTAAACCGGGTGGACTGAGGTTGAAGACAATGAACAGTGCAGGCGCGTGAGGGCGCTTGGGGACTGTTCTGGGGAAACTTTCAACATGATTTTCACTCTAATCGATGTAACGAACATTTTAGGACAAGTTTCGGGTCGATCGGACACCGGATCGGGATAGTTTTAAACGTTTGAAGGTTTAGGGGTTCGTTTAAAATATGTTTAAAAATCCTGAAAAATTGGAGAAATTAGGGTAAGCTTAAATGAAGTGTTTGTGACCCGGATTGGTCACTTTTGATAGGTCAGGAAATCCCTGAGGCAACCGAGGAACGTACGGGACGCTAGTGACGTGCCCGGAACTGTGAATGGACTGTTTGTTTTCTAACTGAGCATGCATAGCTGTTTTAATCTATCATTTCTCATGCTTTTAAATATGGTTTTGTGTTTCGAATTATGATTTATCTGTTTTACATATTTGCACATTTTTCGAGGCATTTCTTAGAATTATACGTATTTTGACACGTTTTACGACATGTGCTTTATTTATGATTCTGATGCCATGATTTTGGGACTTAAATCTATAACTGATTTTCAATGACTATATATGGGTTTTGAAAGACGATTCGAAAATCAAGGTTTTCGGTAGAAGACCCAGGTGTAAGATCAGATGGATTTCGCCCCGCTAGTTACAGAGGTACGGGGTTATGGAATTTCGGGACGAAATTCTTTTTAAGGAGGGTAGATTGTGATGACCCGTCCCGGAATTCGGGATTAGATAAGAGTTTATTGATATATTAGCTAGGTTAATCGGTGTTTAGTTGGCTACTTTAGGACGTTTGGCGCAGAATGACGAATTTGCCCTTGGAATGGGCAAAATGTTGACTTTTAGTTTGGACGGTCAATTGGGCCTTGACCGATGACCGTGACGTAGTTCGGGACGTCACGAGCTCGTAGACAGGTGCCACGCCCGATTCCGACATCCGAGCAGGAAGTTATGATGTTCGGACGGTTGAGGGCACTTTCGTAATTTGGTTAAAAGAGGGGCATTTGTTGACTTTTTGCACGACAAGGTTTCTTCACGCAAACCAAGGATCGTTAGATAGATCTCGATGTCCTGAGTACAACGACAGGCGGCACGTCTTTATCGGACATCGGACGAGTGAGATACGGGTCTAGGAAGTGAAGGGTAAAATCGTAATTTGGACAATTAGGGGTATTTCAGTCTTTTTACTCCTTGGAAATTGTGCCAATCAGATAAGGACATGTGTACAGTGCTAATTGGATATTTTGGGGCTGGTCCACAGGATAATGGACACCTGGTGGTTTGCTAGAGGTTTCTACATGGTTTCACGTTTTTAATTTAAATGGATTGTGTTCGATGAATTGAGAAAAAAAAAGAGACTGAGCCGTGAGGAAATCGGTCATTGCCCAAGTCTGAGTTGGCGTGTGTTTCTTGTGGAGTGTTAATAGGCTAGCTGAGAGTGTGGTGAGTGTTCTGGGAGAGTGTTGAGTGAGTGGAAGACTTAGAAGCCGTGAGGAATTCTAGAAAACAGAGAGAGAGTCGTGGTGGTGGGGCTGCCGTGTTTCGATCAAATCATTCGAAGTTGAGTCGTGATGGTGTTCAGAGGACCAGAGGAGTACTTTTGGGGAACCTGAGACCCACGGCGGAGCTCGTGGCAGTGAGTAGAAGGAAGGGTAAGTTTCGGTCCCCTGTTTTTCCAGATTGGTTCGAATCAATAGTTGTGGGTTTTGGAATTATGGTTCAAATCAACTGTGAGTGGACTGTTTGTTTTCTAACTGAGCATGCATAGCTGTTTTAATCTATCATTTCTCATGCTTTTAAATATGGTTTTGTGTTTCGAATTATGATTTATCTGTTTTACATATTTGCACGTTTTTCGAGGAATTTCTTAGAATTATACGCATTTCAGCACGTTTTACGAGATATGCTTTATTTATGATTCTGATGCCATGATTTTGGGACTTAAATCTATTACTGATTTTCAATGACTATAAATGGGTTTTGAAACACGATTCGATAATCAAGGTTTTTCGGTTTTAGAATCGGATTTCGGAAATCAAGATTTAGTTTTAAATCTTGAAAAAGAGATTTCCAGATTTGTGTTCGGAATGACGATTCTGAACCCCGGAATGGCTTCGGGATAGTGATTTCGAATTCGGGTTTGGATATGGATTTAGAAATGGTTTTCAAACGGTTTTGATTGGGTTTGCTGGATCTGGTTATTGGGTTTAAAGACTCGGATTATGATATAACGGGGGCGGGCCCGGATTGGTTTAAAGAGCCGGATTAAGTTTAAAGACTAGGGAGTTTAAAGACTCGGATATTATGTCATTTCCCCCGTAGGCCTGTTGAGTTTAAAGACTTGGGAGTTTAAAGACTCGGATTATATTGAGGCCTGGATTGAGTTTCAAGACTCGGATAGATCCATCAGGTTTGATCGGATGATGATATTTTTTATTTCCATGTTTTGATGATAATGTTTCCATATGATTTATATTGACGTTTTCAGATACTGGGTTATGCATGCATGTTTTTAAAATGGAGGGCAAAATCCTGGTTTGTTTATTAAACTGTTTTCGAAACTATTATTTATTTTTAGTCCACTCACACTTTTCTTGTTTTAAATACCCTCCAGGTCGTGGTGCTAGCGATGGGGCTAACGTTGAGGCAGAGGCATAGAGTTTTCCAGAGTTTTCCGGAGTTTTCCGGCGTTTTCCGTTACGAGCTTTTCCGTTGTGCGTGTAGTCAACTTTTAGTTGGATTTCTGTTTTACCTTGTACTGTACTATGCTCTGTATGACTGTTGACTCGTTGGATTTTAAGTTCTCCCTGGTCTGGCAATGTAAATTGTGGGTTTTTGTGAGGTTGTTTTTGGTACTTTAAGTGTGTTTGTCAGACGGGAGCAGGGTTCATCCCGGTTATCGGGGTAGGTCCTGTCACCGTACCTCTGCTCAAGTTGGAGAAACTTTACCTCCCTCGTACCCCACAACTATGGGTACCACCACTCTGACAAACCATAGCATGATAATGAATGTTCCCTGAACGTCCCCCAATTTTCAACAACCACAAGTACATCAATCACCCACGATAGCCAGCCATCTCCACACGGCTGTCGACCAACAGTCATCGTTATCGATATCCGCATCCACATATCACACTATTATCAGGTCCAACTCGGGATACCATATATTATCCCATAACCGTACTCGTGGATCAAATCCCATCATTCACTTCATGTCGGGCCAACAAATCTCCTTAGTTTCGACTAGACTTACTAGAGTCGTCCACTTGGTCATCCACAACCTCAGCTGTTCTCTGCAGCACAAATTTTCAATCCATCAGTCACTATCTGGGGTTCGACCCGACAGACCACCTCGACTTCGGAAAGTCGTCCAATCCAACATAACTACAGATTCACAATTTCAATTTATCAATCACAACTAAGGTTCACCTCTCCAGACCATCCATGACAAATTAGGGTTCCACAATCACACCCTAGAGTTCCCCTGAACCCATCTGCCCTCTGTATTATAACCCACAATCTGACCTACCCCGCGGTCCTGACATCGTATAGACAGCAATCCAATCCTACCATCAACTCGATGGGGTTCCCCGAACCCAGCTACTCCCAGCAACATAACAATCTAACATCACATGACGGAACCAATGGTCCCACATTACCAGTTCTTCACATGCAACCCCACTTGGGTCGGATCACACTGACGCACGGCGTATCAGGCCAATCACACTCCATCCACTATTCAATCCCAAAAACTATCAAATCGGCATCCTACTATCAGGTTGATAACAGGCGGACCACGTAGAGACATCACATCCTCGACCTGCGCGTACCACAAGAACTATATGGTTTACTCGAATAGCGACAACCTCGCTCTGATACCACTTGACACGACCCATCCCAATCCCCCCGGGATTAACGTGGGATCTATCATGCTCCTGTCTGATACGAAGTGTCAGACAAGGGATAATTCATACCTCGGCGCATAAGGGGCTCCTAGAGCGCGTCAGGATCAGTGGAGGAGTGCGATGTCTCGATCTCTGCTACAACACGCATCCCTGATCAACCTGAAGGACATTAAAACCATTAAAAATTGTGAGTGTATGAAAATCAATAAGTTCATAAAACACATTTATTAAAAAGACATTTATGTCCTCCACTAAAAAGTATGCATGCATAAAAAACCAATAATCAAAACATTTACTTGAATAAACCATTAGGGCCTTAGCCCAAAAACGGTAAATCCACAACCAAGTGGGACACTGCCCAAATCCATAACCACAAATCCATAAACACCGAAATACCATTTCATAATCCATATTTACCATATAGCCATCCTCGGCATCCCAGATGCCTAGCGTCCCAGATGCTTGACGTCCTAGACGTCATATCTCATGGTGAAAGCAACGCGTGCTGCCCGGGGTTTCTCCGGGTCCATATCTCTGACATCCCAGACGTCTAATCATAACAATCCTGCTCCTGAGTTACTATACGATCCGGTCACTCCACATAATGATCGCTCGCAAACCGTCGACAGATCCTCGTATCATGATGGTATATGGAAAACAGTTTTATAAAGTCACTTCAAAACATCTCAAAGGGCCTTACCCGGAATTTCCATAAAACGTCACAAATTAATAATTCCAAACCATTTAGGGGCCCCGACCCGAAATCACATTTATAAAACATATTTGGGCCTCATGCCCGATTTTGTAAATCAACTGGGCCCCCGGCCCGATCCCATAACTCAAATGGGTCTCAGCCCGATTTCTTAAACCAACTGGGCCCCCGACCTGATCACACAATTCAAATGGGTCTCATGCCCGAGTTCATCTTTACAAAACCAAAACCATATCATCAAACCATCACCGAAACCTTGCACGTAAAACTACAGTATAAAATCGTAACCTCGAAATACGTGCAAATACGAGATTGCCTCGAAATACGTGCAACCATGTAAATCACCAATGCCTTAATCATCACAATAGAAATCACATATATAAAACATATAATACATTTATGCATGCATCACAGTTTAGAAAACGTTGTTGACTCACAGACCGTCCTACGCTACTGCCTCGATACGCGTGTCATAGGCCTTCCTGAGTCACATCACTATCACCGAGACATCCAGACCTGTCCAAACCATACTAGAGGGTTAATAACTACCTGATTAACCTTCCATTAAATTCCTGTAATTTTTCCAAATTTTCAAACGTATTTAAACTCGATCTTAAACCTTCGAACATCTGGAACTATATCGAAACGATGTCCGATCAACATGAAACCAGTCCCAAAATGTTCGTTGCATTGAATAGATGAAAACACATGTTGACAACATCCCCAAACTCTGCCCCACGAACCGTCACAAGCGACTGCGGGTGAAAGCCACGCGCGGTGAACAGTGCATCATCAACCTCTCGCAGACTCGGTTCAGACCAGTTCTCTACAACTCTAGTTCGACCAGACCGGCAAGACCAGTTCACCCTTGTTTCCTATCCATTTTCAACCCTGTTAATCCGTAAACCTTCTTCTAATCATTTCCAATCGATTCATGGTTTCAAAACTGGAAAACCGGCCTAGATCATACCTTCCCGATCGATGGACACATCGGCCAACTTCCTCCGTCGACTGCTCCTTGCTCCAGCCACCATTTCCTTCGTAACCGGTCCCAATCAACTCGTTTCAAAGTTCTGGGGTTTACCTCGCTGTCATGAGCGCTGTCGTGGCCACCGTCATGGTCACCTAGACCTCAGGAACACCTTACGAACTTCCAAGATGTTCAACAGCCGTCCAAAGCCATGTTTCCCATTTTGAACACAACACGGGTTATGGGTTCCAGTTTCCCTCCGCCGTCCACGGCAGTCACGCCGCCTCCGTTGTGCCCCCTCCCCTCATTCTGTCTCTTCGTCACTCTCAGTCTCTCACCAACTCTCTGGTCTCAGCTACTGGTAATGGGGTGAAGGTGGTATAGGTTTGTGTTCTTTGCAGGTTTAAGAGATGTCGAGAGAGAGATTGAGTTTGATGACGATAATCAGATGAGAGGGATAATTAAAAGGAATGAACGGTGAGGATGAGTGGCTGAGATAGAGATGGACGGTTGGGGATGGGAGATGAGAATAGTGTGAGGGATTATGATATATTAAAATATATAAAAGCAACCAATGGGACATAGATCCCCTTTTTGTGGGATTTAGGCCGTGGGATGAGTGACCCTTGTCACTCATCCATGGGTTCCTGATTAATTAATTATTTAACAGATTTTAATGTTATTTAATTAAATCTCGGGTCGTAAGTTTAATCGATTTCGCTCCTGTGACCATAACTTCTCCATTCGACGTACGATTTCGACGTACCGCCTGCCTGAGCACTCGTGACGTCCCGATTTACGTCACGGTCATCGATCCTCGTACGTTTGACTCCCCGAGTTAAAAGGCAATATTTTTCCCAAATCCAAGGGCAAAACGGTCACTTTGCACCGTCTGTCCGAAATCACTCAACTAATGACCGATTAATCTCACTAATCCTTCATTAGTCACTAATATAATCCTGGAATTCGGGATGGGTCGTTACATAGTGATCTTCTGTAACGACCCAAACCATGAATAATAGTATTTTAATGTAAAAAGACTATTTTGCCCCTGAAGGGGGGGAAACTTTGAATTTTGACCCGGGAGATAATTCGGGCTTTGACCCATGACTATGACGTAGGTCGGGACGTCACGAATCCGTAGGCAGGCGGCACGCCGAAATCGGAGTTCGTATGAAGAAGTTATGGTCACTGACGTATTTTAGCGGAATTTATGAACCGAGAACAACGAAATAAAATATTAATTAATTATGGGAATCCGTGCCAAGTCAGATTTGAATCAAACTAGCGGATGAGTGACAAGTGTCACTCATCCAAGTCAATACTATTCCTATAAAGTTGGGTTTACTATTGTAGGCCATATTTAATTCTTTTATTTCCTCTCAACAAGCCCTAACCATTGATCTCTTTACCCAAACAAATCCCAGCCCTCCATTTCCTTTGCTTTTTCTCTATCCCTGCACGATCATGTTCTCTGGGGAGAAAACACAAACACACACATCCATCCCCCCTAAACCGTGCACCCATTTTCCCCTTCCATTTTCTCTCGACCCAAACACACAAACCATCAACATTCACACCACCAGCCGACCACCCACACCACCACCATCATCTCCTCATCACCACCGTGCACCACCAGCCACCACCGTCCACTCCCCTACACTGCACAAACCGTGCAAACTCAGACCCGAAACACAGAGGAATCGGGTCCAAGAAGCAACAACCCACATTTTCACCACCTCGACCCAAGTGAAGCTCTAGTTGACACTGTGAGGACCCCAGGAGCACTACTGAGCAGGCGACAAAGGCTATGGCGGCGGCACGGCGGCGGGTTAGAGACGAACTGGTTGGGACGGTTTTGGATGACTGAGACGGCGTGGATCGCTGGAGACGACGACCAGATTTCTAGCCGTGAAGTTCAGCAAGGTCTGGTGAGTTTCTTCTCATTTTCTTCCAGTTTTGAGATTGTAGAACCATAGAAGAGACCTAGACGACCCTATAGGGATGAACCCCGTCGAAAATGGTGGCCGGAAACGTACGATGGAATCGGGTCAAGCCGTGGGTCAACGGCGACCCGGTTCTAGTCAAACGGGCTGACTCGTACTGTAGCAATGATGATGTCATCATGCTGACGTCACTTCTGACGTCATGATGACGTCATCCTGTCAGATGTTGTCAGACCAGGGACCAATCAGAACATGCCACGTGTCACCTAACAAGTGTCAGTGATGACGTCATGCTGACGTCACTGCTGACGTCAGCAGTACTGTAGCAGCGTTGACCCACGCGTTGACCAGGCATGTGGGGGCGCGTGTGAACAATGATTTTGGTGGGGCTGGTACCATTTTCAAGGTTTCGACGATACGGATCCAATGGTGGTGGTTTCGTGTCGATCGGAGATCGTTAAGTTAGTCAAAATGGGGTTTGAAGCACCAGGAATAGTGCCCGAGATGCGATTTTTAGGCGGATCTGTTCTAGGGTCTGGGTATTGATGTTATAGGGTCCTTAAGTAACTCTCAGGTATAATAATACAGGTTTTTAGAGATCGTTGAGCAGTAAGGACCGAGTGTGAGTGGGCTGTTTGATTTATAAAAGGCTTGCATGCATAAACTGTTTTACTATTCCACTTATGATTTCGATGAGTCTTATATGAACGGTTTATATATGCTATTATAATGTTTTGGGCATGAGACCCGTGTGGATTATATGTGGATTTTGTGTGGGACGTCCGGGGGGACATAGGGTAAACTATACTGTTATTGTAGTGTACTTTCCTACCTATGTATATTGTCTCCTCCAGGGAGGGTCGTTGGCCTGGGTGGACCCTGGAGTAGTCACGGGGCCCTGACTGAGTGGAGTTGACCCCCGTTGGGCTGCTTACTCTCAGGAAGGCATGTTCATATACCTCGGGCAATGATCGGGATACCGGGAGCTGATGTACCTAGAGAGTCTCGGGTGTGAGACCCTGAGTGGCAACGCGTAGCCTTAGAACCGTGACATCATTTAGGTTGGGTTTTACAGTGCACTGATATGTTAGTTTCTCCTTTCGATTATTATTGTGGTTTTATGGATTGATTTCATTATAACATTATGTTTTCGCTGCATGCAAGATTTGGAAAATGGAGGGGTAAAACCTTATGATTATTTTATTCTTAAATTGATTTATAAACTGTTATATTTGGCCCACTCACTCTTGTTTTACTGACCCCTCCAGACCCTGACACGGAAATAGAGGAGGAGGACCCGGAAGAGGAGGCAGAGGTTTAGTTTGCTTAGCTGTGCACCTGTACACCCACTTGTGGGTAGGTTGAGCACCGAATAATGTACTCTGACTATTGTGCTCACGTGTTGTTATTTTATTATCCCTTGTCTGACAGTATCGCTTTAAACACTGTTCTTGTACGTTATCTATCTATTTGAGTATTCGGTTTTTATTTAAGGGTAATTTTGGTATGTTTAGAGTCATTGTGAGACGGGAGCGGGGCACGTCCCCGGGTGGTCCCAGTGGGATTGGGACGGGTCCTGTCAGCTTGGTATCAGAGCATTAGGATTAGCAGTCAGAGTACTAGGTTAGCGGTTTGTACTTTGTACAAGGTCGCTTTCGAGGTCTTTTAACCTGTTTGCCTCTTAACAGTTGGATATGCCTCCCCGACGTGATCCCCGTGCACGTGTTGACGAGAGCAATGGAGGGAATGGAGACACTGTGAGCATTGAGCGGGCCCAGCGCCTGGGTGCTATGCACTTTAGTGGGGGGACTGACCCCGAGGAAGCACATCAGTGGATTGACCGTTGGGAGAGGATCTTCGAGGTCATGCACTGTCCACCGGAGGAGCGTGTCGTACTGGCGACCTTCCTACTGGATGGGAGCGCCTATCGATGGTGGCACAACCTTGTCCTGGCCGGCTGGACCGTTCACACCATTCCATGGGAGACCTTCCGGGAGCGGTTTCTCAACCAGTTTTATCCACGGTCGTTTCGCAACGCCCGTGAGGCGGAATTTCTGCAACTCCGGCAGTGAGACCAGACTGTAGCAGAGTACGAGGAGACCTTCCTGATGTTGTCTCGCTTTGCTGAGAACTTCGTGATCACCGAGGATGATCGATGTCGCAGATTTGAGTGGGGCCTGCGACCTGAGATTCAGGCGATGGTGACTGCGATGCCCTTTGCTACCATGAGGGATCTGACTGATGCGGCGACCAGGGTTGAGAATAGTATCCTGGCACGTCAGCGAGCTGAGGGGGAGACACGGCGACGTGACCGCCCACACTTGGGATTCTCGGGCCGTCGGGGCTCGAAGGGAGGACATTCTGGTGGATCTTCATCTTCGGGCCGCCGAGGACGTTCTGGTCAGTTCAGGAGTCCTCAGCGGTCTGGACAACGTTCTGGGGCTTGGCAGCAACCGTACTCACCGATGAGCACCTCACTGGGAGGATACTCGGGTCGACCTAGGGAGGTCACATGCTTCGCTTGTGGTGAGTCGGGGCACTATGCTTCTGATTGTCCACTGATTCGGGGCAGCACTATGCCAGCACCGAGCTCAGCATCCCAGACTGCCAGCAGCCGGACACGCGGTGTTGTGCGTGGCCGTGATCGAGGGGCTAGAGGACGGGGACGACCTGTAGAGTCTATGGCCCGTGTCTATGCTGTCACTCAGCAGCAGGCCAGATCCATTCCGGGAGTGTTGACAGGTACTGTACATATTTATGGCATTGTTGTTCGTGCATTGACGGATTCGGGAGCAACTCATTCTTTTATTTCACCGCGTTGTGCGTGTTTGTTGGGCCGTGAGGTGACCGCACTTGAGCACGAGATGGGTGTGGGGACACCGATGGCTGTGACCTACCAAGTGAACCAGGAGATACGAGCTTGTCCTGTGGAGATTGAAGGAATCGAGTTTCCAGCAGATTTGATTCTTATGAATGTGCACGACTTAGATGTGATACTTGGAGTTGATTGGTTGTCGGAGTACAATTCGCTCATCGACTGTAGTAACATGCGATTGACTTTGAGAGGTTCGGGATTGCCGGAAGTGATATTTCAGGGGGAGTGTGGAGATGCATCACCCAAGGTAATATCTGCACTCACAGCTACAAAACTTTTACGGAAGGGGTGTCAGGGTTATCTTGCTTATGTGGTAGAGTCTACGGATGAATCTTTGAGAATTGATGATATTCCGGTTGTGCGGGAATTTCCTGATGTCTTTCCAGGGGATTTACCTGGATTACCACGACCCAGGGAGATCGATTTCACGATCGAGTTACTTCCCGGGACTCGACCGATTTCGCAAGCACCGTATCGTATGGCACCGGCAGAGCTATGAGAATTGAAAATCCAACTACAGGAACTGGTGGATCTAGGGTTTATCCGACACAGTACATCACCATGGGGAGCGTCGGTCTTATTTGTGAAAAAGAAGGAGGGTAGTTTGCGGTTGTGTGTGGATTATAGGCAGTTGAACAAGGCCACGGTTAGGAATCAGTATCCCTTACCCAGGATCGATGATTTGTTCGATCAGTTACGAGGAGCACGATATTTCTCCAAGATAGATCTGAGGTCAGGATACCATCAGCTGAGAATAGCCGAGGGGGATGTTCAGAAAACAGCTTTTCAAACGAGGTATGGGCATTATGAGTTCTTGGTGATGCCCTTCGGACTGACGAATGCACCAGCTGCATTCATAGACTTGATGAATGCATGATTGTTTTATATGTTTTATATCTATGTTTTGAATGCCTTGAATACGTATATTTTTGGTATTTGGTGTTTACGTATTTGTTCGTATTTTGAGGCGTATAGTTTTATGTTGGATTTACATGTGTTTTTGTTTTCAACTGTGGATTTAATGGAATGGTTTTGGATTGGAAATATGGAATCGGGCATGAGACCTATTTGGTTTATAAACTATCAGACTTGAAGTCCTGTTGATTTAATGAGATATCGGGCTGAAGGCCCATTTGGTTTACATGATCGGGCTAGAGGCTCAGTTGATTATGATATCGGCATGAGTCCCACTTGTGGTTTATAAATGTGATTTCGGGTTCGGAGACCCTAAATGGATTTGGATTTATGGATTTATGATAGTTTTTTGGATATTCCGGGCATGACCCCTTTGAAGGGTTTTGACATGAATTTATAAAGATGTTTTCCATATACCATCCTTATTTGAGGATATGTGGATGGTCTCCTCTAGATGTTTGGGACAGTGGGGAAGTCACGGCGCGTTGCCTGCGAGGTGTCATTGCACGGAGTGACCAGACAATATTGTGACTCAGGAGTAGGATTGCTATGATTAGACGTCTGGGACGTCAGACATCTGGGATGTCAGAGATTGACCCGTAGAGACCTCGGGCGGCACGCGTAGCCTTAGACCGTGATATGATGTCTGGGATGTCAAGCGTCTAGGATGCTAGGCATCTGGGATGTCGAGGATCGATATTTGGATTACAAATTTATGGGATTTATGAAATGGTGTTTTGGTATTTGATAAATGTATTTGGGAAATGACCCACATGTATTGGATTTATGGTTTTAGGTTGAGTTCCCATCCTCTTTGGTTTTTACAGTTTTGGGCTGAGGCCCTAACGATTTGAGGAAGGAAATGACTTTGGTTTTCTACACGGGTTTTATGATATTTGAATTAACTGGTTTTCGTATGCATGCATACTTTTTAAGTGAAGGGCATAAATGTCTTTTATGAAATGTGTTTTATTAAGTTATTTATTTTCGTCCACTCACAGCTTTTATGGTTTTAATGCTCTTCAAGTTGATCGCGGATGCAGGCTGTAGTAGAGACTAAGACATCACACTTCGCCACTGATTCTGGCGCACTCTGGAAGCCCGAGTGGGCTAAGGTGGGGGTTATCCCTTGTCTGACCTTCGTGTTTCACGCGGGTTGGATTGTCCGGCCGTGCTTATTACACGTGAGTTAGACGGGAGCATGACACATCCCCTGTTAATCTCAGGGGGATTGGGATGGGTCGTGTCAGTCAGGCCATGTTAAATTTCTTGTGGTGTTTGTTGTCATATTGTTGATTATTTTTTTTTGATTGAGTCCTTTTTTCATTATTTTTACGAAATTTGTAATTGAGCTTCTTTTTGAATATTATGTTCCTAACCTTGGATTAATGAATTGATACCTATTGACTAAAACAGAAAAAAGTAAAAGAAAAAAAAAATATCTATTTGAATTGAGGCATGAAAGAATAAACCAAATGGAATTCAATGCATAATCTTGGTCATAATAAATTAATGGTGATCCCCCAGAAAGGGAAATTTGGCAATTCCCAGCTCAGAGCCTCAGACATGAATGATTCTCTCAAATCTAAATCCCCAAATCTTTTCTATCTTCATTAATTCAAACTTCTTTTTCTTGGGATTTCCGGCCAAGTGATTTTAGGGAACATTTCTAAGGCCCCGACCAGCTTTATTCATCATGCATGCATATATACTTGTTTTGCTTTAATGCTTAAACCCTCACACCAACTAAATATGAAAAGCTTTATTATTACTTGTGACATAAAACAACATGCCCATGTGATTGTCCTCTCCTCAAGAGGAAAAATAAAAAGCCAGTTTTCTAATTCCTATATGTAACTAAGCAAGATATTTTTTTCTATGAACCCTTTAAAATGTAACCTCTTCTTTTTCGTTCTCTTGATGGGTATGTAACCTCTCCTTTTTAAAGAAGAAAGCAACGGCCTATCTTAATCACTAAAACCAATAATAACATTAGGCATTATGGGGTGTCTTCAGTCATCTTCATCTTTTTGAATTTTTATTATACATATTTTCTAATCGAAATTCATCATATTTTCACTTCTCTTGCATATTGTTCACGTGCATGCATAAAATTATGATTATAATATTTTTTACAAGCAAACAAAACATTTTCTTAATGGGCGGTTCATGGATTAGGTAGATGCTGATCATGCATGGCTAGGATGAATGCTGATTGTTGATGACGATATAGGCATTTAGTAAAGTTGTTTATGTGGAGAAACGAGCATAGAAAAGAGAACATTACGGATATAGTAAAGAAATTATAGACGTTTGAAAGTTAAATACGGAGGGTAAAAACAAAATCAGTGTCTAACCCCACGAGTATTCGACCAATCGACTTAAACGGATAAATTATAGACGTTAGAAAAATAACGATAGTTTAATATGCAATGTTATTTAGACATGATAAATTGATCACATTTAATAATTATATTGATGTGACAATTAATGAATGGTATTATTTCAATAAATTGAATCACTTTATATTTATTTTTTATGGTAAATAGAATGTCAAATTAATGTGGTCATTAAATATGGTTAATTTGTGTTTTAAATGGCATTACTCTAAGCTAATATACTAGATAAGGACTATGTAGACATGTAGGATTAATCAATTATCACAATAACCCATACAGAGCATTGGCTTTTGTTTGGATTGTGGTTGGCTTTCGTTGACACTTTATTTCAAATTGGTTGTAGGTTAATTTTGACATAGACTTGAAGGACTCGAAGATTAAAAAATATGTCAACGATCTCATGGCTAGGAGGTTTAGAGATTTCAAGCACGAATTGAACAAGTACTTTAAGCTTTTTCCAACAAAGACGGAAGCATTAGCAAACCCACCATTAGAGATGGTACAAAGGGATGGCGAACACCAGTGGACATTTTTGTGTGACCATTTTCAATCATCGGGGTTTTTGGTAGTCATATTTCATTGTATGTATTATATAGAAAAGTTATCTCTTAATGCTAATGAACTCATTAGTCATGCAACTGTGCAGAAAGCATCTGTGGCCAATACATCGAACCGAGGTCATAAGGAGATAGAGCATCATGCTGGTTCAAAATCTTTCGCACACATAGCAACGGAGTGTGCAGCGGTAATATAGTAGTTTTATACTAAACATATTATCTTGTTGTAACTTATATGGTACATTTAATTTATTTGAAATGATGCTATATCACATTAGGAAGGTTCAAAATTTGTGGAGATAGACACTTATGGCAAAGCATATTCCGGGAAAGTCAAGCAATGGAGCAATGACAAGGCCAAAGCTAAATATGTAAGTATTCCTTTAATAACTTTTTGGGTAAAGTTTAGTAGACATGTTGGCTTCTAGTTATACTTAGTACTATATTTAGAAGAAAAATGAAACAAGAAGATAATTGAAATTGATTTTGCATGGGTGAACTTAGCATGCATCAACATATTGGTAAAGATAAATGGCCAATTGTGATAAGTGTTAGCTGTGGTGTTTTGGAAGGGATAGTGTTAGCTGTTTCTAGTTAAGCATTAGTTGATAAGTGGTCTTAGACTTAGTCTAGATCTCCTCCAGTCATCACGACGTGCATGAGATGCACCTTTTAATTTGAACTTCTTCAATCAAGTGTAGCGTTCGTTCATTGTTTAGAAGTACTTACTTGATGTATCATAACAATACCCTAGCTGAATGTGTGAAACCTATTCATTGTGAACTCTTTCTCCAACCATATTTGATGCTAATTGAATAAATTCTGTCTTTCGACTCAGCTACAATTGGGACACCATTAAAAACTAGGGAAACTAATACTGAAGAATCCAAGCATGGGAATAGCAATAGGATTGTAAAAACAACTTTGATGTCCAACATGTTTTTTGATTGTATAAACTTTGTTAGAATATTATTTCACTTATATAAACTTGGTTATATGATTGTATATTGTATATAACATGTGTTTTTATGTCGGTTTCATTTGAAGGATGAGATGTTAGCAAAAAAGAATGATTATCTCCAGGAGGTAGCAAAAGAATATCCTGAGGATACTCCATTGGATGAGATACCTGTAGATGATCCTAATGTTGGCCTTAATATTTTGATTGATGTACTTGGAAAGAAGCCAGGATCACAGATACGTGGTATGGGATATGGACGTGTTCGTGAGATTGGAAGCTCGCAATCTTCAGCAACTACTCAACACTTGCAAACAGAGGTTGACAATTTGAAGGGTGAGTTGACAGTTGCAAAGGCATCTCAAGAGGTCGCTAACAAGGAACTTGCACATATGCGGTTGTATCTCCAACAACTAGTACAAAATATGTCAAGAGTCCCGGGGTTTGAAGCACGAGCAGTTGATTTTGAAGTACCATCGACTGATGAACACGGTGAAAATGATGATCAAAGCTCCCTAGGATAGTCTCTTTTCCATGCTCATGTAGAATATAATTTGACATTCAGAAACTTAATTATTAGCTACTACGTACTTATTTTGGACAGTTACAAATTTAGCTACTACGTACTTATTTTGTATGCGATGTTATTAATTTATATAAATATTACGTTTTCTATAATTGTTGTGACTTTCCATAAATCAGGTACTATTATTACATTTAAAAGTCGAAATCTTGTAATAGTTGAGGTGTATTTTTGTTATGAGATAAATCTTAGGCGACAAAGATGTTTGCCATAGAAGTTTTATCACGACAAAGATGGCAGGCCACTAGGTTGGTGTTCCTTAGCTGTTTTACAATACTCCTTGGTTGGTCCTTGTTGGGATAAATCATCCTAGGGTGAGCTATTCTTCTTAGATATGCTGTGTCACTCTATATGCATGATGCATGTTGTCACGAGTTCGATTCTGACGTTCGATTCTCATAGACAGGTGGCACGTCCGATTCTGACGTTCGAGGAAACAGTTATGATGTTCGGAAGTTTGAGGGTATTTTGGTAATTTGGTTAAAAAGGGGGCAAATTGTTGACTTTTAATACGTCATGGAATTGTCACACATTTCAAGGACCGTTAGGTAGGTCTTGATTCCCTGAGTACAATGACAAGCGGC
Source organism: Prinsepia uniflora (assembly GCA_032719365.1). NCBI lineage: Eukaryota > Viridiplantae > Streptophyta > Magnoliopsida > Rosales > Rosaceae > Prinsepia > Prinsepia uniflora. The sequence continues at coordinate 27,919,399 of CM064865.1, read as the reverse complement.
ACACTATCATCGGACGTCGGACAGCTCAGTTATGAGGTGAAGTACGGTAGGGGCAAAATGGTAATTTACCAAGGCATGGGCATTTTGGTCATTGTGATGCATTGAGATCTGTGCCCAGTTGGATTTGGCCACTTGGCTGTTTTTGGAAATGTTGCCCATAGAAAATTGGACAATTGGCCCTATCTAGATGGCTGTAGAACCTTGCTCACCGCCTCACAATTATTTGAAATGAAGTGCACGGTGTTGAGAGAAACAGAATACAGAGTGCTTGTGCGTGCAAGTGAGAATTTCCCCCCATCGACTTGCCTTAACCCTTCACTCTTGCATGTAAAAAAAGATAGAAAAAAGAGACTTAGACATGCACGTGGTAGGCTCACCGTGAACCGTCGTGGACGGTGGGAGCAAAACCATGGAGAACAGAGACAGGGAGGAATGCCCGTGAAATCCCACCCATCTAAACCTCTCAAACTCCATCCTCAGGTGATGGTTTCTGAATGAAAGATAACAAAGGAGGCGAGAGGAAGCTATTGGTGGCCACGATGAGGTTTAAGATGGACGGTAAGTTGTATTGTCGCGAGCTTCGAGTTTTCAATTAAAAATGGCGAAGCTCAATTTACTGGTTGTGGATCGTCTTGGTTCATTAGGTGAGGCTCTGAAGGTGAACATGAAGTGATCACAATGTAAGGGAAGGCCAGTGATGGTCTGTGGTGTCCAGAACCAGAGGAGGACCGTGGTCGGTTCACCATTCAATGTGGGAAGGTAAATTCTAAGCCTAAACTCTCCATTTTGAGGCCATAGATCATTAGATAATGAAGTAGTGAACCTGTAGGAATCAAAAGGAGGAAAATCGGATTGGAAAATGTTGAAAAATAGCTGTGTGAGGGCGCGTGGGGCCCCTTTTGGGGAAGGTTCCAACACGACCTTTAAAGTATTCGATATAACAAACATTTTGAGACTAGTTTCGAGTCGATCGGACATCGTGTGGATAGTTTTCGGGATGTCCGAAGGTTTTAGGGTTAGGTTTAAAATAGTTAAAAATTTGGAAAAATTATGGGGCTTTACTAGAAGCATTATGAAGTAGTTAGTGACCTTATTATGGGATTTGGACAAGTTCGGGAACGCCGGTGATAGTGGATTAGCCCCGGAAGCGTAATTGCACGCGTATCGAGGCGGCGATTCTAATGGTCTGTGAGTGGACTTTGCTTTCTAAATTATGATGTATGCATAAATGTTTTTAAATGTTTTCTATATGTGATTTCTATGGTTATGATATGATCTTGATGATTTACGGTTTTGCACATATTTCGAGATAATTACGTATTTTCACGTTTTACGAGCTTACGATTTATGTTGTGATTTGATCATGGTTTTGATGATTGGATTTTGGGATTTGAAAAATGATTTGATTTCAATGATTTAAAATGGATTTTGGAAAAGTGATTTCGGGCTTGAAGCCCTATTAAAAAAAGGGATTTCGATAAACGTGATTTCGGGTTTTAAAACTGGATTTCGGAAAGGGTGCTTCAGGATTTGGTTTTGAAACTTGAAAGTGAATTTCTGGATTTGAGTTTGGAATGATTATTCTGGATGCTGGCTTATGGAATGATGGTTTCGGATTCGGATTTAGAAATGGATTATGGATATGATTTCCAGATTCTGGATTTGAATTCGAGATGATGATTTCAGATTCGGCTTGGGATTCGAAATGGTGATTTCGGATTCAGATTTGGAAAGGGTTTTAAAATGGTTTTGGATTGGATTTGTTGGATCTGGTTATTGGGTTTAAAGACCCAGATATGATATGTGACGGGGGCGGGCCCGGATTGGGTTTAAAGACTCGGATTGAGTTTAAAGACTCGGATATTGTGATTTGCCCCATAGGCCTATTGAGTTTAAAGACTCTGGAGTTTAAAGACTCGGATTATATTGAGGTCTGAATTGAGTTTAAAGACTCGGATAGATCTAGCAGGTTCGATTGGTTGAAATGGATTTCAAATGTGTTTTAGATTTCGATGATAACTTGATAATGATGGTTTTCAAATAATGGTTTTCCAATGTTTTGGTCTATGCTCAGGATGATATGGATTTTGATGGTTTTGCGCTGAGGCCTAGGATTTGTGAAGATGAAATGACTTCTGGCTTTTGGTTTTATGAATGGTTATAATAAATGGTTTTATGACATGAGTTTTATATGCATGCATTGGTTTTTAAATGGAGGGTATCAATGTTTTTCTGATAAACTGTTTTCTAAACTTATGCTTTATTTTTGTCCACTCACAGTCTTTTATGTTTTTGATACCCTTCAGGTTGGTGCGTTGCGGGCTGTTGTTAGAGAGACGGGGACATCAAACACGCGATCCACAGTAGATTCTGCGCGCTCTGGGAAGTCCTGGAGTTTTTGGACGGTTCATTTAGGAATCCCTTGTCCAGCTTACGTGTTACATGGAGGTTGGACGTTAGTTTAACCTTCATGTCGCATGTAAGTTCGACGGGAGCATGACTTAGCCCTTAATCCCGGAAGATCGGGGGTAGGTCATGTCACATGTGGGTAGCTGAGGTAGTTGGTGTGGACTGGTTCTCTGCATGTTAGAAACGTGCTGGTCTGTGAAGCGATTGATCTGCTCGGTTGTGTCGTTGCATTCTATGTGATGTGCATGTGGGATGCACATTAGGAGACACTACAAAGTTCGTGCCATCGAATATAATAGTGGGGATTCATCTCAGATTTTCTCGCTTTGTATTTTCGATTTCTTCGCGAAATGCTGTTGATTTCTGTAGGCGATTTTTGATGAGATTTTTAGTGCAATGTTATGGAGGCATGACTTCCAATGAATCTCTCAACCGTGAAAAATAGAAGGTGAATTGATTTTGTTTTTTTTATTAAATTCTAGGACTAAGGATGATCTGGGCATGAACTAGGTGGATGAGTGCCTAGATCTTCCAAGTTGAAGGATCAGGCTCTTAGTCTTGTTTTTTTTTCTTTGCGTAGATGTCCGAGTCTAATAGCTAGGCCAAAGGGTGAGGTTACAACTCAGAAGTTGAAGAGGTTTCCTCGTCTGAGAGCTTGGTCATCATAAGTCCCACTCAAGCAAAGGTTAAGTACGAGTCAAGTTCTAGAGAGGTGAGTGAAGATTGGACTTGGCCAGACACAGAGAAGGCTGAGCGGTCTTACCATGAATATGAGTCGATGCTTAATGTTCAGGTGGCCAATTGGTCTAGGGGTGGTAATGTCGGTGTAGATGGTGAGAAGATGCTGAAGGAAAGGGTAGTTATGAAGGAACTTAAGTTGACCCATGGTTGCAAAAAAAGTGATGTAAGGATTATGGTCATTAGTTCATCCAGTGGGGGCTTGGTGCCTAAGACTCTGCCGGTTGTTAAGGTCGTGTTCATGGTGGATGAGCAGGTAAACCAGGAGACCAAGACTCGCTGAAAAAGCTCAAAGTAGAGTTCGACATTTCTTACTTGGAGACGTTGCGTCTGCCATTTATAAAAGAGGTACCGAGCAATGCGTCGGCCGGTATGGCCTTATTTTACCCTACACTGTTGTCTCATGGTGTCCGACTACCGCTTAACCCGTGGCTAAAAAAATTGTGAAGAAGATGGGTGTTGCGCTCGATCAGCTCAACCCCAATCGTTTGGATCATATTTTGCTTCCTATACACGACCTTTGACTAGGCTGGGTAGGCCGAGCCAACCTATGCCCAGCTGATGTACCTATATGAGTTCGACTTCAAGCAGTAAAGCACAGGCTGGATCTACATTTGGTTAGTCAAAAAGAAGGAGAGGGGGAGGGAGTTTAGCCATGATATAACAGCCTCCTAGAAAGTCGAATAAGACATGGTTCGCCTTTGTTTTAGGGCGTTGGGTTATGAATTTAGGATTGTGGAGATAAATGTGCTACCACCATTAAGAGACCTTATGTTTTAACTAAGGAATCACATTTTGAAGATGCCTCAGGTTTGAAAGGCTAGTGGTATTCTGTATTTGGAATTTGACCTACAACTCAAACCTAGAATACGATATTGGAGATATTGGAATTGAGAATTATAGTTCAAAAGAAAGATGGGAAATGAAATTTCCAAGTACAGTCCTTTCTAAACTCAAAGAACGGTTACTAACCTAGTTTCAATCGTCTTCGTTGGGTTAAGCTAATTCTTGTGTGAATTGGATATGACTACTTCAGAATACTTGTGTTTGGGATACTTGAGTTTATTTCTGACTTGAACATAGTTATGTGTGGTATCTTGTAGAATGACTTTTAGATTCAACGTCAATTGGTACTATTTTGAGTTGAAGATAAGTTGAGGATCGGTATATGACTGTAAACGTGTGTGAACTAGTTCGTGACTTGTGACTTTCATTTGGAATTATATGTATCCTAAGACTTAGAAATTAAAAATTTTCCCTAGATGTTGGATGCTCGGGATACTTCTGCAAAGTTGATTAGTACCTCAGTACCAAGGACTGGTTGGGTTATCAATTGATGTTAATTTTGGTATCTTTGTTTAATATTTGTGGTTAAGTAATTTGTGTCGACTTGAGGTATATACTTTTGGGCCCCAGCTAGTCAGAAGTTAATGATTGTTTTGGTCCCACAATTTATGATTATGTGGCCTGAAATGTAATAGTTGATGGGTTACCCTTCATCCTAGATGATGTTAGGTTATTGAGATTTTACGGATGAGGTTCGAAATATAAAATTTATTTATAGTTTTGTTGTTCATGGTAACCCATGCTTGAATTGTTAATTAGTGATGGTCACCTGATGAAGGTTACACCCTGGGAAGTAAATGAGACTTGAATCGTAACTGGTTTAATTGTGTACATTGATTTTGTTGGTGATGCTCGATGTTCTATCCTTGAACAATAATATGAGATTACAAGTGATAGTAAGGTACTGTAAATGGGTCGACTCTGAGTGACAGAGGTCACGTGCTTTCAGAATTGTTTTTATCACTCACCATTGCTTTGTGGAACAAAATTGACCTATGATTAATTATGAAGTAGCGCAATTGCCCAATTTGAGTATGGACATGACATTGGACCTGTTTTCAGTTGTCGCTGACATTTTTGGTTGTGATTTAGATGTCATTTTGCTTAGTTCTTGGGGTCAGTGGAGTTATCACAGATAATTTTTGAGCTTTGATCAAAGAACGTAGCAAGGCGACCCCATATTGAGTCAAAGATTGATAGCTATTACTGTTGATCCTCCATTTGGAGGATAGCAATTACTTGGTGATGATGCTTTAAGAAGTACCCGTGTATGGGGAAGTATTATCCTTTATTGTTTAATGAACTCTGTTACTGCAAGAGATATCCTCCAATGGGAGGTTGTGCATTTACCCCAGCTGGTGATTTGAAATTTCGAGGATGAATTTTTTTTAAGGGGGGTAGATTATAATAACCCGGACCTTCAATGGGGGTAAAATCAGAAAAGTTGAATGAAATGGACCATTTTGCCCCTAGAAGTCGAAGGTTGACTTTTTGGTCAAAGTTAAAAGGTTGACTTTTCTTGAACAAGTCTAAATGTTGACTTTTTACTGTGGACCTCTTTTGAGAATTCTGGGAAGACTGTTGTGAAAGTTTCAGAATCTTGAGTTCGTAGACAAGCGACACACCAAAATTGGAGATCGTATTAGGTTTTTTCGGGCTGAGAACCCCCAAGGGCATTTTTGTAATTATGCTTGAAGGGCATTTTTATCTTTTTGCAACAAGGGCTAATTATGTGGTGCCATGTGTCCTGTTCTGGAGAGTTCTAATATTTTCTCCCCTCCACTGACCTGGCTCTCTATCGATATGAGTGTTGGTTGGTTTTCGGAGGTTGGGCCGATACCATGAGAAAATGGTGAACCGAAGGAGAGATTGAGAGGTGAGAAGAGGGAAATCCTGTGAATGAATCAGAAATAGCTAGAAGAATCTCGGGTGAGAAGGAGAGGAAGTGAGGGGAAACCGTGAACCAGTGATGGAAAAATGGAGATGGAACGGTAAAGGGATACCGTGAACCCGTGAAGTGCTCTTCGGGTTCCTTGGTTTTGGACTAAGAAGCCTAGTACCAGTTGTTCTACCAGCTTTCTGGAGTTCGTACGGTAATATAGGCAAGAAAACGCACAACCTTTAGACGTGGGAAAGGCTTGGAACAACCTTGGACGCTATGGCCGTGAACTTTGAAACTTGGAACTATGAATTCAAGGTAAGGTTTTCTTGTTCTAAGATTGTAGATCTTTTTCTGGGTTTCCATAGATGATGATAGATGTTTGAAATACAAGAAAATATGAAGAAATCATTGGTTTTGAACAGGGTTGGGCTGTAGGATGACGCGATTATAGTAAAACGGGTCTGTGACCCTCAGTTGAAGGTGACATTGTAGCGTGGTACATGGCCACCACACGCAGCGCCTTTGGGCGGCGCGTGGGGGTGCGTGCCATCTGATCTGAGGATGCTTCCAACATGAAAATTATAGTATACGATCATACAAATTCAAGGGTATGATTTTGAGGTGATCAGATATCAGATACTGTCTTGGTATAGTTTTAACTGTCCGAAGGTTTTAGTCATTATTTTAAAACGTTAGAAATCCCAAAAAATTATGGGATTGATAGATGAGTGAATTAGGTTGATTAATGACCCTTAGAAGTAATTTTTGGCAAGAATGGATGTTCTCGGATTTTAAGGAAAAATGTATGGTTTGCGGTTTGGTCTAGTAGCGTAAAAGGTACGTGTGAGTGGAATTTTGTTTTCCTAAACCCTATGCATGCATGTTTATGTATTTAAAATGTGTTATTATGTGTTTTTGAGGATAATTGAGTGATCGGAAAATTTATCGGATTTTTGGTTAATTTATGAATATTTTATTACTATTTTATTGTGTGGTTACGAGATGTTCCAAAAAGGTGGATTTGGATTCCGTTTTGGATTGTGGTCTTGAGTTGAATGCGATTTTCTCGATGATGATTATATTATTGTAGTTACGTACGATTATTAGGATTTCTTGGGGATTTTTATGAATCTTTAAGGAAAATGTTATTAAAGCGTTTTGCGAGGAAATTGGGTTATTATAGCCCGGTTCCTCAATGAGTTGTGGTTTTGGGCTTGGGCCCAGAGTTTGACTTTGGTGTTGGTTACTAGCCTTGAATTGTTGCTTATGTGGACTGGTGATTTCTCGGTATATGAGATGTTTGTGATGATGTGTAATGATGGTGATGATGTGTAATTGTGATGTGGTTTGATAGCCCTCCTCGAGATATCGATTGGTTTGATGGTCTCGGACGTCGAGGTAAAGCTTCGTAATTCCCGTGACCCGCTAGTAGTCTTGGACGTCTAGGTAATGCTCCGTAATTCACGAGACTTGTCTCCGACGTCGAGCCTGGGGCTCTGTAATTCCTGAGATTAGGACTGTGACTCAGATGTCGAGCCGGGCTCCTTAATTTCTGAGCTAGACCACACTCGGACGTTGAGTTAGGGACTCCGTCTTTCCTGAGTGATATTAGCTTACCTGTAGTGCACGTTTGGTATGATAATTCAGCAGCCAACATCGAGGTTGGGTTAGTTGGTATGATTGGTTGGTTGGTATGTTGATGAACTCAGTATGGCTGGTTTTGGTCTGATTGGTAAGCTTATGTATTGGTGTGTCATATATGTGCTAGTATATTAACGTGGATGATTGTCTATATTTGTTGAGTCCGTGCTTTTGCCAAGTCGTATTTGCGGTAATATCGTGATATGATCTAATATTGTACAGATTTATGAAATTACTAGTTTTTCTGATTACTGCACATATTTTGAGATTGATATTTTACATGTAAACTTGGTGCATGCTTAGTTTATTAAAACGGAGAGAAATTAGTATTTTTTTTCAAACCATGTTTTTTATAATTCGTTATTTTTGTTCACTCACACATTTTGTTGGTTTTAAAACCCTATAGGGCCGTTGCACAAGAATCGAGTCTAATCACGGAACAGAGGTATGAGCTCACAAGCAGACTTGTATCCTTAGCCCGACAGAGCTTCGAGGGTACATTTGGTACCTTAGGTTACCTGTCAAATAGGAGCAGGACCTTTAGTATGTTGTGCTTGGTGTTTGTCGGGTTGGGTCCTATTAACTTGGTATCAGAGCTAATGTTTGAGTTGTGGTTGCAGTTGTCATACCTCCATGATGTGAAAATGAGTTGGATTCCCAAAGTGATTTGTAAGTGCTATGACAGGACCCGTCCCAACTGGACGTCAAAAACCGTGCCCGGTCCTACTCCCGTCTGACAAGTCAACTAAAGTTCCGAAACTCCCCTTCAGTGCTTGCCAGCCAAGGGATGTTCGCGCGGATTTCTGCTGCTGTCACTGCCTCATGATCAGTCCCGAGCGTCGTACCACGGCCCGGAGGGTCACAAAACAGAAAAGGTGTGAGTGGACAAAAATGACCTCTTATAAAAACATTTATCGAAATACAATCTTACCCTCCAGTTTTCACAAACTTGCATGCATATCGTAAAACATGAGTGACCGACAAAATCAAAACATATTTTCCCATGGTCCATAAAACTCATGTTCACCAAATTAGTTCATGTTATAAAACATCAAATCCCGGCTCTCAGGCCAAAACATGTGAAAACATAATCACCTGGCCACAAGGACCAAAAATCCGTACTCAATACCAATACATCATCACAACAACATCAATCAGCACTAATCACCAGTGGTCCAGAACTATAACAATCCAATCAAACCGCACTACTCACAAGTGCATCAAATATCACAAATCACATCTGCACTACTCACAAGTGTACAATCAATCAAAATGCACTACTCACAAGTGCTGCACTACGCGTAGGCCAATATCCAGTCACTATCTCGAGAACAAACACCTCTGGGCTCAACCCCCTCGAGCTCAGTCACCTCTGGGCGAACACATCCCCAGGTTCAGACACCTCCGAGTGGTACATTCAGGCTCAGTCTCATCCGAGAAGCTCACTACCATAGGATCAACTCCCGATCCTACAATCACATCCCCCATGCTCCGGTCGTCTGGGTAATCCCCCCAAGCACCGACCGTCTGGGAATATCATAATCACAATGAAAACCATCCCGGGAATTACATCCCAAAGCATTTCAATCAAATCTTGACTTCATACCAAGTCAAGGTCCTTCTCAACTGGGTCTCAAGCCCAAAAAACCTTTTACACATAAACCGTTAAAAATCACATTTAAATCAATAGAATAATCCGAAAATCATCATTGACTCACCAACCAAGTCAAAACATCATTTTAGAAATCCTTTAAACTCCGGGCCTAGCCCAAAACATCATCTGCACATTCCTCGTAAAAGTGTCCGAAAGACTGATTAAAATAATCATAAAATCCCAATAAATCATTAATTTCACAATTTGACAAATGACTCCAATTCCGAGTCAAAATCACTATTCACTTGGGTTCTCATGCCCAAAATAACATTATCACGCAAATCCATGCGTTGCAACCTCTGTTGCCATTTTCACGTAAATCCACGAAATTGACCCTCGACTCATTTCCGAGTCACCACATCATTTTTCAATCCATGACTCAATAATCCGAGTCCAAACATTATTTTCAATCAATTTCAATCCCGGACTCATAAACCAAGTCCAAACATCATTTTTACCAAATTTCGTAATTTCTCCAAAATAACCCAAAAATAATAATATAATAATCATAAAACCGAGAAATTACCGGATTGAAACACAAATCATTCCCAAGCATATAAAATCATATAATAAGGCATTTAAATCATATATGCATGCATCACGGTTAGAAAACAAAGTGCACTCACACACACCGTCCAAAACGGTCCGTTTCCGAGCTGCACGTTTTTCCGTAAAATCTGGAAATCACAACTCCTGTCCAAAATCATTATAGAGGGTTACTAATATCTCAAAATACAACATATAATTTCCCCCAATTTTTCCGGAATTTAAAATACGTATTTTTAACGTAATACAAAACTTCGGATACGCGGAACATTATCGAAACAATATCCGATTTCCCCAAAATCAACGTCAAAATGTTCGTTATACCGAGAGGATCAAAAGTCATGTTGACCTCACCTTGAGACTAGGCCGGACGCGCCCCCACGCGCCGCCGTGAGTGGCTGCGTGTGAAACCCACGCGCCAGCTACAGTGCTGTCGTCTCAACCCGTTTGTCTGGTAAACGGGTCCTTTAACCCGCGATCAGACCCGTTTGGGTTTCTGTCAATTCCACACTGAATTCATCAATTGATCAACCAATTAGCTTCTACTTAAGTCCAATAAGGGTTCTGTAACAATAATTCCATGAAACATTACCTCAATCCTCACGATCACAGATGATCAATCGAAGAACATCCGGCCACTGTTCATCCTTCGAAAACCATCAAACCTTCTTGATTTCATTCAATTGATTCACCAGTAAGCTTCAATGGACTCAGGTAAGTATTTTCCCCAACTCAATTGCATCAATTCGTGGCTCAAACTCCACGACTCAAACTCGATTCTTCGTCACTGTGCAACCATGGAGTTCAGTCAATCTCAACCAGTTTCTTCCAATTGATGGATCCAGTAGCATTGTGGGATCATGAGGAGTCATTTCCCCACAACAATTGGATCAGTCGAAGCTTCAAACTTCACGACTCAAGCTCGAAGTCCCTCACTGTTACCAAACCCGTTCAGAGCCAATTGGGCATGAATTTATCTCGTTTTTGATTTGAAACAACTTGTCTCAACCTCAGGAAGCTGAATGTGAGCTTCAATTTGATCCTCACGGCCCCTCACTCGACATTTGAATTTCCCCCCCAATTTTCTAAATTTTCGATTCTCTGTCTCCAGCCTTCAATTAATCCCCAATGTTTTCCCAGTTTAATCCACTCTCATAACTCTCAAATTCCCCTCGAAACTGGTTGTGAAAGGGAGCTCAATTCTCCCCAATTTTGATGCCCAAAGTCCACGGTTTAGAAAAACAAAGAAGAGGGAATTAAGGAGAAAATGGAGGAAATGATGAAGGATAAATGATGATGTTGTAATGATGGTGTTGGGAGGGAAACATGGACCAGATTTCAGGGGATGGGTGACACTTGTCACTCATCCGAATGTGCACAGTCACCGGGTACTGTTCATATTAAAATATTATTTTAATCCCAGTTCGTTCGGTTAATCGAGCCCGATTCCGTTACCATAACTTCGTCGTCGAATCTCCGATTTCGGCATGCCGCCTGTCGTTGGATTCGTATCGACGAGACCTACGTAACGGTCCTTGGCCCTCGTCCATCGGACCTCCCGATCAAAAAGTCAACATTTGGCCCCTAATTTGCCAAATTACCAAAATACCCCTCAGCTTCCGAACATCATAACTTTCTCTACGAATGTCGGAATCGAACGTGCCACCTGTCTATGAACTCGTGGCGTCCCGAACTACGTCACAGTCATCGGTCAAAGTACATTTGACCGCCCGAACTAAAAGTCAACATTTTGCCCACACTAGGTGCAAAACGGTCATTTTGCACAATTCGTCCGATTTCACTCAACTAATCCCCGATTAGTCATTCTAAACCATAATTAATTAATATTCAATCCCGTTACTCGGGGCGGGTCATTACAACCTTCCCTCCTTAAAGAATTTCGTCCCCAAAATTCCAACTATCCGTATTCCACAACCACCTCGTGGAAAAAAAAGAATTGGCCACACACCACGTGTACACATGTACACCCACTAGCCAACACAGAACTCGTCTGCACTCAGACGTCACATCACAGATGCACGTCGTACTGACTACACTCGACCACCCCGAGTGAAAATTAATCACCAGAAAATTGGCAATGTCATCATTAAGCTTACTCTTTCAGCTTGACGGCCCCACGTACTCACTAATGTGCCCTGACATCCGCTCTCATAGAGAGTCACCAAAACTCACCTGTCAGTCCATGCTGACAACACAAGCCAAACTGTCACCACCAAGCTTTACCACCCTAGTAAAGCGCCAATCAGTAACAAATCAGTGACAACACATCATACCACCACGTCCGTCAATATAGCACAAGATCAACAACATGATCTTCCCTCGCAGGGCAAACTCAATCCTGCGACAAATACCAACAACAGTATCCACAACTGTCACCCCCTCAGCGATCCCAGATGCTGGTAAGGTCACGACAAGGTAACATCTCGCCGCAAAGCAACTTGTGGTCACACTAACCACCAACTCACTCATCCTGAGTATACGCATACCGTCATCACACTCAAACAGACGGTGTAACTGGAACACATTGAACACCAGCCTAGCAGTGATCACACAACTCAACACTAGAGTTATACTAGCCAACCATGGCTAAGAGCACCTGCTCAAACAATCACTGAAATCATCAGAATCACTCTGCCCAGTGCATCGGGTTCAATGTCCAGTTCACGTTCACAACCCATCCAATGGTATCAGGATTAAGCCAACTACTAACACGTTCACCAACGTACTACTGGTATAACCCGTATACCGTCACCCGACACCACAAGTCTGCAAAGTATCGTACCCCAAACCATAAACAAGGTACATACATCTATCCTTTGAAAAGATCACAACCTACCTAGGTCATAGCCAAACACGTTCCAATAATGGAGTCCATTTGCCCAAACCAACAAGAGACAAATCGAAACTCCACAAATCAACTAGTTCCAATTCTATATCTGAATCCGCAATTTCGTAAGAAATCCCGAATCCAAACCCATACATCACATTTTTAATTCATGTCCAAATCCGAATCCGAAATCATTATTCCGTAAGCTAGCATTTGGAATAATTATTCCGCACCCAAATCCAGTATTCCAATTTCAAGTTCTAAAATCGAATCCTGAATCGTCACCCAGAAATTCGATTCCAAAACCCGAAATCTGGTTCACGTCCACTCGGACTTACCAAAACCGAACCTATCGGTTACCCATTCATTATACTCGGTTGACTTCATAAGGAAGCCAATCCAACAACCACACGGTTAAGGTTGACAAAATCCGATCCCTTCGGAAACCTACTCACTTGAGTAACATGCCACAAAGGCTCCACTTCGAAAAGAAGTTCAGTCCCGTCATTTACGACTCACATACCGGAGTAAGAGTGACAAACTCTCTACCCAACTGGATCATCAGGATTACGGTCCAGATCCATCACTACGTCAGCTGGCCATGAACATCACGATCCTAGATCGTCACAATGCCCAATGTCCACGACATCACAAACCCGATCCACCTAGGGAAAACCAAGGATGATCCGAAACGATAACACCAATATTCATCCCCGGGTCAAGTTTATTCTGGGCCCAACACGCCCATCTACAATCCAAACTGTTAACAAAAACAACCATCTGGAGCCACACTAGTCCGACTCACCCAAAACACATGATACAATATTACAACACAAATGGACAATACAAACCATTTACAAGGTATCAATACAATTATTTTGACCTACGGTCAAGTCGATCGGGGCAGTTCCTTCGCAAATGTCCAAGTTTCCTACAAAAGTGACAAGTGGCAGTGCTGAGGCGACTTGCCCCACCACGCCGCTTACTTGTCGACTGGATTGATGTTCCACCCGAATGAACGCCTGCCGAGGATTGCGACACAAGAGTATGAAGGCTAACTCGCTTCGTTGTTTCCTGACTTATCTGTTTAGTATCCTGACGCTCTCGGCGTCGTCCAGAGCCCAAAGATTGTTCTGGCATAGGTAAAATAGTAGCCTCCACTCGGATAGCAGCATCCGATAATTCCCTCAGGGTAGAATACGAGCCAACAGTTACAGCACCTCGTAACTCATTCCTCAATCCCTGCTCAAACCTTCGACACTTATCCTCCTCAGTAGCCACATACAGAGGAGCGAAACTAGATAAGTGCAAAAATTGCTGTTCATAATCGACCACTAACCGATTCCCTTGCTGCAATTGGAGAAACTCAACCTCCTTAGCGTTCCGAAATGAGCGAGGATAAAACTGATCCAAGAATCGCTCTCGGAATGCATCCCATGCCAAGATACGGGCATCCCAGCCAGTCAACTGCAAACTATGCCACCACCTGTAAGCATAGCCATCCAAAAGAAAAGTGGCTAAGGGCACCATGTCCTCCTGGGGACATATCATAACCTCAAAAATCCTTTCCAATCGAGTAAGCCAATCTTCGGCACCATCCGGTCCCGAATCACCACGGAACACAGTGGCTCCTAACCGTCGAGCTCGCTCAATATCTGGGCCTTTACTAATACTACTCCCGCCCCTCCCATCTTCAGACCGTGTACGGGACGTACGACTCGGAGGCATGACGTATCAACAGAAATCAAGAACCAAATGCTCTGATACCAATTTGACAGGACCCGTCCCAACTGGACGTCAAAAACCGTGCCCGGTCCTGCTCCCGTCTGACAAGTCAACTAAAGGTCCGAAACTCCCCTTCAGTGCTTGCCAGACAAGGGATGTTCGCGCGGATTTCTGCTGCTGTCACTGCCTCACGATCAGTCCCGAGCGTCGTACCACGGCCTGGAGGGTCACAAAACAGAAAAGGTGTTAGTGGACAAAAATGACCTCTTATAAAAACATTTATCGAAATACAATCTTACCCTCCAGTTTTCACAAACTTGCACGCATATCGTAAAACATGAGTGACCGACAAAATCAAAACATATTTTCCCATGGTCCATAAAACTCATGTTCACCAAATTATTTCATGTTATAAAACATCAAATCCCGGCTCTCAGGCCAAAACATGTGAAAACATAATCACCTGGCCACAAGGACCAAAAATCCGTACTCAATACCAATACATCATCACAACAACATCAATCAGCACTAATCACCAGTGCTCCAGAACTATAACAATCCAATCAAACAGCACTACTCACAAGTGCATCAAATATCACAAATCACATCTGCACTACTCACAAGTGCACAATCAATCAAACTGCACTACTCACAAGTGCTGCACTATGCGTAGGCCAATATCCAGTCACTATCTCGGGAACAAACACCTCTGGGCTCAACCCCCTCGGGCTCAGTCACCTCTGGGCGAACACATCCCCAGGTTCAGACACCTCCGAGTGGTACATCCAGGCTCAGTCTCATCCGAGAAGCTGACTACCATAGGATCAACTCCCGATCCTACAATCACATCCCCCAAGCTCCGGTCGTCTGGGTAATCCCCCCAAGCACCGACCGTCTGGGAATATCACAATCACAATGAAAACCATCCCGGGAATTACATCCCAAAGCATTTCAATCAAATCTTGACTTCATACCAAGTCAAGGTCCTTCTCAACTGGGTCTCAAACCCAAAATACCTTTTACACATAAACCGTTAAAATCACATTTAAATCAATAGAATAATCCGAAAATCATCATTGACTCACCAACCAAGTCAAAACATCATTTTAGAAATCCTTTAAACTCCGGGCCTAGCCCAAAACATCATCTGCACATTCCTCGTAAAAGTGCCCGAAAGACTGATTAAAATAATCATAAAATCCCAATAAATCATTAATTTCACAAATGACTCCAATTCCGAGTCAAAATCACTATTTACTTGGGTTCTCATGCCCAAAATAACATTATCACGCAAATCCATGCATTGCAACCTCCGTTGCCATTTTCACGTAAATCCACGAAATTGACCCTCGACTCATTTCCGAGTCACCACATCATTTTTCAATCCATGACTCAATAATCCGAGTCCAAACATTATTTTCAATCAATTTCAATCCCAGACTCATAAACCAAGTCCAAACATCATTTTTACCAAATTTCGTAATTTATCCAAAATCGCCCAAAAATAATAATATAATAATCATAAAACCGAGAAATTACCGGATTGAAACACAAATCATGCCCAAGCATATAAAATCATATAATAAGGCATTTAAATCATATATGCATGCATCACGGTTAGAAAACAAAGTCCACTCACACACACCGTCCAAAACGGTCCGTTTCCGAGATGCACGTTTTTCCGTAAAATCTGGAAATCACAACTCCTGTCCAAAATCATTATAGAGGGTTACTAATATCTCAAAATACAACATATAATTTCCCCCAATTTTTCCGGAATTTAAAATACGTATTTTTAACGTAATACAAAACTTCGGATACGCGGAACATTATCGAAACAATATCCGATTTCCCCGAAATCAACGTTAAAATGATCGTTATACTGAGAGGATCAAAAGTCATGTTGACCTCACCATGAGACTAGGTCGGACGCGCCCCCACGTGCCGCCATGAGTGGCTGCGCGTGAAACCCACGCGCCAGCTACAGTGCTGTTGTCTCAACCCGTTTGTCTGGTAAACGGGTCCTTTAACCCGCGATCAGACCCGTTTGGGTTTCTGTCAATTCCACACTGAATTCATCAATTGATCAACCAATTAGCTTCTACTTAAGTCCAATTAGGGTTCTGTAACAATAATTCCATGAAACATTACCTCAATCCTCACGATCACAGATGATCAATCGAAGAACATCCGGCCACTGTTCATCCTTCGAAAACCATCAAACCTTCTTGATTTCATTCAATTGATTCACCAGTAAGCTTCAATGGACTCAGGTAAGTATTTTCCCCAACTCAATTGCATCAATTCGTGGCTCAAACTCCACGACTCAAACTCGATTCTTCGTCACTGTGCAACCATGGAGTTCAGTCAATCTCAACCAGTTTCTTCCAATTGATGGATCCAGTAGCATCGTGGGATCATGAGGAGTCATTTCCCCATAACAATTGGATCAGTCGAAGCTTCAAACTTCCCGACTCAAGCTCGAAGTCCCTCACTGTTACCAAACCCGTTCAGAGCCAATTGGGCATGAATTCATCTCGTTTTTGATTTGAAACAACTCGTCTCAACCTCAGGAAGCTGAATGTGAGCTTCAATTTGATCCTCACGGCCCCTCACTCGACATTTGAATTTCTCCCCCAATTTTCTAAATTTTCGATTCTCTGTCTTCAGCCTTCAATTAATCCCCAATGTTTTCCCAGTTTAATCCACTCTCATAACTCTCAAATTCCCCTCGAAACTGGTTGTGAAAGGGAGCTCAATTCTCCCCAATTTTGATGCCCAAAGTCCACGGTTTAGAAAAACAAAGAAGAGGGAATTAAGGAGAAAATGGAGGAAATGATGAAGGATAAATGATGATGTTGTAATGATGGTGTTGGGAGGGAAACATGGACCAGATTTCAAATGATGGGTGACACTTGTCACTCATCCGAATGTGCACAGTCACCGGGTACTGTTCATATTAAAATATTATTTTAATCCCGGTTCGTTCGGTTAATCGAGCCCGATTCCGTGACCATAACTTCGTCGTCGAATCTTCGATTTCGGCATGCCGCCTGTCGTTGGATTCGTATCGACGAGACCTACGTAACGGTTCTTGGCCCTCGTCCATCGGACCTCCCGATCAAAAAGTCAACATTTGGCCCCTAATATGCCAAATTACCAAAATACCCCTCAGCTTCCGAACATCATAACTTTCTCTACGAATGTCGGAATCGAACGTGCCACCTGTCTATGAACTCGTGGCGTCCCGAACTACGTCACAGTCATCGGTCAAAGTCCATTTGACCGCCAGAACTAAAAGTCAACATTTTGCCCACACTAGGGGCAAAACGGTCATTTTGCACAATTCGTCCGATTTCACTCAACTAATCCCCGATTAGTCATTCTAAACCATAATTAATTAATATTCAATCCCGTTACTCGGGGCGGGTCATTACAACCTTCCCTCCTTAAAGAATTTCGTCCCCGAAATTCCAACTATCCGTATTCCACAACCACCTCGTGGAAAAAAACAATTGGCCACACACCACGTGTACACATGTACACCCACTAGCCAACACAGAACTCGTCTGCACTCAGACGTCACATCACAGATGCACGTCGTACTGACTACACTCGACCACCCCGAGTGAAAATTAATCACCAGAAAATTGGCAATGTCATCATTAAGCTGACTCTTTCAGCTTGACGGCCCCACGTACTCACTAATGTGCCCTGACATCCGCTCTCATAGAGAGTCACCAAAACTCACCTGTCAGTCCATGCTGACAACACAAGCCAAACTGTCACCACCAAGCTTTACCACCCTAGTAAAGCGCCAATCAGTAACAAATCAGTGACAACACATCATACCACCACGTCCGTCAATGTAGCACAAGATCAACAACGTGATCTTCCCTCGCAGGGCAAACTCAATCCTGCGACAAATACCAACAGCAGTATCCACAACTGTCACCCCCTCAGCGATCCCAGATGCTGGTAAGGTCACGACAAGGTAACATCTCGCCGCAAAACAACTTGTGGTCACACTAACCACCAACTCACTCATCCTGAGTATACGCATACCGTCATCACACTCAAACAAACGGTGTAACTGGAACACATTGAACACCAGCCTAGCAGTGATCACGCAACTCAACACTAGAGTTATACTAGCCAACCATGGCTAAGAGCACCTGCTCAAACAATCACTGAAATCATCAGAATCACTCTGCCTAGTGCATCGGGTTCAATGTCCAGTTCACGTTCACAACCCATCCAATGGTATTAGGATTAAGCCAACTACTAACACGTTCACCAACGTACTACTAGTATAACCCGTATACCGTCACCCGACACCACAAGTCTGCAAAGTATCGTACCCCAAACCATAAACAAGGTACATACGTCTATCCTTTGACAAGATCACAACCTACCTAGGTCCTAGCCAAACACGTTCCAATAATGGAGTCCATTTGCTCAAACCAACAAGAGACAAATCGAAACTCCACCAATCAACTAGTTCCAATTCTATATCCGAATCCGCAATTTCGTAAGAAATCCCGAATCCAAACCCATACATCACATTTTTAATTCATGTCCAAATCCGAATCCGAAATCATTATTCCGTAAGCTAGCATTTGGAATAATTATTCCGCACCCAAATCCAGTATTCCACTTTCAAGTTCTAAAATCGAATCCTGAATCGTCACCCAGAAATTCGATTCCAAAACCCGAAATCTCGTTCACGTCCACTCGGACTTACCAAAACCGAACCTATCGGTTACCCATTCATTATACTCGGTTGACTTCATAAGGAAGCCAATCCAACAACCACACGGTTAAGGTTGACAAAATCCGATCACTTCGGAAACCTACTCACTTGAGTAACATACCACAAAGGCTCCACTTCGAAAAGAAGTTCAGACCCGTCATTTACGACTCACATACCGGAGTAAGAGTGACAAACTCTCTACCTAACTGGATCATCAGGATTACGGTCCAGATCCATCACTACATCAACTGGCCATGAACATCACGATCCTAGATCGTCACAATGCCCAATGTCCACGACATCACAAACCCGATCCTCCTAGGGAAAACCAAGGATGATCCGAAACGATAACACCAATATTCATCCCCGGGTCAAGTTTATTCTGGGCCCAACACGCCCATCTACAAACCAAACTGTTAACAAAAACAACCATCTGGAGCCACACTAGTCCGACTCACCCAAAACACATGATACAATATTACAACACAAATGGAAAATACAAACCATTTACAAGGTATCAATAAAATTATTTTGACCTACGGTCAAGTCGATCGGGGCAGTTCCTTCGCAAATGTCCAAGTTTCCTACAAAAGTGACAAGTGGCAGTGCTGAGGCGACTTGCCCCACCACGCCGCTTACTTGTCGACTGGATTGATGTTCCACCCGAATGAACGCCTACCGAGGATTGCGACACAAGAGTATGAAGGCTAACTCGCTTCGTTGTTTCCTGACTTATCTGTTTAGTATCCTGACGCTCTCGGCGTCGTCCAGAGCCCAAAGATTGTTCTGGCATAGGTAAAATAGTAGCCTCCACTCGGATAGCAGCATCCGATAATTCCCTCAGGGTACAGCACCTCGTAACTCATTCCTCAATCCCTGCTCAAACCTTCGACACTTATCCTCCTCAGTAGCCACATACAGAGGAGCGAAACTAGATAAGTGCAAAAATTGCTGTTCAAAATCGACCATTAACCGATTCCCTTGCTGCAATTGGAGAAACTCAACCTCCTTAGCGTTCCGAAATGAGCGAGGATAAAACTGATCCAAGAATCGCTCTCGGAATGCATCCCATGCCAAGATACGGGCATCCCAGCCAGTCAACTGCAAACTATGCCACCACCTGTAAGCATAGCCATCCAAAAGAAAAGTGGCTAAGGGCACCATGTCCTCCTGGGGACATATCATAACCTCAAAAATCCTTTCCAATCGAGTAAGCCAATCTTCGGCACCATCCGGTCCCGAATCACCACGGAACACAGTGGCTCCTAACCGTCGAACTCGCTCAATATCTGGGCCTTTACTAATACTACTCCCGCCCCTCCCATCTTCAGACCGTGTACGGGACGTACGACTCGGAGGCATGACGTATCAACAGAAATCAAGAACCAAATGCTCTGATACCAATTTGACAGGACCCGTCCCAACTGGACGTCAAAAACCGTGCCCGGTCCTGCTCCCGTCTGACAAGTCAACTAAAGGTCCGAAACTCCCCTTCAGTGCTTGCCAGACAAGGGATGTTCGGGCGGATTTCTGCTGTTGTCACTGCCTCACGATCAGTCCCGAGCGTCGTACCACGACCTGGAGGGTCACAAAACAGAAAAGGTGTGAGTGGACAAAAATGACCTCTTATAAAAACATTTATCGAAATACAATCTTACCCTCCAGTTTTCACAAACGTGCATGCATATCGTAAAACATGAGTGACCGACAAAATCAAAACATATTTTCCCATGGTCCATAAAACTCATGTTCACCAAATTAGTTCATGTTATAAAACATCAAATCCCGGCTCTCAGGCCAAAACATGTGAAAACATAATCACCTGGCCACAAGGACCAAAAATCCGTACTCAATACCAGTACATCATCACAACAACATCAATCAGCACTAATCACCAGTGCTCCAGAACTAGAACAATCCAATCAAACCGCACTACTCACAAGTGCATCAAATATCACAAATCACATCTGCACTACTCACAAGTGCACAATCAATCAAACTGCACTACTCACAAGTGCTGCACTACGCGTAGGCCAATATCCAGTCACTATCTCGGGAACAAACACCTCTGGGCTCAACCCCCTCGGGCTCAGTCACCTCTGGGCGAACACATCCCCAGGTTTAGACACCTCCGAGTGGTACATCCAGGCTCAGTCTCATCCGAGAAGCTGACTACCATAGGATCAACTCCCGATCCTACAATCACATCCCCAAGCTCCGGTCGTCTGGGTAATCCCCCCAAGCACCGACCGTCTGGGAATATAACAATCACAATGAAAACCATCCCGGGAATTACATCCCAAAGCTTTTCAATCAAATCTTGACTTCATACCAAGTCAAGGTCCTTCTCAACTGGGTCTCAAGCCCAAAATACCTTTTACACATAAACCGTTAAAATCACATTTAAATCAATAGAATAATCCGAAAATCATCATTGACTCACCAACCAAGTCAAAACATCATTTTAGAAATCCTTTAAACTCCGGGCCTAGCCCAAAACATCATCTGCACATTCCTCGTAAAAGTGCCCGAAACACTGATTAAAATAATCATAAAATCCCAATAAATCATTAATTTCACAAATGACTCCAATTCCGAGTCAAAATCACTATTCCCTTGGGTTCTATGCCCAAAATAACATTATCACGTAAATCCATGCGTTGCAACCTCCGTTGCCATTTTCACGTAAATCCACGAAATTGACCCTCGACTCATTTCCGAGTCACCACATCATTTTTCAATCCAAGACTCAATAATCCGAGTCCAAACATTATTTTCAATCAATTTAAATCCCAGACTCATAAACCAAGTCCAAACATCATTTTTACCAAATTTCGTAATTTATCCAAAATCGCCCAAAAATAATAATATAATAATCATAAAACCGAGAAATTACCGGATTGAAACACAAATCATGCCCAAGCATATAAAATCATATAATAAGGCATTTAAATCATATATGCATGCATCACGGTTAGAAAACAAAGTCCACTCACACACACCGTCCAAAACGATCCGTTTCCGAGCTGCACGTTTTTCCGTAAAATCTGGAAATCACAACTCCTGTCCAAAATCATTATAGAGGGTTACTAATATCTCAAAATACAACATATAATTTCCCCCAATTTTTCCAGAATTTGAAATACGTATTTTTAACGTAATACAAAACTTCGGATACGCGGAACATTATCGAAACAATATCCGATTTCCCCAAAATCAATGTCAAAATGTTCGTTATACCGAGAGGATCAAAAGTCATGTTGACCTCAACTTGAGACTAGGCCGGACGCGCCCCCACGCGCCGCCGTGAGTGGCTGCGCGTGAAACCCACGCGCCAGCTACAGTGCTGTCGTCTCAACCCGTTTGTCTGGTAAACGGGTCCTTTAACCCGCGATCAGACCCGTTTGGGTTTCTGTCAATTCCACACTGAATTCATCAATTGATCAACCAATTAGCTTCTACTTAAGTCCAATTAGGGTTCTGTAACAATAATTCCATGAAACATTACCTCAATCCTCACGATCACAGATGATCAATCGAAGAACATCCGGCCACTGTTCATCCTTCGAAAACCATCAAACCTTCTTGATTTCATTCAATTGATTCACCAGTAAGCTTCAATGGACTCAGGTAAGTATTTTCCCCAACTCAATTGCATCAATTCGTGGCTTAAACTCCACGACTCAAACTCGATTCTTCGTCACTGTGCAACCATGGAGTTCAGTCAATCTCAACCAGTTTCTTCCAATTGATGGATCCAGTAGCATTGTGGGATCATGAGGAGTCATTTCCCCACAACAATTGGATCAGTCGAAGCTTCAAACTTCATGACTCAAGCTCGAAGTCCCTCAATGTTACCAAACCCGTTCAGAGCCAATTGGGCATGAATTTATCTCGTTTTTGATTTGAAACAACTTGTCTCAACCTCAGGAAGCTGAATGTGAGCTTCAATTTGATCCTCACGGCCCCTCACTCGACATTTGAATTTCCCCCCCAATTTTCTAAATTTTCGATTCTCTGTCTCCAGCCTTCAATTAATCCCCAATGTTTTCCTAGTTTAATCCACTCTCATAACTCTCAAATTCCCCTCGAAACTGGTTGTGAAAGGGAGCTCAATTCTCCCCAATTTTGATGCCCAAAGTCCACGGTTTAGAAAAACAAAGAAGAGGGAATTAAGGAGAAAATGGAGGAAATGATGAAGGATAAATGATGATGTTTGTAATGATGGTGTTGGGAGGGAAACATGGACTAGATTTCAGGGGATGGGTGACACTTGTCACTCATCCGAATGTGCACAGTCACCGGGTACTGTTCATATTAAAATATTATTTTAATCCCGGTTCGTTCGGTTAATCGAGCCCGATTCCGCGACCATAACTTCGTCGTCGAATCTCCGATTTCGGCATGCCGCCTGTCGTTGGATTCGTATCGACGAGACCTACGTAACGGTCCTTGGCCCTCGTCCATCGGACCTCTCGATCAAAAAGTCAACATTTGGCCCCTAATATGCCAAATTACCAAAATACCCCTCAGCTTCCAAACATCATAACTTTCTCTACGAATGTCGGAATCGAACGTGCCACCTGTCTATGAACTCGTGGCGTCCCGAACTACGTCACAGTCATCGGTCAAAGTCCATTTGACCGCCCGAACTAAAAGTCAACATTTTGCCCACACTAGGGGCAAAACGGTCATTTTGCACAATTCGTCCGATTTCACTCAACTAATCCCCGATTAGTCATTCTAAACCATAATTAATTAATATTCAATCCCGTTACTCGGGGAGGGTCATTACATGCTATGTGCTAATGAGAGAGGAACCTATGCAGGTCTAGTTCGTATCTGAGCCCAATAGTGGAGTCGCTGTACTTGTCCGTACGTGGGACCCGGATGTGATAAATGGATGAACTTTCTTGATTGGAATAAGTGTCTAAGATTTAAAGTGGTGAAAGGCCTTTTGTTGTATCCGACATGTGGGATGCTATTTTGATTGTTGTTTCAGCACATTGGTCCTATTGTGCTTATAGTTATTGGACTAGAACTCCTAGAAGCTGGAGGTAAGCCGAGACTTTGGAATATCATCATTGGAAATTGGGGCTCAAGAAGAGCCAAAATATGGAAGTGTTGCTACGATTTGACTATTGGAAATGAGTCCAAGGTGGAACCCATGATGTAATAACGAGCCTGGTAATACTGGTTGTTGAATACATGAGTACGTTTGTGTTTATTTCCTTACAGTTTAAAATTTCAAAGTGTTGACCATGAGAAAAAAACCCCCTGCCTTGGGCAAATAATTTGTTAAAACAACTGAGAAAGAGATTGGATATCTTTTGAAAATTGAATTGTGATATGAGTATCATAAGTCGAGTAAGAATTGATACTTCAATTGAGTTAAGGTCAATGGAAACCCCTCATGATAATACCCTAGTAATTTTGTGGATTTAATAAGGGTACTTTGATTGCTCGATTTGATCTTGTGAAAGATTGTGTCGGTTGGTGATATTGTGATTGTTGCTTTCAAATATGATTGTTATATATATATATATACATATATATATATATATCCATAAATGTGATTTCTGGGGTAATGATTGGTTAGGGAGTGATTATGTTTGGTTACCTTGCTGTGGTGATTGATGTGATGACTATCGTCATGATTGTTCTGGGGCGACTTGCCCCACCGCGCCGCTTACTTGTCGACTGGATTGATGTTCCACCCGAATGAACGCCTGCCGAGGATTGCGACACAAGAGTATGAAGGCTAACTCGCTTCGTTGTTTCCTGACTTATCTGTTTAGTATCCTGACGATCTCGGCGTCGTCCAGAGCCCAAAGATTGTTCTGGCATAGGTAAAATAGTAGCCTCCACTCGGATAGCAGCATCCGATAATTCCCTCAGGGTAGAATACGAGCCAACAGTTACAGCACCTCGTAACTCATTCCTCAATCCCTGCTCAAACCTTCGACACTTATCCTCCTCAGTAGCCACATACAGAGGAGCGAAACTAGATAAGTGCAAAAATTGCTGTTCATAATCGACCACTAACCGATTCCCTTGCTGCAATTGGTGAAACTCAACCTCCTTAGCGTTCCGAAATGAGCGAGGATAAAACTGATCCAAGAATCGCTCTCGGAATGCATCCCATGCCAAGATACGGGCATCCCAGCCAGTCAACTGCAAACTATGCCACCACCTGTAAGCATAGCCATCCAAAAGAAAAGTGGCTAAGGGCACCATGTCCTCCTGGGGACATATCATAACCTCAAAAATCCTTTCCAATCGAGTAAGCCAATCTTCGGCACCATCCGGTCCCGAATCACCACGGAACACAGTGGCTCCTAACCGTCGAGCTCGCTCAATATCTGGGCCTTTACTAATACTACTCCCGCCCCTCCCATCTTCAGACCGTGTACGGGACGTACGACTCGGAGGCATGACGTATCAACAGAAATCAAGAACCAAATGCTCTGATACCAATTTGACAGGACCCGTCCCAACTGGACGTCAAAAACCGTGCCCGGTCCTGCTCCCGTCTGACAAGTCAACTAAAGGTCCGAAACTCCCCTTCAGTGCTTGCCAGACAAGGGATGTTCGCGCGGATTTCTGCTGCTGTCACTGCCTCACGATCAGTCTCGAGCGTCGTACCACGGCCTGGAGGGTCACAAAACAGAAAAGGTGTGAGTGGACAAAAATGACCTCTTATAAAAACATTTATCGAAATACAATCTTACCCTCCAGTTTTCACAAACTTGCACGCATATCGTAAAACATGAGTGACCGACAAAATCAAAACATATTTTCCCATGGTCCATAAAACTCATGTTCACCAAATTAGTTCATGTTATAAAACATCAAATCCCGGCTCTCAGGCCAAAACATGTGAAAACATAATCACCTGGCCACAAGGACCAAAAATCCGTACTCAATACCAATACATCATCACAACAACATCAATCAGCACTAATCACCAGTGCTCCAGAACTATAACAATCCAATCAAACAACACTACTCACAAGTGCATCAAATATCACAAATCACATCTGCACTACTCACAAGTGCACAATCAATCAAACTGCACTACTCACAAGTGCTGCACTACGCGTAGGCCAATATCCAGTCACTATCTCGGGAACAAACACCTCTGGGCTCAACCCCCTCGGGCTCAGTCACCTCTGGCGAACACATCCCCAGGTTCAGACACCTCCGAGTGGTACATCCAGGCTCAGTCTCATCCGAGAAGCTGACTACCATAGGATCAACTCCCGATCCTACAATCACATCCCCCAAGCTCCGGTCGTCTGGGTAATCCCCCCAAGCACCGACCGTCTGGGAATATCACAATCACAATGAAAACCATCCCGGGAATTACATCCCAAAGCATTTCAATCAAATCTTGACTTCATACCAAGTCAAGGTCCTTCTCAACTGGGTCTCAAGCCCAAAATACCTTTTACACATAAACCGTTAAAATCACATTTAAATCAATAGAATAATCCGAAAATCATCATTGACTCACCAACCAAGTCAAAACATCATTTTAGAAATCCTTTAAACTCCGGGCCTAGCCCAAAACATCATCTGCACATTCCTCGTAAAAGTGCCCGAAAGACTGATTAAAATAATCATAAAATCCCAATAAATCATTAATTTCACAAATGACTCCAATTCCGAGTCAAAATCACTATTTACTTGGGTTCTCATGCCCAAAATAACATTATCACGCAAATCCATGCATTGCAACCTCCGTTGCCATTTTCACGTAAATCCACGAAATTGACCCTCCACTCATTTCCGAGTCACCACATCATTTTTCAATCCATGACTCAATAATCCGAGTCCAAACATTATTTTCAATCAATTTCAATCCCAGACTCATAAACCAAGTCCAAACATCATTTTTACCAAATTTCGTAATTTATCCAAAATCGCCCAAAAATAATAATATAATAATCATAAAACCGAGAAATTACCGGATTGATACACAAATCATGCCCAAGCATATAAAATCATATAATAAGGCATTTAAATCATATATGCATGCATCACGGTTAGAAAACAAAGTCCACTCACACACACCGTCCAAAACGGTCCGTTTCCGAGATGCACGTTTTTCCGTAAAATCTGAAAATCACAACTCCTGTCCAAAATCATTATAGAGGGTTACTAATATCTCAAAATACAACATATAATTTCCCCCAATTTTTCCAGAATTTAAAATACGTATTTTTAACGTAATACAAAACTTCGGATACGCGGAACATTATCTAAACAATATCCGATTTCCCCGAAATCAACGTCAAAATGATCGTTATACTGAGAGGATCAAAAGTCATGTTGACCTCACCATGAGACTAGGTCGGACGCGCCCCCACGTGCCGCCATGAGTGGCTGCGCGTGAAACCCACGCGCCAGCTACAGTGCTGTTGTCTCAACCCGTTTGTCTGGTAAACGGGTCCTTTAACCCGCGATCAGACCCGTTTGGGTTTCTGTCAATTCCACACTGAATTCATCAATTGATCAACCAATTAGCTTCTACTTAAGTCCAATTAGGGTTCTGTAACAATAATTCCATGAAACATTACCTCAATCCTCACGATCACAGATGATCAATCGAAGAACATCCGGCCACTGTTCATCCTTCGAAAACCATCAAACCTTCTTGATTTCATTCAATTGATTCACCAGTAAGCTTCAATGGACTCAGGTAAGTATTTTCCCCAACTCAATTGCATCAATTCGTGGCTCAAACTCCACGACTCAAACTCGATTCTTCGTCACTGTGCAACCATGGAGTTCAGTCAATCTCAACCAGTTTCTTCCAATTGATGGATCCAGTAGCATCGTGGGATCATGAGGAGTCATTTCCCCATAACAATTGGATCAGTCGAAGCTTCAAACTTCACGACTCAAGCTCGAAGTCCCTCACTGTTACCAAACCCGTTCAGAGCCAATTGGGCATGAATTCATCTCGTTTTTGATTTGAAACAACTAGTCTCAACCTCAGGAAGCTGAATGTGAGCTTCAATTTGATCCTCACGGCCCCTCACTCGACATTTGAATTTCTCCCCCAATTTTCTAAATTTTCGATTCTCTGTCTCCAGCCTTCAATTAATCCCCAATGTTTTCCCAGTTTAATCCACTCTCATAACTCTCAAATTCCCCTCGAAACTGGTTGTGAAAGGGAGCTCAATTCTCCCCAATTTTGATGCCCAAAGTCCACGGTTTAGAAAAACAAAGAAGAGGGAATTAAGGAGAAAATGGAGGAAATGATGAAGGATAAATGATGATGTTGTAATGATGGTGTTGGGAGGGAAACATGGACCAGATTTCAAATGATGGGTGACACTTGTCACTCATCCGAATGTGCACAGTCACCGGGTACTGTTCATATTAAAATATTATTTTAATCCCGGTTCGTTCGGTTAATCGAGCCCGATTCCGTGACCATAACTTCGTCGTCGAATCTTCGATTTCGGCATGCCGCCTGTCGTTGGATTCGTATCGACGAGACCTACGTAACGGTTCTTGGCCCTCGTCCATCGGACCTCCCGATCAAAAAGTCAACATTTGGCCCCTAATATGCCAAATTACCAAAATACCCCTCAGCTTCCGAACATCATAACTTTCTCTACGAATGTCGGAATCGAACGTGCCACCTGTCTATGAACTCGTGGCGTCCCGAACTACGTCACAGTCATCGGTCAAAGTCCATTTGACCGCCAGAACTAAAAGTCAACATTTTGCCCACACTAGGGGCAAAACGGTCATTTTGCACAATTCGTCCGATTTCACTCAACTAATCCCCGATTAGTCATTCTAAACCATAATTAATTAATATTCAATCCCGTTACTCGGGGCGGGTCATTACAACCTTCCCTCCTTAAAGAATTTCGTCCCCGAAATTCCAACTATCCGTATTCCACAACCACCTCGTGGAAAAAAACAATTGGCCACACACCACGTGTACACATGTACACCCACTAGCCAACACAGAACTCGTCTGCACTCAGACGTCACATCACAGATGCACGTCGTACTGACTACACTCGACCACCCCGAGTGAAAATTAATCACCAGAAAATTGGCAATGTCATCATTAAGCTGACTCTTTCAGCTTGACGGCCCCACGTACTCACTAATGTGCCCTGACATCCGCTCTCATAGAGAGTCACCAAAACTCACCTGTCAGTCCATGCTGACAACACAAGCCAAACTGTCACCACCAAGCTTTACCACCCTAGTAAAGCGCCAATCAGTAACAAATCAGTGACAACACATCATACCACCACGTCCGTCAATGTAGCACAAGATCAACAACGTGATCTTCCCTCGCAGGGCAAACTCAATCCTGCGACAAATACCAACAGCAGTATCCACAACTGTCACCCCCTCAGCGATCCCAGATGCTGGTAAGGTCACGACAAGGTAACATCTCGCCGCAAAACAACTTGTGGTCACACTAACCACCAACTCACTCATCCTGAGTATACGCATACCGTCATCACACTCAAACAAACGGTGTAACTGGAACACATTGAACACCAGCCTAGCAGTGATCACGCAACTCAACACTAGAGTTATACTAGCCAACCATGGCTAAGAGCACCTGCTCAAACAATCACTGAAATCATCAGAATCACTCTGCCTAGTGCATCGGGTTCAATGTCCAGTTCACGTTCACAACCCATCCAATGGTATCAGGATTAAGCCAACTACTAACACGTTCACCAACGTACTACTAGTATAACCCGTATACCGTCACCCGACACCACAAGTCTGCAAAGTATCGTACCCCAAACCATAAACAAGGTACATACGTCTATCCTTTGACAAGATCACAACCTACCTAGGTCCTAGCCAAACACGTTCCAATAATGGAGTCCATTTGCTCAAACCAACAAGAGACAAATCGAAACTCCACCAATCAACTAGTTCCAATTCTATATCCGAATCCGCAATTTCGTAAGAAATCCCGAATCCAAACCCATACATCACATTTTTAATTCATGTCCAAATCCGAATCCGAAATCATTATTCCGTAAGCTAGCATTTGGAATAATTATTCCGCACCCAAATCCAGTATTCCACTTTCAAGTTCTAAAATCGAATCCTGAATCGTCACCCAGAAATTCGATTCCAAAACCCGAAATCTCGTTCACGTCCACTCGGACTTACCAAAACCGAACCTATCGGTTACCCATTCATTATACTCGGTTGACTTCATAAGGAAGCCAATCCAACAACCACACGGTTAAGGTTGACAAAATCCGATCACTTCGGAAACCTACTCACTTGAGTAACATACCACAAAGGCTCCACTTCGAAAAGAAGTTCAGACCCGTCATTTACGACTCACATACCGGAGTAAGAGTGACAAACTCTCTACCTAACTGGATCATCAGGATTACGGTCCAGATCCATCACTACATCAACTGGCCATGAACATCACGATCCTAGATCGTCACAATGCCCAATGTCCACGACATCACAAACCCGATCCTCCTAGGGAAAACCAAGGATGATCCGAAACGATAACACCAATATTCATCCCCGGGTCAAGTTTATTCTGGGCCCAACACGCCCATCTACAAACCAAACTGTTAACAAAAACAACCATCTGGAGCCACACTAGTCCGACTCACCCAAAACACATGATACAATATTACAACACAAATGGAAAATACAAACCATTTACAAGGTATCAATAAAATTATTTTGACCTACGGTCAAGTCGATCGGGGCAGTTCCTTCGCAAATGTCCAAGTTTCCTACAAAAGTGACAAGTGGCAGTGCTGAGGCGACTTGCCCCACCACGCCGCTTACTTGTCGACTGGATTGATGTTCCACCCGAATGAACGCCTACCGAGGATTGCGACACAAGAGTATGAAGGCTAACTCGCTTCGTTGTTTCCTGACTTATCTGTTTAGTATCCTGACGCTCTCGGCGTCGTCCAGAGCCCAAAGATTGTTCTGGCATAGGTAAAATAGTAGCCTCCACTCGGATAGCAGCATCCGATAATTCCCTCAGGGTACAGCACCTCGTAACTCATTCCTCAATCCCTGCTCAAACCTTCGACACTTATCCTCCTCAGTAGCCACATACAGAGGAGCGAAACTAGATAAGTGCAAAAATTGCTGTTCAAAATCGACCATTAACCGATTCCCTTGCTGCAATTGGAGAAACTCAACCTCCTTAGCGTTCCGAAATGAGCGAGGATAAAACTGATCCAAGAATCGCTCTCGGAATGCATCCCATGCCAAGATACGGGCATCCCAGCCAGTCAACTGCAAACTATGCCACCACCTGTAAGCATAGCCATCCAAAAGAAAAGTGGCTAAGGGCACCATGTCCTCCTGGGGACATATCATAACCTCAAAAATCCTTTCCAATCGAGTAAGCCAATCTTCGGCACCATCCGGTCCCGAATCACCACGGAACACAGTGGCTCCTAACCGTCGAACTCGCTCAATATCTGGGCCTTTACTAATACTACTCCCGCCCCTCCCATCTTCAGACCGTGTACGGGACGTACGACTCGGAGGCATGACGTATCAACAGAAATCAAGAACCAAATGCTCTGATACCAATTTGACAGGACCCGTCCCAACTGGACGTCAAAAACCGTGCCCGGTCCTGCTCCCGTCTGACAAGTCAACTAAAGGTCCGAAACTCCCCTTCAGTGCTTGCCAGACAAGGGATGTTCGGGCGGATTTCTGCTGTTGTCACTGCCTCACGATCAGTCCCGAGCGTCGTACCACGACCTGGAGGGTCACAAAACAGAAAAGGTGTGAGTGGACAAAAATGACCTCTTATAAAAACATTTATCGAAATACAATCTTACCCTCCAGTTTTCACAAACGTGCATGCATATCGTAAAACATGAGTGACCGACAAAATCAAAACATATTTTCCCATGGTCCATAAAACTCATGTTCACCAAATTAGTTCATGTTATAAAACATCAAATCCCGGCTCTCAGGCCAAAACATGTGAAAACATAATCACCTGGCCACAAGGACCAAAAATCCGTACTCAATACCAGTACATCATCACAACAACATCAATCAGCACTAATCACCAGTGCTCCAGAACTAGAACAATCCAATCAAACCGCACTACTCACAAGTGCATCAAATATCACAAATCACATCTGCACTACTCACAAGTGCACAATCAATCAAACTGCACTACTCACAAGTGCTGCACTACGCGTAGGCCAATATCCAGTCACTATCTCGGGAACAAACACCTCTGGGCTCAACCCCCTCGGGCTCAGTCACCTCTGGGCGAACACATCCCCAGGTTTAGACACCTCCGAGTGGTACATCCAGGCTCAGTCTCATCCGAGAAGCTGACTACCATAGGATCAACTCCCGATCCTACAATCACATCCCCAAGCTCCGGTCGTCTGGGTAATCCCCCCAAGCACCGACCGTCTGGGAATATAACAATCACAATGAAAACCATCCCGGGAATTACATCCCAAAGCTTTTCAATCAAATCTTGACTTCATACCAAGTCAAGGTCCTTCTCAACTGGGTCTCAAGCCCAAAATACCTTTTACACATAAACCGTTAAAATCACATTTAAATCAATAGAATAATCCGAAAATCATCATTGACTCACCAACCAAGTCAAAACATCATTTTAGAAATCCTTTAAACTCCGGGCCTAGCCCAAAACATCATCTGCACATTCCTCGTAAAAGTGCCCGAAACACTGATTAAAATAATCATAAAATCCCAATAAATCATTAATTTCACAAATGACTCCAATTCCGAGTCAAAATCACTATTCCCTTGGGTTCTATGCCCAAAATAACATTATCACGTAAATCCATGCGTTGCAACCTCCGTTGCCATTTTCACGTAAATCCACGAAATTGACCCTCGACTCATTTCCGAGTCACCACATCATTTTTCAATCCATGACTCAATAATCCGAGTCCAAACATTATTTTCAATCAATTTAAATCCCAGACTCATAAACCAAGTCCAAACATCATTTTTACCAAATTTCGTAATTTATCCAAAATCGCCCAAAAATAATAATATAATAATCATAAAACCGAGAAATTACCGGATTGAAACACAAATCATGCCCAAGCATATAAAATCATATAATAAGGCATTTAAATCATATATGCATGCATCACGGTTAGAAAACAAAGTCCACTCACACACACCGTCCAAAACGATCCGTTTCCGAGCTGCACGTTTTTCCGTAAAATCTGGAAATCACAACTCCTGTCCAAAATCATTATAGAGGGTTACTAATATCTCAAAATACAACATATAATTTCCCCCAATTTTTCCAGAATTTGAAATACGTATTTTTAACGTAATACAAAACTTCGGATACGCGGAACATTATCGAAACAATATCCGATTTCCCCAAAATCAATGTCAAAATGTTCGTTATACCGAGAGGATCAAAAGTCATGTTGACCTCAACTTGAGACTAGGCCGGACGCGCCCCCACGCGCCGCCGTGAGTGGCTGCGCGTGAAACCCACGCGCCAGCTACAGTGCTGTCGTCTCAACCCGTTTGTCTGGTAAACGGGTCCTTTAACCCGCGATCAGACCCGTTTGGGTTTCTGTCAATTCCACACTGAATTCATCAATTGATCAACCAATTAGCTTCTACTTAAGTCCAATTAGGGTTCTGTAACAATAATTCCATGAAACATTACCTCAATCCTCACGATCACAGATGATCAATCGAAGAACATCCGGCCACTGTTCATCCTTCGAAAACCATCAAACCTTCTTGATTTCATTCAATTGATTCACCAGTAAGCTTCAATGGACTCAGGTAAGTATTTTCCCCAACTCAATTGCATCAATTCGTGGCTTAAACTCCACGACTCAAACTCGATTCTTCGTCACTGTGCAACCATGGAGTTCAGTCAATCTCAACCAGTTTCTTCCAATTGATGGATCCAGTAGCATTGTGGGATCATGAGGAGTCATTTCCCCACAACAATTGGATCAGTCGAAGCTTCAAACTTCATGACTCAAGCTCGAAGTCCCTCAATGTTACCAAACCCGTTCAGAGCCAATTGGGCATGAATTTATCTCGTTTTTGATTTGAAACAACTTGTCTCAACCTCAGGAAGCTGAATGTGAGCTTCAATTTGATCCTCACGGCCCCTCACTCGACATTTGAATTTCCCCCCCAATTTTCTAAATTTTCGATTCTCTGTCTCCAGCCTTCAATTAATCCCCAATGTTTTCCTAGTTTAATCCACTCTCATAACTCTCAAATTCCCCTCGAAACTGGTTGTGAAAGGGAGCTCAATTCTCCCCAATTTTGATGCCCAAAGTCCACGGTTTAGAAAAACAAAGAAGAGGGAATTAAGGAGAAAATGGAGGAAATGATGAAGGATAAATGATGATGTTTGTAATGATGGTGTTGGGAGGGAAACATGGACTAGATTTCAGGGGATGGGTGACACTTGTCACTCATCCGAATGTGCACAGTCACCGGGTACTGTTCATATTAAAATATTATTTTAATCCCGGTTCGTTCGGTTAATCGAGCCCGATTCCGCGACCATAACTTCGTCGTCGAATCTCCGATTTCGGCATGCCGCCTGTCGTTGGATTCGTATCGACGAGACCTACGTAACGGTCCTTGGCCCTCGTCCATCGGACCTCTCGATCAAAAAGTCAACATTTGGCCCCTAATATGCCAAATTACCAAAATACCCCTCAGCTTCCAAACATCATAACTTTCTCTACGAATGTCGGAATCGAACGTGCCACCTGTCTATGAACTCGTGGCGTCCCGAACTACGTCACAGTCATCGGTCAAAGTCCATTTGACCGCCCGAACTAAAAGTCAACATTTTGCCCACACTAGGGGCAAAACGGTCATTTTGCACAATTCGTCCGATTTCACTCAACTAATCCCCGATTAGTCATTCTAAACCATAATTAATTAATATTCAATCCCGTTACTCGGGGAGGGTCATTACATGCTATGTGCTAATGAGAGAGGAACCTATGCAGGTCTAGTTCGTATCTGAGCCCAATAGTGGAGTCGCTGTACTTGTCCGTACGTGGGACCCGGATGTGATAAATGGATGAACTTTCTTGATTGGAATAAGTGTCTAAGATTTAAAGTGGTGAAAGGCCTTTTGTTGTATCCGACATGTGGGATGCTATTTTGATTGTTGTTTCAGCACATTGGTCCTATTGTGCTTATAGTTATTGGACTAGAACTCCTAGAAGCTGGAGGTAAGCCGAGACTTTGGAATATCATCATTGGAAATTGGGGCTCAAGAAGAGCCAAAATATGGAAGTGTTGCTACGATTTGACTATTGGAAATGAGTCCAAGGTGGAACCCATGATGTAATAACGAGCCTGGTAATACTGGTTGTTGAATACATGAGTACGTTTGTGTTTATTTCCTTACAGTTTAAAATTTCAAAGTGTTGACCATGAGAAAAAAACCCCCTGCCTTGGGCAAATAATTTGTTAAAACAACTGAGAAAGAGATTGGATATCTTTTGAAAATTGAATTGTGATATGAGTATCATAAGTCGAGTAAGAATTGATACTTCAATTGAGTTAAGGTCAATGGAAACCCCTCATGATAATACCCTAGTAATTTTGTGGATTTAATAAGGGTACTTTGATTGCTCGATTTGATCTTGTGAAAGATTGTGTCGGTTGGTGATATTGTGATTGTTGCTTTCAAATATGATTGTTATATATATATATACATATATATATATATCCATAAATGTGATTTCTGGGGTAATGATTGGTTAGGGAGTGATTATGTTTGGTTACCTTGCTGTGGTGATTGATGTGATGACTATCGTCATGATTGTTCTGGGGCGACTTGCCCCACCGCGCCGCTTACTTGTCGACTGGATTGATGTTCCACCCGAATGAACGCCTGCCGAGGATTGCGACACAAGAGTATGAAGGCTAACTCGCTTCGTTGTTTCCTGACTTATCTGTTTAGTATCCTGACGATCTCGGCGTCGTCCAGAGCCCAAAGATTGTTCTGGCATAGGTAAAATAGTAGCCTCCACTCGGATAGCAGCATCCGATAATTCCCTCAGGGTAGAATACGAGCCAACAGTTACAGCACCTCGTAACTCATTCCTCAATCCCTGCTCAAACCTTCGACACTTATCCTCCTCAGTAGCCACATACAGAGGAGCGAAACTAGATAAGTGCAAAAATTGCTGTTCATAATCGACCACTAACCGATTCCCTTGCTGCAATTGGTGAAACTCAACCTCCTTAGCGTTCCGAAATGAGCGAGGATAAAACTGATCCAAGAATCGCTCTCGGAATGCATCCCATGCCAAGATACGGGCATCCCAGCCAGTCAACTGCAAACTATGCCACCACCTGTAAGCATAGCCATCCAAAAGAAAAGTGGCTAAGGGCACCATGTCCTCCTGGGGACATATCATAACCTCAAAAATCCTTTCCAATCGAGTAAGCCAATCTTCGGCACCATCCGGTCCCGAATCACCACGGAACACAGTGGCTCCTAACCGTCGAGCTCGCTCAATATCTGGGCCTTTACTAATACTACTCCCGCCCCTCCCATCTTCAGACCGTGTACGGGACGTACGACTCGGAGGCATGACGTATCAACAGAAATCAAGAACCAAATGCTCTGATACCAATTTGACAGGACCCGTCCCAACTGAACGTCAAAAACCGTGCCCGGTCCTGCTCCCGTCTGACAAGTCAACTAAAGGTCCGAAACTCCCCTTCAGTGCTTGCCAGACAAGGGATGTTCGCGCGGATTTCTGCTGCTGTCACTGCCTCACGATCAGTCTCGAGCGTCGTACCACGGCCTGGAGGGTCACAAAACAGAAAAGGTGTGAGTGGACAAAAATGACCTCTTATAAAAACATTTATCGAAATACAATCTTACCCTCCAGTTTTCACAAACTTGCACGCATATCGTAAAACATGAGTGACCGACAAAATCAAAACATATTTTCCCATGGTCCATAAAACTCATGTTCACCAAATTATTTCATGTTATAAAACATCAAATCCCGGCTCTCAGGCCAAAACATGTGAAAACATAATCACCTGGCCACAAGGACCAAAAATCCGTACTCAATACCAATACATCATCACAACAACATCAATCAGCACTAATCACCAGTGCTCCAGAACTATAACAATCCAATCAAACAACACTACTCACAAGTGCATCAAATATCACAAATCACATCTGCACTACTCACAAGTGCACAATCAATCAAACTGCACTACTCACAAGTGCTGCACTACGCGTAGGCCAATATCCAGTCACTATCTCGGGAACAAACACCTCTGGGCTCAACCCCCTCGGGCTCAGTCACCTCTGGGCGAACACATCCCCAGGTTCAGACACCTCCGAGTGGTACATCCAGGCTCAGTCTCATCCGAGAAGCTGACTACCATAGGATCAACTCCCGATCCTACAATCACATCCCCCAAGCTCCGGTCGTCTGGGTAATCCCCCCAAGCACCGACCGTCTGGGAATATCACAATCACAATGAAAACCATCCCGGGAATTACATCCCAAAGCATTTCAATCAAATCTTGACTTCATACCAAGTCAAGGTCCTTCTCAACTGGGTCTCAAGCCCAAAATACCTTTTACACATAAACCGTTAAAATCACATTTAAATCAATAGAATAATCCGAAAATCATCATTGACTCACCAACCAAGTCAAAACATCATTTTAGAAATCCTTTAAACTCCGGGCCTAGCCCAAAACATCATCTGCACATTCCTCGTAAAAGTGCCCGAAAGACTGATTAAAATAATCATAAAATCCCAATAAATCATTAATTTCACAAATGACTCCAATTCCGAGTCAAAATCACTATTTACTTGGGTTCTCATGCCCAAAATAACATTATCACGCAAATCCATGCATTGCAACCTCCGTTGCCATTTTCACGTAAATCCACGAAATTGACCCTCCACTCATTTCCGAGTCACCACATCATTTTTCAATCCATGACTCAATAATCCGAGTCCAAACATTATTTTCAATCAATTTCAATCCCAGACTCATAAACCAAGTCCAAACATCATTTTTACCAAATTTCGTAATTTATCCAAAATCGCCCAAAAATAATAATATAATAATCATAAAACCGAGAAATTACCGGATTGATACACAAATCATGCCCAAGCATATAAAATCATATAATAAGGCATTTAAATCATATATGCATGCATCACGGTTAGAAAACAAAGTCCACTCACACACACCGTCCAAAACGGTCCGTTTCCGAGATGCACGTTTTTCCGTAAAATCTGAAAATCACAACTCCTGTCCAAAATCATTATAGAGGGTTACTAATATCTCAAAATACAACATATAATTTCCCCCAATTTTTCCAGAATTTAAAATACGTATTTTTAACGTAATACAAAACTTCGGATACGCGGAACATTATCTAAACAATATCCGATTTCCCCGAAATCAACGTCAAAATGATCGTTATACTGAGAGGATCAAAAGTCATGTTGACCTCACCATGAGACTAGGTCGGACGCGCCCCCACGTGCCGCCATGAGTGGCTGCGCGTGAAACCCACGCGCCAGCTACAGTGCTGTTGTCTCAACCCGTTTGTCTGGTAAACGGGTCCTTTAACCCGCGATCAGACCCGTTTGGGTTTCTGTCAATTCCACACTGAATTCATCAATTGATCAACCAATTAGCTTCTACTTAAGTCCAATTAGGGTTCTGTAACAATAATTCCATGAAACATTACCTCAATCCTCACGATCACAGATGATCAATCGAAGAACATCCGGCCACTGTTCATCCTTCGAAAACCATCAAACCTTCTTGATTTCATTCAATTGATTCACCAGTAAGCTTCAATGGACTCAGGTAAGTATTTTCCCCAACTCAATTGCATCAATTCGTGGCTCAAACTCCACGACTCAAACTCGATTCTTCGTCACTGTGCAACCATGGAGTTCAGTCAATCTCAACCAGTTTCTTCCAATTGATGGATCCAGTAGCATCGTGGGATCATGAGGAGTCATTTCCCCATAACAATTGGATCAGTCGAAGCTTCAAACTTCACGACTCAAGCTCGAAGTCCCTCACTGTTACCAAACCCGTTCAGAGCCAATTGGGCATGAATTCATCTCGTTTTTGATTTGAAACAACTAGTCTCAACCTCAGGAAGCTGAATGTGAGCTTCAATTTGATCCTCACGGCCCCTCACTCGACATTTGAATTTCTCCCCCAATTTTCTAAATTTTCGATTCTCTGTCTCCAGCCTTCAATTAATCCCCAATGTTTTCCCAGTTTAATCCACTCTCATAACTCTCAAATTCCCCTCGAAACTGGTTGTGAAAGGGAGCTCAATTCTCCCCAATTTTGATGCCCAAAGTCCACGGTTTAGAAAAACAAAGAAGAGGGAATTAAGGAGAAAATGGAGGAAATGATGAAGGATAAATGATGATGTTGTAATGATGGTGTTGGGAGGGAAACATGGACCAGATTTCAAATGATGGGTGACACTTGTCACTCATCCGAATGTGCACAGTCACCGGGTACTGTTCATATTAAAATATTATTTTAATCCCGGTTCGTTCGGTTAATCGAGCCCGATTCCGTGACCATAACTTCGTCGTCGAATCTTCGATTTCGGCATGCCGCCTGTCGTTGGATTCGTATCGACGAGACCTACGTAACGGTTCTTGGCCCTCGTCCATCGGACCTCCCGATCAAAAAGTCAACATTTGGCCCCTAATATGCCAAATTACCAAAATACCCCTCAGCTTCCGAACATCATAACTTTCTCTACGAATGTCGGAATCGAACGTGCCACCTGTCTATGAACTCGTGGCGTCCCGAACTACGTCACAGTCATCGGTCAAAGTCCATTTGACCGCCAGAACTAAAAGTCAACATTTTGCCCACACTAGGGGCAAAACGGTCATTTTGCACAATTCGTCCGATTTCACTCAACTAATCCCCGATTAGTCATTCTAAACCATAATTAATTAATATTCAATCCCGTTACTCGGGGCGGGTCATTACAACCTTCCCTCCTTAAAGAATTTCGTCCCCGAAATTCCAACTATCCGTATTCCACAACCACCTCGTGGAAAAAAACAATTGGCCACACACCACGTGTACACATGTACACCCACTAGCCAACACAGAACTCGTCTGCACTCAGACGTCACATCACAGATGCACGTCGTACTGACTACACTCGACCACCCCGAGTGAAAATTAATCACCAGAAAATTGGCAATGTCATCATTAAGCTGACTCTTTCAGCTTGACGGCCCCACGTACTCACTAATGTGCCCTGACATCCGCTCTCATAGAGAGTCACCAAAACTCACCTGTCAGTCCATGCTGACAACACAAGCCAAACTGTCACCACCAAGCTTTACCACCCTAGTAAAGCGCCAATCAGTAACAAATCAGTGACAACACATCATACCACCACGTCCGTCAATGTAGCACAAGATCAACAACGTGATCTTCCCTCGCAGGGCAAACTCAATCCTGCGACAAATACCAACAGCAGTATCCACAACTGTCACCCCCTCAGCGATCCCAGATGCTGGTAAGGTCACGACAAGGTAACATCTCGCCGCAAAACAACTTGTGGTCACACTAACCACCAACTCACTCATCCTGAGTATACGCATACCGTCATCACACTCAAACAAACGGTGTAACTGGAACACATTGAACACCAGCCTAGCAGTGATCACGCAACTCAACACTAGAGTTATACTAGCCAACCATGGCTAAGAGCACCTGCTCAAACAATCACTGAAATCATCAGAATCACTCTGCCTAGTGCATCGGGTTCAATGTCCAGTTCACGTTCACAACCCATCCAATGGTATCAGGATTAAGCCAACTACTAACACGTTCACCAACGTACTACTAGTATAACCCGTATACCGTCACCCGACACCACAAGTCTGCAAAGTATCGTACCCCAAACCATAAACAAGGTACATACGTCTATCCTTTGACAAGATCACAACCTACCTAGGTCATAGCCAAACACGTTCCAATAATGGAGTCCATTTGCTCAAACCAACAAGAGACAAATCGAAACTCCACCAATCAACTAGTTCCAATTCTATATCCGAATCCGCAATTTCGTAAGAAATCCCGAATCCAAACCCATACATCACATTTTTAATTCATGTCCAAATCCGAATCCGAAATCATTATTCCGTAAGCTAGCATTTGGAATAATTATTCCGCACCCAAATCCAGTATTCCACTTTCAAGTTCTAAAATCGAATCCTGAATCGTCACCCAGAAATTCGATTCCAAAACCCGAAATCTCGTTCACGTCCACTCGGACTTACCAAAACCGAACCTATCGGTTACCCATTCATTATACTCGGTTGACTTCATAAGGAAGCCAATCCAACAACCACACGGTTAAGGTTGACAAAATCCGATCACTTCGGAAACCTACTCACTTGAGTAACATACCACAAAGGCTCCACTTCGAAAAGAAGTTCAGACCCGTCATTTACGACTCACATACCGGAGTAAGAGTGACAAACTCTCTACCTAACTGGATCATCAGGATTACGGTCCAGATCCATCACTACATCAACTGGCCATGAACATCACGATCCTAGATCGTCACAATGCCCAATGTCCACGACATCACAAACCCGATCCTCCTAGGGAAAACCAAGGATGATCCGAAACGATAACACCAATATTCATCCCCGGGTCAAGTTTATTCTGGGCCCAACACGCCCATCTACAAACCAAACTGTTAACAAAACCAACCATCTGGAGCCACACTAGTCCGACTCACCCAAAACACATGATACAATATTACAACACAAATGGAAAATACAAACCATTTACAAGGTATCAATAAAATTATTTTGACCTACGGTCAAGTCGATCGGGGCAGTTCCTTCGCAAATGTCCAAGTTTCCTACAAAAGTGACAAGTGGCAGTGCTGAGGCGACTTGCCCCACCCCGCCGCTTACTTGTCGACTGGATTGATGTTCCACCCGAATGAACGCCAACCGAGGATTGCAACACAAGAGTATGAAGGCTAACTCGCTTCGTTGTTTCCTGACTTATCTGTTTAGTATCCTGACGCTCTCGGCGTCGTCCAGAGCCCAAAGATTGTTCTGGCATAGGTAAAATAGTAGCCTCCACTCGGATAGCAGCATCCGATAATTCCCTCAGGGTACAGCACCTCGTAACTCATTCCTCAATCCCTGCTCAAACCTTCGACACTTATCCTCCTCAGTAGCCACATACAGAGGAGCGAAACTAGATAAGTGAAAAAATTGCTGTTCAAAATCGACCACTAACCGATTCCCTTGCTGCAATTGGAGAAACTCAACCTCCTTAGCGTTCCGAAATGAGCGAGGATAAAACTGATCCAAGAATCGCTCTCGGAATGCATCCCATGCCAAGATACGGGCATTCCAGCCAGTCAACTGCAAACTATGCCACCACCAGTAAGCATAGCCATCCAAAAGAAAAGTGGCTAAGGGCACCATGTCCTCCAGGGGACATATCATAACCTCAAAAATCCCTTCCAATCGAGTAAGCCAATCTTCGGCACCATCCGGTCCCGAATCACCACGGAACACAGTGGCTCCTAACCGTCGAGCTCGCTCAATATCTGGGCCTTTACTAATACTACTCCCGCCCCTCCCATCTTCAGACCGTGTACGGGACGTACGACTCGGAGGCATGACGTATCAACAGAAATCAAGAACCAAATGCTCTGATACCAATTTGACAGGACCCGTCCCAACTGGACGTCAAAAACCGTGCCCGGTCCTGCTCCCGTCTGACAAGTCAACTAAAGGTCCGGAACTCCCCTTCAGTGCTTGCCAGACAAGGGATGTTCGTGCGGATTTCTGCTGTTGTCACTGCCTCACGATCAGTCCCGAGCGTCGTACCACGGCCTGGAGGGTCACAAAACAGAAAAGGTGTGAGTGGACAAAAATGACCTCTTATAAAAACATTTATCGAAATACAATCTTACCCTCCAGTTTTCACAAACTTGCATGCATATCGTAAAACATGAGTGACCGACAAATTCAAAACATATTTTCCCATGGTCCATAAAACTCATGTTCACCAAATTAGTTCATGTTATAAAACATCAAATCCCGGCTCTCAGGCCAAAACATGTGAAAACATAATCACCTGGCCACAAGGACCAAAAATCCGTACTCAATACCAGTACATCATCACAACAACATCAATCAGCACCAATCACCAGTGCTCTAGAACTAGAACAATCCAATCAAACCGCACTACTCACAAGTGCATCAAATATCACAAATCACATCTGCACTACTCACAAGTGCACAATCAATCAAACTGCACTACTCACAAGTGCTGCACTACGCGTAGGCCAATATCCAGTCACTATCTCGGGAACAAACACCTCTGGGCTCAACCCCCTCGGGCTCAGTCACCTCTGGGCGAACACATCCCCAGGTTTAGACACCTCCGAGTGGTACATCCAGGCTCAGTCTCATCCGAGAAGCTGACTACCATAGGATCAACTCCCGATCCTACAATCACATCCCCAAGCTCCGGTCGTCTGGGTAATCCCCCCAAGCACCGACCGTCTG
The DNA here is from genome assembly GCA_032719365.1 of Prinsepia uniflora. Classification (NCBI taxonomy): domain Eukaryota; kingdom Viridiplantae; phylum Streptophyta; class Magnoliopsida; order Rosales; family Rosaceae; genus Prinsepia; species Prinsepia uniflora. The sequence goes on along the minus strand of CM064865.1, from coordinate 27,875,736 downwards.
GGAATATCACAATCACAATGAAAACCATCCCGGGAATTACATCCCAAAGCATTTCAATCAAATCTTGACTTCATACCAAGTCAAGGTCCTTCTCAACTGGGTCTCAAGCCCAAAATACCTTTTACACATAAACCGTTAAAATCACATTTAAATCAATAGAATAATCCGAAAATCATCATTGACTCACCAACCAAGTCAAAACATCATTTTAGAAATCCTTTAAACTCCGGGCCTAGCCCAAAACATCATCTGCACATTCCTCGTAAAAGTGCCCGAAAGACTGATTAAAATAATCATAAAATCCCAATAAATCATTAATTTCACAAATGACTCCAATTCCGAGTCAAAATCACTATTTACTTGGGTTCTCATGCCCAAAATAACATTATCACGCAAATCCATGCATTGCAACCTCCGTTGCCATTTTCACGTAAATCCACGAAATTGACCCTCCACTCATTTCCGAGTCACCACATCATTTTTCAATCCATGACTCAATAATCCGAGTCCAAACATTATTTTCAATCAATTTCAATCCCAGACTCATAAACCAAGTCCAAACATCATTTTTACCAAATTTCGTAATTTATCCAAAATCGCCCAAAAATAATAATATAATAATCATAAAACCGAGAAATTACCGGATTGATACACAAATCATGCCCAAGCATATAAAATCATATAATAAGGCATTTAAATCATATATGCATGCATCACGGTTAGAAAACAAAGTCCACTCACACACACCGTCCAAAACGGTCCGTTTCCGAGATGCACGTTTTTCCGTAAAATCTGAAAATCACAACTCCTGTCCAAAATCATTATAGAGGGTTACTAATATCTCAAAATACAACATATAATTTCCCCCAATTTTTCCAGAATTTAAAATACGTATTTTTAACGTAATACAAAACTTCGGATACGCGGAACATTATCTAAACAATATCCGATTTCCCCGAAATCAACGTCAAAATGATCGTTATACTGAGAGGATCAAAAGTCATGTTGACCTCACCATGAGACTAGGTCGGACGCGCCCCCACGTGCCGCCATGAGTGGCTGCGCGTGAAACCCACGCGCCAGCTACAGTGCTGTTGTCTCAACCCGTTTGTCTGGTAAACGGGTCCTTTAACCCGCGATCAGACCCGTTTGGGTTTCTGTCAATTCCACACTGAATTCATCAATTGATCAACCAATTAGCTTCTACTTAAGTCCAATTAGGGTTCTGTAACAATAATTCCATGAAACATTACCTCAATCCTCACGATCACAGATGATCAATCGAAGAACATCCGGCCACTGTTCATCCTTCGAAAACCATCAAACCTTCTTGATTTCATTCAATTGATTCACCAGTAAGCTTCAATGGACTCAGGTAAGTATTTTCCCCAACTCAATTGCATCAATTCGTGGCTCAAACTCCACGACTCAAACTCGATTCTTCGTCACTGTGCAACCATGGAGTTCAGTCAATCTCAACCAGTTTCTTCCAATTGATGGATCCAGTAGCATCGTGGGATCATGAGGAGTCATTTCCCCATAACAATTGGATCAGTCGAAGCTTCAAACTTCACGACTCAAGCTCGAAGTCCCTCACTGTTACCAAACCCGTTCAGAGCCAATTGGGCATGAATTCATCTCGTTTTTGATTTGAAACAACTAGTCTCAACCTCAGGAAGCTGAATGTGAGCTTCAATTTGATCCTCACGGCCCCTCACTCGACATTTGAATTTCTCCCCCAATTTTCTAAATTTTCGATTCTCTGTCTCCATCCTTCAATTAATCCCCAATGTTTTCCCAGTTTAATCCACTCTCATAACTCTCAAATTCCCCTCGAAACTGGTTGTGAAAGGGAGCTCAATTCTCCCCAATTTTGATGCCCAAAGTCCACGGTTTAGAAAAACAAAGAAGAGGGAATTAAGGAGAAAATGGAGGAAATGATGAAGGATAAATGATGATGTTGTAATGATGGTGTTGGGAGGGAAACATGGACCAGATTTCAAATGATGGGTGACACTTGTCACTCATCCGAATGTGCACAGTCACCGGGTACTGTTCATATTAAAATATTATTTTAATCCCGGTTCGTTCGGTTAATCGAGCCCGATTCCGTGACCATAACTTCGTCGTCGAATCTTCGATTTCGGCATGCCGCCTGTCGTTGGATTCGTATCGACGAGACCTACGTAACGGTTCTTGGCCCTCGTCCATCGGACCTCCCGATCAAAAAGTCAACATTTGGCCCCTAATATGCCAAATTACCAAAATACCCCTCAGCTTCCGAACATCATAACTTTCTCTACGAATGTCGGAATCGAACGTGCCACCTGTCTATGAACTCGTGGCGTCCCGAACTACGTCACAGTCATCGGTCAAAGTCCATTTGACCGCCAGAACTAAAAGTCAACATTTTGCCCACACTAGGGGCAAAACGGTCATTTTGCACAATTCGTCCGATTTCACTCAACTAATCCCCGATTAGTCATTCTAAACCATAATTAATTAATATTCAATCCCGTTACTCGGGGCGGGTCATTACAACCTTCCCTCCTTAAAGAATTTCGTCCCCGAAATTCCAACTATCCGTATTCCACAACCACCTCGTGGAAAAAAACAATTGGCCACACACCACGTGTACACATGTACACCCACTAGCCAACACAGAACTCGTCTGCACTCAGACGTCACATCACAGATGCACGTCGTACTGACTACACTCGACCACCCCGAGTGAAAATTAATCACCAGAAAATTGGCAATGTCATCATTAAGCTGACTCTTTCAGCTTGACGGCCCCACGTACTCACTAATGTGCCCTGACATCCGCTCTCATAGAGAGTCACCAAAACTCACCTGTCAGTCCATGCTGACAACACAAGCCAAACTGTCACCACCAAGCTTTACCACCCTAGTAAAGCGCCAATCAGTAACAAATCAGTGACAACACATCATACCACCACGTCCGTCAATGTAGCACAAGATCAACAACGTGATCTTCCCTCGCAGGGCAAACTCAATCCTGCGACAAATACCAACAGCAGTATCCACAACTGTCACCCCCTCAGCGATCCCAGATGCTGGTAAGGTCACGACAAGGTAACATCTCGCCGCAAAACAACTTGTGGTCACACTAACCACCAACTCACTCATCCTGAGTATACGCATACCGTCATCACACTCAAACAAACGGTGTAACTGGAACACATTGAACACCAGCCTAGCAGTGATCACGCAACTCAACACTAGAGTTATACTAGCCAACCATGGCTAAGAGCACCTGCTCAAACAATCACTGAAATCATCAGAATCACTCTGCCTAGTGCATCGGGTTCAATGTCCAGTTCACGTTCACAACCCATCCAATGGTATCAGGATTAAGCCAACTACTAACACGTTCACCAACGTACTACTAGTATAACCCGTATACCGTCACCCGACACCACAAGTCTGCAAAGTATCGTACCCCAAACCATAAACAAGGTACATACGTCTATCCTTTGACAAGATCACAACCTACCTAGGTCATAGCCAAACACGTTCCAATAATGGAGTCCATTTGCTCAAACCAACAAGAGACAAATCGAAACTCCACCAATCAACTAGTTCCAATTCTATATCCGAATCCGCAATTTCGTAAGAAATCCCGAATCCAAACCCATACATCACATTTTTAATTCATGTCCAAATCCGAATCCGAAATCATTATTCCGTAAGCTAGCATTTGGAATAATTATTCCTCACCCAAATCCAGTATTCCACTTTCAAGTTCTAAAATCGAATCCTGAATCGTCACCCAGAAATTCGATTCCAAAACCCGAAATCTCGTTCACGTCCACTCGGACTTACCAAAACCGAACCTATCGGTTACCCATTCATTATACTCGGTTGACTTCATAAGGAAGCCAATCCAACAACCACACGGTTAAGGTTGACAAAATCCGATCACTTCGGAAACCTACTCACTTGAGTAACATACCACAAAGGCTCCACTTCGAAAAGAAGTTCAGACCCGTCATTTACGACTCACATACCGGAGTAAGAGTGACAAACTCTCTACCTAACTGGATCATCAGGATTACGGTCCAGATCCATCACTACATCAACTGGCCATGAACATCACGATCCTAGATCGTCACAATGCCCAATGTCCACGACATCACAAACCCGATCCTCCTAGGGAAAACCAAGGATGATCCGAAACGATAACACCAATATTCATCCCCGGGTCAAGTTTATTCTGGGCCCAACACGCCCATCTACAAACCAAACTGTTAACAAAACCAACCATCTGGAGCCACACTAGTCCGACTCACCCAAAACACATGATACAATATTACAACACAAATGGAAAATACAAACCATTTACAAGGTATCAATAAAATTATTTTGACCTACGGTCAAGTCGATCGGGGCAGTTCCTTCGCAAATGTCCAAGTTTCCTACAAAAGTGACAAGTGGCAGTGCTGAGGCGACTTGCCCCACCACGCCGCTTACTTGTCGACTGGATTGATGTTCCACCCGAATGAACGCCAACCGAGGATTGCAACACAAGAGTATGAAGGCTAACTCGCTTCGTTGTTTCCTGACTTATCTGTTTAGTATCCTGACGCTCTCGGCGTCGTCCAGAGCCCAAAGATTGTTCTGGCATAGGTAAAATAGTAGCCTCCACTCGGATAGCAGCATCCGATAATTCCCTCAGGGTACAGCACCTCGTAACTCATTCCTCAATCCCTGCTCAAACCTTCGACACTTATCCTCCTCAGTAGCCACATACAGAGGAGCGAAACTAGATAAGTGAAAAAATTGCTGTTCAAAATCGACCACTAACCGATTCCCTTGCTGCAATTGGAGAAACTCAACCTCCTTAGCGTTCCGAAATGAGCGAGGATAAAACTGATCCAAGAATCGCTCTCGGAATGCATCCCATGCCAAGATACGGGCATTCCAGCCAGTCAACTGCAAACTATGCCACCACCTGTAAGCATAGCCATCCAAAAGAAAAGTGGCTAAGGGCACCATGTCCTCCAGGGGACATATCATAACCTCAAAAATCCCTTCCAATCGAGTAAGCCAATCTTCGGCACCATCCGGTCCCGAATCACCACGGAACACAGTGGCTCCTAACCGTCGAGCTCGCTCAATATCTGGGCCTTTACTAATACTACTCCCGCCCCTCCCATCTTCAGACCGTGTACGGGACGTACGACTCGGAGGCATGACGTATCAACAGAAATCAAGAACCAAATGCTCTGATACCAATTTGACAGGACCCGTCCCAACTGGACGTCAAAAACCGTGCCCGGTCCTGCTCCCGTCTGACAAGTCAACTAAAGGTCCGGAACTCCCCTTCAGTGCTTGCCAGACAAGGGATGTTCGTGCGGATTTCTGCTGTTGTCACTGCCTCACGATCAGTCCCGAGCGTCGTACCACGGCCTGGAGGGTCACAAAACAGAAAAGGTGTGAGTGGACAAAAATGACCTCTTATAAAAACATTTATCGAAATACAATCTTACCCTCCAGTTTTCACAAACTTGCATGCATATCGTAAAACATGAGTGACCGACAAATTCAAAACATATTTTCCCATGGTCCATAAAACTCATGTTCACCAAATTAGTTCATGTTATAAAACATCAAATCCCGGCTCTCAGGCCAAAACATGTGAAAACATAATCACCTGGCCACAAGGACCAAAAATCCGTACTCAATACCAGTACATCATCACAACAACATCAATCAGCACCAATCACCAGTGCTCTAGAACTAGAACAATCCAATCAAACCGCACTACTCACAAGTGCATCAAATATCACAAATCACATCTGCACTACTCACAAGTGCACAATCAATCAAACTGCACTACTCACAAGTGCTGCACTACGCGTAGGCCAATATCCAGTCACTATCTCGGGAACAAACACCTCTGGGCTCAACCCCCTCGGGCTCAGTCACCTCTGGGCGAACACATCCCCAGGTTTAGACACCTCCGAGTGGTACATCCAGGCTCAGTCTCATCCGAGAAGCTGACTACCATAGGATCAACTCCCGATCCTACAATCACATCCCCAAGCTCCGGTCGTCTGGGTAATCCCCCCAAGCACCGACCGTCTGGGAATATCACAATCACAATGAAAACCATCCCGGGAATTACATCCCAAAGCTTTTCAATCAAATCTTGACTTCATACCAAGTCAAGGTCCTTCTCAACTGGGTCTCAAGCCCAAAATACCTTTTACACATAAACCGTTAAAATCACATTTAAATCAATAGAATAATCCGAAAATCATCATTGACTCACCAACCAAGTCAAAACATCATTTTAGAAATCCTTTAAACTCCGGGCCTAGCCCAAAACATCATCTGTACATTCCTCGTAAAAGTGCCCGAAAGACTGATTAAAATAATCATAAAATCCCAATAAATCATTAATTCCACAAATGACTCCAATTCCGAGTCAAAATCACTATTCCCTTGGGTTCTATGCCCAAAATAACATTATCACGTAAATCCATGCGTTGCAACCTCCGTTGCCATTTTCACGTAAATCCAAGAAATTGACCCTCGACTCATTTCCGAGTCACCACATCATTTTTCAATCCATGACTCAATAATCCGAGTCCAAACATTATTTTCAATCAATTTAAATCCCAGACTCATAAACCAAGTCCAAACATCATTTTTACCAAATTTCGTAATTTATCCAAAATCGCCCAAAAATAATAATATAATAATCATAAAACCGAGAAATTACCGGATTGAAACACAAATCATGCCCAAGCATATAAAATCATATAATAAGGCATTTAAATCATATATGCATGCATCACGGTTAGAAAACAAAGTCCACTCACACACACCGTCCAAAACGGTCCGTTTCCGAGATGCACGTTTTTCCGTAAAATCTGGAAATCACAACTCCTGTCCAAAATCATTATAGAGGGTTACTAATATCTCAAAATACAACATATAATTTCCCCCAATTTTTCCGGAATTTAAAATACGTATTTTTAACGTAATACAAAACTTCGGATACGCGGAACATTATCGAAACAATATCCGATTTCCCCGAAATCAACGTCAAAATGATCGTTATACTGAGAGGATCAAAAGTCATGTTGACCTCACCTTGAGACTAGGCCGGACGCGCCCCCACGCGCCGCCATGAGTGGCTGCGCGTGAAACCCACGCGCCAGCTACAGTGCTGTTGTCTCAACCCGTTTGTCTGGTAAACGGGTCCTTTAACCCGCGATCAGACCCGTTTGGGTTTCTGTCAATTCCACACTGAATTCATCAATTGATCAACCAATTAGCTTCTACTTAAGTCCAATTAGGGTTCTGTAACAATAATTCCATGAAACATTACCTCAATCCTCACGATCACAGATGATCAATCGAAGAACATCCGGCCACTGTTCATCCTTCGAAAACCATCAAACCTTCTTGATTTCATTCAATTGATTCACCAGTAAGCTTCAATGGACTCAGGTAAGTATTTTCCCCAACTCAATTGCATCAATTCGTGGCTCAAACTCCACGACTCAAACTCGATTCTTCGTCACTGTGCAACCATGGAGTTCAGTCAATCTCAACCAATTTCTTCCAATTGATGGATCCAGTAGCATCGTGGGATCATGAGGAGTCATTTCCCCATAACAATTGGATCAGTCGAAGCTTCAAACTTCACGACTCAAGCTCGAAGTCCCTCACTGTTACCAAACCCGTTCAGAGCCAATTGGGCATGAATTCATCTCGTTTTTTATTTGAAACAACTCGTCTCAACCTCAGGAAGCTGAATGTGAGCTTCAATTTGATCCTCACAGCCCCTCACTCGACATTTGAATTTCCCCCCCAATTTTCTAAATTTTCGATTCTCTGTCTCCAGCCTTCAATTAATCCCCAATGTTTTCCCAGTTTAATCCACTCTCATAACTCTCAAATTCCCCTCGAAACTGGTTGTGAAAGGGAGCTCAATTCTCCCCAATTTTGATGCCCAAAGTCTACGGTTTAGAAAAACAAAGAAGAGGGAATTAAGGAGAAAATGGAGGAAATGATGAAGGATAAATGATGATGTTGTAATGATGGTGTTGGGAGGGAAACATGGACCAGATTTCAAATGATGGGTGACACTTGTCACTCATCCGAATGTGCACAGTCACCGGGTACTGTTCATATTAAAATATTATTTTAATCCCGGTTCGTTCGGTTAATCGAGCCCGATTCCGTGACCATAACTTCGTCGTCGAATCTTCGATTTCGGCATGCCGCCTGTCGTTGGATTCGTATCGACGAGACCTACGTAACGGTTCTTGGCCCTCGTCCATCGGACCTCCCGATCAAAAAGTCAACATTTGGCCCCTAATATGCCAAATTACCAAAATACCCCTCAGCTTCCAAACATCATAACTTTCTCTACGAATGTCGGAATCGAACGTGCCACCTGTCTATGAACTCGTGACGTCCCGAACTACGTCACAGTCATCGGTCAAAGTCCATTTGACCGCCAGAACTAAAAGTCAACATTTTGCCCACACTAGGGGCAAAACGGTCATTTTGCACAATTCGTCCGATTTCACTCAACTAATCCCCGATTAGTCATTCTAAACCATAATTAATTAATATTCAATCCCGTTACTCGGGGCGGGTCATTACAACCTTCCCTCCTTAAAGAATTTCGTCCCCGAAATTCCAACTATCCGTATTCCACAACCACCTCGTGGAAAAAAACAATTGGCCACACACCACGTGTACACATGTACACCCACTAGCCAACACAGAACTCGTCTGCACTCAGACGTCACATCACAGATGCACGTCGTACTGACTACACTCGACCACCCCGAGTGAAAATTAATCACCAGAAAATTGGCAATGTCATCATTAAGCTGACTCTTTCAGCTTGACGGCCCCACGTACTCACTAATGTGCCCTGACATCCGCTCTCATAGAGAGTCACCAAAACTCACCTGTCAGTCCATGCTGACAACACAAGCCAAACTGTCACCACCAAGCTTTACCACCCTAGTAAAGCGCCAATCAGTAACAAATCAGTGACAACACATCATACCACCACGTCCGTCAATGTAGCACAAGATCAACAACGTGATCTTCCCTCGCATGGAAAACTCAATCCTGCGACAAATACCAACAGCAGTATCCACAACTGTCACCCCCTCAGCGATCCCAGATGCTGGTAAGGTCACGACAAGGTAACATCTCGCCGCAAAACAACTTGTGGTCACACTAACCACCAACTCACTCATCCTGAGTATACGCATACCGTCATCACACTCAAACAGACGGTGTAACTGGAACACATTGAACACCAGCCTAGCAGTGATCACGCAACTCAACACTAGAGTTATACTAGCCAACCATGGCTAAGAGCACCTGCTCAAACAATCACTGAAATCATCAGAATCACTCTGCCTAGTGCATCGAGTTCAATGTCCAGTTCACGTTCACAACCCATCCAATGGTATCAGGATTAAGCCGACTACTAACACGTTCACCAACGTACTACTAGTATAACCCGTATACCGTCACCCGACACCACAAGTCTGCAAAGTATCGTACCCCAAACCATAAACAAGGTACATACATCTATCCTTTGACAAGATCACAACCTACCTAGGTCATAGCCAAACACGTTCCAATAATGGAGTCCATTTGCTCAAACCAACAAGAGACAAATCGAAACTCCACCAATCAACTAGTTCCAATTCTATATCCGAATCCGCAATTTCGTAAGAAATCCCGAATCCAAACCCATACATCACATTTTTAATTCATGTCCAAATCCGAATCCGAAATCATTATTCCGTAGGCTAGCATTTGGAATAATTATTCCGCACCCAAATCCAGTATTCCACTTTCAAGTTCTAAAATCGAATCCTGAATCGTCACCCAGAAATTCGATTCCAAAACCCGAAATCTCGTTCACGTCCACTCGGACTTACCAAAACCGAACCTATCGGTTACCCATTCATTATACTCGGTTGACTTCATAAGGAAGCCAATCCAACAACCACACGGTTAAGGTTGACAAAATCCGATCACTTCGGAAACCTACTCACTTGAGTAACATACCACAAAGGCTCCACTTCGAAAAGAAGTTCAGACCCGTCATTTACGACTCACATACCGGAGTAAGAGTGACAAACTCTCTACCCAACTGGATCATCAGGATTACGGTCCAGATCCATCACTACGTCAGCTGGCCATGAACATCACGATCCTAGATCGTCACAATGCCCAATGTCCACGACATCACAAACCCGATCCTCCTAGGGAAAACCAAGGATGATCCGAAACGATAACACCAATATTCATCCCCGGGTCAAGTTTATTCTGGGCCCAACACGCCCATCTACAAACCAAACTGTTAACAAAAACAACCATCTGGAGCCACACTAGTCCGACTCACCCAAAACACATGATACAATATTACAACACAAATGGACAATACAAACCATTTACAAGGTATCAAATGACGGTTACAGACCTAGTTTCGATCGTCTTCGTTAGGTTAAGCTAAGTCGTGTGTGAATTGGATACGACTATTTCAGAATACTTGTGGTTGGAATATTTGAGTTTATTTATGACTTGACACAGTTATGTGTGCTATCTTGTAGAATGACTTTTGTATTCAACGTCAGTTGGTATTTTTTTGTGTTGAAAGATAAGTCGAGGATCGATATGCAACTGTAAACGTGTGTGAACTAGTTTGTGACTTGTGACTATCATTTCGAATGATATGTGTCCTAAGACTTGAAATTAAAAATTGTCCCTAAATGTTGGATGCTCGGGATACTTGTGCTAAGTTGATTAGTGCTCGAGTACCAAGGACTAGTTGGGTGATCAATTGATGTTAATTTTGGTATTTTTGTTTAATATATGTGGTTAAGTAATTTGTGTCGACTTGAGGTATATACTTTTGGGGCCCAGCTAGTCAGAAGTTAATGATTTTTTTGGTCCCACAATTTATCATTATGTTGCCTAAAATGTAATAGTTGATGGGTTACCCTTCATCCTAGATGATGTTAGGTTATTGAGATTTGACGGACGGGGTTTGGGATATAAAATTTATTTATAGTTTTGTTGTACATGGTAACCCATGCTTGAATTGTTAAATAGTGATGGTCACCTGATGGAGATTACACCCTGGGAAGTAAATGAGATTTGAGTCGTAACTGGTTTGATTGTGTACATTGATTTTGTGGGTGATGCTCGATGTTCTATCCTTGAACAGTTATATGAGATTACGAGTGATAGTAAGGTACCGTAAATGGGTCGATTCTGAGTGACAGAGATCACGTGCTTCCTGAATTTTTTTTGTCATGCACCGTTGTTGTGTGGAACAAAATTGACGTATGATTAATTATGGAGCATTTAAATTGTCCAATTTGACAGGACCCGTCCCCACTGGACGTCAAAAACCGTACCCGGTCCTGCTCCCGTCTGACAAGTCAACTGAAAGTCCGAAACTACCCTTCAGCACCTGCCAGACAAGGGATATTTGCGCCTGTGCCCGCACATACCTCCACCTCTAGAATAGCCTCGATCAACGCGCCACGACCTGAAGGGTTAATAAAACAGAAAAGGTGTGAGTGGACAAAAATGACCTCTTATAAAAACATTTATCAAAATACATTCTTACCCTCCAGTTTTCACAAACTTGCATGCATATCGTAAAACATGAGTAATAGTATGAAATCATTCAAGTATGAACAGTGGACCGATAAAATCAAAACACGTTTTCCCATGGTCCACAAAACTCATGTTCTCCAAATCAGTTCATGCTATAAAACATCAAATCCCGGCTCTTAGGCCAAAACATGTGAAAACATAATCACCTGGCCACCAAGACCAAAAACTCGTACTCAATACCAGTACGTCATCACAACAACATCAATCAGCACTAATCACCAGTGCACAAGAAATATATCAATCCAATCAATCCGCACTACTCACAAGTTCATAAAATATCACAAATCACATCTGCACTACTCACAAGTGCACAATCAATCAAATTGCACTACTCACAAGTGCTGCACTACGCGTAGGCCAATATCCAGTCACTTTCTCGGGAACAGACACCTCTGGGCTCAACCCCCTCGGGCTCGGTCACCTCTGGGCGAACACATCCCCAGGTTCAGACACCTCCGAGTGGTACATCCAGGCTTAGTCTCATCCGAGAAGCTGACTACCATAGGATGAACTCCCGATCCTACAATCACATCCCCCAAACTCCGGTCGTCTGGGTAATCCCCCCAAGCACCGACCATCAGGGAATATCACAATCACAATGAAAACCATCCCGGGAATTACATCCCAAAACATTTCAATCAAATCTTGACTTCATACCAAGGCAAGATCATCCCCGACTGGGTCTCAAAGCCCAAAATACCATTTACACGTATTTCTTTAAAATCACCTTTTAATCCAATAAAATAATCCAGAAATCATCATTGACTCACCAACAAAGTCAAAATATCATTTTAGAAATCATTTAAACTCCGTGCCTAACCCAAAAACATCATTTGCACGTTCCTCGTAAAACGTGCCCGAAAAACTGATTAAAATAATCATAAAATCCCAATAAATCATTAATTTCACAAGAGACTCCAAATCCGAGTGAAAATCACTATTCACTTGGGTTCTCATGCCCAAAATACCATTTTCACGCAAATCCATGCGTTGCAACCTCCGTTGCCATTTTCACGTAAATCCACGAAATTGACCATTGACTCATTCCCGAGTCACCACATCGTTTTCAATCCATGACTCATAATCTGATTCCAAACATTATTTTCAATCAATTTCACTCCCGGACTCATAAACCAAGTCCAAACATTATTTTTACCAAATTTCGTAATTTCTCGAAAATCGTCCAAAAATAATAATATAATAATCATAAAACCGAGAAATTACCGGATTGAAACATAAATCATGCCCAAGCATATAAAATCATATAATAAGGCATTTAAATCATATATGCATGCATCATGGTTAGAAAACAAAGTCCACTCACACACACCGTTCAAAACTGTTCGTTTCCGAGCTGCACGTTTCTCCGTAAAATCTGGAAATCACAACTCCTGTCCAAAATCATTATAAAGGGTTACTAACATCTCAAAATACTTCATATAATTTTCCCCAATTTTTCCGGAATTTAAATACGTATTTTAAACGTAAAACAAAACTTCGGATACGCGGAACATTATCGAAACAATATCCGATTTGCTCGAAATCAACGTCAAAATGTTCGTTACACTGAGAGGATCAAAAGTCATGTTGACCTCACCTTGAGACTAGGCCGGACGCGCCCTCACGCGCTGCCGTGAGTGGCTGCGCGTGAAACCCACGCGCCTGCTACAGTGTCACCAGCCTAACCCGTATGTCTGGTAAACGAGTCCAATTTGTCTGCGAGATGACCCGGTTCAATGTCCATCAATTCGACCCTAATTACTTCAATTGAGCATTCAGTTAGCTTCGTTCTTAGTTCAATTACAGGTCTGTAACATAAATTACACGATCTCTTACCTAAAATCCATCGATTCCACGATGAACACGAAGACCACCCAGGTGCTGTTCATTCATGGAATTCCTTCAATGGCTACAGGTTTCTTCCAATTGATGCATCCAGAAGCATCACTGGACCATGAGAGAGAGTTCCCCTTCATCAATTTCGTCGTTTGATCACTCAATGATCACGACACAAGCTCGATAGCCGTACACTGTGCAACCATTGAGCTTCATCAATCTCCAGCGTTTTCCTTCAATTGATCCTTCCAGAAGCATCGTGGGATCCTCAGGAACATAATCCCCAGCTCAATTTCATCCATCGAAGCCTCCAATTCCTCGACTCAACCTCGAATTTCCTCCTCTGTCACCAAGTGTGATCAGAGCCAATACGTTGCCAATTTCCTTCGTTCTTTCGACGATTCTGATCGTTGTGATCCCAGGAAGCTGAATGTGAGCTCCAATTTGATCATCACGGCCTTAGGATTTGATTTCGAATTTTCCCTCTCAAACTCCCAAAATTTCGATTGTTGATTTCTAGTTACCCATTTGTCCCCGTAATTCTCTTGTTCAATCTGTCCCTCAAAGCTCTCGATTTCCCCCTCACAGCTGATTGTGAAAGGGAGCTCAATTCTCCCAATTTTGATGCCCAATGTTCACGGTTTAGAAAAACAAAGAAGAGGAAATGAAGGAGAAAATGGAGGAAATGATGAAGGATAAATGATGATGTTGTAATGATGGTGTTGGGAGGGAAACATGGATCAGATTTCAGGGGATGGGTGACAGTTGTCACTCATCCGGATGTGCACAGTCACCGGGTACTGTTCATATTAAAATATTATTTAAATCCCGGTTCGTTCGGTTAATCGAGCCCGATTCCGTGACCATAACTTCGTCGTCGAATCTCCGATTTCGGCATACCGCCTGTCGTTGGATTAGTATCGACGGGACCTACGTAACGGTCTTTGGCCCTTGTCCATCGGACCTCCCGATCAAAAAGTCAACATTTTGCCCACGCTAGGGGCAAAACGGTCATTTTGCACGTTTCGTCCGATTTCACTCAACTAATCCCCGATTAGTCATTCTAATTCTTAATTAATTAATATTCAATCTCGATATTCGGGACGGGTCATTACAACCTTCCCTCCTTAAAGAATTTCATCCCCGAAATTCCAACTATCCGTATCCCACAACTACCTTGTGGAAAACAAATGGGCCTCACAACATGTGTACACCTGTACACCCACTAGCCAACACAGAACTCGTCTGCACTGAGACGTCACATCACAGATGCACGTCGTACTACCTACACTCGACCACCTCGAGTGAAATTGATCACCAGAAATTTGCAATGTCACCGTTAAGCTGACTCCTTCAGCTTGACGGCCCCACGTACTCACAAATGTGTCCTGACCTTCGCTCTCATCGAGAGTCACCAAAACTCACCTGTCAGTCCATGCTGACACTACAAGCCAAACTGTCACTACCAAGCTTTACCACTCTAGTAAAGCGCCAATCAGTAACAAATCAGTGACAACACATCATACTACAACGTCTGTTAATGTAGCATAAGATCAAAAACATGATCTCCCCTCGCAGGGCAAACTCAATCCTACGACAAATATCAACAGCAGTAACCACAACTGTCACCCCCTCAGCGATCCCAGATGCTGGTAAGGTCACGATATGATAATATCTCGCCGCAAAGCAACTTGCGGTCACACTAACCACCAACTCACTCATCCTGAGTATATGCATACCATCATCACACTCAATCAGACGGTGCAACTGGAACACATTGAACACCAGCCTAGCAGTGATCACACAACTCAACACTAGAGTTATACTAGCCAACCATGGCTAAGAGCACCTGCTCAAACAATCACTGAAATCATTAGAATCACTCTGCCCAGTGCATCGTGTTCAATGTCCAGTTCACATTCACAACCAAAACCAATGGTATTGGAACTAAGCCAAGCACCAACACGTTTATCGACACATCACTGGTACATCCCATGTACCGTCACTAGGTATCAAGTACCCCAAACCATGTACAAAGTACATACATCTATCCGTTGACCAGACTACAACCACCTAGGTCATAGCCAAACACGTTGCAATAATGGAGTCCATTTGCCCAAACCAGCAAGAGACAAATCGAAACTCCACCAATAAGCTAGTTCCAATTCCAAATCCGAATCCGCAATTTCGTAAGAAATCCCGAATCCAAACCCATACATCACATTTTTAATTCATCTCCAAATCCGAATCCGAAATCATTATTCCGTAAGCTAGCATTTGGAATAATCATTCCTCACCCAAATCCAGTATTCCACTTCCAAGTTATAAAATCGAATCCTGAATCGTCACCCAGAAATTCGATTCCAAAACCCGAAATCTGGTTCACGTCCACTCGGACACACCAAAACCAAACCCATCGATTACCAGTTCAAACGAGTAACACATTACATCCGATTGACTTCATATGGAAGCCAATCCCATCAATCACACTCTAAGGCTGAACAAATTCAACCTCGTCTGAAACCTACTCGCTCGAGTAACATACCATAAGGGGCTCCACTTCGAAAAGAAGTTCAGTCCCGTCATTTACGACTCACATACCGGAGTAAGAGTGATAAACTCTCTCCCCATCTGGATCATCGAAATCAAGACCCAGATCCATCACGACGTCAGCCGACCGTGAACATCACGATCCCAGATCGTCACAATGCCCAATGTCCACGACATCACAAACCCGATCAACCTAGGATCCACACAGTTACCTACTAGGAACCATAGGGTCTTACACCCTCATCTAATTTACGTACTGTCACAACGTTTGACAACCAAAGCCCACAATTAAAAAGTTCAGTCAACGACGAGACACGCCGCGACTGTGGGTTCTCACAAATTACCTCGTATCTATCCTTGCCATCCCACCTAGGGAAAAAAACCAAGGATGATCCAAAACAATGACACCAATACTCATCCTACGTGGATGCAAACAAAACTCGCTGCACTCCCCACGCCATGTAACCCAACATCGTCTGCCACCAAGCAGAAAATAAGAAGTCACCCCCAATGACTTCAGAATACCTAATCCCAATGCGGAAAACCCGCAATCCTCCTCAAACACAACCTCTCACGATTCCGTAGGTCCAACCATATTGGAACCATCGGACTCGGACACTAACCACGTGTCACCTTTGGACTGGTTACTGACACATACCCAACTCGACGAAGTCACAACCCGGCTCGTGACTCATCGTCAGCACAACACCGGCACCAATACCAGCATTAGTACCTGCACCAATACTGGCACACAAACAACAGTATCAGTATGAGCACACCGTGTGCAACACTGACAACCCTGGATCTCCGCTCATAAAAAGCGACGACCCCGTACCTCTGCTCGAATAGGAGAAACTCTGCCTCCTTCGTACCTAACAACTCTGGGTACAATCACCCTGACAACTCATGTGAGAAAAAGGAAACGTCCCCTGAACGTCCCCCAATTCTCAACAACCATTCTCCGTAGTAGTGCCTGCCACAAACTTGTGCAGTCCTAACCACCAGACATCACTATCGAGACTCCACATCCAATGGAATCAAGTACCCGTACAACTACTCGGTATCCCCACTCTTGGATTCCATCGACATGTACCAACCCCGACTGTGGATTGCAGTTCCACCACTAAAGCTGACAGGACTAGACCTGACACAATCGTCACTCGGTCTCGACTTCGAAAAGTCATTAAGAGTTAAACCACTCGCCAGCACACATTTCCGCACAAGGAATTTACTGAGAATATTCTCATCCTGGGTCCAACCTACCCAATTGTGCTACCTTCCAAGCCTCTGGATCCAACAAATCCTGGGACCCAAAAGAATACTGATTCGACAATTAGTAAGCCGTAGTTACACAAATTAATATCTGACCCACAAACCAAGGTCAATTACATTCCGAGATTAATCACAAGGTCTCAAATACCCTAATATACCCATCTCACTACCAGGTCGCGCACGAGGCTCACGTTCCAGAGGTATGGCATGGCAACAGCATCAGCAACCTAGTGCTCTGATACCAATTTGACAGGACCCGTCCGCACTGGACGTCAAAAACCGTACCCGGTCCTGCTCCCGTCTGACAAGTCAACCGAAAGTCCGAAACTACCCTTCAACACCTGCCAGACAAGGGATATTTGCACCTGTGCCCGCTCATACCTCCACCTCTGGAATAGCCTCGATCAACACGCCACGACCTGAAGGGTTAATAAAACAGAAAAGGTGTGAGTGGACAAAAATGACCTCTTATAAAAACATTTATCAAAATACATTCTTACCCTCCAGTTTTCACAAACTTGCATGCATATCGTAAAACATGAGTAATAGTATGAAATCATTCAAGTATGAACAGTGGACCGATAAAATATAAACACGTTTTCCCATGGTCCACAAAACTCATGTTCACCAAATCAGTTCATGTTATAAAACATCAAATCCCGGCTCTCAGGCCAAAACATGTGAAAACATAATCACCTGGCCACCAAGACCAAAAACTCGTACTCAATACCAGTACGTCATCACAACAACATCAATCAGCACTAATCACCAGTGCACAAGAAATATATCAATCCAATCAATCCGCACTACTCACAAGTGCATAAAATATCACAAATCACATATGCACTACTCACAAGTGCACAGTCAATCAAACTGCACTACTCACAAGTGCTGCACTACGCGTAGGCCAATATCCAGTCACTTTCTCGGGAACAGACACCTCTAGGCTCAACCCTCTCGGGCTCAGTCACCTCTGGGCGAACACATCCCCAGGTTCAGACACCTCCGAGTGGTACATCCAGGCTCAGTCTCATCCGAGAAGCTGACTACCATAGGATCAACTCCCGATCCTACAATCACATCCCCCAAGCTCCGTTCGTCTGGGTAATCCCCCCAAGCACCGACCGTCTGGGAATATCACAATCACAATGAAAACCATCCCGGGAATTACATCCCAAAACATTTCAATCAAATCTTGACTTCATACCAAGGCAAGATCATCCCCGACTGGGTCTCAAAGCCCAAAATACCATTTACACGTATTTCTTTAAAATCACCTTTTAATCCAATAAAATAATCCAGAAATCATCATTGACTCACCAACAAAGTCAAAATATCATTTTAGAAATCATTTAAATCCGGGCCTAGCCCAAAAACATCATTTGCACGTTCCTCCTAAAACGTGCCCGAAAGACTGATTAAAATAATCATAAAATCCCAATAAATCATTAATTTCACAATTTCACAAGAGACTCCAGATTCGAGTCAAAATCACTATTCACTTGGGTTCTCATGCCCAAAATACCATTTTTCACGCAAATCCATGCGTTGCAACCTCCGTTGCCATTTTCACGTAAATCCACGAAATTGACCATTGACTCATTCCCGAGTTA
Source organism: Prinsepia uniflora (assembly GCA_032719365.1). Lineage (NCBI taxonomy): Eukaryota > Viridiplantae > Streptophyta > Magnoliopsida > Rosales > Rosaceae > Prinsepia > Prinsepia uniflora. The sequence goes on along the minus strand of CM064865.1, from coordinate 27,856,759 downwards.
CCACATCGTTTTCAATCCATGACTCATAATCCGATTCCAAACATTATTTTCAATCAATTTCACTCCCAGACTCATAAACCAAGTCCAAACATTATTTTTACCAAATTTCGTAATTTCTCGAAAATCGTCCAAAAATAATAATATAATAATCATAAAACCGAGAAATTACCGGATTGAAACATAAATCATGCCCAAGCATATAAAATCATATAATAAGGCATTTAAATCATATATGCATGCATCACGGTTAGAAAACAAAGTCCACTCACACACACTATTCAAAACGGTTCGTTTCCGAGCTGCACGTTTCTCCGTAAAATTTGGAAATCAAAACTCCTATCCAAAATCATTATAAAGGGTTACTAACATCTCAAAATACTTCATATAATTTTCCCCAATTTTTCCGGAATTTAAATACGTATTTTAAACGTAAAACAAAACTTCGGATACGCGGAACATTATCGAAACAATATCCGATTTCCTCGAAATCAACGTCAAAATGTTCGTTACATTGAGAGGATCAAAAGTCATGTTGACCTCACCTTGAGACTAGGCCGGACGCGCCCTCACGCGCCGCCGTGAGTGGCTGCGCGTGAAACCCACGCGCCTGCTACAGTGTCACCAGCCTAACCCGTATGTCTGGTAAACGGGTCCAATTTGTCCGCGAGATGACCCGGTTCAATGTCCATCAATTCGACCCTAATTACTTCAATTGAGCATTCAGTTAGCTTCGTTATTAGTTCAATTACAGGTCTGTAACATAAATTACACGATCTCTTACCTAAAATCCATCGATTCCACGATGAACACGAAGAACACCCAGGTGTTGTTCATTCATGGAATTTCTTCAATGGCTGCAGGTTTCTTCCAATTGATGCATCCAGAAGCATCACTGGACCATGAGAGACAGTTCCCCTTCATCAATTTCGTCGTTTGATCACTCAATGATCACGACACAAGCTCAATAGCCGTACACTGTGCAACCATGGAGCTTCATCAATCTCCAGCGTTTTCCTTCAATTGATCCTTCCAGAAGCATCGTGGGATCCTCAAGAACATAATCCCCAGCTCAATTTCATCCATCGAAGCCTCCAATTCCTCGACTCAACCTCGAATTTCCTCCTCTGTTACCAAGTGTGATCAGAGCCAATACGTTGCCAATTTCCTTCGTTCTTTCGACGATTTTGATCGTTGTGATCCCAGGAAGCTGAATGTGAGCTCCAATTTGATCCTCACGGCCTTAGGATTTGATTTCGAATTTTCCCTCTCAAACTCCCAAAATTTCGATTGTTGATTTCTAGTTACCCATTTGTCCCCGTAATTCCCTTGTTCAATCTGTCCCTCAAAGCTCTCGATTTCCCCCTCACAGCTGATTGTGAAAGGGAGCTCAATTCTCCCAATTTTGATGCCCAATGTTCACGGTTTAGAAAAACAAAGAAGAGGAAATGAAGGAGAAAATGGAGGAAATGAAGAATGATAAATGATGATGTTGTAATGATGGTGTTGGGAGGGAAACATGGATCAGATTTCAGGGGATGGGTGACACTTGTCACTCATCCGGATGTGCACAGTCACCGGGTACTGTTCATATTAAAATATTATTTTAATCCCGGTTCGTTCGGTTAATCGAGCCCGATTCCGTGACCATAACTTCGTTGTCGAATCTCCGATTTCGGCATGCCGCCTGTCGTTGGATTAGTATCGACGGGACCTACGTAACGGTCTTTGGCCCTCGTCCATCGGACCTCCCGTTCAAAAAGTCAACATTTTGCCCACGCTAGGGGCAAAACGGTCATTTTGCACGTTTCGTCCGATTTCACTCAACTAATCCCCGATTAGTCATTCTAATTCTTAATTAATTAATATTCAATCCCGATATTCGGGACGGGTCATTACACAATTTGAGTATTGACATGTGATTGTACCTGTTTTCAGTTGTCGCTGACATTGTTGGTTGTGATTTAGATGTCATTTGGCATAGTTCATGGGGTCAGTGGAGTTATCACAGATAATGTTTGAACTTTGATAAAAGAACGTAGCAAGGCTAACCCATATTGATTCAAAGATTGATAGCTATTACTGTTGATCCTCCATTTGGAAGAGAGCAATTACTTGGTTATGATGCTTTAGGAAGTACTTGTGTATGAGGTAGTTATCCCTTAGCGTTTATGGAACTCAATTAGTGCAAAAGATATCCTCCATTGGGAGGTTCTGCGTTTACCTAGCTGGTGACTTAAAATTTCGAGGACAAATTTTTTTTAAGGGGGGTAGATTGTAACAACGCGGACCTTCAACAAGGGTAAAAGCGGAAAATTTGGATGAAATGGACCATTTTGCCCCTAGAATTCAAAAGTTGACTTTTTGGTCATTGTTAAACGGTGGACTTTTCTTGAACAAGTCTAAATGTTGAATTTTTACTGTGGACCTCATTTGAGATTTCTGAGAAGACTGTTGTGAAGGTCTCAAAATTCTGAGTTCGTAGACAAGCGGCACACCAAAATCGGAGATCGTATGAGGTTTTTTCAAACCGAGAACCCCCAAGGGTATTATGGTAATTTATCTTAAAGGGCATTTTTCATTTTACAACAAGGGTCAATTGTGTGCTGCCATGCGTCTTGTTCTGGAGAGTTCTGATTTTTTCTTCCCTCCACTAACCTGGCTCTTTACTGATATGACTGGCTCTCTATTGATATGAGTGTTGGTTTTCGGAGTTTGGGCTGAAACCAAGAGAAAATGGTGAACCGAGGGAGAGATTGAGAGATGAGAAGATGGAAGGCCATGGAATGAAGTATAATTGGCCAAAATGAACTTGGGTTGAGAAGGAGAAGAAAGAGGAGAGGAAATCTTGTAAAAAAAAAAAAAGGTGATGGAATGGTAGAGGGAAATTGTGAATCCATGAGGTGTTGTCCGGCTTCCTTTGTTTTGGACCACGAATCCTAGTACCAGTTGTTGTATCAGCTTTTTGGAGTTCGTATAGTGTTATAGGCAAGAAAAACCACGAGCTTTGGATGTGGGAAAAGCTTGGAACAACCTTGGACGCCATACACGTAAAGTTTGAAACTTGGAACTATGAATTTGAGGTAAGGTTTTCTTGTTTTAAGATCGTAGATCTCTTTTTGGGTTTCCATAGATTATGATAGACGTTTGAAACATGAGAAAAGACCAAGAAATCATTGGTTTGGTACCGGGTTGGGCTCGCAATTCAGATGATCCGATTACAGTAAAACGGGTCTATGACCCTTGGTTGAAGGTGACATTGTAGCGTGGTGTGTGGCCACCACGCGCAACACCTTTGGACGATACATGGGGGCGCATGCCACCTGATCTAAGGATGCTTCCAACACGAAAATTATAGTATAAGATCATACGAATTGAACGGTATGATTTTCAAGGTGATCAGATATCGTCTAGGGATAATTTTGACTGTATGAAGGATTTAGAAATTATTTTAATACGTTAGAAATTCCGGAAAATTATGGGATTAATATGTGAGTCAATTGGGATAATTAATGACCCTTAGAAGTGATTTATGGCGGGAATTGATGTTCTTGGATTTTACAGAAAAACTTATAGTTTTGTCCGATTGGGTAAAAGGTATGTGTGAGTGGGCTTTCGTTTTCTTAAACCCTACGCATGCATGTTTATGTGTTTAAAATGTGTTATTATGTGTTTTTTAGAATAATTGAGTGATCATAAATTTTATCGTATTGTTGAGTACTTTATGAATATTTTATTGTGTGGTTAAGAGACTTTCCAATCGGTGGATTTGGATTCCGTTTTGGATTGTGGTCTTCAGTTGAATGTGATTTTCTTGATAATGATTTTATTATGTTTTATATGGTTTATTATGAGAATTGTTTGATTATTGGTAACCTACAATTTATCTGGATTTCTTGGGGATTTTTATGAATCTTTACGGAAAATTTAATTAAATTGTTTTACGAGGAAATTGGGTTATTATACCCCGGTTCCTCAATGAGTTGTGGTTTTGGGCTTGTGCACGAAGTTTTAATTTGGTGTTAGTTTATGGCCTTGAATTTTTGTTGATATAGATTGGTGATTTCTCGATATATGAGATGATTTTGATCTTTGTGATGATGTGTAATGATGGTGATGATGTGTAATTGTGATGTGGTTTGATGACTCTCCTTTAGATATCGATTAGTTGGATAGTCTCGGACGTCGAGGTAAAGCTCCGTAATTTATGAGACCCGCGAGTAGTCTCGGATGTCGAGGTAATGCTCTGTAATTCATGAGACTTGTCTCAAACAACAAGCATGGGGCTCCGTAATTCCTGAGACTAGGACTGTGACTCGGACGTCGAGCTAGACTCCATAATTCCTGAGCCGGTCCGTACTCTGACGTCGAGCCTGGGACTTCGTCTTTCCCGAGTGATATTAGCCTACCAGGAGTGCACGTTTGGTATGATAATTCAGTAGCACACATCTCCGTAAAATTGTTCAAAACCGATAATCAATCTTCAGTTTCACACGTCTCCGTGAAACCATCAGAATCTCATAAAACACATGCACGTTTAAAATTCGGCCTAAGCCCAAATATCAAATAAAATAAAAAAATCTCGAAATACGTGCATACTAACATTTTCTATAAAAATGTCAAATCATCAACACAAGTCATATTTAAAGCTTATGCAATCAATGCATCTCATATCATGTTCATAAAACATATAAAACATTTACGCATGCATCATTTCATAAAATAAAGTCCACTCACAGACCGCCCATGATGCGCGCTCTAAAACCCACGTCCTAAGCCACTCCAGGGCTAATCCATATTCTCCAAGACGTCTGAACCTGTCCAAATCATACTCAAAGGTCACTAGCCATCTATACAAGTCTATATCAAAGATCCTCACACATCCCGGAATGGTCAACGTGTCCTGAACACGCTTCCTGAGGCTAAAAACCTCTAAATGACCTATCAAACATACTCTGATCAACTTGAAACCACCACCATTGGATTTAGATCGTTGAAACCTTTCGATCAAGTCCGATTTCACCTCGAAACTCATGCCCACGAGCCCCCACAAAGTTGGTTAAAGTTCTGGTCATCAAAAGTCAACGATTAAAGCTCACATCATGGTCAACACTGACATCAAATTGACAGGTTTGACACCTATCAGATATGACAACTATAAGGTCTGACACCTGTCACATGGCACCGCCCTATTGTTCCACGTGTTATGACAGTGTTGATTGGACCTGTCACATAGGCCTGATAGGTACTGACACCCTACCACGTGGCACCACCTGATTGGTCCACGTTGTCTAACATGCGGACACGTCAGCTACTAAATGGGCCTGACAGCCTGCCACGTGTTGTAATGACCAGTCCTGAGTATCGAGATTAAATATTAATTAATTCTGGTTTAGAATGACTAATCGAGGATTATTTGAGAGCAATCGGGCAGAATGTGCAAAATGACCGTTTTGCCCCTAGGCGTGGGCAAAATATTGACTTTTGACCTGGGAGGTCCGATGGCCGAGGGACGAGGACCGTTACGTAGATCGGGTCGATACGAATCCATAGACAGACGGCACGTCGAAATCGGAGGTCGGACAGAAAAGTTATGATCACGGGAGCGAAGTCGATTAAACGTACAAACCGAGAGTTTGGTTAAAATAATAATAAAATACTATAATCTGATTTAAACCTAGAATTAATCTGGACCTTTGGATGAGTGACAAGTGTCACTTATCCCACCATTACTTTTCCCTAAATGGTGGATCTTGTTGTAATGACCCGTCCCGAGTGTCTGGATTGAATATTAATTAATTATGATTTAGAGTGACTAATCTGGGATTAGTTGAGTGAAATCGGACGAAATGTGCAAAATGACCGTTTTGCCCTTGGCGTGGGCAAAATGTTGACTTTTAGTTCGAGCGGTCAAACAGACTTTGACCGATGACTGTGACGTAGTTCCGGACGTCACGTGTTCATAGACAGGTGGCACGTTCGAATCCGACATTCGAGGAAGAACTTATGACGTTCGGAAGTTGAGGGGTATTTTGGTAATTTGGCTAAAAATGGGCCAAATGTTGACTTTTGACCCGGGAAGTCCAATGGATGAAGGTCAAGGACCGTTACGTAGGTCGCGTCGATCCGAATCCAATGACAGGTGGCATGCCGAAATCGGAGATTCGACAACGAAGTTATGGTCACGGGAACGGACTCGATTAACCGAACGAACCGAGATTCCAATTAAAATATTATTTTATTATGAATAGTACCTAATGATTGAACACACCTGGATGAGTGACAAGTGTCACTCATCCCTTAAATTGAGGCTTAAACACAGATCCATGTTTTGGGGTAAACATCATTATGATGTTTTATTATTTTTAATTAATTGTTAATCCTTTTATTTTCCATTAATCCCCTTTGTTCTCTGAACCGTGAACATTTGAAAAACAGAGAAGGGAGAGTCTAAAATTGTACACCATTTCCCTTCCATTTCTGAGCTAGAGAGTGTGAAACTGAGAGATTTGTGGGATTGAATTAACAGGGAAACACGAGAGATTGTGAGAGAGATGAAAAACTGGAATTCGAATTTTAGAAAGTTCGGAGGGAAATTCGAATTGGAAGCTTTGTGTAACGACCCGTCCCAAATTCCATGATTAGATTAGTGACTAATCATGATTAGTGAGGTTAATCCGTGATTAGTAGAGCGAAATCGGACGAACGATGCGAAATGACCGTTTTGCCCCTAGGCGTGGGCTAAACGTTGACTTTTCATTCGGGTGGTGAAATGGACTTTGACCGATGACCGTGACGTAGATCGTGACATCACGAGTTCATAGACAGGTGGCATGTTCAATTCCGACATTCGAGGAGGAAGTTATGAGGTTCGGAAGTTTAGGGGCATTTTAGTAATTTTGGTTAAAAGGGTCAAAATGTTGACTTTTTGACCGGGTTGTCCGATGGCCGAGGTCCAAGGACCATTACGTAGATAGGGACGATACGAATCCATAGACACGCAGCACGTCGAATTCGGTCATTCGACGGCGAAGTTACGGTTCACGGAAGTTCAAGTGCACTATTGCACGAATTACGAAACGAACTAATGTTTGGACTCTAGTGGGGCCCAGATATTTATGGAGGCCCAATGGATGAGTGACAAGTGTCACCCATCCATTGCACAGCCCACACATATTCATGCATCGACCATCCATTTCATTTTCTTCATTTCAAACACAAACCCACCCGATCTCATTCAAACCTTCACCTAAACCCATCCAACCCTTTCCATCTGATCTTGAGTGAGACCAGAGAGTGAGGGAGAGGCCGAGGAAGCTAGGGAAGGTGGCTGGGAGCACCTGGACCGCCGCAAACGGCCGTGAAGGCCTAGGTAACCTGATTACCCGGTTATGCCCATTTTAATCCATTTTCCATTTTTGACGTTTTGGATCGGTTTTAATGGTTTTAATGAATCAAATAGGTTGCTAGGATAGTTTTAGGAAGGTTTCTATGGTGGTTGGATGGCTGGGCAGCCGTGGGTGAGTTTTGGAAATATTGAACCGTTTGGTTCAAAATTAAACCATGGGTTTATCCGGGTTTTAGGTCGTTTTGATGATTGGGTTAGATAGGAAATGAAGAAATAAGAATTTAGGAATTAAAATGGGAGAAAACGGACAGAAAATGAGGACGGAGGGACGCTGAACCGGTTCCGCCGGTTCAGCACAGTGACCGGACCGGAAAATCAGAAAAAAAAAACCGGTTTTCCTGAGGTTGATGGTGATGAATAGTGTTTTTGACCTTCTAGGGGCCCGTGACGGCACGTGGGCCATAATTTGGGAAAGTGTTCAACACAGGAAATCTTCTATTCGATGTAACGATCAGTTTGGGACTGGTTTCGTGTCGATCGGACACCATCTCAATATGTTTCGGGGCATCAGAAGGTTTAGGATCGGTTTAAAAATAGTTAAAAGTTCGGAAAAATTACGGGGCTTTAATGGGAGGTTAATTAAGTAGTTAGTAACCTTCTATTAAAATTTGGACAGGTTTGGGAGTCCCGGTGACGGTGATCGGCTCGGGGAGCCGTATGGCACGCAAATGGAGGCGGCAGCTCGGACGGTCTGTGAGTGGACCTTGTTTTCTAAATTGGTGCATGCATAAATGTTTATTATGTGTTTTATTACATGTTTGAGGATGCCATGGGTGCATTTGTATGTGGTTACGTATAGGCACATATTTCGAGGTTTCAGCCCTATACGTTGCCTATACGGGTCTGTATTTCTTTATTGGTCTAAATGAAAAGGTTTTGGATTTCTAAAAAGATAAACTCGGGTATGAGACCCATTTGGTTTTGTCTCGGGCATATGACGCTATTTATGACCTTCGGGTCTAAATCGTGATCGCGAAGGGTGCTATGTGCACGGCGATCGACGATACGACGCTCGCCTCCGGATTGGGATGTGTTCCTTTCGGAGAGGTCACGATGCACGATTCGTGGTCGGGCAGCCTGGGGAGGCTCGACTTCAGAGTGCTGACGGTTCAGGATAGCGATCGGTGATGAGTGCACCATGATCTTGTGGTGGTCGCGTCGGTTGATTCGTTCACGGCGACATACCAAGATTTAGAGTGGTCCTGGATGGATGGTTGCACGCATCACTATGATCGGAGTCGTGACTGACCCTTAGATAATGGGCACGATGCCCAGTTGAGTCATATGTTCGGGCACGAGACCCAGTTATTTTACGGTTTATGATTTCGGGTCAGGGACCCTAGATGGATTTCCAAGTTCATAATGGTTTATAGAAATCGGCACGAACTCTGGAAAGGTCATTGTGGTTCATGACGGTTTATGGGAACCAGCATGAACCCTTATCAGGTCATTATGGTTCATGACGGTTTATGGGAACCGGCATGAACCCTTATTATGGATGCTATGGATCATGACGGTTCAAGGGAACCGGGCATGAATGTTTATGTTATGTATATATATGTATTCATATACCTTCCTTTACTTCTATTATCTCCTCCGAGGAGGGTCGTTGGCCTGGGTGGACCCCGGAGTAGTCACGGAGCACCGACTGAGTGGAGTCACCCCCAAGTTGGGTTCCTTACTCTCAGGAAGGCTATGATTACTATTACCTCGGGTAGGGTCAGTGGTCTGCAGACATTGATCTTGACTTTGAGAAGACTCGAATTGAGACCTGGGTAGCACGCGCGTAGCTTTGGAAACCGTGACAGGATTGGTTGTGTGAATTATATGTGTATGTGATATAAATATGTGATATGTGATGTGCACAGGTTTTGGGCAGTGGCTCGTGTGTTTGGTATCTTCATGGATTTGGGAAGTGGCCCGTGTATTTGGTTTCTTATGATTTTGGGCTAAGGCCCTAATGAACGGTTTGATAATTGGTTTTCGAATGCATGCATGCTTTTTAGTGAAGGGTACAAATATCTTCCTATGCAAATGTTTTTATAAACTCTTGTTTTGTCCACTCACAGTTTTTAATGTTTTGACTATCCTTCAGGTTGACATCAGATTATGGACTGTAACAGAGACCGAGAAATCACATACCTCCTCCGGATCCTGGCATACTCTGATAGTCCGGGAGGGCAAAGGTCGGAAATATCCCTTGTCTGACACTTCGTGTCAGACGGGAGCAGGGTCATCCCGCACTAATCCTGGGGGGATTGGATGGGTCCTGTCACTTTGAGCCTTGTTGATCAAAATGGAGTTCAATTTTAGTCTTCTGGGATTGTCACGATCAGTTTAAGGAAAACGTTTGACATTGACGACTTTCGAAGATGAACAGTGTTCGGGTGTTCTTCGAATGCTCAGCTTTGATTGGAAGGATTAAGGTAAGGTTTCGTGTAATTGATGTTTCAAAACTCTAATTAGACTTGAATCGAAGCTAACTGAATGTTCAATTAAGGAAAACAGTGTCGAATTGATAAGAAATTAACAGGGTTGACACGCGGGTTGCAGGACCCGTTTACAGAGGAAACGGGTGAGGACGACGACTACGGTAGCTGGCGTGTGGATTTCACGCGCATCCACTCACGGTGACGCGTGAGGGCGCGTACGGCCTAGTTTCAAGGTGAGGTCAACATGACTTTGAATCCTCTCATTATAACGAACATTTTGACGCTGGTTTCGAGGAAATCGGATATCATTTCGTTAATGTTCCGCGTATCCGAAGTTTTGTTTTACGTTTAAAATACGTATTTAAATTTCGGAAAAATTGGGAAAAATTATATGAAGTATTTTGAGATGTTAGTAACCCTCTATAATGATTTTGGACAGGAGTTGTGATTTCCAGAATTTACGGAAAAACGTGCAGCTCGGAAACTGACCGTTTTGGACGGTGTGTATGAGTGGACTTTGTTTTCTAACCGTGATGCATGCATATATGGTTTAAATGCTTTATTATATGATTTTAGATGCTTTGGCATGATTGATGTTTCAATCCGGTGATTTCTCGATTTTATGGATTATTATATTATATTTTGGCACGATTTTCGAGAAATTATGAAATTGGTTAAAAATGATGTTTTGACTCGGGTTTTGAGTCAGGAAATTGAAAATGAAGTTTGGACTCGGATTATGAGTCATGGAATGAAAAATGATGTTGCGAACGCAACTGAGGTTGCGAACTGAGGTTGCGAACGCATGGATTTGCGTGAAAAAGATATTTTGGGCGTGAGACCCAAGTGGATAGTGATTTTGACTCGGTTTTGGAGTCACATGTGAATTTGATGAAATTAATGATTTGGTTTGATTTCTGGTGATTTTATTATTATTTTAATCAGTCTTTCGGGCACGTTTTACGAGGAACGTTCAACTTATGTTCTGGGCTAGGCCCGGAGTCTAAAAGATTTCTAAAAGGATATTTTGATTTAGTTGGTGAGTCAACGATGATTTCTAGATTATTTTATTGGTTTAAATGTGATTTTAAAGATTTACGTATAAATGTTATTTTGGGGCTTGAGACCTAGTCGGGAATGATCTTGACTTTGTATGAAGTCAAGATTTGATTGAAATGTTTTGGGATGTAATTCCCGAGATGGTTTTCATTGTGATTGTGAAATGCCCAGATGGTCGGAGCTTGGGGGGGAATACCCAGACGACCGGAGCTTGGGGGATGTGATTGTAGGATCATGAGTTGATCCTATGGTAAGCCAGCTTCTCGGATGTGACTGAGCCTGGATGTACCACTCGGATGGGTCTGAGCTTGGGGATGTGTTCGTCCAGATGTGACTGAGCCCGAGGGTTGAGCCCAGAGGTGTCTGATCCCAAGAGTGTGGCTGGATATTGGCCTACGCGTAGTGCAGCACTTGTGAGTAGTGCAGTTGATGGTTTGATTGTGCACTTGTGAGTAGTGCAGATGTGATTGTGATAGTTTGTGCACTTGTGAGTAGTGCGGATTGATTGGATTGATTTGATTGACTGTGCATTTGTGATTAGTGCTGATTGATGTTGATTGTGATGACGTACCGGTATTGAGTACGGGTTTTTGGTCTTTGTGGCCAGGTGATTATGTTTTCATATGTTCTGGCTTGAGAGCCGGGATTTGATGCTTTATAGCATGAACTGATTTGATGAACATGAGTTTTATAGACCATGGGAAAACATGTTTTGATTTTATCGGTCCACTGTTCATACTTGAATGATTTCATACTATTACTCATGTTTTACGATATGCATGCAAGTTTGTGAAAACTGGAGGGTAAAAATGTATTTTGGAAAATGTTTTTATAAGAGGTCATTTTTGTCCACTCACACCTTTTCTGTTTTGTGACCCTCCAGGCCGTGGTACGACGTTCGGGACTGATCGTGAGGCAGTGGCAGCAGCAGAAATCAGTACAAACATCCCTTGTCTGGCAAGCACTGAAGGGTAGTTTCGGGCCTTCGGTTGACTTGTCAGACAGGAGCAGGAACGGGCACGGTTTTTGACGTCCAGTTGGGACGGGGTCCTGTCAAAGTGCTATCAGAGTATTTGGTTATTGATTTCTGTTGTTACGTCATGCCTCCGAGTCGTGCGTCCCGTACACGGTCTGAAGATGGGAGGGACGAGAATAGTGTTAGAGAAGGTCCAGATATTGAGAGAGCTCGGCGGTTAGGAGCCACTGTGTTTCGTGGTGATTCGGGCCCGGATGGTGCCGAAGATTGGATTAATCGATTGGAAAGGATTTTTGAGGTCATGATATGTCCCCCGGAGGGCATGGTGCCCTTAGCCACTTTTCTTTTGGATGGCTATGCCTACAGGTGGTGGCATAGTTTACAGTTGACTGGTTCGGATGCCCGTACCTTGGCATGGGATGCATTCCGAGAGCGATTTTTAGATCAGTTCTACCCTCGCTCATTTCGGAATGCTAAAGAGGTTGAGTTCCTCCAATTGCAGCAAGGGAATCTGTCAGTGGTCGATTATGAACAGCAATTTTTGCACTTATCTAGTTTTGCTCCTCTGTATGTGGCTACTGAGGAGGATAAGTGTCGAAGGTTTGAGCAGGGATTGAAGAATGTGATACGAGGTGCTGTAACTGTGGGCTCGTATTCTACTCTGAGGGAATTATCGGATGCTGCTATCCGAGTGGAGGCTACTATGTTACCTGTTCCAGAACAATCTTTGAGCTCTGGACGACGCCGAGAGCATCAGGATACTGAACAGATAAGCCAGGAAACATCGAAGCGAGTTAGTCTTCACTCCCTTGTGTCGCCACCCTCGGTGGGTGTTCATTCGAGTGGGACTTCAACCCAGTCAACAGGTAAGCGGCGTGGTGGAGCAAGTCGCCTCAGCACTGCCCCCTGTCACTTTTGTAGGAAACTTGGACATTTGCGAAGGAACTGCCCCGATCGACTTGGCAGTAGCTCAAATTAATTGTATTAATACTTGTTTTCGCGATGCTTTGTAAATAGTTTGTATTGTACATTTGTGTTGTAACATTGTATCTTGTGTTTTGGTTGTGTCGGACTAGGGTTGGTCTAGATGGTGGTTTTTGATAACGGTATGGTATGTGGATGGGCATGTTGGGCCCAGAATAAACTTGACCCGAGGTTGGGTTTGGATATTGAATTGGACTCAGAGGAAGTTCGGAAATGGTTTAGTGTGTACTGAGAGTTTTTGGAAAGGATGTGGTTTACCTAGGGGTACTTTGCTAGGCGACCGGATATGCCAGTGGTGGCATTGACGTCAGTCGAGATTGGACTTGGACTCAGTAGGAGTCAGGAGTTTATTTAGGATTCGGGATGAGTCCTGATGTGATTTGCAGGCTCCGGATGAGCCACGTATGACTGTGAGTTGATGAGACAGGTATTCTGACCACAGTTGGTTTGGTCATGAAAACGTGTTGGTGTGCCTTCATCTACGGATGGGCATGTGATGTGCTCGATGGATGTGTTGACTATCCTAAGAGAAAAATTTGTGGTGTTAGGCTTAGTCGACCAGAGTAGACTTGTGACATAAGTGTTAGTGGTGGCCGGGGTTAGTGTGAATCCCGGGAGAACTAGACGTTCTTTCCTATGGACACGTTGATGTATCATTTTGAGAGGTGTGTTTTGGCGAGGTGTTTTTGTGTAGCATAGGGCAAGGATTGTCGATGCTAACTAAACCCTCAGGAGTTTTACTTTTTCCCTACCTGGTTTGGGATCGACCATATTGATCTATGGGTCGAGTATGCTGAGGTCATACTTCTGGAAAGGGCGACTATCAGGAATGGCAAAGGATGATAAACAGAAAGGCCTATTGTGTGTGACGGTGATAGTCAGGAGACTTTGAGATTTCGACCTTGTAGTCGGGTCGGGTGTACGGCTAGTGAGGTAGCCGATATACTAAGCTGAGAGAGTTAAATTTTTTGATAACGTGAGGATCAGTGGAATCCTGTTATTAATGGAACTCCATGGGATTGGAGTAATACTTGACATTTGATCATATGGACTATTGGGGTCCAGCTGTAGTATCATGCTTGGTGTACGATTTGTTGTATCGTATGGATGATGGTACTTGATACTTAGTGACGGTACATGGGTTGTACCAGTGATGTGTCGATTAATGTGTTGGTGATTGGCTTAGTTCCGATACCATTGGTTTTTTGTTGTGAACGTGAACTGGACATTGAACACGATGCACTGGGCAGAGTGATTCTGATGATTTCAGTGATTGTTTGAGCAGGTGCTCTTAGCCATAGTTGGCTAGTGTAACTCTAGTGTTGAGTTGTGTGATCACTGCTAGGCTAGTGTTCAATGTGTTCCAGTTACATCGTCTGATTGAATGAGTTGGTGGTTAGTGTGACCACTAGTTGCTTTGCGAGATGTTATCTTGTCGTGACCTTACCAGCATCTTGGATCGCTGAGGGGGTGACAGTTGTGGATACTGAGATTGGTATTTGTCGCAGGATTGAGTTTGCCCTGCAAGGTGAGATCATGTTGTTGATCTTATGCTACATTGACGGACGTTGTAGTACGATGTGTTGTCACTGATTTGTTGATGATTGGAGCTTTACAAGAGTGGTAAAGCTTAGTGATGACAGATTGTCTAATAGTGTCGGCATTGACTGACAAGTGAGATTTGGTGACTCTCGATGAGAGCGGAGGTCAGGGCACATTAGTGATTAAGAGGAATCGTCAAGCTAAAAGAGTCAGCTTAATGATGACATTGTCAATTTCAGGTGATCAATTTCACTCGAGGTGGTCGAGTGTAGTCAGTACGACGTGAATCTGTGATGTGACGTCTGAGTGCAGACGAGTTCTGCGTTGGCTAGTGGGTGTACAGGTGTACACATGTTGTGAGGCCCATTTGTTTTCCACGAGGTTGATGTGGAATAAGGATAGTTGGAATTTCTGGGACGAAATTCTTTAAGGGGGGGAGGTTGTAATGACCCGTCCCGAGTGTCGGGATTGAATATTAATTAATTATGATTTAGAGTGACTAATCTGGGATTAGTTGAGTGAAATCGGACAAAATGTGCAAAATGACCGTTTTGCCCCTTGCGTGGGCAAAATGTTGACTTTTAGTTCGGGCGGTCAAACAGACTTTGACCGATGACTGTGACGTATTTCGGGACGTCACGAGTTCATAGACAGGTGGCATGTTCGATTCCGACATTCGAGGAAGAAGTTATGACGTTCGGAAGTTGAGGGGTATTTTGGTAATTTGGCTAAAAGGGGCCAAATGTTGACTTTTGACCCGGGAAGTCCAATGGACGAGGGCTAAGGACCATTACGTAGGTCGCGTCGATACGAATCCAATGACAGGCGGCATGCCGAAATCGGAGATTCGACGACGAAGTTATGGTCACGGGAACAGACTTGATTAACTGAACGAACCGAGATTCCGATTAAAATATTATTTTATTATGAATAGTACCCGATGATTGAACACACCTGGATGAGTGAAAAGTGTCACTAATCCCTTAAATTGAGGCTTAAACACAGATCCATGTTTTGGGGTAAACATCATTATGATGTTTTATTATTTTTAATTAATTGTTAATCCTTTTATTTTCCATTAATCCCCTTTGTTCTCTGAACCGTGAACATTTGCAAAACAGAGAAGGGAGAGTCTGAAATTGTCCACCATTTCCCTTCCATTTCTGAGCCAGAGAGTGTGAAACTGAGAGATTTGTGGGATTGAATTAACAGGGAAACACGAGAGATTGTGAGAGAGATGAAAAACTGGAATTCGGATTTTAGAAAGTCTGGAGGGAAATTTGAATTGGAAGCTTTGAGCCTTGTTGATCAAAATGGAGTTCAATTTTAGTCTTCTGGGATTGTCAAGATCAGTTTCATCGAAAAAAGGAAGCAAATTGGTGCCCAATTGACTATGAACAGACAAAACGACAGTAAGCCTGTGTTGAAGCTGAGTCGTGATCATTGAGTGATCAAACGACGCAATTTATGAAGGGAAATTGTTCCTCTTAGTCCATTGAAGCTTCTGGATGAATCAATGTAAGGAAAACGTTTGACATTGACGACTTTCGAAGATGAACAGTGTTCGGGTGTTCTTCGAAAGCTCAGCTTTCATTTGAAGGATTAAGGTAAGGTTTCGTGTAATTGATGTTTCAGAACTCTAATTAGACTTGAATCGAAGCTGACTGAATGTTCAATTGATGAAAACAATGTCGAATTGATCAGAAATTAACTGGGTTGACAAGCGGGTTGCAGGACCCGTTTACATAGGAAACGGGTGAGGACGACGACTACTGTAGCTGGCACGTGGGTTTCACGCGCAGCCACTCACTGCGGCGCGTGAGGGCGCGTATGGCCTAGTTTCAAGGTGAGGTCAACATGACTTTGAATCCTCTCATTGTAAAGAACATTTTGACGCTAGTTTCGAGGAAATCGGATATCATTTCGTTAATGTTCGGTGTGTCCGAAGTTTTGTTTTACGTTTAAAATGCGTATTTAAATTCCGGAAAAATTGGGGAAAATTATATGAAGTATTTTGAGATGTTAGTAACCCTCTATAATGATTTTGGACAGGAGTTGTGATTTCCAGAATTTACGGAAAAACGTGCAGCTCGGAAACGGACCGTTTTGGACGGTGTGTGTGAGTGGACTTTGTTTTCTAACCGTGATGCATGCATATATGATTTAAATGCTTTATTATATGATTTTATATGCTTTGGCATGATTGATGTTTCAATCCGGTGATTTCTCGATTTTATGGATTATTATATTATATTTTGGCACGATTTTCGAGAAATTGTGAAATTGGTTAAAAATGATGTTTTGACTCGGGTTTTGAGTCAGGAAATTGAAAATCAAGTTTAGACTCGGATTATGAGTCATGGATTGAAAAATGATGTATTGACTCGGGAATGAGTCAAGGATTGGTTTCATGGATTTATGTGAAAATGGCAACTGAGGTTACGAACGCGTGGATTTGCGTGAAAAAAATATTTTGGGCGTAAGACCCAAGTGGATAGTGATTTTGACTCGGTTTTGGAGTCACATGTGAATTTGATGAAATTGATGATTTGGTTTGATTTCTGGTGATTTTATTATTATTTTAATCAGTCTTTCGGGCACGTTTTACGAGGAACGTGCAACTTATGTTTTGGGCTAGGCCCGGAGTCTAAAAGATTTCTAAAAGGATATTTTGACTTAGTTGGTGAGTCAACGATGATTTCTGGATTATTTTATTGGTTTAAATGTGATTTTAAAGATTTACGTATAAATGTTATTTTGGGGCTTGAGACCCAGTCGGGAATGATCTTGACTTTGTATGAAGTCAAGATTTGATTGAAATGTTTTGGGATGTAATTCCCGAGATGGTTTTCATTGTGATTGTGAATTGCCCAGATGGTCGGAGCTTGGGGGGGATTACCCAGACAACTGGAGCTTGGGGGATGTGCTTGTAGGATCATGAGTTGATCCTATGGTAAGCCAGCTTCTCGGATATGACTGAGCCTGGATGTACCACTCGGATGGGTCTGAGCCTGGGGATGTGTTCGCCCAGATGTGACTGAGCCCGAGGGTTGAGCCCAGAGATGTCTGATCCCGAGAGTGTGGCTGGATATTGGCCTACGCGTAGTGCAGCACTTGTGAGTAGTGCAGTTGATGGTTTAATTGTGCACTTGTGAGTATTGCATATGTGATTGTGATAGTTTGTGCACTTGTGAGTAGCGCGGATTGATTGGATTGATTTTATTGACTGTGCACTTGTGATTAGTGCTGATTGATGTTGATTGTGATGACGTACCGGTATTGAGTACGGGTTTTTGGTCTTTGTGGCCAGGTGATTATGTTTTCATATGTTTTGGCCTGAGAGCCGGGATTTGATTCTTTATACCATGAACTGATTTGATGAACATGAGTTTTACGGACCATGGGAAAACATGTTTTGATTTTATCGGTCCACTGTTCATACTTGAATGATTTCATACTATTACTCATGTTTTACGATATGCATGCAAGTTTGTGAAAACTGGAGGGTAAGAATGTATTTTGGCAAATGTTTTTATAAGAGGTCATTTTTGTCCACTCACACCTTTTCTGTTTTGTGACACTCCATGCCGTGGTACGACGTTCGGGACTGATCGTGAGGCAGTGGCAGCAGTAGAAATCAGCGCAAACATCCCTTGTCTGGCAAGCACTGAAGGGTAGTTTCGGGCCTTCGGTTGACTTGTCAGACGGGAGCAGGACCGGGCACGGTTTTTGATGTCCAGTTGGGACGGCGTCCTGTCACTTGTCCCATTGCCCAATTAAAATATTTTTTAATTTTCCTCAATTAACCTTAGCCGTCCATCTCCTTCTCAAGGTTGCATCTGCACCCTCCATTCCATTCCATCTGATCCTTCATCACCATCAGCTAACATCTTCATCTTTGGCTTACTTCAAACCCGTGCACCACCATTGTCTTACAAGCTCCACAGCCCTCACACCATGACCCTCATCTGACATTGTGACTGGCTGAGGGAGGCTGAGCGTATGACGGTGAGGCGAGGTTGAGAAGGCAGGGAGGATTCCATGGCGGTGGCCACGACGGAGGAAAAACAGAAAAGCTTTTTTTTATGTTCGAAAATGGAAAACCGATTGTGGTTAGCTGTTGATCGCTTTGGAGGAGTGGATAGAGTTCCTGAGGTCGAGATGACCATGGTGGTGGCCACGACTGAGCTCGTGACGACGAGGTGAGTGAGAAACTCGATATGGCCTTGTTACTGTTCAAAAATGGGAACTTGTAAATTGTTGGTTGATGATTGATCTGGTTGATCAGTAAAGCTTTTGGAGAGTGCGGTGGGTCCGTAGGAGCTGGATTCGAAGAAAATGGTGGTCGGGATCGTGAGCTACGACGATCGAAGGTGGCCGGTTCAAACTAGGGATCGGGAAGGTGTTTTCTTGCCCCTAAACTTACGATTTTATCACATAGATGAATAGGAAATGTTTGGAAGAATATAATGGTAGAAAAAGGATGAAAAATGGACCCAAATTGGAAGAAAACCAGGAGCGCCGACTCGGTTGGACCGAATCGGTCTGAACCGGCTTAACAGAGGAAGATGATGAATAGTACCTCAACGCGTGGGGTATTTTTCGAACATATGTTCAACATGACTTTTAATCTATTCAATGTAACTAACATTTTGGGACTGGTTTCGTGTCGATCGGACATCGTCTCGATATGTTTCGAGGTGTCCGAAGGTTTAGGATTGAGTTTAAAAATAGTTAAAAATTTGGAAAAATTATGGGGCTTTAGTGAGAGATTAATGAAGAGATTAATAACCCTCTAGTATGATTTGGACAGGTTTGGAAGTCTCGGTGATAGTGGTGTGGCCCGGGAAGGCTTATGGCACGCGAATCGAGGCGGCAGCGTAGGACGGTCTGTGAGTGGACTTCATTTTCTAAACGGTGATGCATGCATAACTACTTTATATGTTTTACATACGTGATTTCTATGATGATGACAATTGTTGTATTGGTGGTTCACGTGATTGCAAGTATTTCGAGGTAATTCAGTACTTACACGTATTTCGAGGTTTACGAGTTTATGCTATTGCTATGTGATTGAGAATTCAATAATGGGTCTATGGCATGGTTTTGGTTTTGGAAAGATGAACTCGAGCATGAGGCCTATTTGAATTATGTGATCGGACCAGGGGCCCAGTTGGTTTGCGAACTCGGGCTGAGACCCTTTTGAGTTATGTGATCGGGCCGGGGGCGCAGTGGTTTACAAAATCGGGCATGTGGCCCAATTGAGTTTTATAAATGTGATTTCGGGTCTAGGACCCTAGGTTTCGTAAATGTGATTTCGGGTCGAAAACCCTAAATGGTTTTGTGACGTTTTATGGGAATTTTGGGAAGGGCCCATTGAGATGTTTTGAAATGACTTTGTAAAACTGTTTTCCATATATCATCTTGATACGAGGATATGTGGTGGTCTCCTCCAGGTGTCTGAGACACTGGGGAAGTCACGGTGCATTGCCTACGAGGGGTCATCATACGGAGCTGCCAGACCTTATAGTGACTCAGGAACATGAATGCTATTGTTAGACGTCTGGGACGTCAGACATCTGGGATGTCAGAGATATTAACTCGAAGAGACCCTGGGTAGCACGCGTTGCTTATTACCGTGAGATATGATGTCTAGGACGTCAAGCGTCTGGGACACTAGGCATCTGGGATGCCGAGGATGGTTATGTGGTAAATATGGACTATTGGATCTATGAAAAGGTTTTTCAGTTGGATTTGTGTTTATGGATTTGGGAAGTTGCCCACTTGGTTTGGATTTACGGTATTTTGGGCTAAGGCCCTAATGGCTTATTTGAGTAAATGTTTTGATTACTAATTTCCGTTGCATGCATACTTTTTAGTAAAGGGCATAAATATCTTTATGTAATGTGCTTTTATGAGTTTATTGATTTTCGTCCCTCGTGGTACGCATAGGTCGAAGTTGTGATGTCTCTACGTGGTCAGCTCATTATCAACATGGTAGTAGGATGTCGATTTGATAGTTTTGGGAGTGAATAGTGATTAGAGTGTGATTGGCTTGATACGCCGTGCGTTAGTGTGATTCGACCCAAGTGGGGTTGTTTGTGACGAATTGGTATTGTCGGACCGTTGGTTCGGTCATGTGACATTAGTTTTTGGTACTGCTTGGAGCAGTTGGGTTCGGGGAACCCTATTTGAGTATTGGTCTAAGAATGTGAACCCTAGTGGTGATTGCTAGTGTAAGGGAATGTTGGTACCTCGGAGTTAGCTGATGACTTTAGTGGTGGAACCCCAATTGTTTTGATGGTTGGATTGGATTGACGTCCATACGATGTCAGGACCGCGGGGTCGGTCAGATTGTAGATTTTATTGCAGACAGCAGTTGGGTTCAGAGGAACTCTAGGTTGTGATTGTGGAACTCTAATTTATGATGGATTGACTGTAAAGGTGAACTTTAGTTGTGATTTGATGGACGACTTTTCGAAGTCGAGGTGGTTTGTCGGGTTGAACCCCAGATTGTGACTGGTGGATTGGAACTGGTGCTGTAAAGAGCGGCTGAGGTCGTGGATGACCATGTGGATGACTCTAGTGATTCTAGTCGAAACTATGGAAATTGGTTGGCCCGACATGAAGTGAAATGATGGGATTCGATTCACGAGTACAATTTTGAGATAAAATATGGAATCCCGGGTTAAACAAAAAAAATAGTGTGATGTGTGGATTCGGATCTCGATAGCGATGACTGTTGGTCGACAGTCGTGTGGATATGGCTAGCTATCGAGGGTGATGGATGCGGTGGTGGTAGTTGAGGATCGGGGGACGTTTAGGGAACGTTCATTATCTTACTGTGGATTGTCAGAATGGTGGTACCCATAGTTGTGGGGTACGAGAGAGGCAGAGATCATTTCACCTGAACTGAGATACGAGGTTGTTGCTCGGTATGAGTAAGGACTCAAGGTTGTCTGATTCGTACACTGTGTGCCAGTGGTGGTGATGACGATGAGCCACGAGTTGGGATGTGACTCCGTCGTTATGGGCATATGTTCAGTATCTGAGATTCGATAATGGTTGAGTGATGGACTGGATGGGATCCAGTAGGGATTGTGATGTGTTGGGATAAGTCCCAACAGTTATGAGATGACAAGTGTGAATGGATGAAAGAGGTACAAATGAGACACAAGGAGTAGTGGATGATGCAAGGGACGTCATGGAAATTAGTGGATTCGGGGAGTTATCGTTAACTCCGAAACTTGTGTGGTTGTGTGTTTCTAGTATCATGAGGAAGTGCAAAGAATTCATGGAAATTGGAAGAAACCGAAGAGAATCATTGGTGGTGTTAATGTGGGACTGTGAGATTGCGAATAACATAGAGACCCGAGAGTTGAGCCCACAAGGTTGAGATGTGAGAACGAGATAGTAACGAATTACATCCTTTTGGAGGTGCATAAATGGTTATTAATAGACAGGAGATCTGGGTATTAGATTGATTGCGGACACTTGGTTATCCAAGTGAGTTGATGATTTGGGAAGTCCAGTGGTTGGACTTGACACTTAGTTGGAAGCATACCAATTTTTCCAACATGGTTGGAACTTCATATTCAAGGAGAGTTATGATTGAGGAGGCGAGAGGAGTGTTTGTTTCATCATTGGCAATGGATATTCTGAAGTCACAGAGGGTGATTTCTCATTTTCTGCCTATGGTAGATAATGTCTGTTGTCACCAGTACGTTGAACGTGTATTGGTTGGTAGACCCATGATTGGCTTTGGGTCATTGGACAAGAGAAATTATGTTTGATTCTGGATTAGTGGTGGATGTCGGGACTATCATTGTACCTAGGGAAATATGACGAGGGAGTCGGGATAGGACAAGATGAGCAGAATGATGACGTGGGATGACAAGGATCGGAATGAGGTATTTGGAGAGGACCCACAGTCTCGACATGTCTCGTCATTGACTGATCTGCTTAGATGTGAGGACTAGTTGAGGAGTGTTGTGGCTGGCAGAGGATTCAAGAGGGTGTAAGACCCTATGATCAAATTTCAGGTGGATTGTTAGATAAGTGAGCATATGTGGATCCTAGGTGGATCAGGATTGTGATGTTGTGGAAATTGGGCATTGTGACGATCTAGGATTGTGATGTCTTCGGTCGGGTGACGTGGTGATGGATCTGGCTCGTAATCTTGTTTATCAGGTTAGATGGAGATTATATTGCTCCATCATGAATATTTGGATATGGGGATGTTGGGGCTGAACTTCTTTTTGAAGTTAATCCGGTATGAGACGGTACTTGAGTGAGTTGAGATGTTTACGATTTGGCTTGGTTAATTGACTTTGTGAATGACTGGATATCCGATGGGGTCAGTTTTGGTCGGCCTTAGATGTGTGGACGGTGGGATTGGCTTCCCTATGAAGTCAATCGAATGTAACGTGTTAACTGAATGAGCAGATGATAGAAATTTTACCAAGCACAAAAGATGTACTGGGCAAAAACTCTACGTGTAATAAACTTTGCAAGCGCACAAGAAGTATAGGTAGTATAGATTCAAGCAAAGGTCGATCCCACGAACACTTGCTCAACAATATCCAATTTGTTTAACTCAATTGACTTAAGTGGAGTAATTAAAATGCAATTTGGGGGGGGGGGGGGGGGGGGGGGGGGGGGGGGGGGGGGGGGGGGGGGGGGTTTGTATCCACCTTTACCAATTATAGTTCCGTTAGATTTCCTTGATTAGATTACTCTGCATGTATCTGAATTAAGTGCTCGTGCAGGGGTCCGGCTAAGGTTCACCCCACATATATTATCTTCTTTTAGATTGCATGTTTAAGCGTGACGTGCCCGCCCTTAAACAACTATTACTGATGGTGCGTGATAATGCATAAAACATGAAGAAGATTTAATGACACTACACTATCCCTAGAAAAGCGATGTGTAGACCTAGAAAGTCATGAGTTTAGATTACGAATAAGATTCCCCCTCTTAAACGTGATGCTATAAATTGCAGGGTGAACACAAATATTGAGGTGATCCGTCAAGCAATTGCATCAACAATTATAGGCAAATAAGATAGCTAAGCTTATAAGCATAAATTGAGTTCATGAAGCGCAGTAATCCAACAAATCCAGGCATACATAACAATCATAATCAAGAGCCAGAAATCAAACACGAACTAACATGGCTAGGGCTTCAAGTAACCCTTGCCCTAATTACACTATTCAAATATTATTGAATAAGCGAATAACATAATTAAATGCATAAGAAACATAAAATGGTAAATGAATAAATAAACACAAATACTAAAGAATAGCAAGAAGTAGGAAAAGGGGCTCAAACACTCTTCTTCTCCCAAGCCTCACGTCCTCCTTAGCACAAGCTTGAATCCAAAAGTATAAAAATAATAAAATACGGCTAGACTATGTATATAAATTGAGTATGAACTTTGACAGAGTTTTGGGACTTAGGAAGGTAAATTCGGCCACCCTACAATAAACCCTAATACCCCTATTTATAAGAGAATAAGTAATCATCTTAAAAATAGGAGTTTTTAATTAAATTCTATAAGGAAGAAGCTTCCTAATTAATTAAGAAATCTAATTAAAACATTTCCTACAAGTAAAGGAATTAAAAATAAGAATACAAAAGGAAATATGACTAAAATTCCTATACAATATGGAGAATAAATATGGAAGGAACTTGAAATTAACTTAAAAAAGGAGGAATATCCGGAATTAAAGCTGCAGAGCCTTCCTATGCAATCTTTTTCATTCATAACTTCTTCGTTTCAACTCCGATTTAGGTGAGTCTTTCGCTCAAATTCTCATAATTCCAAGCTCTATTTGATCTACACATTTCTCACAAAATATATTATTTTCTCCAATTGTATAGAATAAAATATTAACAAAACATACGTAAAAGGATATTAAATCATGGATAAAACATGCATAAATTATGACCTATCAAATACCCCCAATCCTATCTTTTGCTAGTCCTTGAGCAAAACACAAAAACAAATGACTCAATCTAGTTAAGATAAGCATTTAAACCTCTAGGTTCACCTAGTAGGAGGAGTTTTGTCTCCTGAGGGTTATAGCGGCACGATACTCACAAACGTTTTACTTAACACAAAGGATGTTAGAAATTATGCGTCACAAGTTAATAAGAATCAAGAATAGAAAACAAATTCACACAAACTAAGAAACATGCTAACCGTGAACTCAAGGTGTCGAGTAATTATACCAATATCTCAAATGATCAAACTAGAAAACAACGTCATCTAAACACCCTAGAAAGATTTCGCTTCAACTCTAATCCTCACTAGGCATCACTCAATACGCTCAAGAATCCTAAGGCTTTCACTCAGAAAGCATATGTGAAGAGTTTATGTAAAGAAAATCAAGTTAATCACATATGGATTTCAATGAAGAACAACACTTTATCTGAAAATATGATCTCACAAAGGAATTGAAATTTAAGAACAGAGATACGTACCTTAATCCTTTGCATAACTATTCACAAGATCAATAGGTCTTCATTCAAGGGTTGTAATGGGGCTAGGTTCGTGGGTTTAGAAAGGAAAGTTGGAATTCAAAAAACCTAAACCGCATCAAGGCATGAGAAGTCATGACTCGGACCTTGAGTCTAGATGAAACTGTGCTTAAGCTCACAAAAATGCTCTAATTGAGGTACTTTGCTCACTTGACTCAACTCAAAGTTCCTTACTTTTTGTTTTGTTTTCTTTTTTTTCACAATTTTTTTCCTTTTTTTTCCTTTTTTTTTTTCATTTCTTTTCTTTTGAATTTGATACACTTTTGTTTATATGAGCTGAGCCAAGATCATGCAATAACTTCCTCACTTTACTGAGTTTTGAACGATCTTTTCCTTCCATCACATAAGTATAAGTAGCACAAAATATCAACATATTTGCTCCTCACCCTAAATCTCATTTGATGCAACCTTGACACAAGTTTAGATTATAGGGTGTAGTCATTATGAACGTTTCAAAACTTGGTTAGGTCATATTGTAGGTGAAGAAAAAAATGGCTAAGTGTTTGGTTTCAAAGGGGTTTAGGGAGCATGCAATGTGGACGGGGGAAAGAAGGGCCTTTAGGAGCTAAAATACACATAGCCTATATCACATCTCATAAACAATTACACACTAAATCAAGAGCATCCAATAGATATGGTTCTTTAAACATCAATGCAAATAGAAAGAGATCATGCAATTATGAACAAAGTGATGAGTGTTTGAGAGTAGAAACAAGTAGATCACTCTGAAAGAAAGGAAATCTAGCTCAAAGATCTCACAATGGTAGTCTTCACTAATTTTCTATGTATGCTCAAATTCAATTGATTTGGTTGCTTAATCACTTGATTATGGTATCATGAAGTGCAAGTGTGAGTTCAATGGCAATGGCAATGATTCTTAGTAAGTACAAGCAATTCTCATGTTCTATACATTCATATTAACATGTTTAGGCATAAAAACTAGCATCACAAAACAAAAAACAGCAAAGAAAATAGAACAAAAAATAAAAAACAACAAGCTAATAAAAGCAGAAACTGAAAAAAAAAAACAGCAAGCATTTCAAAACAAAAACTGAGTTGTGTACCCCTATACTTAAGTCCAATACCCTCAAACCTAAATGAAACATTGTCCTCAATGTTTTGAGCATAAAAGGAAGACAAAATCATGAGTTAGAAGGGGGGGAAACGTCCATATGAAAGAGAGAACAAACCAGGGCAAGGTTGAGCCCCTAGGATGCTTGCGGTCTAAGAGGCACTTGAGGAGCTCCAAACCTGGCCCTCCTTTAGTGGTATCTTGCCTGCAACATAAATGAATTTATTAGTTCTACAAGTAGAAATCCACTTCATAGACTTTAACATTTCAGGTAACAAGTACAATAAAGATTTGAATGTAAGTAAAAATTGCATGATCCCAATAGACAAGTAAGCATAATGATCGAAGTGTGGGGGCCATGGAGGGTCATTGGGTTGCTTTGGCCGTGGCCTTGAGCCTTGGGTGGAGCTGAATGTCTCAAAGGTGCATACCACCAGCTTGATACATCCTTCGTCTTACCTCTTATAAGGACCATTAAACCTGCACAAACCATTAGGCACAACATCAAATTTCTCACCAAAACACCTAAGTTGAGTAAGGAAATTAAATGGTGAAGATAAGGATAAGAAAAGCCCTAGAAAAGTAAGGATAAGAGTTGTTTGAGGAGTTGAGGCAGCAAGGATAGGTGCTACAATTTCAAGGACCTCAAGGGTAGGTGTTGGAATTTCAAAGACCTTTGCCAAAACTTGGTGAAATGCCTGCGAGTTTGGTTCTATTTCATGAACATCAAGAGCATGACCCTAGGTGCATTCATTGGTGTTGTCCGTGGGTGGTAAGGGGACATACACATCATTATCCTCATCATCCCAATCGAGTTCCCAAGAAGTTTAGGTCGAAGGTGCTCTAGTTCCTTGTCCTCTAAGAGGGCTTTCCGGAGTGTTCTTTGAGATCAGACCTCGTTTAGTGCATCCCGAAGTGTTTTTTGAAGTCGGGCAGGCCTATGATCCAAAGAAGGAGGAGTCCAAGGGTAGGGTGATGGTTCACTCCATCCGTGGTGGTATGGCTCCATATAGGGCTGATTGTAAGGCTCAGGCATGTACATGCAATCTTGGGGGTATGCCCATCCCCCTTGATTACTTGGAACCGAAGGAATGTTTACATAGGGCTCGTAAGCCCAACCTTGAGAAGAATAATAGCTATTCCACGATTCCATGGTACCTAGACACGTCACAAAAAAAAGAAAACCAAAAAAATTATATACAAAACAAAAAGAAAAATCACTAAGTCAAAGGAATCAAATAAAATGGACAACGTTGAGGAACAAGTCCCCGGCAACGGCGCCAAAAACATGATAGAAATTTTGCCAAGCACAAAAGAAGTACTAGGTAAAAACTCTACGTGTAATAAACTTTGCAAGCGCACAAGACGTATAGGTAGTATAGATGCAAGCAAAGTCGATCCCACGAAGACTTGCTCAACAATATCCAATTTGTTTAACACAATTGACTTAAGTGGAGTAATTAAAATGCAATTTGGGGGGAGGGGGTGTGTGTTTGTTTTATGAATGAAATAAATTAACTAATAATAACTAAGTCGAGCTAGGGTTTCTATCCACCTTTACCAATTATAGTTCCGTTAGATTTCCTTGATTAGATTACTATGCATGTATCTGAATTAAGTGCCCGTACAGGGGTCCGGCTAAGGTTCACCCTACACATATTATCTTCTCTTAGATTGCATGTTTAAGCGTGGTGTGCCCGCCCTTAAACAACTATTACTGATGGTGCGTGATAATGCATGAAACATGAAGAAGATTTAATGACATTATACTATCCCTAGAAAAGTGATGTGCAGACCTAGGAAGTCATGAGTTTAGATTACGAATAAGATTCCCCCTCTTAAACGTGATGCTATAAATTACAGGGTGAACACAAACATTGAGGTGATCCGTCAAGCAATTACATCGACAATTATACACAAATAAGGTAGCTAAGCTTATAAGCATAAATTGAGTTCATGAAGCGCAGTAATCCAACAAATCCAGGCATACATAACAATCATAATAAAGAGCCAGAAATCAAACACGAACTAACATGGCTAGGGCTTCAAGTAACCCTTGCCCTAATTACACTATTCAAATATTATTGAATAAACGAATAACATAATTAAATGCATAAGAAACATAAAATGGTAAATGAATAAATAAACAAAAATACTAAAGAATAGCAAGAAGTAGGAAAAGGGGCTCAAACACTCTTCTTCTCCCAAGCCTCACGTCCTCCTTAGCACAAGCTTGACTCCAAAAGCATAAAAATAATAAAATACGGCTAGATTACGTATATAAATTGAGTATGAATTTTGACAGAGTTTTGGGACCTAGGAAGGTAAATTCGGCCCCCCTACAATAAACCCTAATGCCCCTATTTATAAGAGAATAAGTAATCCTTTTAAAAATAGGAGTTTTTAATTAAATTCTATAAGGAAAAGGCTTCCTAATTAATTAAGAAATCTAATTAAAACCTTTCCTACAAGTAAAGGAATAAACAATAAGAATACAAAAGGAAATAGGACTAAAATCCCTATACAATATGGAGAATAAATATGGAAGGAACTTGAAATTAACATAAAAAATGAGGAATATCCGGAATTAAAGCTGTAGAGCCTTCCTATGCAATCTTCTTTCCTTCATAACTTCTTCGTTTCAACTCCGATTTAGGTAATTCTTTCACTCAAATTCTCATAATTCCAAGCTCTATTTGATCTACATATTTCCCACAAAATATTTTATTTTCTCCAATTGCATAGAATAAAATATTAACAAAACATACATAAAAGGATATTAAATCATGGATAAAACATGCATAAAGTATGACCTATCATCAGGTAACTGATAGGTTCAGAGTTGGTGCGTCTCGGTAAACGTAGGTGAGTTTGGATGCTGAATGGGCATGAATGGGTATGCCTTGGAAGGCGTGAGTCAGATTGGTACGTGTTGGATTTCATGGTTGGGAGTAGACGTTGTGATGCTGGTCGACTGACCATGGGTCTCAGAATGGATGATGAGTTGGAGTATTTGATCGGTCTTGTACTGGACTAGACAGATGGACTCAAGAATTGAAGCATGATTAGTGACGAGCTTTGTAGTAAGTGGGTTGTTGGATGGATGTACATATAGTGTACGTTATGCGAGGATCGATACTGGATAAGCCGAGTGGTGCCTGATTACGGTACACAGGATGTACCAGTGGCGTGTGGTTGAGCGTGTTGGTAGTCGCCTTAGTTCCGATAACATTGGATTAGTTGAGGACGTGAACTGGACATTGAATACTATGCGCTGGGCATAGTGATTTTGACGGATTCAGTGATTGTATGAGCAGGTGCTTAGAGTCATGGATGGTTAATGGAACCTTAGAGTTGAGATGTCCATTACTGATGGGCAGGTATTCGATGGGGTCTAGTTACACACAGGTCGATTGAGATGTTGGTATACGTATACTCAGGTTGAGTGAGTTGGTGGTTGGTGCAACCACAGGTTGTTTTGCGTGGATTGGCTACTCTGTGATTCTCATTAATGGCAGCATGCTTTATGAGGAAATTTTGGTATGAGGTACCATGGTGCGACTCTAGAGTGAGTCATGGTGTGTTGGTGATTCGAATTGGGACATTGGAGCCGTGAGTGACGGCTGAGCGCGACGTTATGGAACGTGTAATGTTGACATGGTAAAACTCAGTAAATGCATAGAAATTGGGAGATTTGCTAACTCTTGATCTGGGAGAGATGTCAGATTGATTTTCGACTGATAAGTGGTGACAATTTGGCTAAATGTGTCACGTGGATTGATGAGTAGGATTTGGTGACTCCTAGTGGGAGCAGATGTCAGAGTGAATTAGTGATTGAGAGAAACCATTAAGCTGAATGTGTCCGAGTAAAGGTAGAATTGGCAAGCGGTATTAACTCGGATCGTGTGATCAATTTAACTTGAGGTGGTTGAGTATAGTCGATACGAGGTGAGTTCGTGATGGAACGTCGAGGTGCAGACAAGTATTGTTTTGATTAGCAGATGTCATAGTGAATTAGTGATTGAGAGAAACCATTAAGCTGAATGTGTCCGAGTAAAGGTAGAATTGTCAAGCGGTCTTAACTCAAATCGTGTGATCAATTTCACTCGAGGTGGTCGAGTGTTGTCGATACGAGGTGAGTTCATAATGGAACGTCGAGGTGCAGACAAGTATTGTTTTGATTAGTTGGTGTACAAGTGTACATATGGTGTGAGATCTAATTATTCTCCACGAGGTGAATGTAGAATCAGAATGGTTGGAATTTTGAGGACGAATTTTGTTAAGGGGGGAAGGTTGTAACAACCCGTCCCGAGTATCAGGATTAAATATTAATTAATTATGATTTAGAATGACTAATCGGGGATTAGTTGAGAGAAATCGGACGGAATTTTCAAAATGACTGTTTTGCCCCTAGGCGTGGGTAAAATGTTGACTTTTGACCCGGGAGGTCCGATGGTCGAGGGTCGAGGACCGTTACGTAGATCGAGTCGATACAAATCCATAGACAGATGGAACGTTGAAATCGGAGGTCGGACGGAAAAGTTATGGACACGGGAGAGAAGTCGATTAAACGTACGAACCGAGAGTTTGATTAAAATAATAATAAAATACTATAATCTAATTTAAACCTAGAATTAATCTGGACCCTTGGATGAGTGACAAGTGTCACTCATCCCACCCTTACTTTTCCCTAAATGGTGGATCTTGTCCCATTGGCTAATTAAAATATGTTTTAATTTTCCTCAATTAACCTCAGCCGTCCATCTCCTTCTCAAGATTGCATCTGCACCCTCCATTGCATTCCATCTGATCCTTCATCACCATCAGCTAACAACTTCATTTTTGGCTTACTTCGAACCCGTACACCACCATTGTCTTACAAGCTCCATAACCCTCACACCATGACCCTCATTTGACATTGTGACTAGCTGAGGGAGGCTGAGCGTGTGACGGTGAAGCGAGGACGAGAAGGCAGGGAGGATTCCATGGCGGTGGCCACGACGGATGAAAAACAGAAAAGTCTTTTTATGTTCGAAAATGGAAAATTGATTTTGGTTGGTTGTTGATCGTGTTGGAGGAGTAGATGGAGTTCCTGAGGTCGAGATGACTATGGTGGTGACCACGACTGAGCTCGTGACGGCGAGGTGAGTGAGAAACCCTATAAGGCCCTATTACTGTTCAAAAATGGCAACTTGTAAATTTTTGGTTGATGATTGATCTGGTTGATCAGTTAAGCTTTTGGAGAGTGAGGCGAGTCCGTAGGAGCTGGATTCAAAGAAAATGGTGGCTGGGATCGTGAGCGACAACGGTCGAAAGTGGCCGATTCAAACCAGGGATCGGGAAGGTATTTTCTTGCCCCTAAACTCACGATTTTATCACATAGATGAATAGGAAATGTTTGGACGAATATAATGGTATAAATAGGATGAAAAATGAACCGAAATTGGAAGAAAAATAGGAGCACCGGTTTGGTTGAACTGAACCGGTCTGAACCAGCTTAACAGAGGAATACGATGAACAGTACCTCGGAGCGTGGGCTTCACGCGCAGCCGTTTGCGGTGGCTCGTGATGGTGCATGGGACACTTTTGGGACATGTGTTCAACATGACATTTAATCTATTCGATGTAACGAACATTTTGGGACTGGTTTCGTGTCGATTAGACATCATCTCGATATGTTTCGGGGTGTCCGAAGGTTTAGGATCGAGTTTAAAAATAGTTAAAAATTCAAGAAAATTATGGGGCTTTAGTGAGAGGTTAATGAAGAGATTAGTAACCCTCTAGTATAATTTGGACAGGTTTGGAAGTCCCGGTGATAGTGGTGTGGCCCGGGAAGGCTTATGGCACGCGTATCGAGGCGGCAGCGTAGGACGGTCTGTGAGTGGACTTCGTTTTCTAAACTGTGATGCATGCATAACTACTTTATATGTTTTACATACGTGATTTCTATGATGATGATAATTGTTGTACTGGTGGTTCACATGATTGCACGTATTTCGAAGTAATTCAGTACTTACACATATTTCGAGGTTTGCGAGTTTAAGCTATTGCTATGTGATTGAGAATTCAATAATGGGTCTATGGCATGGTTTTGGTTTTGGAAAGATGAACTCGAGCATGAGACCTATTTGAATTATGTGATCGGACCAGGGGCCCAGTTGGTTTGCGAACTCGAGCTGAGACCCTTTTGAGTTATGTGATCGGGTCGGAGGCCTAGTGGTTTACAAAATCGGGCATGAGGCCCAATTGAGTTTTATAATGTGATTTTGGGTATGGGACCCTAGGTTTCATAAATGTGATTTCGGGTCGAGGACCCTAAATTGTTTTGTGATGTTTTATGGGAATTTTGGGCAGGGCCCATTGAGATGTTTTGAAATGACTTTGTAAAACTGTTTTCCATATATCATCTTGATACAAGGATATGTGGTGGTCTCCTCCAGGTGTCTGGGACACTGGGGAAGTCACAGTGCATTGCCTGCGAGGGGTCATTATATGGAGCTACCAGACCGTATAGTGACTCAGGAACATGAATGCTATGATTAGACATCTGGACGTCAGACATCTGGGATGTCAGAGATATTAACCTGGAGAGACCCCGGGTAGCACGCATTGCTTATTACCGTGAGATATGACGTCTGGGACGCTAGGCATCTGGGATGCCG
This sequence comes from Prinsepia uniflora, assembly GCA_032719365.1. Taxonomy (NCBI): domain Eukaryota; kingdom Viridiplantae; phylum Streptophyta; class Magnoliopsida; order Rosales; family Rosaceae; genus Prinsepia; species Prinsepia uniflora. Next base: position 27,824,085 of record CM064865.1, on the reverse strand, counting down.
AGGTTGGTTATGTGGTAAATATGGACTATTGGATCTATGAAAAGGTTTTTCGGTTGAATTTGTGTTTATGGATTTGGGCAGTGGCCCACTTGGTTTGGATTTACGATATTTTGGGATAAGGCCCTAATGGATTATTTGAGTAAATGTTTTGATTACTGATTTCCGATGCATGCATACTTTTTAGTAAAGGGTATAGATATCTTTATGAAATGTGCTTTTATGAATTTATTGATTTTCGTCCACTCACAGTTCTGAATGGTTTTATTGCTCTTTAGGTTGATCACGGATGCGGGCTATAGTCGAGACCGAGACATCGCACTCCTCCACTGATCCTGGCGCGCTCAAGGAGCCCCGTATGGGCTGAGATACGTGTTATCCCTTGTCTGACACTTCGTGTCAGACGGGAGCATGACTCATCCCACGTTAATCCCGGGGGAATTGGGATGGGTCATGCCACGTGTCACCCTCTGGTTATCCTCGTGGCCTAACAGGTTTGACAAGTGAGGGCGTAGCTTGCCATGTCATCATCGTCAACCTCTCACGAGTCGACCCGTTTTCTTGCAATTGCGTCACTCAACCTGCGACCCGGACCCGGAAGTATCTCGGCCGTCCACCCACCATTTTCCTTCATTTTTCTTCCTATTGACTTGTCTTGAGCCTGGGAATCAATCTAGGACCTTAAAACCAGAAGAAATGGTCTAGAAATTACTTATCCATGCTCGACCCATACAACCAATCTTCAAACCACCACCCAGGGCTGCTCAGCCATCCATTCCCGTCTATTTCCAATCCTACGAACTCGTCCAACCTCAAAACACCATCCAAACAATAGAACCGATCCCAAACGTCCTAAAACCAAAATTCAAATTTCAAATAAAAAAGGGTTTCGGGTTTACCGTTTCCCATGGCTTCCTTCACCGTCCACGGGGTCCCTGCCGTTCCTACCACTATCTCTCATCCTCCCTCACTCTCTCTTTCTCTTTCTATCTGGTCCAAAGAATAAGGAAGATGATGGTTATGGGGTGAGTACGGTTTGAGGAAGAAGAAAATGAAAATAAAGATGATGAATGATGCATGTATGTGTATGGGTTTTGGGCCAAAGGATGAGTGACACTTGTCACTCATCTATTGGTCCAGGCCAGATCTTTTGGGCCCACTAAGGACAAACCTAAAGTCAATTATCTCGGTTTTTGTGCAACTATGAATAGTTCTTGAAACCTTCCGTGACCCTTAACTTTCCTATACAATGTTCGATTACGACATGCCGCTTGTCTACAGACTCATATTATCTTGATCTACGTAACCTTCCTCGCTCTTCGTGCATTAGACCTCTCGGGTTAAAAGTCAACATTTTTCCCTTTTAAAGGGCAAAATTGTCATTTTACCCCGATCTTCTACTTATCCTCGATTAGTCCTCAATTAGTCCTTGATAATCCATCATCAATCCTTAATTAATCCGCAAATTCAGGACGAGTCCTTACAATCTCCCCCCTGAAAGAATTTTGTCCTCGAAATTCAAATTGACGTAATTCCACATCCAAATTGCGGAAATCCTATCATATCTTCATCTTGTGGTACCCGTCCAACATCCGTCCACAATGCTCAATCTCAAGTCCCAAATGAGATATCGACACTCATCGATCTCACCTGTCACTCACGCAGGTATACACAGCATCCATTCCGACATGTATTTCTTACCGTCCTGCTAGGCTGACAATCTAGGTTGACAATGCTGCTATACCAAGCTGACATCTTATTCATTTTTTCAGCCTGACGACCCTACTCAGCTAACCATCCAAGCTAACATCTTTTTCAGCATTCACTCATTAGATTCTACTCAACATCTGATATGGAAATCATGCTTCTGATTCTTTTGTACTAGACTGACATCACACGTACTATCTCACAAGACAATCTCTCTGATGTCCAACACATTCATGATACTCAATACATCAATGACACACCATCGTGCCTAGCTGGTAGCTCACGGTTCCACTACGCTTCCCTTGCGCAACTCTGATCTTGACTCACGCTAGAGTCCCAACTGTCATCTCACTTTCAACCGACATCTCACTCATCCTCTCGATACACTCGGGATGCATTCGGACCCCATCGAATACTTGCTCTAGCAGCGATGATCACATACATAATTACAAGGGTTCCTCTAGCCCATCATGGCTCTGAGCTCCATGCTCGTACAATCGCTGAGCCCTCTCAAACCACTCTATACTAGCGCACTGTATTCGATGTCCAGTCCTTGTACTCACTGCACAATCAATATCGGACCCTGTCCGATTATCATACCATGTTCGTTTCAGGCTCAATCTAATGATCGTACCACATTGATCAGATCGCTCAATACTCTACTGTCAAACCATCCGACATGCACTAATCACAGGTGCATCCATAGCACAGCAATCACATAGGCACTCTTAGGCCTGCTCAGGGACTGCACTCACACAACGTCCGAGCACATACCAGTATCAATACATCACATCCTTGTCTATCACATGGTTAACATGCCAATCACGCTTCATCATTGGAACCTATCTGTCTGATTCTCTATTTTGGACAGACCACATAGTAACACATAAGGTCCTTTCTGAGTTCTCTTCGTCACCCGACCAACTCTTGAGACACTCCAAGACTAACCAACTCATGTCTACCAAGACATAGCAATCTTGTAGACATCCTACTCGAGTCATCGGCTATTCGGGTTTTCCTGAATGATACCCAATGTATCATCTACCTGCACATATCTCGAGGAGATTGTAAATCCAACTTTCCTGCCCACACACTATCGTGGCAAAACTCCCACTAACAAACGTCATAAGTAGCCAACCTAGAGCAGTGGTCATGATTCTGCTCACTCAATTGTCATCTCCTACCAGATTGACTTCGAAAGGGAGTAAATGACACTCATCTAGCGTGAGTGAATCCAATCTCAATCATCATGGTTGGTCGTCGCCATCGAACACTATCTCTATCCTCTTGATCATTTTGATGCTCTCAATCCATGGCTAACATGATCCACACTAGCTCTCTCAGCCAACGTACCCTGAGCCATAACACCAACATGGGTCCACCAAATCTAATGCCCACTCATCACATTAGGTGATGGTGTCACCTTCTGTTTTCAACTCACTCAAATCTGGCCCATGACGTCGGTGTTAAGTTCTTACACCCTCCTTGAACCTAAGAGAAAGTGCAACCATGTTGCAAGCATAGAAGTAGAAAATGAGAAATCTCCTTCACCAACCAATAATATCTGTTGATAACTACTGTAGCGACCCTTCCACGATCGTATCACTCCTCGAATCTCCATGAGTGAGAAGAAGTTCACTAGGAACGTTCAGGAGAAGGAAGTATATTTATTAGCTATCTTGTCATAAATAACTCTCGAGGTTCCATCGAACTTCAACAAGAGACATTGATTCCTCATCAGTAACATTCCAAGTCAACTGAATCTCGTCTCCCTCCAAGCTCACTGAGCTAACTAGGGACGTCACAACACGTGTCCCATATCCTGAACGACCATAATGTCGTATCCTTTCGTCCTCCAAGCCGTAACTCACTCAGACCTTATTCCACGTATCCTGGATGCCACTCTGTCTTTAGGTCAAAGCCTCATACGCATCCAATCGGTACCACCGTACCAGTCGGAGTACTATCTCGCATGTCCTACTCTATGGGATTGTATCATGCAACCAACACTCGTGCACACTTGCCAAGGTACGAAAAAACACCTGTTTCTGTTCCAGGTGCAGTACGTGTGTCCAATAGTCCAACCATACTCGAAAGATATTTGTAATCTCAACTGGCCCCCTCGGGATCCTCTTCTTCCTGCTCATCGATCACTCCATCTAGACTAATCTGATCGCTGCTGAGATTCCATCCATTCATCTCGATCGTTGTTGGATTCCATCCAACACATCTCAATCATCTCAGTTGGGTTTACACCAATCATCTCAGTGGAGATAATGTGGCATATCAACACAATCGGCACCGACCAGTTCATCGTCTCTTATCATCGTCTACATCATTGTCTCCTGTGTGTGACGATGATCTCACATACCTCTCAGCAATCCGACGAGACTGACGAATCCTCTCGTCTCAGTCATCACTGGAACGTGAGCATATCGAGACCGATAATTTACGTCCATCGATAACCATGTCTGCCATGAACCTCGTACAGCCTAATCTAAGAAACTCCCCGCTATAGGGACTCTGTACTCGTGCGGGCAACTCACCGCCTATAATAATCACTCCTAACGGTGACCCATCGCTCACTCGGGCATCCGATCCACAAGTACCACTCTCTTGGTAACTTATCCAACTAATCCCAACTCGGTCATCCCCAACCTCGGCTACTCATAGCAGTACATCTATCATGACCAATCATCAGTCACGACTCCGAAAGTCGTCATATTCAGCCCTCCTCGAGGACTACTTGGCCCTACTCGGGGTTACTCGGTCCCTACTCGAATCCAACTCCACTTAAACGTGGCATACTATGCCTAACAAAATCTATCTGGGGTTCATTCCCACTTAACTTTCCTATCCTTAGCCTCACTCTCAGGTTGATGACGGGTTGTTTTCATCGTAAAGACATCACATCCAGAACATGGGTAATCATCACAAGAGCAACTTAGTGCTCTGATACCACTTTGACAAAACCCATCCTAATCCTTTTGGATTATTAGGGGATTTGCCTACTCCCGTCTGACACCACGTGCCAGACAAGGGATAACACATTAACCCGCTTGGGGTTATCTAGAGTACGCAAGGATCTGTGGCAGCATGTGATGTCTCGATCTTTACTACAATCCACATCCACGATCAACCTGAAGGGTATAAAAAACATTAAAAGCTGTGAGTGGACAAAAATAAGCAGTTATCAAAATAATTTATGGAAAATACTTTTATACCCTTCACGTAAAAGCATGCATGCGTCAGAAAACAAGTATTTCAATTACTTTCCAAAAATCAAGACGTAGTGCTTTTCAAATCAAATCGAGTGAAAAATCACATAGGGACTCATGCCAAATAAGATCACGGTGTCAAAATTCGAGTCTTTAAACTCCCGAGTCTTTAAACATGATATCATATTGTCAGTAGCATCAGTCACGATTCTAATCCTAGCAACGCGGGCCCAAAAGTTCAAGGACTGCTCTGATCATGAGCATGTCGCCGTGAACTCATCATTGGCCTCCCTCGGCTGCTCGGCAGCAGGCGCATCGTGACCTCTCCGTACCTCAGAAGCGAGCATTTTCTCCTGAGTGCTCTACGGGGAAACATATTCACAACCGGAAGCCCTCGGAAGCCCTCTAATAAAATCCGAGTCTTTAAACTCAATATCGTAGGGACACAAGCCTGAATATCACCAATAGGATCACAAGCCTGCAATATCATCAAATGGGTCACAAGCCCAAAAACTGTGTCTATCAATACTTCATAATCCCAAGATTCCTCGAATCCTATCAAATCCACAACTGGGTCTCATGCCCGAAATATCTTTCATAAATCTCATAACTGGGTCACAGCTAGATTTATCACATAGTTGACTATACTCTAAGTCAAACCATAAATCAACTGGGTCATACACCCGAAAGATATTTTCAAATTTGAAAACCATTTCAGGCAAAATCGTCATTGACTTCAATCCAAGTCAAGTCTTATCAGCTTAGACTCATGTCCGAATATCAATTTCACGCCTCTCCGTGAAATAATTCAAAACCGATAATAAATCCTCAATTTCATGCCTCTCTGTGAAACCATCAAAATCTCATAAAACACATGCACGTATAAAACTCAGGCTAAGCCAAAATATCATATAAAACGATAAATCTCGAAATACGTGCATACTAACATTTTCTACGAAAATTCCAAATCATCAACACAAGTCATATTTAAAGCATATGAAATCAATGTATCTCAAATCATGTTCATAAAACATATAAAACATTTATGCATGCATCATTTCATAAAATAAAGTCCACTCACAGATCGTCTGTGCTGCGAGTTACGAAACCCACGTCATAAGCCACTCTGAGGCTAATCCATACTCTCCAAGATGACTAGACCTGTCCAAATCATACTCGAAGGTCACTAGCCATCTATACAAGTCTAGATCAAAGACCCTCACACATCCTGGAACCATCAATGTGTCCTGAACATACTTACCGAGGATAAAAACCTCCAAATGACCTATAAAACAAACTCTGATCGACTTGAAACCACCACCATTGGATTCAAAGCGTCGAAACATTTCGAACAAGACTAGTTTCACCTAGAAACTCATGCCCACGAGCCCCCACACGTGGGTCAAAGTTTTGGTCAACGAAAGTCAACGATCAATGCTGATGTCACCAAAGTCAATGCTGATGTCATCATGGTCAACACTGACGTCATCTACTAACATCAGCCTGACAGTTCTAACACCTGTTAGATCTAACAACTATCAGGTCTGACGCCTCCTATGTGGCGCCGCTCTATTGGTCCACGTGTTCTAACAGTACTGACTGGACCTACCACGTCAGCTGCCACGTAAGCCTGATAAGTCCTGACACCATGCCACTTGGCACCACCCGATTGGTCCATGTACTCTGACATGGTGACACGTCGGCTACTGACTGGGCCTGATAGCCTGCCACATGTCACCCTCTAGTTGGCCACCTGGCCGGATAGGTGATTATGTGGCTTGCCATGTCGTCGTCGTCAACCTCTCGCAGGTCGACCAGTTTTCCTTCAATTGGGTCACTCGACTCTCGACCCTGACTTGGCCGTATCTCGACTGTCCACTCACCATTTTCCTCCATTTTTCCTCCTATTGACTCGCCTTGAGCCGAGTAATCGATTTAGGACCATAAAACCAGAAGAAAGGGTTTAGAAATTACCTATCCATGTTTTACCCGTACGGCCAATCTTCGAACCACCATCCAGGGCTACTCAGCCATCCATTCCCGTCTATTTTCGATCCTACGAACTCGTCCAACCTCAGAATACGTGACCTAATCATAAGAACCGTTCCTAAACGTCCTAAAATCCAAATTTGAATTTCAAATTAAAAAGGGTTTCGGGTTTACATTTTCTCGTGACTTCTTCCGCCATCTACGGCGACCTTGCCATTCCTGCCACCGTCTCTCATCCTCTCTCTCTCTCTCTCTCTCTCTCACACACACACACACACACACACACACACACACACACTCTCTCTCTCTCTCTCTCTCTCTCTCTTTCTATCTGGTCTAAAGAATGAAGAAAATGAAAATGAAGATGATGAATTATGCACGTATGTGTATGGATTTTGGGCCCACTAAGGACAAATCAAAAGTCAACTGTCTCGATTTTCATGCAACCATAAATAGTTCTTAAAATTTTTCGTGACCCGTAACTTTTCCGTACGATGTTCGATTTCGACATGCCTCCTGTCTATGGACTCGTATTGTCTCGATCTACGTAAAGGGCATCGGTCCTCGTGCATTGGACTTCCCTTGTCAAAAATCAACTTTTGCCCTTTCTAAGGGCAAAATCGTCATTTTACCCGCTCGTCTTCTAATCCTCGATTTCTCTTCAATTAATCCTTGATAATCCAGCATTAATCCTTAACTAATCCGAAAATTTGGGGCGGGTGCTTACAAGCAGCCCACGAACTAACAACCCTAACATCATGGTAGTGTCTTAAAGAAAAAGTCAAAAACAGAAAAATAATCTCCCTGAACAATAGGGATTTTTCACATTAGTAACTTAGTGATAAGACTAATTCTACTGCTAAAACTAACAATAAAACCTAACTTTAACATTGACTGTTGTTGTCTTCTCAACTCCGCGCGGAGACAAATTGAAAACCATTTTTATTTATTTTCCATATTTTGAGAAAACCCTGGAAATTTTGATTGTTGCAAGTTGCTGCTGTTTTATTCTAAAAGAAAGAGATTTGGAGACGTGAAAATGAGCTAACAAATTTGCCTCTACGTGATGGAAGTATCATAAGCCACCTAACGTACTCTTTATACGAGAGAGCGAGAGAGAGAGAGAGAGAGAGAGAGAGAGAGAGAGAGAGAGAGAGAGAGAGAGAGAGAGAGAGAGAGAGAAAAAAAAAAAAAAAAAAAAAAAAGTGGTAGATGCATGTTGATTCCTTGAAGAGAAGGGGGCAAGATAACAACTATTGTGGCAGCAAGGGAGGAGAACAATAATAGCAGTCAAGTGATTCGTTTCAGCAAGCTTTGGGTTTAGGTTTTTTCAATTCAACGTTTCTTCTCAATTTAACAATTCTCTTGTTGCTTCTAGCACAAACATAGTCTAAGAGCTTTGGGTTTTGTTGATATGCTAGAGTGAATTGAGAAGAAGCTGAAATCTCTATGAAAGTTAAAGACTTGACAGGCGAAGAGGGAGAGAGATACAAGCAAAGAGAGATTGGATGGAGGATTCAAGTTGAAGAAATAAAAGCAAGAAAAAGGAAAATGTGTTTTTGTGCGGATTCCAATTCACCATATTGAGTAAATATTGGTTGAAAACAACATAGGGGCACAACCTTACAAACAATTTGGGTTGAAAACCCCAGATTGTGTTGGAATGTAAGCTGCTAACAGAAGCTAGTAGTGATCAAGCTGCATGTGACCCTAATCAATGCTCTAAGGAAGACTCAAGGACACCTAAACTAAAGCTTCTAGATTGTATTTAACAGCTAGGAATTAGTTATAACATAATGTGAGTGTGTGAGGTGTGTGAATTTTACTTAGGGAGCAAGAAAAATGTAAAAAAAAAAACGTGTGTAGTGATGTCAGATGCATCCTAACCGTTATTATGAATGTGTGTAAAGAGTATGTGATGTAATTCATTCATTCTAATCAAGAAAAAGTAAGAGCTCTCTCTAGAAGTTGAGAGCTAGAACTCTCTCTAGAAGGTAAAAACATCAAGAATTACTTTGAAATCATCTATGTGCATTTTATCAAACATGTGGTGTGCATCTCTGCAACATAATGAAAAGCACCACAAAATTTTCATTGTATTACTCAAATTTATCTATCCAAGTCCTAAATCTAAGCATTCAATTAATATAAACCTATCCTAAACTCAATCGTTTTGAGCTAAAGGTTAGGGTTGAGATACATACCTCATTGTGAAGTTTCCACTGTAAGTGAAGCAAAGTCGTCCTCCTCCTCGATTTATGCTGGGAGTCTGGATTCCAATATGATATCAGAGATCTCTAGTTCATGACCAAAGTGTTGCGGCATGATCTATGAGCTGATTACATACGTGTGAGATCAGGTGTTGCACCCACAATGGCTAGAGTAAGAAATAGTGAGCTAACGACTTCTATATTTGATGGAAACAACTACGAGTTCTAGAGTATTAAAATGTGTACCATACTCACAGCTCAAGACTTGTGGGAGTATATGGATCAAGGATTGAATGCTAATCCCAAAGGTGATGAAAGAGCTGCAGTATCAGTCCATGCAGACTAGATCAGAGATGTTAGATGTAACGACCCGTCCTAAATCTACGGGATTAATTAAGAATTAATTGGGGATTAGTGAGACTAATCAGGAATTAGTCGAGGATTAAAGGATAATTTGGGGAAAATGATAATTTTGACCTTGGAAAGGGTAAAAAGTTAACTTTTAGCTCGGGAGCTCAAATGCACGTGGACTACCGAGGATCATTACGTAGATCGAGATGATACGAGTTCATAGACAAACGGCACATCAAAATTGGACTTCGTACGAAAAAGTTGTGGGTCTATAACGATTTTGAGAACTATTCCTAGTTGCACAAAAATCAAGACGGGTGACTTTTGGTGCATGAACAGTGGAGCCCAAAAGATCTCATGTGGACCAATAGATGAGTGACAACTCATCCATTGATCCACACACACATACATGCATATCATCCCATTTTCATCTTCTTAATTCATTTCATACGAAACACACACACACAAAACAACCCACACCGACACCCACACCCCCTTTTCCTCATCCTTTGCCATTTGAGTGAAATGGAGAATGATAGAGTGAGACTAGACGAATAAGATGGTGGCAATGGTTTGGATAACCGTGGACGGTGGCTGGAAATTCGAGAGGTAAGCTTTTCGGGTTCAAAATTTGAATTCAGTTTCTAGGGTTTTTGGCTATTTTGACAATTGGAGATTGTTCCTAGGGACTGTATGACCTCACAAGGTTCAGAAGGAAGGATTGAGGTGGCAGGAATCACCCAAAAATCGAGGCTAAAGGTTGCTCGAAAATCACCAAGTTTGGAAGGAAATTTCTAGACCTTTTTAGCTAAATTTGAGTCTATAGATCCCTTCCCGAGATCATTGCAATCACATAGGGAGAAAAATGTTGAAACTGGTTGAGAAATGAAGAAGATATGACCGGGTCATGGTCGCGAGTCAAACGACCAGTTACAGTGGTTTGGGTCGACGTAGTTGGAGGTTGACGATCGTGACGTGACAGTCCATGTCATCATCTGTCAGAGTTTCCAGTCCACGTGGCCAATCAAGTGATGCCACATGACCTGTTGTTAGGTCTAGTCAGCATGTTAGGTCTAGTTAGCATGTTAGACACATGGACCAATTGGGTGGTGGCACGTGGCAAGCTGTCAAGCCTGAAATTTTCAGACACGTGAACCAATCAGAGCGTGACACATGGTAGATGTCAAACCTGTCAGGCTGACGGCAGCATGACATCATGATGTCGTCATCCGTTGACCATTAACTGTTGACATCAGCATTGACTTTTGCTGACGTCAGCATTGACTTTTGCTGACGTCAGCATTGACCGTTGACTTTTGTTAACCAGAACTTTGACCGGGGCGTGGGGGCGCGTGGGCACGAATTTTGAGGTGAAATTGATCATGTTCAAAAGGTTTTGACAATCGAAATCCAATGGTGGTGGTTTCAGGTCGATCAGAGGTCTTTTGGTAGGTGATTTAGAGTTTTTTAGCCTCGAGAAGTGTGTATGGGACTAGTTGACCGTACCGGGATTTGTGAGGGTCCATGATATGAACTTGTAGAAGTTGTTAGTGAGCTTTAGGTATGGTTTGGACAGGTCCGGACGTCGTGAAGAGGAAGGATTAAGCTAGGAGTGGCATACGACGTGGGTTTCGGAGCGCGCAACTTGGACTGATGGTGAGTGGACTTTGCTTTCTAAATGATGCATGCATATATGTTTTAATGTTTTACAAACATGGTTTGAAATGCAATGATTGCATAGTGGTTTGAATAATGATTTTGAATTTGATCATGGTTTAAAAATGAATGATTTACGAATTTTCGTGAGAAGGTAGATCGGGCTTGAGACCATATTGAAATGATTCTAGGCTTGTGACCCAGTTGAAAGATAGAAAGACAATGGACTCCGGGAGTGAGTCCATTGGAAACCATGTTTCGGGCCAAGGGCCCTATTGGGGCTTCGGACCCCATTTGACGTGAAATTGGACACCGTTTTTATGTGATTTGTGGAAACTGGTTTGGGCTGAGACCCGGTACAAAATAACTATTTTGGATTTAGGAATCGACAGTTTTGAAAATGTGCTTCCATGGTTTTTAGACCATTCTCCGAGATGATGGATATGGCTCCGATTGGAATGTGTTTTCTTGGAGAGGACCCTATGAGATGATGGATATGACTCTGGTATGAATGTGATTCCCCAGAGAGGACCCTATGAGATAATGGATATGACTCCGGTAGGAATGTGTTTCCCCGGAGAGGACCCGTATGGATATGAATCTGGTAGGGATGTGTTTCTCCGGAGATGGCCTCTAGCAGGAATTTGTTTCCTCGGAGAAGACCCTATGAGATGATGGATATGACTCTGGTAGAAATGTGTTTCCCCGGAGAGAACCCCATGAGAGGATGGATATGACTCCGGTAAGAATGTGTTTCCCTAGAGAGGACCCGTATGGATATGAATTTGGTAGGGATGTGTTTCCCCAGAAAGGGCCTCTGGCAGGAATGTGTTTCCCAGGAGAGGACCCGTATCGATATGACACTAGTAGGGATGTGTTTCCCCAGAGAGGCCACAATGACACTACCTACAAGAGTTTCAGGTTATTGCACTGAGACGTCAATTCAAGGACTTCGAGCGTAGTGTTGCACCTAAACGTCGAGTCGCAGACTCCAGAGCCAAGTGTAGATCGGTGGTGTAAATCTGAGTCGCAAGCATGTCGATATATAAATCGCGACAGTGATAACGATGGATGAATTGACAGTATGAGACCGATGTCAGATACTGACGGATAGAAATGAGTGATTTCCCTGATAGAGACTGATGATCTGACGGACAGGGATGTATGACGAATATGAGAATGGGTTCCGAGGTTTTTGACTAATCAATTGTGTCCAGTTGTTTGTTTTAACCTGTGTTGGTTTTACCTTGAAAGTACTTGTTTTCCGTATGTGTTGTTTTCATTGGAAAGTACTGGTTTTAAATTGGTATGCATTCATGCTTAAGAAGATGAAAACTTTATTTGGTAAAATGGTTTTTAAATAAATGCTTATTTTTGTCCACTCACACATTTTGTCTTTTTTGGCACATTCCAGGTTGATCGCGGATGCAGGCTGTAGTAGAGATTGAGACATCACATGCAGCCACAGATCCTTGCGTACTTTGGATAACCCCGAGCGGGTTATAGTTTTATTCCTTGTCTGACACGTGGTGTCAGACAGGAGCAAGCACATCCCAAGATAATCTAGGGGGATTGGGATGGGTTCTGTCACTAGAGCTCTGGGATACATCCAGACGTATGTTACAGACTGCATCTTCTCTAGAATAACAAATGAGGAGAGGTCCAAATTAACATGGGATCTGTTGAAGAGAGAATACCAATGAGATCAGAAAGTGAGGCCATCAAAACTATAAGGTTTGAGACAAGATTTTAAGTATGTTAGAATGAAATATGATGAATTTCTTGCTACATAATTATCTAGAATATATGCTATTATTGGTCAAATGAGATCCTATGGTGAAGTTATAGAAAAGAAACTAGAATGGGACAAAAAATTCTCATAAGCCTAACTAAACCATATGATTATATTGTATCGATCTTGGAAGAATTTATGGATCTAGGTGAAGTAAAGGTACATGAGATGATTGCATCAATTAATTAAGACTATGACCAGAGGCTAGAGATTCATTCTGTGAACTCTTTAGAGAAGGCACTCTTTAGTATGCATGTTGGATCATCTTCTAACTCAAGCAAGACTAAGAAGAATTTCAAAAGTGGAAATAAACAGTGGAGTAATAAGTCAGATTACCAAGTCAAGAATGGTAACTATGGACAAAAGAAAAGTGAAAAAAAAGGTGAGACTAGTTCCAAACCTACCTTCAAGTTTTGCAGCAAGAAACATTTTGGTAATTGTTGGTTTAAAACTAGAAAATGTTTTAAATGCAATAAAATAGGCACTATTCCAAAGAATGCAGTGTCAAGGAAAATGTTAATATTGCTCAACATGCAAAAGAAGATGGGACTTTTCTTTATGCATGCCATTTAGTGACTACCTCAAAGAATGCAAAAACCTAGTGTCTAAACAGTGGTTGCAGTAACCACATGACTTCAAATGAGTCATCACTAATTGATCTGAATAGAACTCTAAAATCTAGAGTGAAGGTAGGAACATGAGAGTTAGTTGAAACTAGTGGCAAAAACACTCTGGTTATTACAACTCAAAATGGAGACAAGTTGATCAAGGAAGTGATGTTAGTACCATGACTGGATGAGAATCTGTTGAGGGTAGGGCAGATGGTTGAGCATGGGTATAACCTAGTGTTTGAAGGTAGGAAGACTACTATCTATGATCCGGGTCATGGAATAGCATGTGTCTATATGACTAGAAACATATGTTTCCCTCTATCCTTCCAACATGTGTTTCCCTTTATCCTTCCAACATGTGATTCTAATAGCAGGAAGGACCACTGAGGAAGGAAACACTTGGTTGTGACATAGAAGATTTGGCCACTTGAATCATTCTAACTTGACTACACTGGTCACTGATGATATGGTGTTAGGATTGCCTAATATATCTAAGAAAAGAGAATTGTGTGAATGCGCGTTATGGGAAAGCAGCATGTTGAAAACTTTGACAAGGAAAAAACCTAGAGATTAGCTCAGTTACTAGAGCTAATTCAAACAAATGTTTGTGCCCTATGCAGACTGAGACACAATGAGGGAATAAGTATTTCCTAACTTCCAAAGATGACTACTCAATAATATGCTAGGTTTACTTTCTCAGACACAAGTCTGGAGTGTTCAATGCCTTCAAGAAATTCAAGGTAATGGTTGAATTTTGGACTGGAACAAAGATTAAAAAAAAAAGTGAGAAGTGACAGAGGAGGAAAATTTACTTCTCAAGAATTCGTAAGCTATTACGAAGATGAAGGAATTGAAAGACAAATTATCGCAGAAAGAAAGAACAAGACAATTATAGAAATGCCCAAGGCAATGCTTCATGACAAGAAAATGTCTTACATGTTCTAGGCAGAAGTAGTGAAACTGCAGTCTACCTACTCAACAAATGCCTTACTAAAGCTATACATAAGAAAATACCATTTGAGGTGTACAGTGGAAGAAAACCTTAAGTGAAACATATAAGATATTTGGTTCCATTTTCTACGTTCATGTTCCTAATCAACTTAGGCAGAAACTTGATGCATCTGTCACTAAGGGAGTGTTTTTGGGATGTGAAAAAAATCTAGGGTTTATTTTCCATAATCCAAGATGATTGTGGTTTCTAGGAAAGTGACATTCAAGGAGAAAGCAATGTGAAACTAGGAGACTAATGTGGAGCTTAGTGTTCAACTAACACCTAGCATTTACACTAAAGTGGAATCTAATGCTAGTGAACTACTAGAATCAGACCAAAATGTGCAGGACACTCAAGCTAACCTAAATTGTGAGTTTGATTCTAAACCTAGTGCTACCCTGTCAATATAAGGAGTTTGAGTGAAATATATGCTAGGTGTCATGTTGCAATAATAGAACCAAAAAACTATCTAGATGATGACAAGTACAAAGCCTGGTAGAAAGCTATAGAAGCAGAAATTGAAATGATTGAGAAGAATGAAACTTGAAATCTGGTTAAAAGGCCAACATAGAAACTTGTGATAGGTGTGAAGTGGGTCTATAAGACTAAATGGATCAATTCAAAAGCACAAGGATAAATTGGTAACTAAGGGATATACTCAGAAACTAGGGATCAATTTCAATGAGACATTTGCTCCAGTTGCAAGGCTATGCACAATTAGGACCTCAATTGCTCTAACTACACCGATAGAATGAAAACTATTTCAACTGGATATGAAATCAGCTTTCCTCAATGGTGTCCTAGAAGAGGAGGCCAATGTGGATCAACCTGAGGGGTTTGAACTAAAAGGGCAAGAGGAAAAGGTCTACAAGCTAAACAAGGCTCGGATTGAAGCAGGCACCTAGGAACTAGTATGGAGAAATTGACTCCTACATATTGAGTTGCGGTTTCCTAAGAAGCTCAAGTGTGGCTACTTTTTACTTGAAATTCAAGAAAGGTGAAGAAGCCTTGATTGTCTCAATATACGTAGATTATATCATCTATACTGGTGATAGGTGCCTATGATTGAAGAGTTTAAGCTCGAGATGATGGGAAGGTATGAAATGACAGACCTAGGATTGCTATATCATTTTCTGGGTATAGGAGTCCTACAATCTAGAATTGGGTATCTTCATTCACCAAATGAAGTATGCATTTACACTATTGGAGAAGTTTGGACTCAAAGGCTACAAACTTGTGAGTATCTCTCTAGCTACAAATGACAGACTACATGTAACAACCCGTCCCGAGCACCGGGATTAGTAGAGTGATTAAGGTGTGCTTAGGGAGGTTAATTGGTGTTTAGGTGGTCCCGATAGGTCTGGGAGCCTACAATGACGCTTTTGCCCCTGGTTTGGGCAAATAGTTGACTTTTAGTCCGGGTGGTCAATTGGGCGTGGACCAGTGACCAGGACGTAGTTTAGGACGTCACGAATCCATAGCCATGAGGTACGTTTGATTCCGACATCCGAGGAGCAAGTTGTGATGTTCGGAAGGTTGAGGGTATAATTGTAATTTGGGTAAAATTAGGGGGAATAGTTGACTTTTTGCATAATCGGGTTTTGGTATGTTGACCTAGGATGGTTAGGTAGATCTCGTCGTCCTGAGTTTGATGACAGGCGGCACGTATTCATCGGACTTACGAGGCGAGAGATATGGGTCAAGAAAGGTTGTGGCAAAACCGTAAATATGAATTAAGAAGGAGGGTATTTTGGTTTTGTTTTTGCACCTGGGGATTTGTGCAGAGAGAAGAGAAGATGGAAGGCTGAGATTGAACCAGGTGGGAGAGGAGTTGAGAGATTGGTGACATGTGGCGCAGGACTAGAGGGTTCTGGTTGGATCTCGTGTATGCGCGGTCCCAATTATTTGGGTGCAACTGTGTGTGCCGTGCTTGTCTTCGACACAGACAGAGAGAAACGGATAGGGGGAGACTATGAGAAAAGGGGATGGTGATGGTATGTGGTGGTGTGAATTGACGAGTGAGGAGTGACCGGAGAGTGAAGGAGAGCTTGGGAGGAGACAGGGAGGCACGGTGGCCGTGTGTGTGAGAAGAGTGAGCCACGGGAACCAGGGAGGAAACTTAGGGAGGAAAACAGAGACGTTGGGTGGTGGTGCAGCCGTGATCGATCACTCGAGGTCAGCGGAAGTGCTCAGAGGACGGAGGAAGCAGGAGGAGCTACTACCTCACGGCTGAGCTCACGACGGTGACAGGAGGACAGGTAAATCCGCAACACCGTTTCTTTGCTCTGTTTTGTCGTTTGGATTCCGAAGCTAAATCGTGGACCTAGAGGGAGAGTCGAGGGAATTGGAGGTTAAAGTGAGACTCTTGGAGGTCCCAAGAGTCGACTGTGTGTGCTGCCGTGATGGGTGGTGCACGGTGGAGGCGAGACGACGAAGGTGCTCTGTTTTGCCGTGAGATTCAAACGGCGAGCCGTGAAGGTTGGGGCTGAGTCGAAGGTCTAGGAGGGTTGGGTTAGGTTCAGTGAGGCCCTAGGAAGAGTCTGGGACAGTCACCGTGACGGGGGGTGATCGGAATGGCTGAATCGTGAAACAGGGGCTATCGGGCCGTCTGGCTCGAGCTTGAGTCGACGATGTAGGGGATGAGTTGAGTTGGTGGCCGGGCGGCGGAGAAAGGTTCTTGCCGGTCTGAGTTGCAGCCTGGTGCGAACCGGGTTCGATCGAGGAAGACGGTGGTACTGTAGCAGGCGCGTGAAGGCCACGCGCAGCCACTTTGGGCGGCGCGTGGAGGCGCGTACGGCGGCGATGGGGAAAGTGGTCAACAGGGTTTTTGTTCTAACTGTATTGACGAGTCTAATGGAAGTGGTTTCGGGTCCATCAGACGTCGTTAGAGTATAGTTTCGCGAGGGTGACGGTTTAGGGTTCCGGTTCGTTTCGATTAGGAGTCGGGGAATTTTGAGGGAATTTAGGTGAACTTTAGTAGACGTGTTAGTGACGTATTTGACGGTTGTTGCCAGGATCGGGATTTCCCGAGGAAGCTGAGGAACGTGCAGGACGTTCGGGACGCGAGTAGGGCTCAGTACTGTGAGTGGACCCTTTCCTTAAACTCGAACATGCATAACTGTTTTTCTATAAATGTTTTATATATATATCTATATATGATTACATGAATGTTGGATTTATGATGATTTCTACATGGTTGCACGTTTTTTGAGAAATAACGTATTTTGCACGTTTTACGGGAAAAGGGTGATTTTGGGAAAATAAAGCTATGGTTTTTGAGATTACAAACGTTAAATGATTTCTAATGATTTTAAGTGGATTTTGGAACATGATTTTGAGAAAGGGTTGGTTTTGAAATCGAATTTGACAATTGGACTTTGGTTAAAGGTTGAAAGTGGATTCCGGATTTGGGTTCGGAATGACGGTTCTAAACGCCGGAAGGGCTTCAGACTGGGGATTTCGGATTCGAGTTTGGATATGGATTTCAAGTGGTTTTCACATGGTTTTGGGATTGGATTTTCTGGATCTGGTTATTGGGTTTAAAGACCCGGATATTGATTGACGGGGGACGGGCCCGGATTGAGTTTAAAGACTCGGGAGTTTAAAGACTCGGATATATTGATATTTCCCCCGTAGGCCTATTGAGTTTAAAGACTCGGTAGTTTAAAGACTCGGATATTATTGAGGCCTGTTGAGTTTAAAGACTCGGGAGTTTAAAGACTCGGATAGGTCCAGCAGGTTTGATCGGAAAATGATAATTTGAAGTTCATGGTTTCTGTTACGATTTTATGATTCCTATGCTATGACTTCAATAACTGTCTTATAGTATTTCTGTTTCTTATGATGTTTTCTGAGTATTGCATCCTACTGTTTTGATAACTGGGTTATGCATGTGGTTTCAAAACGGAGGGTTAAACTCGGTTTTCTGATAAATGGTTTTAGAACTTTTCTTTTCTTATGGTCCACTCACATCTTCTGTTTTAAATTGCCCTCCAGGTCATGGAGATAGCGTGGGGTCTTGACGTCGAGGCTGCGTCTGAGGCATAGAGTTCCCGGAGTGTTACATTGTCTTCCGCGTACGTGTAAAATAATCGGTTTTAGTTGTTGTACTTGTACTATACTTCGAGATATTGTATTGAGTATTTTCTCCTGCGTCTGACTAGTTACGGTCGGGGTGTCAGACGGGAGCAGGATTTACCTCGGGTTTCGGGGTGAAACCGGGGTGGGTCCTGACACTACAGAAGGTTGATGGCAGTGAAGTTGCTGATGAACAGCTCTACAAACAGATTGTGGTGTTGTACCTTACTGCCATAAGACCTGAAATAATGTATACTTCTACTCTGTTATCTAGATTTATGCATAATCCTACCAAGAAACATCTTGGAACAATAAAAAGGGTGCTAAGGTATGAGCAAGGTACTTTAGACTAGGGCCTAGAATACAAGAAAGGACAATATGCTACCCTAATTGGCTTATATGATAATGATTGGGGAGATTCAAAAGATGATAGAAAAAACACTTTAGAATATGACTTTACTTTTGTGAGTTGGATATTCTCTTGGGCTTCTGTCAAATAAAGTAGTGTTTCACTTTATACTGCAGAAGCAGATGTAGTGCAGCTGAGGCCACAACATAGGCTGCTTGGCTCAAATTTGTACTACAGGACTTTGGTGAAGAGAAATTAGAGTCTACTGCTGCAATGTGACAACATATCTTCCATTGTAATGGTTAAGAACCTTACTTTTTACCAAAGGACTAAGCATATTAGTAGAAAGTTCCATTACATCAGAGATGCAATTCAAAACGTTGAGATTCTATTACACTACTGCAAATCCAAGGAATAGATTGCTGACATATTTACCAAGACTATTCTTTAAAGTTAGGTTTAACTACCAAAAGTATTTGCTAGGGGTTAAGCCAATAAGCAGTATAAGAGGGAGTGTTGGAATGTAAGCTGTCAACATAAGGCAACAGTAATCAAGCTGCAAGTGTAGCTGATCAAAACTCTAAGGAATACTCAAGGACACCTGGACTAAAGTTTCTAGATTGTATTTGATAGCTAGGAATTAGTTATAACAGAATGTGAGTATGTGAGGTGTGTGAGTTTTACTTAGAGAGAGAGAGAAAATTGTAAAAAACGTGTGTAGTGATGTCACATGCATCCTAACCGTTTCTATGAGTGTGTGTAAAAAATGTGTGATGTAATTCATTCATTCTAATTAAGAAAAAATAAGAACTCTCTCTAGAAGGTAAGAGCATCAAGAATTTCTTAGAAATCATCTATGTGCTTTTTATCAAACACGTGATGTGCATCTCTACAACATAGTGTAGAGCACCACAAAATTCTCATTGTAATACTCAAATTCCTCATTGTAATACTCAAATTCCTCTTCAATTCAAGTCCTAAATCTAAGCATTCAATCAATCTAAACCTATCCTAAACCCAATCATTTTCAGCTAAACGTTAAGGTTCAGATACATACCTCATTGTGAAGCTTCCACTACAAGTGAAGCAAAGTCGTCCTCTTCCTCAATTAGTACTAGGTGTCTGGATTCCAATAAATTGTTCATCTTCTTGTTCTTTAATTTTTTTAAATGTTTAGTTTTAATATTTTTCCATGATTTAAACATCCAATCCCACTTTAAACACCGTTTCTAACAAAGTCTAACATTTTGAGCAACAGAACTAACATAAAGGGGTTCTGGTAGCACACTACAACGATTTGGTGTTCGGGGAGTAAAGTGAGACTTAATGTCCGGTTCAGGGTTCATCGTTTTACTTGATATGATTTTCTGATCACATGGATTTTCTCCATCTTCCTATTTCATTAGTAAATCATCAATTACGTTAAGGTCATTCTTGACATTCATTACAAATTTTTACCTATTTTATTTTTTATTAATAATAGGTCGTTAATTAAACATTATTTTATATTATTTTATACCCTTTATACTTGAATTTTATTATTAAAATAATAAATAATTAGATAAAATAACATATCTTGTAATTTTTCTGTTTAAATAAATAAAGTTTGTAATTTGGAGCATTTTGGCGAAAGAATCGTCCCGATCGGAATTATAACGAAAAAATTATGGACGAAATTCGATTGAATTATATATATATATATTATTATTAATTTTGTAAGCCGAAATTCATAATTAATTTGAGCCCATTTTGTTTATTGTGCAACCCAGAAAAGATTGTGCCCTGCCCAAAACCCATCTTAGCCCAGACGCCGGGCCTATTCCAAATGAACTCAGCCCAGAAGGCCCAGGCCCAAGTCACAGTTCCACCCAGCCCATCAGAGCCGTCGATCAGCGGCTGCCAAGCCCCTTTCACAGACTTCGGCGCGCGCTTCCCGAATCACACGGCCTTTTTCATTACGCGTGCGCCAAGTCTCCTCTGTCAGCCCAGCAGACCCCTACCAACTCCACCTGCTTCCTGCTGCTACAGTCCACCGAAATAATTGTCCTTTTTTCTGCAGCTGCTCACCAAACCTTCAACTGCTCCATTTGTAGCAGTTTTTCAGTCTTTTTTTTTTTTGAAAAATCAGCCCTAAACCATCCCTAAAATCATCATAAGTCATCATTGTTCATCATTTCATTTTTATTTATTTTTTATTAATTTTTATTTAATTTTGGTAGCTTTTTCTCCCTATAAATAGAGGTGCATTTCACTTGTTTAGGGGTCCCATTTTTCCCATTTCTTCCATTCTCTTAGTTCATTTTAGTTCTTAGTTTAGTTTTTTTCTCTCTTTTGAGATACATTTTTGGGGACCATTTTAACTTCTTGTAGATTTTCTATTTAATTAGTTTCCTTTTAATTCTTATTCTTAATTTATGTTATTTTTTATATTAGTTCTTAATTTCATTTCTTATTTACTTTGTTCTTGTAATTTTTCTTTGAGATCTTTTAAACACATTTTTATGCTTTCCTTAAGAAATACCTAGACCGAGTATTTCCGAAATAATTCTAGAATTTAAGTCCGAATTCTTATGTTTTATCCTCCATCTTTATAAGGTTCCAACCGTTATTCGGTGTTCCTTATGAATAGCATTTCATTGTTTACATCCACTTTCGGAATCACAAGCTATTCTTGCGTTCCGAAAGTGTAACTTTATTTCCCTTACTTAAATTCTTGTTATTGTTTCGGTTTACTTATATTTCAATATATGTGTTAGTATTTTCTTTCTAACATTTGTAAATGTGAATACAATCTACATGTGTTTTACTTTTTGAATTTCATTTACTTCATATGTTTTAGCGTTTAACCTTCAATTTAACGCTAAGTGTTTATGACTGCTGTTCGGTGCATTTATAATATTGAAAAATGTATGCATGGATTTGAGATGATTAAGGTAGGATTTCGTGATTGGTTCAATATGAGCATGATATTAGAGTGTTGGTAAAAATATGTGTTTGAAGAAAGTTCACTTGCACAAAAGTTAAAGTAGAAGTAGAATTAAATTCTTAATTATTTTTACTTGTTTTCTTTATTCTATGATTACAATCTTTCAAACCCCCCATTTAATTCTTTATTCTTTTATTCATTTATTCATTTATTCTTTATTTCATTAATTCATTAATTCTTTTATTCTTTTATTCTTTAATTCATTTATTCTTTTATTCTTTATTATTTAATTATTTAATTCTTAAATTCTTTATTCTTTTATTCATTATTCTTCCTCACTAACATATTATTAATGTTCCCTAATTTCTCCGGTTAAGAACGATTCTTATTTACCAATACTAAATTTACACAAAAATGGTTTAAATTGCATAACACCCGAATTACATATTTAATTTAATGCGCAATTTGGGCTTTATCAATTAAGTGATTAATTATTTTAATTTAGCTAGTATTTTTAAATTAGTGCATTTAATAAACTATAAGGGGATTACATTTATATTTACGTTAAGTTTAATTAATTATACTTTTATTGCTTGTTTAAATATATTGATTTGAAAAAGTAGCTAAATCAAAATAATAAAAAATAACATGGGAACAAGAGCTGACAGGTGATGCTGAAGAAACGAAAAATTTAATAGAACAAGGGAACACTAAATTAATTAATACTGGGATGCTGAAGCAATTGATAATTACATAGCTGAAGCAATTGATAATTACATAGTGTTAATTAAACAGCAAATAAGTTGTACAAAGTTCAATAACATGAGTTGTACGTATTTAATTAATATAAAAAATATCATTAACTTAATTGATGATTTAATTATAGAAATATGTAGATAAAGTAAATTGATGTAATCTTAAAATCACATGGAGTAAATTGATGAAATTGAAATCTAATGGTCTAATATGATGTTGACTCCTAAACATTGGGGTATAAAATGATAATTTCATAATATATAATAGTTAATTAGGGTATAATTTTTTTAATAATGATATTAGGATGGGGGTTTACAATATCAACCTCGTCATTTACGAGCGGACACCGGCTAATGCATAGGGCTGGGATGTGCTCCATCCCATCCGCAATTGATGAGACAAAGGAAATTTTATGTAATGTTAGTTTATATAACCCAATTGGTTAATTTATTCTACACTTAAATAAGAGAGATGATGATAATTTTGGAGATCGTATAATATTTATCCACGTAAAAGATGAACTTATTACAATTCAAGTGTTTTATATTGTATTTTATTCCATTATTCTTTGTCGTTCTTTTGCATAATATATATATTTTTACTAGATGTGCTTTTTTAATTAATAAAATTCATTTAATACCGTTGAAATTTAGGGAAAAAATTCACTCTAAAATTTAGCTTCCTCATTTTTAATTTTTAAGTTTGTGAAATACCACTAGATCATAGTTGTAAGCCATTTACAACATATAATGAAAAGCATATAATCCAAATATCATTACGAACATCATTTATACTAAGAATTAGACCACACACAAAAAATAATTTAACAAAGAATTCGATGCGAGAAAGTTTGGTCGCCGAAAAAAACAAATTAACAGTAAATGGGGAAGGGAAAAAAAGGTAGACCACGTCCATTTTTCAATTGATAAAGGTATGGGATGAGTTTGGCTGATGCTAAGTTTTGATTCGTTTCAAAAAGAAAATTCAAGAAATAACCAAACAAAAATATCTCCTTTTAAAATAAACATATAAAACAAAAGAAATATATTTGGTGTAAAAAAAACGTGGACCACATCAATTTTTTTAAGGTAATAATTGCATCTTATTCCAATGGTACGTTTAATTATCATTGTACATATCATAATTGAAACAATTCAATTTCTAAATCATCATTTTAAGTTCACTTATATAAAAAACTAATGAAATTAGAGATTATTTAGTCATTTATTTGCATCTACTAAATTCTAAATGGATGTTATCCTAGTTATCAAAATCATTAATTATTTGATACATCTAAATGTCTCAAATATTTTTGATTTTTTTTTGTAAAGATTTATCTTAAAATAATAATAAGAAAATAAATAATGATGTATATATATAATTCTTTAAATCGGAAGGGATAACAAATGATAGGATGCAAGTATCTACAAAGGCATGGCATGAATGCTAAATTTTGATTTGTTTCGAAAAGAAATTGAAAGAAATAATCAAATAGAATATCTCCTTTCAAATAAAAATAAAAACCAAACAAAAAAATATTGTGTAAAAAATAAAAGGGAAATTGACAAAATTAGGTGGTTTGACAAAAATTTATTAAAAAATAGGGAGTCCTAAAATACTTTTACAAATCTAAATACTATATTAACCTTATAGTAACCTTATAGTTAAATTTTACAATTGAACACTACCAAGAAAAAACCCTAGACCCCAAATATCTCCCACCTTGTTCTTCCCCAATTCTTCAAATCACGAGAGCCCAAATACTCACCGAGAACGAAATCCTCATCTTCTTCTCCAAATCGCGACAACTTTCTTCTCTTTCATTCTGTTTCGTCATTGTAGCAACCTAATAGCCACTACAAAAGAAATTACGAACACCTTCTTCTTCAAATCGCGAACACCATCTTCTCCAAATCGCGAACACCATCTTCTCCAAATCGTGACCACTTGCTTCTCTAAATTGCGACCACTTTCTTCTCCAAATTGCGACCACTTGCTTCTCTAAATTGCGACCACTTTCTTCTCCAAATCGCGTCCACCATCTCCTCCATTCTTTTTTGTCAACGCAACAACCAACTACCCAGCAAGAAAGAAATTGTGACTAGTGAGTATATTTGTTTTTGAATATGAGCTTCATTATAACATTGAAATCTCGGCTGGGTTCTTGAAATTTAGAAATTTTTATAATTAGGTAAAGTTCTCCTTATGTATCAGCATTTGCATTTATGCAATTGCATGTTTAATGACATATGAGGACACAAGAAGATTATGAAGGCACTATCACTTACTCCACGAGAAAACATACAAATATCAATGAATAGACTATGAGGACAATATCTGACAGGACCCATCCCAATCCCCCCGGGATTAGTGCGGGATGACCCTGCTCCCGTCTGACACGAAGTGTCAGACAAGGGATATTTTCGTCCTTTGCCCTCCCGGGCTATCAGAGTACGCCAGGATCCGGAGGAGGCATGTGATATCTCGGTCTCTGCTACAGCCCACATCCGATGTCAACCTGAAGGGTAGTCAAAACATTAAAAACTGTGAGTGGACAAAACAAAAGTTTATAAAAACATTTAATAAGGAAGACATTTGTACCCTCCACTAAAAAGCATGCATGCATTCGAAAACCATTTATCCAAAACAAACCATATGTGGGACTAAGCTCAAAGCAGATATAAACTAAGGTCGAAAGGACCACAATAAAAACGACCATACGGCCACTGCCCAAATCCTGTGCACACCTGTACACACCACATATCATATATCATATATCCATCACATACATATATATAAGTCACACAACCAATCCTGTCACGGTATCCAAAGTCACGCGCGCGCTACCCGGGTCTCAATCCGAGTCATCTCAAAGTCAAGGTCAATGTCCGCAGACCACTGACCCTACCCGAGGTAATAGTAACCATAGCCTTCCTGAGAGTAAGGAACCCAACTGGGGGGTGACTCCACTCAGTCGGTGCTCCGTGACTACTCCGGGGTCCAATCATAAGCCCATCACGTCGGAGTCACATCCCGACTCGTAACTCACCGTCATCACAATCACCGGCACCAGCACCAGCACTAGTACCAGTACACCACCTATCAGCATCAGCACAAAGTGTGCCAATCAGACAACTCTGGATCTCCGCTCGTACCGAGCGATGATCCCGTACCTCTGCTCGTATAGGAGAAACTCTGCCTCCCTCGTACCCGACAACTCTGGGTACAGTCACCCTGACAGCTCATGCGAGAAAAGGAAAACGTTCCCCGAACGTCCCCGATCCCCAACAATCGTAACTATAACCACTCTCGGTAGTAGCGCCTGCCCCACACTCGTGCAGACCTAACTACCAAGCACCGCTATCGAGACCCCGCATCCAACGGAATCACTCGCCCGTACCAAATACTCCATATCCCCGCTCCGGGATTCCATCGACAAGTACCAACCCTGGTAACTTGTCCAACAGTCTCTATCCTGTCGTAACTCGACTAAACCATTGTCGTCTACCAGGTCATCCACAACTTTAGTTGCACCAAACCACAACTAAGTAGCACGACACCCTACTAGGTCTATCTGATAAGTACAACCTCGACTGCGAAGTGCAGTCCCCACACAAGCTGACATAACTAGACCGACTAACGAATCCAAATCCGAATAGTCGTCAAAGTCACACCACTCGCCAACTTGCCTTTCCAAACCATACACATCCTACCAACCAACAATCCACCCAGGATTCCTCGACTCCGGCTGCTAACTGCCGACTGCAGTAAATCCATTTAACCCAACCCAAGTCCGACCATCGAGTGGTCGCAACTCCAAACCAGTCGTCGGAACCGATCCTACGACATCGTGCAAGACGATCCCAACTAACCGTCTCACGGTCAAAACTCGAAAATACTGTTTATCCCTTTGTAGGGTCCCACACTGTCATCCACGACAGAACTACGGCAACCCCGGCATCGAATGCCGAACCAAGGCATGCCAATCCTACTAACTATCGTACCGGCACCCCAACAATCAGGTTGACCACGGACTGCAGCCCAATGAGATATCACATCCTCGACCTGCGTACATACTCCAAGAGCTACACGGTTGCTCGAATAGAGACAACCCCGCTCTGATACCACGTTGACAGGACCCATCCCAATCCCCCCGGGATTAGTGCGGGATGACCCTGCTCCCGTCTGACACGAAGTGTCAGACAAGGGATATTTTCGTCCTTTGCCCTCCCGGGCTATCAGAGTACGCCAGGATCCGGAGGAGGCATGTGATATCTCGGTCTCTGCTACAGCCCACATCCGATGTCAACCTGAAGGGCAGTCAAAACATTAAAAACTGTGA
Organism: Prinsepia uniflora; assembly: GCA_032719365.1. NCBI lineage: Eukaryota > Viridiplantae > Streptophyta > Magnoliopsida > Rosales > Rosaceae > Prinsepia > Prinsepia uniflora. The sequence continues at coordinate 27,797,113 of CM064865.1, read as the reverse complement.
GTGGACAAAACAAAAGTTTATAAAAACATTTAATAAGGAAGACATTTGTACCCTCCACTAAAAAGCATGCATGCATTCGAAAACCATTTATCCAAAACAAACCATATGTGGGACTAAGCCCAAAGCAGATATAAACTAAGGTCGAAAGGACCACAATAAAAACGACCATACGGCCACTGCCCAAATCCTGTGCACACCTGTACACACCACATATCATATATCATATATCCATCACATACATATATATAAGTCACACAACCAATCCTGTCACGGTATCCAAAGCCACGCGCGCGCTACCCGGGTCTCAATCCGAGTCATCTCAAAGTCAAGGTCAATGTCCGCAGACCACTGACCCTACCCGAGGTAATAGTAACCATAGCCTTCCTGAGAGTAAGGAACCCAACTGGGGGGTGACTCCACTCAGTCGGTGCTCCGTGACTACTCCGGGGTCCACCCAGGCCAACGATCCTCCCCGGAGGAGATAATAGAAGTAAAGGAAGGTAGACGAACATATATATACGTAACATAACCATTCAGGACCGGTTCCCCTGAACCGTCATGATCCATAATATCCATAATCAGGTAACATGTCGGTTCCCATAAACCGTCATGTACCGTAATAACATAACAAGGGTTCATGCTGATTCCCATAAACCATCATGAACCTGGGAATCCATTTAAGGTTCCCTGACCTGAAATCAAAACCGTAAAGTGACTGGGTCTCGTACCCGAACATAAGACATCAGTTGGACACTGTGCCCGATATCTGAGGTCATATGCCCGAGACAAAACCAAATGGGTCTCATACCCGAGTTTATCCTTTTGAAATCCAAATCCAGTTCATTTAAATCAATAAAGAAATACAGACCCGAAACCTCGAAATACGTGCTTATACGTAACCACATACAAATGCACCCATGGCATCATCAAACAAGTAAATAAACATATAATAAACATTTATGCATGCACCAATTTAGAAAACAAGGTCCACTCACAGACCGTCCGAGCTGCCGCCTCGATTTGCGTGTCATACGGCTCCCCGAGCCGATCACCATCACCGGGACTCCCAAACCTGTCCAAATCGTAATAGAAGGTTACTAACTACTTAATTAACCTCCTGCCAAAGCCCCGTAATTTTTCCGTATTTTTAACTATTTTTAATCCCGAACCTAAACCTTCCGATGCCCCGAAACATATCGAGACGGTGTCCGATCGACACGAAACCAGTCCCAAAATGTTCGTTACATCGAATAGATGATTTCGTATGTTGAAACCTTCCCCAGATTCCCCGCCACGCGCCCTCACGCGCCGCCTGAAGTGACTGCGCGTGGGCTTCACGCGCCGCTACAGTACCTGCTGACGTCATCGCTGACGTCAGCATGACGTCATCTGACAGCTGTCAGGTCTGACATGTCAGACTCTGACAGGTGCCACGTGTCAAGCTCCCATTGGTCCACGTCACTGTGCTGTCAGTGCCACGTGGCAGTCTGACATGTGCCACGTGTCATCACGACACTAATCCACGTCAGTGCCACGTGTCATCACGGCACTGGTCCACGTCAGTGCCACGTGTCAGCCCCTGATTGGGCCACGTCATAGACATGTCAGTGCTGACTGTGCACTGACATGTGACACGTGTCGGCTGATGAGTGGTCCACGTCACCTGACAACCTGACAGGTGCCACGTCATCATGCCACGTCACCACCTTCAACCGCTCGACGGGTCGACCCGAACCCTGCAACCGGGTCGCCGTGACCCGCGACTTGACCCGGCCGGTTCTCCGCCGTCCGACCACCAAAATGCTTCCCGTTTGTCCCATTTTCATCCTCTAATCCTAACCTAGGGTTCTACGACATTAAAATGGAAGGAAAACACCGAAAACCATACCTTCGAGCTTGGCCATGGCGGCCGTGCATTCCTCCGCCGTTCACGGCTGTTCCAGGCCGCTCTAACCTTCGAAAACATTCCCATTTCTCTCCTAGGTCCCCCAGAAGCACAACCCAATCATTAGTTTCAATTAAAACCTAACAAAAACAAAACTTGGATTTTTAAATATTTTCACCTCACGGGTCGAGCTCCTCCGCCGTGTCCTCCGTCGTCCGTCGCCGTGACTCGCCGTCCCAGCCTCTCTGTCCTTCCCTCCCGTCACTCACGGTCACACCCAAGCAATGAATGGTGATGGTGTGTTTGTGTTTCGGTTTTTGGAAGAAAATGGAGAAAATGGAGGATTTTGGGTTATGGGGTTTCGGGTGTGTGTGAAGAATGAAGGGGATGAATCAGATGAGAGAATGAGGGATGAAGGGTGAGGATTAAAAGGTAGGGTTGAAATGGATGGTTAGGATTAATAGTTGTTAGGTTAAATTATAAAATAATTAAAATAATAATATTTAATTATTTAGATCCACATTTTGGGGGATCAAAGCAATGGGATGAGTGACACTTGTCACTCATCCATGGGGCCCACCAAAATATCCACCCAATCAGATCTCGCCAAAATGTCCCCGTCTCGAAGTTCGTGCATAGTGAAATCGAACTTCCGTGACCCATAACTCTCCCGTTCGAAGTCCGATTTCAGTGTGCCGCCTGCCTATGGATTCGTATCGTCCTTATCTACGTAACGGTCTTCGGCCCTCGGCCATCGGACCTCCCGGTCAAAAAGTCAACTTTTGACCCCTATTCACCAAAATTACCAAAATGCCCCTAAACTTCCGAACGTCATAACTTCTTCCTCGAACGTCGGAATTGAACGTGCCACCTGTCTATGAACTCGTGACGTCACGAACTACGTCACGGTCATCGGTCAAAGTCCATTTGACTGCCCGATTAAAAAGTCAACATTTTGCCACCATCAGGGGCAAAACGGTCATTTCGCACCGTTCGTCCGATTTCGCTCTACTAATCACGAATTAGCCTCACTAATCGTGATTAGTCACTAATCTAATCTAGGAAGTTGGGACGGGTCGTTACAATATCGGACTTTGAGGACAACAAGTACCATCCTCTGATAAAAATCTATGACAAAACATACAAATATCAATAAGTACTTCAATCGTAGTGATTCAGTAGGATTGTTTGGCTATGTAATAAGGCGAACATGGTTTATAAGCATAGTAAATGTTGTAGCCCTTGATACTATAATGTCTTTCATATCACCCCTTCATACATGTACTTTTTTCCATACCTTGACAATTTACCGTTGAAACAAATCACAATTGCAACCGATTCCATTCTAGAAATTTCATACACTATTATTTATTACATTCAAGTTAAACTTCACTATAATATTATAAGTAAACTGTATTACTGTTGGGGCACTATAAGACTACTGGACTATAGAGGCACTATCAGACTACTGGACTATAGGGGCACTATCAGACTACTGGACTATAGGGACACTATAGAACTATCAGACTACATGGATACTATCAGACTAGATCTATTTTTATTTCAGATCTCTAGATCCGAAAATGGCTTATATATATGGCCTTCAACCCAACTTCATTTTCCCAGCCTCACACATGTAAATTAAACTTACTCACTCTCCAGTTGGTTATTTGTTTTAATTTTTGGATTATCCAACGCATATTTTAACAAATTCATCAACACACAAAACACCCAAAATAGTAATTATGGCACAAATTAGAGATATAATAATGATGAGAAATTAGAGATTAACTGATGATGAGCGAGAATGATGAGAAGATGGAAGCAATGATATGATGAGGGGCGTGAAAGATTACAAGTAGGAACATAAGTTCGAACATGAAGTCTTTGTTCTCTCTTGGAAAAAGCTCAAGATGATGAGCAAATGAAGATGAAAGGTTGTTCGCAATAGATGAGCAAAATAAAATCTTGGTTCTCTTTAGGAAAAAAAATCAAATATAGTGAAATAAGGGTTATTTTAAAATATATATGGTGTCTAAATTTGTAAAAATATTAGAAAAGCTCTTAAATTTGTACACGCTGCTAGTGGGGTACTGAAGGAGGGGGCAAATTCTGTGAAATAATCCGTTACCCGGTGATATAGCTGCCCCAAGAAAATCGGCCCCACGAGGACTCCCGTTTACTTTCTCCAAGTCGCAGCTGTCCACTCTCTCTCTCTCTCTCTCTCTCTCTCTCTCTCTCTCGCTCTTAATCCAATAAGGCGGCAAAAGCCAATTCGATGACGGCCTGGCTTCTTTCCCCTGCCTCCGTTGCCTGTTCCAGATTCCTCCCTCTCTTTCTTTCCTTCCAACTGTAACTTTCTGCAAGTCAAATTTCCACCGATGAATCGTCGGTGGAACCCTAATCGTCCAGGCCACGCTCGGATTTTGTTACTCTAACCGTCAATTTTATCCTCAATTGCATTGAATTTAATCGTAATTATTAGGTGATATAGCTTAAGGTTTGGTTCCTGAGGGGTTCTTTTGGCAATGGAAGAGACGGGGCAGCTCAAGCGAGCCCTCATTGATACTACAGCCGGTTTAATCGCCGGTGGTATATCGCGAACAGTCACATCGCCGCTCGACGTTATTAAGATCAGATTCCAGGTCCGTGAAATTTAGCTTCTATATTGGTTTATGGTGGGGTTGGTCCGCATAGTTTGATTTTCAAATTTCTGAGCTGTGCATTATTGTTTACCGTTGAAGATCCTAATATAATTGTATTTACATTGGTTGACTTGGTGAAAGGAAAATAAGAAACTAGGTTATTTATTTTGGTTGTTTATTGGGAGAATCGAGTGGGTTTTGGGGAGTTTTGTTTACCAGTATTGGAGTTGAGGTTATTTGCATGATTTTACTCTTACCTTTTAATCTACCCCTGCATCGGAGGGCTGCTGGGGAACTGAAGGAATATTTGTTTTGTTTTGTTTTGGTTGATAGGTTCAACTGGAGCCCACAACTTCATGGGGTTTGGTTCGTAGAAATTTGTCGCAACCGTCAAAATATACTGGGATGTTTCAAGCAGCAAGGGACATTCTCAGAGAGGAAGGCTTACCGGTAAAGTGATTCAATTTCTAATCATGGAAAACGTGTACTGATATGTTTTCTAGCATTATCTAGAAGCCTTTGATGGAGCTATTTTGTGGTGCATTCACATTTTCTGTAGATCTTATTCGAGAAATTTTTTTGACAGGGTTTCTGGCGGGGCAATGTCCCAGCTCTACTTATGGTTATGCCATATACCGCGATACAATTTACTGTGTTACACAAATTGAAAACGTTTGCTGCTGGTTCCTCCAAGACAGGTAATTAGAAGAATAGTTAATACTTTTATCTCGTCGTTTATGTTATCATATGTGAACTCTTATTTGAATGGGAGACATTTTAATAGAACATCATTCTCTTTCAAATTGGTCTTAATTTCCTATTTTGGTACTAAAGGGATTTTAGTGTTAAGCTGGATATAAGGATGTGATGTCCATATCTACTGAAATGCTAGATGTTTCCTTTGTTGTTTATTTGCATTTTGAATATAGCTCTAAGTATTTATACATCTATAATGACGTTAGATGTGGTTATTCTTAATATTCTCTAGTTCTTATATGTCTTGATCTTTTGTTTGTTCTGTTGCAGACGATCACTTACATTTGAGTCCTTATCTGTCTTACATTAGTGGAGCATTAGCAGGTTGTGCAGCCACTGTGGGGTCATATCCATTTGACCTTCTAAGAACCTTATTATCTTCACAGGGTGAACCTAAGGTAAGAAACCAGCTCATGCATTGAGTTATCTTTATCTGTGTGTCTGTGTACCTTGTGTTTCAAGCTGGTCCTCCCTATCTATGAATGTATCCTGCAAGTTTGAGGACATGGGAAAGTCAATGTATCTAGTCTTGAATGTATTTTAAAGTTAAACATCTGACAAAAAATGATGTAGGATATCAAGCGTTTGAGGACAGACCTTATGCAATCCTGTGAACTTCTTTTAGAAACTTTGAAGTGCTTAATATCAAGCGTTGTTGATTGCTTTCTTTTTTCCATGGGTGATACAGCTTTTTATAATTCAAGGGCCAAAAGTTGCAACAGTCATGATGTAGCTTGTTTCATGGATTGTACTTGTGTTATTTGGCATGGCATGGCAAGCTTGAGACTTTGCTGTGGGAAAATTTGGTTGTTGGACTAAGCTTGGGTTCAGATCCTGGTGTGTAACTGTATATTTACGCATAAGAAGTGGTTGACCAAGACCTTTGACACACTTGTGATTTAAGTGGACCTGGTTTGCAGGCCTATGATGCCTTTGAAAGGACTTAATTTTCTTACAATTAACTAGTCGAATATGGATTTAGACCACATAGCCTTCAGCTAGCCAGTTTTGTTTTTGTTTGAGGTTCTTTTGTGGTTTCATGTGTGCTATTATTTGTGAAGTAGTTCAATAATGATTACCTATAAAAAATTGTGCTTGAAACAAGAAATCTTAAGAATTGGTTTCTGCAAAAGTACCAATCTCCAAAAATTCCTTTGGCATATCTTACTATTATCTACCTTGATATAGGTGTATCCAACTATGAGGTCTGCATTTGTTGAAATAGTTAGAACTCGTGGCTTTCGAGGGTTATATGCTGGATTGTCACCGACACTGGTTGAGATTATTCCTTATGCGGGCTTGCAATTTGGTACCTATGACACGTTTAAGCGTTGGACCATGGTAAGGTTCTTGTTCTCTTTGTCATTTCCTTTTTGCGTGTATCAACTAGATATCTTCATTTCTGTGTCCCTTGAGTGGATCACGTATGCTGATGAAGAAATCAGATATTTTTTTTTATTCAAGCGTCTGCCTGGTAGGTATATAGTTCAGCCCATTCTAGATGTTTGTGCATTTGCACTCAAACTCACGATGACATGAACCTCAGTGGTTAGTTGTAAAACCTGGCAGTTTTAGATATTTGAATTTAAATATTTTCCCTGTAATTTGGAATAAAATTATCTCTATCTTCCAATATTTGCATCGGTGTTGTGAAGAGGGTTTTTTTTTTTTGGTTCGAGGAAACTGTAATGTAATTTTTTTTCTGCTGAAGATATTGTGGAATGTTCTTTTGCTTAATGTATGAACGACTCACCATGCACATTTAATTAGTTGTATTCATTGTAGGCATGGAACCGGTATAGATCTAATGCAAACTTGCGTGGTAGAGAAGATGGTCTCACGAGCTTTCAGCTTTTTCTATGTGGTCTAGCAGCCGGGACATGTGCCAAACTTGTCTGTCATCCACTTGATGTGGTCAAGAAAAGATTCCAGGTAGATGTTAAGACCTCCTTAGATCCTGCCATATTGCTAGACGTATAAGTTCTTCTGGATTTTAGTGGTGTTTAACAATCTTCCCCCAAGAATACAAGGGAAGGGAGTGGATGACACTATTTTCTTAATAATGCAATGACGTTAGTTATATGAATCTTGTTCTTGGGTCCTGCAGATTGAAGGACTACAGAGGCACCCAAGATACGGGGCTCGAGTCGAGCATCGTGCTTATAGGAACATGTTTGATGCCTTGGGAAGAATAGTGCGGACAGAGGGATGGGCAGGTCTTTATAAGGGCATAGTGCCATCAACTGTGAAAGCAGCGCCTGCTGGTGCGGTGACATTTGTGGCATATGAATATACGTCAGACTGGTTGGAGTCTGTATTGACTTGAACCTAACCATTCCTTCATTATTTTGTATGATGCGATTCTTTTGTCATTGGAGACCTTACAAAGCCTCCTTGAGTGAAAGGAGGGGCTCATTATTTTGTCACAGTACTGCAGGGCAGGCCACCATTCCGTAGATTGTAACTAGACGGACAACTAAATATTTGAAGATAGGGTTTAGAGCACCATAAATTTTTGTATCAGTATTTGGAATCATGTTTTGTTTTTATTTTTTTCATTCTCTGAGTAAAAAGCTGACTACAACGGTTGGATAACAAATTTCTTTGTTTGGAAGCAGGTAACATTCTCTCTCCCCTTCAAAACCCTAGCCCCTCCCTCTCTTATTTGAAATTCTCTGCCTTCGCTCTTCAGGTCTCAACTCAGCCCAAACCCTAACCCTAGTGACGCCTCTTTTGGGGTTGGCAGCAGCCCATCCTCATATCCCTCCTCCCCTTTCCTCTACTTCTCCATCTTTTTTGTTCTTCTTACGCCCGCCTCTTGCTCGTACCATCTCTGATTTCGATCTCTTGCAGTTGGATGGTTAAGCGATGGTGGGAGATTTCTGGCATGCTGTTGTAGCTCTCCTTGCCAGTCCATTCTAGGATGTCTGATGTGTATTCCTATCTGATTGTTTGAGGAGGTTTCCCCGTTATGTTTTTGGGCTCTGTGGTCGGTTTTCTTTATCTCCGCCGTAGATTTGTTGCTTCGGATTCTTGGTTCCATGGCAGTGATAGTGGCTTCATTGCGTAGGAGGTGGGACTGATTTGCGATGGCGGCGTTGAGAGGAGCTTGCAGCAGCTGCGGCTTTGTCTTTGGGGACGATGGTACCGTGGTTGCAACGAGGCGCGGTACTGAGCGACTACGACTACACTCTAGGCAGGTGTGGGTTGCGACAGCGGCAGCGTTCCTTCTTCTTTGCTGCAACTTGAGTTGGTGCTCTGGTTTTGGTTCTCTCGTACCTTTTCTTCTCTGGCTTACGTTGGTGGTACATTGGATTGTGCACGACAACGGCTGCTGCGACGACGCCCACGATAGTGGCGCCAATGGTAGCTACTTTTGTGACGCCGATGAAGGTCTAGTTCGTGGAGTACCTGCTTCCAAGGCTGATAGCGCGAGTTGGTCGATATGTGGCTCTTGGGCTTTGGGTGTCTTGGGCCAAGTGGTTGGTCCAGTACATTGGGCTGGACTGGGTACCTTTTTTATCCTTGTCTTTGGATTGGATTTAGTTTGTCTAGCTTAGTTTGGGTTGGGCTCGGTTTCTTGGGTTGCTTGGGCTTTTTTCTAGGCTTAAATATTGTTTTGGATTAGGGCTGTTCTCTGATACTTGGTTGCCATGTGTTTTCATGTGTTGTGTTGTATGAGTTTGTTTGGGGTGTATACTAGGTTCTTGTTTTCGTAGGAAATGTCTCTTGTAAATTTGTAAATTTTTTTCAATGATACTTTTTTACTTATAAAAAAAAATTAATGTAGAATACATAAGAATTAATAATTCATTAAATAAGGGTGCATTTGGTTCCCAGAAATAAATAGGTCATTTGGCATGAGGGGAACATTTGTTGAGTGGAAAATCAGTTTGTCTTCGTTTGAGAAACTGAGTAGGATTTGGTAAATTTCTAGAGGAAAATCTGGAGGGAAATCTGGAAGGATTTAAGGATCTCAAATGATGAGTTGAAATTCTGTCTCAAGGGACATAATTTTTCAAATGATAAATTGAAACAAGTGAAATTATAATTTACATGATTTTTATAATTGATATCCAAACACTAGAATTTACAGATCAGGAAATTGCATATACGAAATTTCAAATTATGAAATTTGTAAATTCTTGCATTCGCACTTTCACTATTTAGGATTTCTAGTTTAATGAGAATTTACAAATTTCATAATTTACAATTCCATATTTACAATTTCCCGATTTGTAAATTTTAGTGTTTGAATATCAATTTTAAAAATTATGGAAATTACAATTTCACTTATTTCAACCCATTATTTGAAAAATTATGTCCTTGAGACAAAATTTCAACTCATCATTTGAGCTCCTCAAATCCCTCTAGATTTGCCTCTAGAAATTTTCTAAATTCTAACGCAGTTACCTAAATAAAGAAAAACTGATTTTTCACTCACCAAATGCTCCTCTCATATCAAATGACCTTTTTATTTCTTAGAGTCAAACGCAGCCTTATATAATGGTATATAATGAAAATTTTAAATTCTTTTGGATGAAGAATTTCTAATTTAATGAGAATTTATAAATTTTATAATATGCAATTCTGTATTTATAATTTACTTATTTGTAAATTCTAATATTTGGATATCAATTTTAAAAATCATGAAAATTAACAATTTCATTTGTTTCAATCTATCATATGAAAAATTATCCCTTGAGACAAAATTTCTACTCACCAAATGCTCCCCTCATACCAAGTGACCTTTTTATTTCTCAGAGTCAAACAAACCTTAAGGGATTTTTGAAGACATTACTTACAAATGCATTGTCTTTACAATAATACAAATATGCTAGGATGCAAAATTAAAAATAAAAAGTGAAGAAAGCAAACGAATTTTAAATGGCTGTGCAAATCATCATTTCGAATCTTCAATAGTACATCTAATTACTTCAATGCATTGACTAATGACTATAGTGTTTTCTAGTTTTTATTTAGCATTGTTATCAAATCAAAATCCCTCCGATAGCAAACGGAGCGTCAGTATTCAAATCAAATCCCTCAACAATTGATAATTGGCTAAGGCTTCCTCAAAACCCCAATACTTACAAAATTCCTACATGTTAAACATGCTTCCAAAGCAAGTACAGATTCTCTGGTGCTTGCTCTTTGATAAGAGTCCATGTAATGATTAATCGCGCCAAATGACATGATTCAGATGATGATATCTCCTAATATTTTCAAATCTGCATGCAAACCAGAGCCAAATCCTTATTCAAGATCCAACCAGTAGTCCCAATATTGCAAAGGAGAGTAAGCAATCCATCTGTGTCCCTTTTTCAAGGATTGTTTTGCTGTTTGCTGGTGCTGTTACTATCCTCCGGAGGCAGTGATACAAACTGCAAAATCCTCTGAACCTCAGCTACATCAACCCGAAATTTTTCGGCAATTTGGGCCACCTCCATGGGGCCATTATGATCCTCAGCCTTGCCTTGATGAAGCAGGATGATTTGACGCAGCTGCACCACATTCAGAGTTCCAGGGGCAGCAGGCCTCTCCTCGTACCTGCCTGAATCCGGCTTTGTATCTCTCACTTTCGGTAGAGGTCTCTTATACTTCTCCACCACAAATGCCTGTACTACAATTACATTCTCAAGCATACGTAATTGCAGTAACTAGAAAAATTCATACTGATCAAGTGGAGTTCCTACTAGTTCTACTAGTCTATTGGTATTCCTAGCCACACTAGATTTTGAATTTCCTAAAGAACAAGGTCTATATATATATATATAAGCAAAGAAAAACTGATCAAGTGGAATTACTCAGTTCAGTTATTCACTTATTCATAGAACTAACATTGGAAATTAAAAAATAATGATGAATAAAAAAAAATAAAACAACGGAACTGACCTCGCCCATCTCCAATTTGCCTCCGGGCTTTGACTGAATCCTGCCCACCATTTGATTGAGCATGGCATCGTATTGGGGATCTCGTTCTTCAAGCACATTCTCAAGGTTGGATTCTACTGCCCCTGTTCCTGGTCCTGCACCACCATCTGAAAGCAGCAAACAACAGACAAAACGACGCCGTACTACGATTGAACTGAGCTGAGGAAAAATGTGGGTAAAGATGGCGAGAGAGAAGTAACTGAAGCCGGTAACTTTATTTACCAGAATCAAGAGTGTCGGCGGCCTTGGAGATCTCGGGCGTGGTTTCGGCGCGGGTGAGTGGAGGACGCTGATCGACGACGACGGTCTTTGGTTTTGACGACGCCGTTTCGACAGTGGAAGAGAGTCGGGTTCTTCCAGCAGCTCGGCGAAGCGCCTGTCCCATTTTATCTTGAAAATCAACTTACTGTATGATTAATAGAATAAATAAATTTGGGTAAATGGAGGGAGAAAACAAAAACCCTCTTTGGTTGCTTGCTTTAAGAATAGGGTTTGGAAAATCGGAAGCGAGGTCAGGTGGGGGAACAAAACAAGGCCAACGATACGAGCGCATGGAGATGGAAAAGAAGAAGTACACATCTGACAGGCGCGTGGCAGTTTTACTTATAAACACACGACGCGCAACAATCAGAAATTAAAAATAAAATGGATTATATTTTATCTACTATAATTTTTTTTATCAAATTTCGATTGTATTAAGTGAATTTTATTGATTAAAAAAATATATAAAAACATATTTTATATAAAGAAATAACAAATAATCATGCAATTAAAATACAATAACACCTAAAATTACAACAACACCATTTTTACGTACACTACAACCAAATCGCAAACCTCTGCTAGTAACTTAACAACACTAGGCAAATCTACATAACAAACATTCTTCGAACATCGCCTAACTCTCAACAGTCTCAACCACAACCCTCGATAGCCATATCTGCCACAACCTTGTGCAGACTAAATCGAGAAGCACTATGCTATCGAAACTCTGAGTACGGAGTTTGTACTAACTGGATGACAGGACCCATCCCAATCCCCCTAGGATTAATGCGGGATGACCCTGCTCCCGTCTGACACGAAGTGTCAGACAAGGGATATTTCTCCGACCTTTGCCCTCCCGGGCTATCAGAGTACGCCAGGATCCGGAGGAGGTATGTGATATCTCGGTCTCTGCTACAGTCCACATCGTATCCAACCTGAAGGGTATTAAAAACAGAAAGACTGTGAGTGGACAAAAATAAAAGAGTTTATAAAACATTTCCATAAGAAGACCTTTATACCCTTCACTAAAAAGCATGCATGCATAGTAAAACCATTTATCCAAACACATATGTTTAAACAACCATAATTAGGGTCACAGCCCCAAGTTCCGTAAATACAAGTCACACGGGCTCCTACCCAAAACCATTTACAGAAAACCATAACATAGTAAACATATGTGGGACCTCAGCCCAAATCCATTTATAATCATAAAACACAATTTCCCAAACCACTTGAAATCATGTTTATCCATTATATTTCATATCCAGAACCTGACACGGTAAAATAAAGCTACGTGAGTGCTAACCGGGGTCTCAAACCCAAGTCTCTCCAGGGTCCACCCAGGTCAATGTCCGTAGATCAATGACCCTCCCTGGAGGTAACGAACCATGCCCATCCTGAGAGTAAGGAACCCAACTGGGGGGCGACTCCACTCAGTCAGTGCTCCGTAACTACTCCGGGGTCCACCCAGGCCAACGACCCTCCCCGGAGGAGACAACCATATATAAAGGATGGAATATGAAAAACTTTTTGAAATCATTCTTGAAACCTTTCAAGGATTCATGCCCGGCCCCCATAAGCCGTCACGAACCATAAAATCCTTTCATGGGTTCATGCCGGTTCCCATAAACCGTCATGACCCGTAAAAACCATTTGTAACACATAACTGGGCGCTAGGCCCGAACCCACATAGAAATTGGACCTCTAGTCCGAATTGTAAACCAACTGGGCCTCCGGCCCGATTCTGTAAATCAAATGGACCTCAAGTCCGAGAGTTACCTTTTCAAATCCAAAATCATTTCATGAAATCATAACTAAAACCATAAGTACGGAAAATTAGTGTAAAACCAGAAAACCTCGATTTACGTGCAAGCACGTAAATCGCCTCGTAAAGCGTGAAATCATATAAATCACAAGAACCCAAGTCAACATCATAAAATCATATTCATAATCTATATAAAACATTTATGCATGCATCACAGTTTAGAAATCAAAGTCCACTCACAGACCAATCGCTATCACCGAGACTCCCAAACCTGTCCAAATTTTAATAGAAGGTTACTAACTACTTAATTAACCTCCCATTAAAACCCCGTAATTTTCCCGAATTTTTAACTATTTTTAAACCGATCCTAAACCTTCGGACAACCTGAAACATATCGAGACGATGCCCGATTGACACGAAACCAGTCCCTAAATGCTCGTAACATCGAATAGAAGATTTCATATGTTGGAACCACCCTCAAAAGACTCCTCACGCGCCCGTACGCGCCCCTAGAAGGGACGGTGCACTGTTCATCTTCTCTAGCAGTCGAACCAGTCGGTTCACTGGTTGGCCGATCTAGTTGGACCGGCGTGACCGGTTCACAGCTCCTCCCTTCTCATTTTGGTCCGATTCCCTTCCTAATAAATCCCTAAATTCCTATTTTGATCCTAGGAACTTGTTTGGATGATCAAATCCACCCAAAAACCCCAAAAACTCATGGTTCAATTCCCTCAAAAACGGTTCAACTTTTCCAGTTTTTCCCCAGGGCTTCTCCACCACTAACCACCACCCAAATTCATCCCAAAACCTTCCTAACATCATAATAAACCCATCCTAATCGACCAAAACTGTCCCTAACGTTTGAAATCGAAAATAGGAGAAAATGGGAAAAACCGAGCCATACCTCGGGTTCGGTCTCCGCCGTGCACGGTGGCTCCCTCCAGGCCGGCCACCATCATCCCCAGTCCTTCCCTCACTTCCTGGTTCCTCATATGGTCATGGGTGAAGGTTTGGATTGGGTTTGGGTGGAGCAAAGATGGAGAGAAATGGTAAGATCGGGTTTGAGTGTTGTGGGGGATGGTTTGCACGGCTAAGGGATGGTATGCATGTATGGGAACATAATGAGAAATGGATGAGTGACAAGTAGTGACACTTGTCACTCATCCATTGGGCCGTTGTAAAATATCTGGCCCACTTAAGGACAAAAGGTAACTCGTTTCGTAATTCGTGCAATAGTGAATTTGAACTTCCGTGAACCGTAACTTCGCTGTCGAACGTCCAAATTCGACGTGCCACCTGTCTATGGATTCGTATCGTCCCGATCTATGTAATATTTCTCGACCCATGGTCATCGGACATCCCGGTCAAAAAGTCAACATTTGCCCCTTTTTAACCAAAATTACTAAAATGCCCCTAAACTTCCGAACGTCATAACTTCTTCCTCGAATGTCGGAATTGAACGTGCCACCTGTCTATAAACTCGTGACGTCACGAACTATGTCACGGTCATCGGTCAAAGTCCATTTGACCGTCAGAATGAAAAGTCAATGTTTTGCCACGACTAGGGGCAAAACGGCCATTTCGCATCGTTCGTCCGATTTCGCCTAACTAATCACCGATTAGCCTCACTAATCGTGATTAGTCACTAATCTAATCTACGAATTTGGGATGGGTCGTTACACTGGACCCTGTCCGATAGAGTGTAATTCAACGTCTAAACCACCTCCAGCGTCCGTACGCTCTGCTCAAAGTGTAAGGTCCACTAGTCGGGGATGGAATCCATCGTCCGTACAATTCGCTCTCAAACGTATAATCCACCGATCGGGGATGGACCGATCTATAAGTACCACCTCGGGATCCAACATATCATCTCATGATTATACTCGTTGATCAGATCTCACTAGTTGGCTCCAATTCTTGACCAACCATCGGTCATCACTCAGAAAAGTTATCATATCCAGCCCTCTTCGGGGTCTAAGCTCACTGAATCACGGCACTTCATGCCAAATGTAACCTAACCGAGGTTCGTTCCCACTAATTTCTCTTACTCTTACCCTAACTATTAGGTTGATGCCGGACTGTTTGCTCATAGAGACATCACATCCTGCACATGCGTAACACTCCAAGACCAAGCTGACACGACCCATCCCAATCCTCCATGGATTAACGAGGGATGTGTCATGCTCCCGGCTGACACCCCGTGCCAGAGCAGGAATACACCTAACCCTTTTGGGGCTTCTAGGGTATGTCAGGATCTATGGAGGCATGTGATGTCTCGGTCTCTATTACAGCCCGCATCTGTGATCAACCTGAAGGGTATTAAAATAGTAAATGCTATAAGTGGATGAAAATAAACAGTTTTAAAAATCATTTCCGAAAAGGCATTTATACCCTTCACTAAAAAGCATGCATGCATCAGAAAACCATCTATAACCACCACTTTATTTAAATTAAATCATCTGGCTTTTCTATTTAAATTTCAATGAACACGTTTATTAATCAAAGCCATTTCCTCAGTGGGGTCTCAGCCCAAAACCAAACACGTGGGGTCTCTTGCCCAAATTAGTCAAAATATAGTATAACCAATCCTCGACATCCTAGATGTCTAATCAATAAGGTAACATTGTCACGGTTCTAAGGCTACGCGTACTACTCAGGGTCTCAAGTCCGAGTCCTACCCTCGGATCCACCAGTATCTGGGGCGACATCATAATGATGTGCTTTCCGGGGTTATATCCATAACTAGAAATCTTAATCCTGAGCCTCTCCGTAGAGCGGCCCCTCTTAGGAAATTCTCACATTCTTGGTCTTGAGCCTTTCCTCGGAGCAGCCCCTCCTAGGCAATGCACTGTGATGTCTGGATGAGAAATTCCACACATAAGGATGGTATAGGAAAACAGTAATCAATCCATTAGAAAATCATTGTAAAACCATTTTTACCTCAATTCCAATCTAAAACATTTCAACATGGTCTCAGTCCGAGGTATAGTTTCCACAAAACTAGGATTCAGGGAATCCGATCCAATCCAAATATCATAGGGACTCAGCCCAAAATCATCTCAATAAGGTCTTAAACCCAAAATCTCATTTCATAAACCACAACTGGGACTCAAGCCCGATATCATAAACCAACTGGGTCTCAAGCCCATTATCATAAACCAATTGGGCCTCAAGCCTGATATCACGTCTCTAAATCCGAAATCATTTCATCATTCAAATCATTTGAAACCATAAGCACGTATAAAAATCTGGCATAAGCCCAAGGTATAACATAAAGCATAAATCTCGGAATACGTGTAATACTACATTTGTATGAAAATACCAAAACACCACAATCATATGCTTTAAAGGCATCTCAAATCACATATATAAAATGTATAAAACAGTTATGCATGCATCATATTTAGAAATCAAGTGTCCATTCATAAACCGTCCAAGTTGTGCGCCTGCAAGCTGCGCCGTAAGCCACTCGGGCTATACTGAACTCTCCGGGTCACCGGAACCAGTCCAAAACATACTTAAAGGTCATTACTAAACTCGACAAGCCCTAATAAAAAATCCACAAAACTTCCGAAAAACTCAACATGTTCGGGCACGCATCCCTATGCTAAAATCCTCAATTTGACCAACCTAATGATCTTTTAATCAACCTGAAACCACCACTATTAGATTTAGATCGTCAAAACCTTTCGAATGGGGTTGGTCTCACCTCAAAATTCGTGCCCACGCGCTGGTCAAAGTTTTCGGTCAACTTTAGTCAAAGTCAACGTTAACGTCATGGTCAAAGTCAACGATTGACATCATGCTAACGGTAGCCTAATAGGTCTGACGCGTGTCAGGTCTAATAGTGCTACATGTCAGCCCTTGATTGGTCCACGTGTCTAACGCCTGTCAATGCTAACTCGACCTAATAACTACCACATGGTAGCCCCTGATTGGCCACGTGGCTTGACAACCCTGACAGATGATGACATCACCTGCTGATATCATCATCGTCTACCTCTCGTCTAGTCGACCCAGTTCACTATAACGGGTCAACTAGACCCGCGACCCAACCCGACCGTAACTCAGCCAAAACTTAATCATTTTTTACCCCGTTTGTTCCTATAGACTCGTCTTGATTGCTAGAAGTGATCTATGACCTCAAAAATACCGAAAAGACCTAGAAGTTTCCTTCCCAATGATGAACAGTGATGCCCACCTGCAATGTACTTCCCCATCGATCCCAACCACTTCCATCGTCGAAATCGACCCCTACGAGTTTGTATTGGACCTAGGAATCATGTTTGAACCTTAGAAACGTCCAAAAAACACCCACAATCGAATTCGAATTTTCAAACCCAAAATGGCTTACTTGTGGGTTTCCGGCCACTGTCCATGGTTGCCCACGTCGTTGCCACCATCGTGATCGTCTCAGCCCACTTGTTCACTTCCCTTATCACACCAGAAGCAATGAATGAGGATTGATGGTTGTGTGTGTGAGTTTTGGGGTGGGTTTGTGTGGGTTTCGGGTACGAGAGAAACAAAAGAGATGAAGATATATGAACCCAAAATATTTGGGGTAATGGGCCAATCAGATGGGTGACACTTGTCACTCATCAAGTGGTCCACCTAGATATTTGAACCAATCCAATTAAGCCAACTGTACACTTTTCTCGATATGCATGAATAGTTTTCAGTTCCTTTCTTGAACCATAACTTTCTCATACGACGTTCTAATTCGATGTGTCGCTTGTCTATGGACTCGTATCGTCTCGATCTACATAATGGTCCTCGATCCTCGTGCATTTGACGTCCTAGGTCAAAAGTTAATATTTTATCCATTCGAAGGGCAAAATTATCATTTTAGACCGACCAGCTGAAAATCCTCGACTAATTCCCAATAAGTCTCGATAATCCTCAATTAGTCCTTAATTAACACGTAAACTCGTGACAAGTCGTTACACCCAGGAACCCCTCCCATGAGGGACACTCAACGGTTAGGTCAAGTTGGTTGGCATCATTAAGACCCCCAGGAACTACCCCTCGGAGGGACACTAAGCAACTAGCTAAAGTCGATCGGCATCGTGGAGACCCCCAGGAACTTCCCCCCAAGAGGGACACTGAGCGATCAGGTCAGGTCGGTCGATATCATGATGGCTCCTATAAACTACCCCCAGATGGAACACCGAGCGGTGAGGACAGGTTGACAATGGCAACCATCCAAGACTGACTCGTTGGTTCAAAATCTAATAGACCGAGTGAAATCTTTGGAGACTGAGACCAAACGGACGACAAGACTGATCGACTTGTTCAGAATCAGTCACAAGATAAAGCCTCGGAAGATCCCACTTTACACAGGTAAGGACAGCCCGTCCACCAACATGAACAATTTTTACTCGGCCGTTGCCCTAAAAAACCTATCAGATGAGGAGTAGTGCCTCATTTTCAGCTCCATACTAACCGAGGCAGCGATTAATTGGTTTTACAAACTGGAGGTTAGAACTATTGACTCATTCGAGCAGCTCACGTATACTTCATGAACCAATTCCTAATCCAGACCAACCGCCATCTCTTGGCGGAAGACCTCTTCCAACTAAAGCAAGAGGCTAACGAGCTATTACAAAGGTACGCAGCCAGTTTCTGCCACGAGTATTCTCAATGCGCCGAGACATACGAAAGAGCGGCGTTCACAGCCTTTAAGGGCGGCCTCAGAGAATCTCTTTTCAGGTACGCAGTTCATACTCAGGGTTGGACTACATATAATGAAATTATGAAACAGGCGGCGATACACGCCAAAGCCGAGACGCTGATCCAAAAAGCAGACACACCTACGGCTAACACTTACCAGCCTCCTCAGTCTAACTCAGTTAAAACTTACCTACCGAGCAGTCAGAGCCAACATCAGAGCTTGGACCAGCATCCTCAGAACCAAGGGAAACAGAGCTACGAGGGAAAACGGAAAGACTACCCCTATAACAACATCCTATACAGCCCAGGGAAGAAGGGCAAGAATCTGAACAATTAAGAAAGACAACAGGGACAAAATCACCAAGAGGAGCGACCAAACAATGAGGAAAAACAAGTTCCTCAGTTCAAATATGAGACCTACACAATCCTCAACATCCTCTATGAGAATTTCTTACTCAACATGGAGCACATGATCCCGAAATCCACCTGGGCAAAGGGAAAACTCGGCAAAGACATGAGAACTACTATAAGTACCACAAGTACAATGGCCACAACATTGACTATTATGTAGCGTTCAGGGACCTAGTGGAGGCTCTAGCTCGGGATGGTAAGATCGACCAATTCCTTCAACATGTATCGCCTCCACCTCGCAAGCCACAGATTAACATGATCTCAGGAGGGTCATCCATCTCTTACCCACTCACCTCCAACCGAGTAAAGAAGAAATTCCTACGAACCACAAAACTAAATCACCAGCTCTTCAGCATCGAGGACGGGCAGGTCAAGAAGACCAGCCAGATCGGATGAACACTTATCACTTTCTTGGAGAAGGAGGAGGAGCGAGGATTCGTCTATCCCTACGATGATCTGATCGACATCATGGCGGAAATATCCAACTTCGACGTTCAGCGAGTCATGATCGACACTGGCAGCTCTGCCAACTTTCTCTTCATGAGGGCATGCAAACAATTAGGCATACCAGAGTCCAACTTGGACCGTTCCCCTACACCACTTTTTGGCTTCACCGGGGATTCCATAGTGCCACATGGTACCATCACTCTCCCACTATCCCTTAGATCACATCTGCAGAGAGCAACAGTCCTCGTGCCTTTCCTGGTGGTAGACTGCCTAGTGGCTTACAACGTCATCCTTGGAAGGGGGATACTCAACTAACTGAAAGCCATAGTATCCACGCACCTCCTCTTGGTTAAGTTCCCCACCCCATGGGTATTGGTCAAGTCTGCGGAGATCATATGGGAGCAAGGGCATGTAACTCTACCACGCTAATCCAGCCGCCAAAGGAAACCATGGTCTGACAGAATCAGCAATCGAGGCTGCCCCTATCAACCCTCGCGAGGTACGAAAAAATTCAAGATGGGCCGATCAAAGACCCTAGGGATCATTCAGCCACTTCCACATCCGGGTCGACTCATTCTATTGACCAGAAATCTCGGCCACCCTATACGCTAACTGGGTTCTATTCTCTACATCGGCTAAGCTGGCCTCATTCTCACTCCTAGACAAGGGAATGAGAACCTTCACGCTACTTTCCAAAGACACTTCTAAGTCGTGGCACCTCCCCTCCATCACCGAGTTACTATCCTTGAACATCTACAAGAAAACCAGGAGAACACAACTCAGAGACCGACCTGAACCTCGAAAGATCTAACCACAAACTTCATCAAGTTGATGCTCAGTTCTTCACCAACTACTAGTTTAATCTAGAAAACTCAAGGGAATTAATGCTTACAGTGTTTTTTTGAGATAGAGTTGTGAATCGTAAACCATCGTGAGCGTTGTCGTCGAGATCTAATCGAAAATTACCTTTTCACTCTGACAGAGCTTCACCCAATTTCTCAAAAACACAAGTGAGGAAATCCGTGGAGACCTTCCACTATTTATAGATCTCGACACGGACTACGAGGCATCATCACCCTCCGTGGCCGACACGTGTCGCAACTCACACAGACCCGACCGACATGTGTCACACATCCAGCCGAAGGAGACCAACCGCCCCTCCCACTGCCTCCTTCACCACAGACAATGATGCCTACCTGACCGACTTGTCAAGACACCACCAATAAGATTACTAGTCATTCGACTATTTAATATGAACAATTATGAGGGTATTATTTTAGGGGGGTATAAACCATATAAAGACATTTAACCGTATTAACTTATATGATATCTAATTAATACAGATGTTATCAAATAGTAATTTTGTAATATATTATCTTATTGAGTCTTTTATACGACATACCAAATATAGCCTTCCTATCCTACACAACTTCAAATACCAAATGTTCAATGAATTGCCCCAAAATTGGCTAACAAATTCTTATTTTTCTCATTTAAACTTTACAATTGGTTAAAAGGGTTTAAAAAATCTCACAAAAACTTATTTTATTTTATTCTTTTCATGAGCTAAACCCACTAACTCAATGCCACATAAGCTTATTTCCATTTTTTATTTGCTAACTCAACTTTGATTATTTTTGAGTGTCCAAGATGTCCCTATTAATATCATATTTCATAAATACGCTTTCAATTTTTTTTTGGATGAAAACATGAAAGAAACAGAAGCAAAAAGAAAGAGCTTAAACAACATCTATGGGTACGATAGCTCCTAACTAGTCCGCTAGCACAAGAGCCAAAACCTCCCCAGGCGGGAGTAAGAAAGAGACCACACTCGCATTACCTCCATAGCTCAGTTTGTCCATACGATTAGCCATAACAATGCATTCACGGTATACATGCCGCGACACACACGTCCAATTATGGTTCAAGAGGGTCTTGCAGCCATGAAGCAGAGAAGCCAGCAAATGCAACTCACCGCAATCAGCGGGCAGGAATTGCACCGCCACTGCAGAATCCATCTCCATCTTAACATCCCGCAAAATCAGGCTCCAATAAGCACTTAAACCATAGTAGATACCCCAGACCTCAGCCTCCAACACTTCACAAAAACCCAGGTTCACCGCAAAGCCAGAGAGCCAATCAGAACCTGACACGCGGCACCTGTTAAAGTCTAACATGTGGCACCTATCAGATGTCTGACACATGTCAGACTGACATTGTTAGATGACGTCATGCTGACGTCAGCAGAGTTGACCGTTGACTTTTTGACCAGCAGTGTTGACCCGTGCGTGGGGGCACGTGGGCACCATTTTCAACGTTTCAATGTTACAAATCCAATGGTGGTGGTTTCGTGTCGATCTGAGACCGTTAGATAGGTCAAAATGAGGTTTGAAGCCTCGAGAAACGTGTTCGGGGTGCTTCCCCGGCCGGTTATGTTCTAGGGTTTGTTGTTGAACCTATTAGGGTCAATTAGTGACCTTTGGATGTATTTGGATAGGCCCAGAGACTGTGGTTAGCTTCGGGACCGGTTTCGGCTCTTCGTTAGAGAAGAAAGGACTGGCTGTGAGTGGACTAGTTGTTTTATACTGAAACGCATGCATAACCGTTTTTCATGTTTTCTTAATTGATTTAAGTTAAATGTTTTGGAATCATGGAATTTATATACTCGAATCATTGGTTATGGACTATGTTAAGGATTTACGTGAAAACGAGGTTTTCGGGCTTAAGACCCATTTGGTGACCGATTAACTCAGGTTTTGGGGTCAACGGAGTTTTGAAAGATAGATTGATTCAAATGATTTGACCGGTGATCTGGTATGAGCAGTTTTCGAGAAGCGAGTTTTAGAAATGGATTTCTGGACGCAGTTTTTGGAAGGTTTCTGGCCTAGTCCTAATTTAAACGGTGGTTTGTGTTGATCTCAGAAAAGATGGATTTCAAATATGATATTATTAAATTGCATGTTTTCACACTTATATATACCCTCCTATATGTGCGGTTTAGTCTCCTCCAGACGTCGAGGATCCTGGAGTTGTCACGATTCACTACTAGGGATGGGTGACTCCGAGGAGGAACTCAGGCTTAGGAGTGCGAGTTATGATATAGTCTCGGACATGATAGGATTTGAGGTAGGTAACCATTTAGATATCACCCGGACGTTGTGGAGTTCATGCTGGGGAGTACTCGGAGATGAGACCCCGAGTAGTACTCGTACTGTAGAGAAATCATGACTGGTATTGGTTGGACATCTGGGATATTGGGGATGGGTTATATATATATTGTGTTTCATTGATGTTTGCATCTAGATATATATGGATATTTATATGAAGGATTTGACTGTGTTTATACGATTTGTCTCGAATGCATGCATGTTTCTAAAATCGAGGGTCAAACTATATATTTCTTCAAAATGAGTTTATAATTGATTTATTTTTTGTCCACTCACATTTTGACTGTTTTCTTGACCCTCTAAGCGGTGATATTGAGACGGGGACTGACTCCGGGACCGAGGCATAAATAGTTTCGTTGCGTTCTATTCACCCTGCGAGGTAGGTGTTTGTAATTATTTTATTAGTACGAACATAATACTCTCGTCCCTTGTCTGAAAATACTGTTGTATTAAACACCGGTGTGTATTTTGGAACCCTAATAAAGGTATTTGTGGTAATATAACCATAGTAAGGGTAGTTGTGGTATTTTGAGTTACATGTTAGATGGAAGCAGGCCTTGTCCCCGGTGGTCCTCAGAGGGATCGGGGCAGGTCCTATCAAGTTGGTATCAGAGCAAAGCATTAGGCTAGAGGTCTGTACTTGGTACATTGATACGCGTATTATGTCGTACTAATATTACTATTTATGCCTCTTAACTGTTCAGTATGCCCCGGAGACGAGCGACCCCTACAGCGCTACCAGACATAGGTCTCGATGGAAACTCAGGAGGTTCGAGTGTTGGGAGTTCTATGTGTAAGAGAGCAAGCCATCTGGGTGCTACCGTGTTTAGCGGTGAGGTTGATCCCAGGGTTTTCCACCATTGGATCTTGAGATTGGAAAAGATTTTCCTAGCGATGCCCTGTCCTCCTGGACATAGAGTTCTTTTGGCCACCTTTCTGCTTAATGGTGACGCGCATAAGTTGCGGTATACTTTGGAGTTATCAGGCTGGGACACCACGACAGTGACTTGGGATGCGTTTAAGACGCGATTCCTGGAACAGTACTATCCCCGTTCCTTTCGCGATGCCAAGGAGATTGAGTTCCTACAGCTCTAACAGGGGAACATGACCATCACATAGTATGAGCAACGGTTCCAGAGGTTATCTCGGTTTGCAGCTACTTTTGTGGGGACAGAAGCAGACAGGTGTCGACGGTTTGAGCTGGGCCTGAGGGGAGATATCAGGGCTATGGTGACATCTGCTTCCGGTTCCTTCTCCACACTTCTGGAGTTGATCGATACTGATTCTCTCTTAGTTTTCTCTGTATATTTTTAGTTGTCGTTCTTTATACTCTTAGCTTTCAAATTCATCATATATGGTTTTTGAATCTTTTATTTAACCCGTTTTTTCTTCTAAATCCATTGAGTACCATACTTTAAAAAGTAGAGGCACATAAAATTTGTTTGTCCAAAACTCACAATGCACTTCAATATTATGCTTTTGTAGTGTTGAAGTGTGCTAATAAGATATATCAACTGTAGGGTGATAACAAGGGTAGTTCCAAATGTGATATAGGGTTCAAAAGGGTGCTAATGAACTGTGTCCAAATATGTCATGGTCCTATAGAGCTATAAGAGTATGTTTAGTGCATTAGGATAAAGAGACATATGCTTTGGGAAAATATATATATATATATATATATATATATATGTATATATATACACACACACACAAAAAAAAAAAAAGGTCCAAAAGGGGCCTTTAATACTTGGTCATCGTCTGATTTTTTTTCCTAGCTAAGTAAACAAAAAAAAAGACATATGTATATACCTCTGTGTAGTTTGTGTTTGAGTCTTACTCAAACTTCTCTCTTTGTGTTTTTTCTTCTTTGAAGTATTGATGCTCTTTTGGGTTTGGAGACTCCTTCTGGGTTTCATCTATTTGAAATCCTATCATTCTCAACCTTCTTCATCTATGTTGACTGTTTTTGGTTAGCGAATATGATTCTTGAACAGTTGTCTTGTCATTAGTGTTGGTCATAACTCTATGTGCATTCATTGCTTCTTTGAATGACACCCAATGAATTTTTTCCTACTTGCAATTTACGACCTTTTCTTCTACCCACTAATCTTCTTCTCCTCTATTTATTTATAGTCTCTCTTATATGTCTTCTCCTCTCACTCACCAAACACTAGGACTTTTGCTTTTCCTTCTTCCATCATGTCTTCTACCTTGTCTATCTCCAAGCGTTCTCTTATGTCTAAACGTAATTTTGTATTTGAGGATTGCCCTCTTCTTCATAGCCTTAAACTCCTTGACATTGTTAATCAGTACGCTCTTCATGATCTAGTGTCTGCTCAATCTTCTTACGATCTGTCCTTAGTTCATGTATTTTATGACACCACTCTAAAAGAAACACACTAATGGTGTTTTCATGTCATGGCTCATGGTATTGCAGTTCCATTCACTATTGCATCTATCAGTGACATTCTTGGTCTTAATCATGTTTTCTCTTTGGATGTTGTTGTTGAATTTTTTTTTTAAAAACAGATGGCATTTTGTATCTTTTGATGTCTACAAGGCTCATTCTTATTCTAACCCCAACATGTTTCTTGGCGATAGTAAAAAAACAAGCAAAGCTTGCTTGTCTCATGTCCATCTTGTTGGCATGTTGTTGCTCTGTCTCATGGCCTTCCAATTCCCTTGACTTGGCTCTTGATGTAACATGTCATTTCTAGGCCTTCTCGTGGTCCTTTTGGTCTGATGTGTCTTATCACTTATCTTTGCTTTCATTTTGGTTTGCATGCCTTATCTTCTGATGTGATTATGCTAGCCATTGATCCTTTCACCGCTCGTTCTATTACACTCCGCTCTAAGCTCAGTGCCTCAACCAATGTGTGCTCATCTTTAGCATTCACTACAAGGCATATTGTTGTCTCTCAGCATAACTAGGAAAAGACTCGCATGGTTACTGTCTCTGCTGAAGCTCTCAATAAACTCAATGAGGTTGCTTTGGCTACCTCTCAATGTTATGTGTCTCTTACTGCCTCTGTTGATCAATGAAAGGGGAGCTATGCTGTGTCTTTGGCTTTCCTTGTCAAATGGGGAGAATAACTCACTATTTTTTTTGTTGTTCTAAGTTTTTCTCAAAGTTCTAAAATCGTTTAATTATGTTGCTTATATGTTATGCTTATGTTTGTCAGAACTCTTATGTGTATGCGTCTATTTTATGTTATATGTTGTCATCAAATCTGTTATCTTTCTATCTGATATTATATGATGCCATTAGCCCTTTGATTTCCAGGTTTAGATTTATGAAGCATATGAACTTATTTTGGGCATAGTGAGGATTTGTTCTAGGTTTGACTGAATGGGTTGGCGAGGCAAAGCCAAAGGAGGAGATTGTGAGATCTTATTTTAGGTTGATTGATGTACTTGGTTTTGTCTCTCCAAATGTAATCTAATTCTTGCTCAAACTTTAGGACTTAGTCTGTATTTTTGGAAAATATATTGAAAAGGAGGATTCGAAGGAAAGTAGTGCAGTTTGTGTCTAGTCACGGTTCAATTTTCATTTAATGCTTTACTATTTTTATGTTAAAATCCATCAAGGGTATCTTCGTCTTTTAAGCATCAATTTTTTATTTCGTACAATGCATTTTGAGTTCAACGGTTTGTTGGAGAAGATGAACATAGCTACAGCAGCGAGTTGTTGTAGCTCAAATTTTAGACAACTCAGAAATACGTTGGAGTCGTTTTTCTCTCTTTGATCTTAAGGCGATTGTGCCAATCAATAGTAGACTAGATTCTAGGTTTTAGAAAGACTATTTTGCTGATTTTTATTGATGAAAACACAGATGTAATGAAACATTTTTCTAGTCCAAAAAACTAGGCTTTTCTAAAATCCTTTATCAAATTTCACATGTTTCTCTTCTCCATTTCAATTTTTGAAATCATCCTTCTTTGAAGAAATGTTTTTTATTTCCTTTTATCTTTTTGAGCTCATTAAGAACTATACCTTGATGAGCACAGATTGATGGGTTCTGTTCACAAACAGATTTATAAATCAGTGTTTGTGTGTTTTATGCATTTGATTATTGAACCGTGAGCTGCTATGTGGAGCATACGTAAAGGAGCTCAATAGAGAAGCTTAATATCTGAGTTGCATAAATTGTGGCTGCCTTCTTAGAATAGTCTGGGAGTTTGAGCTCGAAATTGACTTCTACTTGAAATTTGGAATTAGTAGATTCCCTAGTCAGCTGAGGGACACCCAGTTTTACATTGAGGAAGGTTTTTTGGTATCAAGTTCTCTATGTCCCTTGTTTGATTGATTTTGATTGATTATCTATGATCCATGTTGCTATTTATTAAATGTTCTTAAGTACACACATTGTCACTTAGAATTAGCACAAGGCTACCTATATTGACGGAGTATCTGCGTGCTTAGGTTATTACTGTGTGATTGAATTTTTATGCAAGGCATGTGTGATCAATGTGAGTGTGAATTTGTGAATGTGGCATGTTTTGATTAATGGTCTGTGTCTGGAATGAGAAAGATGATTCAGTGGCAAGTCATTTGAATCATGACTAAAAGATTGGTATCCAACTTTAAAGGACCCTACAGACATCGATGAATGTCTTGCCTTGGTGTTAGTCGACTTGACTTCTTACGGTAACTTGGGGTGCAAATTTGGAATATTATGAGATAAACTCATTAAGTGGAAAAATATAA
Source organism: Prinsepia uniflora (assembly GCA_032719365.1). Classification (NCBI taxonomy): domain Eukaryota; kingdom Viridiplantae; phylum Streptophyta; class Magnoliopsida; order Rosales; family Rosaceae; genus Prinsepia; species Prinsepia uniflora. Next base: position 27,769,461 of record CM064865.1, on the reverse strand, counting down.
TTTTTTGAAAATCATTTTTAAAACATATTACTTTATGAAAACACTATAATACATAGCAACTTAAAATCTCCTCGAAGGTTATAATAATATTATATAGTTTAAAACTAGATAATAGTAGATAAAAATCGCTAGTAGCACAAGTAAGATTATAATAGGAGTATAAGATCTAAAGTTTGGAAACACAACAAATCATTGTAAAATATAATACTGAAATCTAGTGTAAACGATAATCATAAGTAATTACTTGATGTATGTACCCAAAGCATTCACCAAGTAATGCTGAAATAACCATGAGGTGAAAACTATCATATCATGCTTCATAAGTGATATACGGTAAAAACAACATCAACTAGTATCTGAAATTGAGCTATCCAACATATACATGACACAAATGCATGTTGTGGATAAGGAGTGAAAAATAGATATCCACCATACACGATGTAAATTAACATTGATACATATGCATGTTGTGGGATAGGGAGTGAAAATAGCTATCCACCATACTTGTGTAGATTAACATCGATACATGTGCATGAGCTATCCAATATACATGATATGTGACCTAAATAATGACAGGACCCAACCCTACTAACACAATAAATGAAATGCTCGGGCCCTGCTCTTATCTGACAGATAACCCAAGGTACCAAAAATACCCTCAAAATCTTATCAGACAAAGGATAGCTATATACTCGAGATCTTATGCCTCCGTTCTGAGCATAGCCTCGTTCCTCGTACAATGGCCCTTTAGGGCTCCAAGAAAACGTAAAGTCACTAGAAAACATAGCCATAGAAAACTATATATAAAATACCGGCACCTGAACATAATCATGTACCCATGTCAAACCAACATCATAATCTGACACAAAACCCCATCCTCGATGCCAGCCAAATCATCACATCACAATCCACTCGGGGATACAACATCCGAGAGCCCACCCGGGAATACAGAATCTAGGTGTCCAACCACATATCTGGTAAGCCACTCGGGGATACAACATCTGAGGGCCCACCAGGGGATACAACATCCAGGTGTCAATCCATTTATCCCGTCCTGCACTATCAATAGCCCAACCTACCACCTAACCACTCGACGACTACGAAGCCTAGTTTGACGTCCAAGTGGCCACCCAGAGATACAGCGCCCGGGTGTCAAACCGTATAACTCAACCATTCAGGGATACATCGTCTGAGTGGTCGTCTAGGGATACAGCATCAGGACGTTAATCCCACATCATAACCATTCGAGGATACAACATTTGAATGGCCGCCTACGGATACAGCATCTAGGCGTCACCTATCAATACGACATCTCGAGGATGGTTTCCTACTTTTCCCACATCACATCACCTATCTATCCAATATCATATCACGCATAACCAGAACACATTCCCATAATCCAAACCAAATTCAGAAATCTAAATCAAATTATGAACCCTGGGCCTAAGCCCAATTCACATATAAATCACATCAAAATACCACTCATCCATCATCATCAAAATCACATAACATGGCATAATATGCATAAATTCATTTTCCAAAACTCAGTAATAGTCCAAAGCATAATAAACCCAATTTCCTCGCAAAACGTATCAAATTACAGTTTCCGTAATTTCCTTAAAACCCCATAATCCATATAAAATCCAATTGATCCCACACTAGAAAAATAAAAAGTCATAATCATATTCAACTCAAGTCCACAATTGGAAAGATAATAAAAAAATATAACTTACGAAAACCTCGTAAAACGCGTAATAAAATTATAATAAAATGTTCGTAACAATCACCGAAAATTCGATAAAATTTTCAACCACACAATTATCATCAAACACATAGAAATACGTTTTAAACCACTTAATAAGCATGCATAGGATTTAAGGAAAACAAAAAGTCCACTCACACGTACCTTTAGCGCGACCGAAATGGACGACATGTTTTTCTGTAAAATCCACAAACATTAATTCCTGCCAAAAATCACTTATAATGGGTCACCAATCATCCCAATTAACTCACTTATTAATCTCATAATTTTCTAGGATTTTTAAACGTACAAAAAATATCGCCTAAAACCTTCAAACAGTACAAATTGCCCCGAGACGATATCTGTTCACCTCGAAAACTGTACCGTTAGACTCGTATGATCGAAAAATACAACTTTCATGTTGAACACATACCAAAAACATACTCCACGTGCCACATGAAGTGGATTCGTGTGGGAGCCACGTGCATTACTTTTTATCACTGCCTACCTCTAGCCTCGACCCGATTTCTTACAAACCGGGTCGCCTAGACCCGCGACTTAACCCGGGTATTTCTTTCTCGATTCTCCATGTTTTTCTTCCCTTTTCTTCCATCTTATTCGAAATTAAACTATTAATGGATCTATCATATCAAAACATTGAAAACTTAGCTCAAGTTCATCGTTCAACTTCCCAAACCTCACGACCATGGCATCCACTATGCTCATGCCTCATCACAGTGCTCAAACTACTTCCATTTTGTCCTAAAATGATCTTTTAGCTTTCAGAAACACGAATAGCTAATAATATCTCAAGTTTGGACTCAAAATCTCAGAACCCGAAATTCAACCCCACGGGTCCAAGTTTCCTTCCACTATTCCAACACCATTTTCGTGCAGATTTCTTCTTTTCTTCTTCTCCTTTTCATCTTGGATTCACTCTTGAAAACTCTGCTTCATTTACTGGCCTCCTTCCCCTCATCTCCCTGTCACTCACTCGAACTCACCATTTTCATGGTTTTGGCTCAAGTCCGCCGAAACCATGCACAACACTTCCTCACTTATAACATCACAAGGGAAGTAAGTGGGAGGGGAGATAATACCAGAAGGTTCTAGATAGTGACACATGTGGCAGTTTCCGATTGGACATTGTGGTAAAATATCCCAAAAGTCCTTAGTGGCAAAATAACCAAAATACCCCTAAGATTTCTTGACTCGTAACATCCTCATACGATCTCCGATTGTAGCATGTCGTCTGCCATCATACTCAGGATTCTGAGACCTTCACAACGGTCTTCCCATAATTCTCAAAGGATGTTCATAATGAAAAGACTTTTTCATAAGGGAAAATCATCTTTTTACCCTATATTTTCCAATTTTGACTTTTCTCAAAGTCCGGGTTGTTACAATCTACCCCCTTATGGAAATTTTGTCCCCGAAATTTCAAGTAGCTAGTTGGGTTAGACCCGCCAAAGTTCTACATTCATCCATTACAACCAACTGACCCCGGAAACTAAGTGGATCAACTTTTACATTATGACCGATAAAGTCTATAACCAGTAACCATCAATACTTGACATCCATCAGAGTGATCAAAAGCACTACTTAACTACGCACCAACATTACTCACAATATTTGCCTTATGCATACGTAAATTTGGGAACTATGCTTGACTAACATCTAGACATGTAACTTTAAATGACAAGACCAGATCATTGTTTCTACCATATATCATATCCAATTACATACTTAAATCTCATCCAAAATGTCAGGACCCATCCCAAATCCCTCGGGATTAACGTGGGACGCGCTTGATCCCGTCTGACACGAAGTGTCAGACCAGGGAAAATTCCTTCTCTAGCCCTCACCGGGGCTTTCAGAGTACACCAGGATCGTAGGAGGAGGAGTGTGATGTCTCGATCTCTGCTACAGCCCGCATCCGCGATCAACCTGAAGGGCATTAAAAACATCAAAAACTGTGAGTGGACAAAATAATATTTTAATAAAACGTTTCAATAAAGACCTTTATGCCCTTCACTAAAAGCATACGGATGCATTCAAAAACCGTTTATCAAACGTTCATAAAACCATTTGAAAACATGCTCAAAACCTTTCAAGGGTTCATGCCCGTTCCCCATAAACCGTCATGACCCATAAAAAACCTTTCAAGGGTTCATGTCGGTCCCCATAAACCGTCATGAACCATAAATCCATTTATGGGTCCCCGACCCGAAATCACAAAAACCCGTAAATCCATATATGTGGGAACTCAGCCCAAATCATTCTCAATGAAATACCAAAACATACAATACGGGGTCTCCACCCTAAACCATTTCCAAAACATCGAATACGGGGTCCGCCCCAAATCACTTTCTAAAACATGGAACATGGGGTCTTCGCCCCTAAATCACTTTTCGTAAATCTCATACGTATCGGCATACATATAACCCATCCGCGGCACTTCCGAGAAGATGCCAACTCGGGGCACACAGCCCCTAGGGAACACATCCCCGATATATGTCACGATTCTTCATATCTATACTAGTGTGCACACTACTCGGGGTTTCACTCCGAGTCTTCCCCCAGGAATTCTTCATCTGGGAGGCTCTATCTTCGGACCTAGTTCGATCATCTCTCCGGAATCTGGTCCAGGATCACATCATAACTCATAACTCTCACTCTTGGAACGGGATCCCTATGGGGATACCCATTCTGGCCTGTGGATCGTGACTCTCCAGGTCGATGGCTGGAGGAGACCATATAAATCATATGGAGGGTTTGTACATTTCAAATACTTCTTTCTTTCTCAAAACATATTTCAACTGGGTCTCATACCCGATTCATCTCAATAGGATTCCTCGAATCCGATTCAAATCAGTTTCCCATGCCTCGGCCTAAATCCTCAGTTCAACAGGGTCTCATGTCCGAATTCTCATTTCATAAATTGAACTAGGACCCAAGCTCAATTTCACAATCAACTGGGCCTCTAGCTTGATATCACCACTAACTGGGCCCTAAGCCCGAAACCATAAATCAACGGGGCCTCAAGCCCGATACTACAGTCAATGGGGTCTCAAGCCTGAGATTACAACCAAATGGGCCTCAAGCCCGGATTCGTAAACCAACGGGGCTATCGGCCCGATCGTATACTCAAATGGACCCTCGGCTTGATTCCTCGTCAAATCAAATGGACTCCAAATCCGAGAGTTTGTAAATCAAATGGGTCTCGTGACCGATTTCATATTTCCAAATCCAAAACCAATTCATTTTCTCATTGAAAACCTAGCACGTATAAGCATCGTATAAAACCACAAATCTCGAAATACGTGCAAATACGTAAATCCTTGGCTACCACAAACAAATGCACTCATGGCATCACAAAACATATATTAAAACACTTATAAAATATTTATGCATGCATCAAGTTCGAAAGAAAGGTCCACTCACAGGCCGTCAGAAGTCTCCCCTCGATACACGTGTCAAAACGTCTTCCAGGGCCAATCGTCTCCTTCGGGATTCCCGAACCTGTCCAAATCATAATAGAAGGTTATTAACTACTTAAATAACCCTTCACTAAAGTCCCGTAATTTTCCTGAATTTTTAACTATTTTTAAACGCGAACCTAAACCTTCGGATGTCCCGAACTATATCGAAAAGATGTCTGATTGACACGAAACCAGTCCCAAAATGTTCGTTACATCGAATAGATGATTTGACATGTTGGAACCTTCCCCAAAGGCCTCACCACGTGCTCGTACGCACCCCGAGATGGCCTTGCACGTGGGCCTCACGCGCCATGCCACAGTGGTCGTCTTCAACCTCTAGACCGGTCCAGACTGGCCAGTTCGGTTCAGCCCTGCAACTGGACCGACGTGACAGGTCCAGAGCTCTCCTTCCTTCATTTTTCGTCCATTATTTCCCTTTTCAATCCTAAACTTCCTATCTTAATCCTAGAAGTCTAATGGTATGAAGAAAACCAAGAAAAACATAGAAAACCCGACCCGTTCACTTTGAATCCCACGGTTCAAAGTTTCCTGATCACCCCCTGGGCTGCTCAGCCCCTCACGGCCATCCAAAACCTTCTCTATACACTCTTAACAACCTAACAAGCATCATCCAAACATCCCAAACCGTCCATAATGTACTAATCGATTTCTTGAATTCAAAAACACAAAACCGATTCATACCTCTCTCCACCGTGCACGACGGCTCAGCCGATCCTGCCACCACCTTCATCATTTTCATCTCCTCTCTCTATCTCCCTTAGGTGTCACCAGCATCAGATTAGATTTAGGGGGTGTGGGGTGTAGTTTGTACAAAAATGGAGAAATGGGTTTTGGGTTTGGGTGAACAAAATAGGTGAAGGTGATATGCATGAGTGTGGGGGAATAGGCAATGGATGAGTGACACTTGTCACTCATCCATTGGGCTTGGGAAAGATCTGGGCCCACATAAGACAAAACTCCACTTTTTGCCTCGTAAAACGTGCTACCGTAAATAGTTCCCTCGAACTTCCGTGAATCGTAACTTTCCCGTTGAACGTCCGAATTCGACGTGCCGCCTATCTACGGATTCGTATCGTCCTGATCTATGTAACGGTCCTCGGCCCTCGGCCCTCGGCCATCGGACCTCCCGGGTCAAAAGTCAACTATTTGCTCCTATTCAACCAAAATACCAAAATGCCCTCGAACTACCGAAAATCATAACTTCTTCCTCAAACGTCGGAATCGAGCGTGCCACCTGTCTATGAACTCATGACGTCCTAAACTACGTCACAGTCATCGGCCAAAGTCCATTTGACCACCTGAACGAAAAGTCAACGTTTCACCCATTCTAGGGGCAAAATCGTCATTTCGCCTGAACGTCCGTTAATGCACGTCTAATTCCCGATTAGCCTAGCTAATCCATCATTAATTCTTAATTAATCCTGATAATTCGGGATGGGTCGTTACACAAAATCCTAAGAAATCACAATTAATCACAACTAAAAGGTTCAATAGTTGGGCTTATCCATGTCAATACCCATGCAATACCCTTAAATATGCCTGAGCCTCTTCTACTTCATTCAAATTTAGCCTCTGCCAACCATATAGAACAAATTACTGACCCAAGCTTGTGTAAGATGTAACAATCATAATACTAATACAACTTTTACCTCAATCATACCCAACAAACTTTCAATAGTTTAATCATTTCGATTAGGTTACCCAAATCACAGACTCGAACATTACCCTTGACTCATTTTCCAAAATAAAAGTTACTAAATCATACGCTCGTAGTATCATAAAGTATTCTTCTGCAGCTTTACACCAAATTAAACATAATCAAGCTTGGTTCTACAACTAAAATGGAGTTCCTCCCGAACTCCCATTCATTTTATGGGACCTTAACCAAGTAGAACTTCATTCCAAATTTCTCTTCTAGTTTAATTTGAGGCATCTTCCCACCATACTTCCACAACTAATAATCAACACTCATATCATTACTTAAGATAACACCATTATCGTTATTGTTCCCCTAATTCCAATGCTTACACGTTGAAGCACATAAGTGCATTAATTTCCTTCTCTTTACAAATCTGCTGAATCACATAACAGTTTTCTTTCCTATCTTTTTCCTATATCTTCTTCTTTATTTCAATCATAGATAAGTTGTTACTTCTGAAACTTCCACATCCTCATTATTGATCACTCGACTGATCCATAATTGTTCAAGTCTTCACCTTATTTCTATTAGGCTAGGATACCAATTCCTCATTTAGTGAGTCCTACATCGCCCTATAACTAGGAGGCAACCACAGTACCCACGTGGCTTTCATCACAAGATCCCTACGCCATAGAAAAACATTCCATAACATTACCACTTATCTCTAAGAACCATCATACTGGCTCAAGCAATCCTACGGTCCTCGATCTTAAAGATCTAACGTGATCTCGTATCACCTTTTAAGACTTAATATGCTTAATCAGCAAATTAAAGTAACTATTTATAAGACCTCTAAGTATAGCACATTTCCGTTCCCTATAGCTTGTCTATAAAGAATACAATCGTACCATATGTAACTTCCTCATACTATACAACTAGCTTCATCCTCTTGATTTTTGTTATCAACTTATAGGAAAATATACTTCCATTCCACTATAAGTGATAATATGCATCTCAAAGGATTCCATTTATCAATCAAGTTAAAACACATTAAGTGCACTCAAAGTGAATTTTTCAATAAAAATCCTAACAATTTACAATTCCTTATCCCAAGGGATGAACACTTCTGTATTTAACTTGAAACATTCAAATGAAAATATATAAACTCACAATCCAAACTATTACCATCATGTATAATTATCGTCCAACACCTAATAACACATTTCAGATCCAATAAAAGGCCTTTCATCAACTCGTTTTTCAACACTTATTCCAACCGAAGAAACATGTTCATTTATCTTAATCGAGTTCAATAAATCGACGATTTCATTAACTCTTACTAGTGAGCTCACCAAATGTCCACTATTTTCAACATGAGGTATCTACTAATTACACCACTAATCCAGTCTAAACTTACGTATACTCGGAAATCATACTATCGTACATCACATGTATCGTCTTGATAATCCATGTGGGTTTTACTAACAACGCTTATTATACACATAATCCATTCGACTCAGCCTCAAAAACCACCTCAGAGTACTTATTCTCATCTTACAACCAGACCGTACACGAGGCTCATATCTCGAAGGCACAACCATTTCAAGCTCATATCAGAACCTACGCTCTGATACCAAGTTGACAGGACCCAACCCGGCTAACACAATAAACGACTGATAGAAGATTTATCAACCAAGAAATTATGAATGATAACTCCTAATGTAATACTTTGCAAGTGCACAAAATCGTATGATGAGTATAGTAGGTTTGCAAAGGTCGATCCCTCGAGAACTTGTTCAACGTTAATCCACTTAGTTTGGAATGAAACAACTTGAGAAAAAGTACAAAAATGTTTGGGGGGGGGGGGGGGGGGGTGGGGGTGTGTTTGAGTGATGATTAGAACGAAATTAAATGATGAAAACAAGTGAAAAATGATGAAAAACTTCATTTGAAAGTTGATTGGATGATTAGGACGAATTAGGACATGTTATCCACCTTTACCAATTATAGTTCTTCTTAGATTTCGTTGATTAGATTAATTATGCATGTATCTGAATTAAGTGCCCATGCAAGGGTCCAGCTAAGCCTCACCCCACACATTTATCTTCTCTTAGATTGCATGTTTAAGCGTGATGTACCCGCCTTTTAAACAACTATTACCGATGATGTGTGATAATGCATGAAACATGAGGAAGATTTAATGACACTACACTATCCCTAGTAAATGATGTGCAATCCTAGGGAGTCATGAGTTTAGATTACGAATAATATTCCCCCTCTTAAACGTGATGCAACAAATTGCAGGGTGAACACAAACATCAAGGTGATCCGTCAAGCAATTACATCGACAATTATACGCAAATAAGGTGATCAAACTTACAAGCATAAATTGAGTTCATGAAACATAGTAATCCAACAAATCTAGGCATCCATAACAACCATAATCAACAGCCAGAAATATAATTATAAACTAACATGGCTAGGGCTTCAAACAGCCCTAATCCTAAAGGAAACTACTCATTATAACTAAGTTAACAAACATCATAATTGAATGCATAAAAACTTAAAGAGATTAGGGATTAAGAAACACAAATACTAAGATGAATGATGCATGAGAGAAGTGGCACAAACACTTCTTCTTCTCCCAAGCTTCACGTCACAAAGAAGATGCAAGACTTGAATCCAAAAGCATGAACAATGGGTAAATTGTGGCTACTTTGTGTATAAACTTTAAGCATAAATTTTTGCAGAGTTTTGGGACCTTAGGAGGTAAATTGGACGTCCAAAAAAAATTAGAAAACATCTATTTATAACCCCTAACACCTGCCCTAACATCTCCCTCAAAGAAAAGGGAAAACAGCCCCAAAACAAGGAGGAAAATTCCTTGTTTTTGTGAAAAAACATAGTTAGCCGTTTTTTGTGTCCTTCTTGTACAAGAAGTCTCTTTCCTTCTTTCTTTCCACTTCTTGACTTTATCTTTGACTAGGAATTCATTTAATGCTATCCTAAATCAGATTACATTGCCCTAAAATAAAGGAAACATGATAAATTGTGGCTAGGGAAGTTAATTAACCCTAGCCATGTACAAGATGGTTTCTTAATTTCCAAGAAACTTCATTTTCCTTGTTTCTTGCCTCTTTAACTTCAAGATCTGATTAGGAATATAATTAAGTCTTCTTATCCAAGTCAATCCATGTCATTCCTCATTGAGAAAGGTAGGAAAATTCGTCCAAAGTTGCTTGATGCACAAGTAAACCCCCTAAAACACCCTTAACCTCATTTTGTGGGCTTCTAGGGGCTAGGCCGTGACTTTTAGGGTCTTGGTGGATCTTGGTCATGTAAATGGGAGATGATGAGGCCCTTTATGAGTCCTTGATGAGTCCTTCAAGATTTAGCCTTGGAAATATCACATTTCATTGCAAAACATGATTTAAACCTCAACTAAACAATCTGCACAAAAGAGATCATTTTCTCTTATTGTTTGAATGATTATAATCAAAAGATAAGTAAAAGGGATAAGAAATAACATTGAAATCATGCTTAATTTGTGACTTATCAATGACACGACTAGGCCCTACTCCAGTCTTACAGATAACCTAAGGTGCTAAACATACCCTCGAAATCTTATCAGACAAAGGATACCTGTATACTCAAGATCTTATGCTTCTGTTCTGAGCGCAACCTCGTTTCTCGTGCAAAGGCCCTAGAGGGTTCCAAAAACATGAAAACTGTGTGAGGGGACAAAAATAAAATCTAAAAACAACATACTATTTGGAAATATACTATTTACCCTCTGTTTCATGAAGACTATGCATGCATCAACAAAGTATTCAAACTCGGAAAACCACAGAACTCAAGTACTTCAAGAAAACATAAAGTCACCAGAAAAAGTAGCCATAAAAAACTATATATAAAATACCGGTACCTGAACATAATCATGTACCCATGTTAAACCAACATCATAACCTGACACAAAACCCCGTCCTCTATGTCAGCCAAATCATCACATCACAAGCCACTCAGGGATACAGCATGTGAGGGCTCACACAGGGATACAACATCTAGGTGTCCAACCACATATCTCATACACCACTCGGGGATACAGCATTTAAGGGTCAACTCGGGAATACAACATCCACGTGTCAATCCATCTATCCCGTCCTGCACTATTAGTGGCTAAACCTACCACCTAACCACTCGGGGACTACAGAGCCTAGTTTGACGTCCAAATGGCTACCCAGCGATACAACGTTCGTGTGTCAAACCATATAACTCAACCACTCAGGGATACAATGTCCAAGTGGTCATCTAGGGATACAACATCTGACAGGACCCACCCCGATTATCGCCTCGATAATCGGGAAGCATCCTGCTCCCGTCTGACAATCGAATCCAAAAGACTGGAAAACTAAAAAATATTACATCACACGCATTGTCAGACCAGGGAGATTAAACAAAATACATCCGACTGGACGTCAAGTCCAAAGTTTCACAGAGCATAATATTACAAAACAAGTTAAAGAAACAAATCCTACTCTGTGAACTAACTACTCAGCCACGGGAAACTTTATGCCTCCGCCCCTGCCTCGGCGCTTGCCCCCGCACTTGTACCACGACCTGGAGGGAATTTAAAACAACAAAGTGTGAGTGGACCGAAACATAAGTTTTACAGGAAAAACAGTTTTTCCGAAATCGGGTTCGCCCTCCAGTTTTGTAACACGCATGCATAACCAAAATTCAAAATTTGCATATTAGACTTTTGAAACTCTTTTTCCGAAACCCATGAAAAACGTTACAAAGGATCGTCATAACTCATGTAAAACCATTTAATAATGCCAGATTCCAGAAACCGTCATTTTGACACGTTAAATGCACAAATCAAGTAAAACGTGAATCAATAACCACAATTATGCCGTTGGATCCATCCGAGTCTTTAAACTCAATATTAGGCCTTCCTGGGATATCAACGAGTCTTTGAACTCAAAACATGATTAGTAGGCCTCGGGGGTATCACAATAATCGAGTCTTTAAACTCACGAGTCTTTAAACTCAAATTCCGGGCCCGCCCCCGTCATCAACATACCGGGTCTTTAAACCCAAAACCAGATCCAACCAGTAACCGGGTCTTTAAACCCAAAACCATTTTTAAACATAATAAACCAGGATTCATCACAAACCGTTTTCCAACATCATTCCAAAAACATATCACATCATAATAGGACTTATGTCCGAATTCACATGCAAATTCCAACACATGCAATTTCCGAAAATTACTTCACAATATGATCAAACATCATAAATCTGAAACATGCATATTCATATCCAGGTACTTCATCAAAATCACCACGCCATAAGCGAAAACCATAACCTTGAAATGCGTGAAATACGATAAATATCTCGAAAAGCATGAAAACACGTAAAACCGATATATCATATCACCATCATAAAATCATATGTAAAACCATGAGATAAATAAGCAAAATAGTCATGCATGCCCAATTTAGAAATCAAAAAGTCCACTCACAGTTTTAGGACGCGTCAATCGCGTCCCGCGCGCTCCTCCGTAGTTTCGGAAGTGTCCGGGCCTGTAAAAACGTACAAGAAGGGTTACAAACATCCTCAAATAGCTCGTATGATTTTTCCCTAATTTCCGGGATTTTTCGGCGAAATAAACCTTAAGGACTTAATCTTCCGAGCTCCCGAAATTATCCCGAAAGACTCTCGAACAACTCGAATCCTAAAGGGAAAATGTTAATTAGACTGAAAGGAACAATTTCCATGTTGACCGTGATCGGAGACGACATCGCACGCGCCGTCACGCGCCGCCCAAAGTGGCTGCGCGTGAAGGCCACGCGCCAAGCTACAGTGTCATCGTTCTTACCCGGATAGACTGATACACGGGTCTGTTACCCGCGACTGAATCCGGCCAGTTCAAGCTCAATTCTCAATCAATTCTTCTCGTTTTCAATCCTATTACCTTCTCTAATCCATTAATTTTAGGTCTGTGTTGATGACTTACCTCGACTAACACCAGAACGACCCAACTCAAGCTCAAATAGTCGATCAAGTCGACGTCTGGAACTCACCCTACACGATTCCATTTCCAAATTAATTTCACCAGTAGCTTAAGGGGACTTATACGAACACAATGGTACAATCAATTGGACTCGCCGTTACCTGGAAGTCGTCGACCTCAAGCTCAAAAATTCTCAGAACTAGGGAGCTCAGTTCATGGCCAATTCGTGAGTGTCGTCCTTCGAAATCGATGCGGTTGGTTTCCTCTTGCTCCTAGAAGACTAGAATGGCCCTTGTTTTCGATCAACAAGCCTCAGAAATCGAATTCAATTTTTCCCTCCAACTGGTTCTTCTCTGAACTAGTACCTGGGCTCCTGAGCAATCCTTGCTCAATTTGCTTGATCTCGTGCACGGTTATGCTTCTGCTGCTCCCAGAAAACTCTCAGTGTGTCTAGTTTGGTCCCTAAACCAGTAGAAACTGAACTCTGAGATTTCCCCCCAAAAACCCGAAACTGATTTCTCACTGTTTCTCTCAATCTCTCTCAGTCTCTCCTCAGCAGCATGATCCCAAATGAGCTCCCAGACTCAAAGGCGATCAGGTAATCGATCAAAGCGGCCAGCAACCCGTGGGAAACCGTCTGAGGTTTTCTGAAAATGTCTCCCACGCACACAGAAACCATGGCCAATTCGTGCTCTCTCGTGCCCCGAACTCTGTTCAACCGTGCACCTGAGCCACTCCACCCTGCTTCCACTACCTCAAACAACTTAAACAATGCCCTGAGCCTTCCACTAAGCCTTAAACAATTGAACGCACAAGACACCACGGCCGCTGCTCTGTTTTCCACGGTGGTGAACAGTACCCCGTGTGAAAATTACCAAAATGCCCCCAGGGCAAAAATTACCAAAATGCCCTCCAACTTCCGTGACCCGTAACTCGGCCATCCGATGTCCGTTTCAAGCGTGCCGTCTGTCGTTGTACTCAGGGCGTTGAGACGAACATAACGGTCTTCGAGTCAAATGAATGTCAATTGTCAAACAAAAAGTCAACTTTTTCCCTTAATAACGTCTAATTACGATAATGCCCCTGAACTTCCGAACATCATAACTTTTACCCTGTTCGTCCGAATCGAATGTGCCACCTGTCTATGAACTCGTGACGTTCCGAACTACGTCACGGTCATCGCTCAACATCCGTTCGGCCTCCCAATCAAAAAGTCAACAAATTGACCACACAAATCACAGGGGTAAAAACGTCATTTTATTCAATATTTTATAATATTACATTTCCAGAACGTCCGGGGCGTTACAATCTCCCCCCCCCCCCCCCCCAATTAAGAAATTTCGTCCCGAAATTTCAAGGAAACAAGTAGGGGAACTGTTCTCGCATCTGCGCCTCGTGTTCCCATGTGGCTCCTTCACATTCTGGTTCCTCCAGAGAACCTTTACCAGAGGAACGGTCTTCCAACGTAGTACTTTATCCTTTCGATCCAAAATCTGCACCGGCTGTTCCTCAAAGCTCAAGTCATCTCGAAGTTCAATGGGCTATTCCTCCAGTACATGAGATGCGTCGAACACGTATTTCCGCAACATCGACACATGAAAAACATCGTGGACCTTCGAAAGCTCTGGCGGTAGTGCCAACCTGTAGGCCACCGGGCCAATCCTCTCGGTAATCTCATAAGGTCCGATATAACGAGGGCTCAACTTTCCTCGCCTGCCGAATCTCACTACACCCTTCCAAGGGGACAATTTCAGAAATACCCGATCTCCGACCGCAAACTCAAGATCTCGAATCCGATGGTCCACATAGCTCTTTTGTCTGTCTTGGGCTGCCTTGAGCCGATCCCTGATGAGTTTGACCTTCTCGGTCGTCAGTTCCACCAATTCGGATTTAGTCAGCTTCCTTTCACCCACATCCGTCCAACACAACGGGGTTCTGCACTGCCGCCTGTACAAGGCTTCGTACGGAGCCATCCCAATGCTCGCCTGATAGCTGTTGTTGTAGGCAAATTCCATCAAGGCTAGATGTGACTTCCAAGTGTCCTGAAATTGCAAAACGCAAGCTCGCATCATATCCTCCAAAGTCTGGATGGTCCGCTCAGACTGGCCGTCAGTCTGAGGATGAAATGCAGTACTGAAACGAAGTTTCGTCCCAAATGCTTCCTGCAGACTCTGCCAAAATCGAGAAGTAAACCTCGGGTCTCTGTCAGAAACTATTGATTTTGGAGTACCGTGCAAACGGATGATCTCATCGATAAACAACTGAGCCAACTGTGTCATCCTGAAGCTCTCTCGCACCGGTAAGAAATGAGCTGATTTCGTAAGCCTGTCCACAATCACCCAAACTCCATCGTGGCCTCTGGGTGTCCTAGGAAGTCCAAACACGAAATCCATCGTTAGGTGATCCCATTTCCATTCCGGAATAGGTAGCGGTTGCAAAGCTCCATAAGGTCGCTGTCTCTCAGCCTTCACTTGCTAGCAAACCAGACACCTGCTGACAAAATCGGCAATCTCCCGTTTCATACCCGGCCACCAGTAGTGTTCCCGCAGGGTACGATACATCTTGGTCCCACCAGGATGCATCGCGTAGGCCGAACTATGAGCCTCGTCCAAGATCTCCTTCTTCAGTGCCTCAACGTCGGGCACACACAACCGTCCTTCTTTTAGCAAAGCTCCATCCTCCCTGACTGTAAAATCTAGCCGCTCACCGGCCTCCACTTCAATCCGGAGCACACATGAGATAGGATCTTGAGATTGAGCCTCAACGATCCGATCTATCAAAAGTGGTCTCACATGAAAATTAGCTAGCAAGACACCTTGGCCATCCAAACCCAAATCAATGCTAGTCTTACGGAGTTCAACCAAAAGTGGTAAATGAACCGTCCGTAGATGTGCTACAGAATGCGTTGACTTCCGGCTTAGAGCATCAGCCACCACATTGGCTTTTCCCAGGTGGTACTCAATTGTGCAATCATAGTCCTTAATTAGCTCTAGCCACCGTCGTTGCCTCACATTTAACTCCTTCTGAGTGAACAAGTACTTCAGGCTCTTGTGATCCGTGAACATTCTGCAAGTCGCACCATACAGGTGATGTCTCCAAATTTTTAACGCATGCACAACAGCAGCTAACTCCAGGTCGTGCGTCGGATAATTGCGCTCATGCGGTTTCAACTGGCGAGAAGCATAGGCAATCACTTTCCCATGCTGCATTAGTACACATCCCAAACCCTGTAAGGATGCATCACTGTACACCTCAAATTCCCCACTGTCGTCTGGAAGGGTCAGTATAGGGGCAGATGTCAACCTTTCCTTTAGCTTCCGAAAACTACGCTCACAATCGTCATCCCACTCAAACTTGACTCCCTTCCGCGTCAGTCGCGTCAACGGGGCAGCAATGGTAGAGAAACCCTCTACAAACCTCCTGTAGTAACCAGCCAAGCCCAAGAAACTTCTGACTTCAGTAACGGTCCTCGGTTGTTCCCACTTCGCCACTGCCTCAATTTTTTGAGAATCCACACTAATCCCGTCAGTTGAGATCACATGCCCCAAGAAACTCACGCTCGTCAACCAGAACTGACACTTGCTGAGCTTCGCGTACAACTGGTTTTCCCTCAAGGTACCCAGCACCATCCTTAAGTGCTCCTCGTGTGCTTCCGCACTCCTCGAGTAGACCAGGATATCGTCAATGAACACGATGACAAAGCGATCCAAGTAAGGCTGCAACACTCGGTTCATCAAATCCATAAACGCTGCGGGTGCGTTGGTCAAACCAACCGGCATCACAAGGAACTCATAATGACCATATCGGGTCCTAAAGGCTGTCTTGGGTACATCCTCATCCTTAACCCGCAACTGATGATACTCAGAACGTAGATCAATTTTGGAGAAGTACTGCGCTCCTCGCAGTTGATCAAACAAATCATCGATCCGAGGCAACGGGTATTTGTTCCTGACCGTTACTTTATTCAGTTGCCTGTAATCGATGCAGAGTCTCAAACTCCCATCTTTTTTCCTCACAAACAACACCGGGGCTCCCCCGGGGGGATACACTCGGTCGAATAAACCCCATCTCAAGTAATTCTTGTAACTGCGCCTTCAGTTCTTTTAACTCAGCTGGCGCCATACGATACGGAGTTTGAGAGATAGGTTGCGTACCTGGAACCAGATCAATAATGAACTCGACATCTCGATGCGGTGGCAATCCCGGTAGATCCTCCGGAAAGACATCCGGGAACTCCCGTACTATCGGTATATCCTCCACCCTCAATGGTGCAACTCGTGAATCCATCACTTGAGCTAAGTATCCCAGGCACCCTTTCCTCAACAACTTACTTGCCTTCAGGGCTGAAATCACTCCGACAGGAGTGGCTCGCTGAATTCCCTGAAAGGTGGTTTCCGGTAACCCCGGGCTCCGAAAAGTAACTTTCTTATCAGCACATTCGATAGAAGCATGATGGAGCGTCAACCAGTCCATTCCCAAAATGACATCAAAGTCGTGCAAGTCCAAGAGTATCAAATCTGTCATCAGACCAACATCACCTACCATTACGGGACACTCCCGCAACACTTGATTTACCACAAATACATCTCCCATGGGTGTACTCACACCCAAGTCACAGTCCAAGGCGGACACCTCTCTACCCGCCAACAACTCACAGTCCCGTGATATAAATGAATGAGTATCTCCGGGATCAATTAAAGCACAAACATCATGCCCAAAGATCGTGAGTGTACCTGTCACAACACCAGGCGCTGCCCTGGCCTCCTGCTGCGTAACAGCAAAAACTCGGGCCTGTGGTCCAGCTGCTCGCCCACGGCCCCGGCCCCTCTGTCCATTAGCCGCTCCAGTACCACCTCCTCGAGTGCTCCCAGTCCCAGAAACTGCAGCTGTGCTCCGTCCCTGCTCTGCACCACCCCGACCTGCGCCACCACCCTGTGGCAGAGATGGATACTCCCTCCGATAGTGGCCCCGCTCGCCACAGAAGAAACAGATAACACTGGAAGCATCGCGAGCAAAACCACCACCCTGCCGTCCTATGGAGCAAACGAAGTCGCGCTCGCCTGCGGAGCAGTCTGCACCCTAGGCGCTCGGAATCCGGAACTCTGATAGTTACCCGGCCTGCCATAACGATCATTGCCTGCAGATGAGGCTCCACCATAACGTCCCTTCTTCGGGGCTCTCTGACCATACGATCCAGGATATGAACGTTTTCGACGTTATCCACCACCAGAGTACTGTGGACGTGTCGAGAGACTGGTCTCAACCCGCACTGCGGCATCCGACAACTCCCTGAGAGTAGCAAAAGCTCCGGCCGTCACAATGGCCCGTATCTCACCCCGTAGGCCAAGCTCAAACCTACGACATTTCTCAACCTCAGTAGATACAAAGGTAGGAGCAAAACGAGCTAGCATCTAAAATTTCTGCTCATACTCAGCTACAGACATGCTCCCCTGCTGAAGCTGCAGAAACTCGGTCTCCCTAGCATCGCGGAATGAACGGGGATAATACTGATCCAGAAACCGTTCACGAAAAGTCTCCCAAGTCACTGTACGGGCATCCCAACCCGACAACTCCAGAGTGTACCACCACTCATAAGCAGATCCATCCAGCAAAAAGGTAGCCAAAACAACTCGCTCCTCAGGAGGACAGTGCATCACAGCAAAAATCCGCTCGAACCGAGAAATCCAACGGTGAGCATCCTCAGGATCCGCTCCACCACTAAACACCATAGCCCCAAGACGCTGGGCTCGCTCGATCGAAGCGCTCTCGGTATCGCCATCAGGTCGTGGAGGGGGTTCGCGTCGCGGAGGCATGGCCAGTCGTCCTTCTTCTGAAAGTGGCATAAGTTAGTATAAAAAAATCAAGGCACACCCGAGTGCCAGACACGAATCGTAAACCTAGGCTCTGATACCAATTGACAGGACCAACCCCGATTATCGCCTCGATAATCGGGAAGCATCCTGCTCCCGTCTGACAATCGAATCCAAAAGACTGGAAAACTAAAAAATATTACACCACACCCATTGTCAGACCAGGGTGATTAAACAAAATACATCCGACTGGACGTCAAGTCCACAGTTTCACAGAGCATAATATTACAAAACAAGTTAAAGAAACAAATCTTACTCTGTGAACTAACTACTCAGCAACGGGAAACACTGTGCCTCCGCCCCTGCCTCAGCGCTTGCCCCCGCACTTGTACCACGACCTGGAGGGAATTTAAAAAAACAAAGTGTGAGTGGACCGAAACATAAGTTTTACAGGAAAAATAGTTTTTCCGAAATCGGGTTCGCCCTCCAGTTTTGTAACACGCATGCATAACCAAAATTCAAAATTTGCATATTAGACTTTTGAAACTCCTTTTCCGAAATCCATGAAAAACGTTACAAAGGATCGTCATAACTCATGTAAAACCATTTAATAATGCCACATTCCAGAAACCGTCATTTTGAAACGTTAAATGCACAAATCAAGTAAAACGTGAATCAATAACCACAATTATGCCGTTGGATCCATCCGAGTCTTTAAACTCAATATTAGGCCTTCCTGGGATATCAACGAGTCTTTGAACTCAAAACATGATTAGTAGGCCTCGGGGGTATCACAATAATCGAGTCTTTAAACTCACGAGTCTTTAAACTCAAATTCCGGGCCCGCCCCCGTCATCAACATACCGGGTCTTTAAACCCAAAACCAGATCCAACCAGTAACCGGGTCTTTAAACCCAAAACCATTTTTAAACACAATAAACCAAGATTCATCACAAACCGTTTTCCAACATCATTCCAAAAACATATCACATCATAATAGGACTTATGTCCGAATTCACATGCAAATTCCAACACATGCAATTTCCGAAAATTACTTCACAATATGATCAAACATCATAAATCCGAAACATGCATATTCATATCCAGGTACTTCATCAAAATCACCACGCATGCATAAGCGAAAACCATAACCTCGAAATGCGTGAAATACGATAAATATCTCGAAAAGCGTGAAAACACGTAAAACCGATATATCATATCACCATCATAAAATCTTATGTAAAACCATGAGATAAATAAGCAAAATAGTCATGCATGCCCAATTTAGAAATCAAAAAGTCCACTCACAGTTTTAGGACGCGTCTATCGCGTCCCGCGCGCTCCGCCGTAGCTTCGGAAGTGTCCGGGCCTGTAAAAACGTACAAGAAGGGTTACAAACATCCTCAAATAGCTCGTATGATTTTTCCCTAATTTCCCGGATTTTTCGGCGAAATAAACCTTAAGGACTTAATCTTCCGAGCTCCCGAAATTATCCCGAAAGACTCCCGAACAACTCGAATCCTAAAGGGAAAATGTTAATTAGACTAAAAGGAACAATTTCCATGTTGACCGTGATCGGAGATGAAATCGCACGCACCGTCACGCGCCGCCCAAAGTGGCTGCGCGTGAAGGCCACGCGCCAAGCTACAGTGTCATCGTTCTTACCCGGATAGACTGATAAACGGGTATGTTACCCGCGACTCTACCCGGCCAGTTGATGCTCAATTCTCAATCAATTCTTCTCGTTTTCAATCCTATTACCTTCTCTAATCCATTAATTTTAGGTCTGTGTTGATGACTAACCTCGACTAACACCAGAACGACCCAACTCAAGCTCAAACAGTCGATCAAGTCGACGTCTGGAACTCACCCTACACGATTCCATTTCCAAATTAATTTCACCAGTAGCTTAAGGGGACTTATACGAACACAATGGTACAATCAATTGGACTCGCCGTTACCTGGAAGTCGTCGACCTCAAGCTCAAAAATTCTCAGAACTAGGGAGCTCAGTTCATGGCCAATTCGTGAGTGTCGTCCTTCGAAATCGATGCGGTTGGTTTCCTCTTGCTCCTAGAAGACTAGAATGGCCCTTGTTTTCGATCAACAAGCCTCAGAAATCGAATTCAATTTTTCCCTCCAACTGGTTCTTCTCTGAACTAGTACCTGGGCTCCTGAGCAATCCTTGCTCAATTTGCTTGATCTCGTGCACGGTTATGCTTCTGCTGCTCCCAGAAAACTCTCAGTGTGTCTAGTTTGGTCCCTAAACCAGTAGAAACTGAACTCTGAGATTTCCCCCCAAAAACCCGAAACTGATTTCTCACTGTTTCTCTCAATCTCTCTCAGTCTCTCCTCAGCAGCATGATCCCAAATGAGCTCCCAGACTCAAAGGCGATCAGGTAATCGATCAAAGCGGCCAGCAACCCGTGGGAAACCGTCTGAGGTTTTCTGAAAATGTCTCCCACGCACACAGAAACCATGGCCAATTCGTGCTCTCCCGTGCCCTGAACTCTGTTCAACCGTGCACCTGAGCCACTCCACCCTGCTTCCACTACCTCAAACAACTTAAACAATGCCCTGAGCCTTCCACTAAGCCTTAAACAATTGAATGCACAAGACACCACGACCGATGCTCTGTTTTCCTCTGTGGTGAACAGTACCCCGTGCGAAAATTACCAAAATGCCCCCAGGGCAAAAATTACCAAAATGCCCTCCAACTTCCGTGACCCGTAACTCGGCCATCCGATGTCCGTTTCAAGCGTGCCGCCTGTCGTTGTACTCAGGGCGTCGAGACGAACATAACGGTCTTCGAGTCAAATGAATGTCAATTGTAAAACAAAAAGTCAACTTTTTCCCTTAATAACGTCCAATTTCGATAATGCCCCTGAACTTCCAAACATCATAACTTTCACCCTGTTCGTCCGAATCGAACGTGCCACCTGTCTATGAACTCGTGACGTCCCGAACTACGTCACGGTCATCGATCAACATCCGTTCGACCTCCCAATCAAAAAGTCAACAAATTGACCACACAAATCACAGGGGTAAAAACGTCATTTTATTCAATATTTTATAATATTACATTTCCAGAACTTCCGGGGCGTTACAGCATCTGAACGTTAATACCACATCATAACCATTCGAGGATACAACATCTGAATGGCCGCTTACGGATACAACATCTAGGCGTCATCCATCAATACGGTATCTCGAGGAGGGTTTCCCACATCACATCACCTATCTATCCAATATCATATCACGCATAACCAGAACACATTCCTGTAATTCAAACCAAATTCAGAAATCCGAATCAAATTATGAACCCCGGGCCTAAGCCTAATTCACACATAAATCACATCGAAATCCCAATCATCCATTATCATCAAAATCATTTAACATGGCATAATATGCATAAATTCATTTTCCAAAACTCAATAATAGTTCAAAGTACAATAAACCCAATTTCCTCGCAAAATGTGTCAAATTACAGTTTCAGTACTTTCCTCAGAACCCCATAATTCATTTAAAATCCAATTGATCCCATACTAGCAAAATCACACGTCATAATCATATTCAACTCAAGTCCACAATCGGAACGATAATAAAAAGTATAACTTACAAAATCTCGTAAAACGCGTAATAAAATGTTCAGAAAAATCACCAAAAATTCGATAAAATTTTCAACCACACAATTATCATAAAACACTTAGAATTAAATTTTAAACCACTTAATAAGCATGCATAGGATTTAAGGAAAACTAAAAGTGTCAAGACCCATCCCAATCCCCCCGGGATTAATGAGCGATGCTCCTGATCCCGTCTGACACGGAGTGTTAGACGAGGTAAAATTAAAACCGTTAGCTAGACCGGCTTCCAGAGTACGCTAGGATCCGGTGGAGGAGTGTGATGTCTCAGTCTCTGCTGCAGTCTGCACCAGTAATCAACCTGAAGGGTAGTGAAAACAGAAAAGACTGTGAGTGGACGAAAAGTAATAGTTTGATAAAACACATTTCATAAAAGACCTTTATGCCCTTCACTAAAAAGCATGCATGCATAGTAAAACTATTTATCAAACCACATATGTTTAAACAATCATATTTAGGGTCTCAACCCCATGTTCCTTAAATTCAAGTCACACGGGACCCTGCCCAAAACCATTTACAGAAATCCTTTTTCATAACAAACATATGTGGGATCTCAGCCCAAATCCATTTATCATCATAAAACACAATTTCGCAAATCCAAGAAATCATGTTTATCAATATATATCATACAACCAATCCTGTCATAGTATCTAGAGCTACGCACGTGCTACCCAGGGTCTCAAATCCTAAGTCTCCAAGGGTCCACCCAGGTCAATGTCCGTAGATTAATGACCCTCATTGGGGGTTATAATCCATAATAGCCTTCCTGAGAGTAAGGAACCCAACGGAGGCGACTTCACTCAGTCAGTGCTCTGTGACTACTCCGGGGTCCACCTAGGCCAACGACCCTCACCGGAGGAGACAATCCATATATATAAGGATGGTATATGAAAAACCATTTGAAATCATTCTTAAAACCTTTCAAAGGTTTATGCCCGGTCCCCATAAACCTTCATGAACCAGAAATCCATTTATGGGTCCCCGACCCGAAATCACAACTGTAAACCATAACTGGGCCCTAAGCCCTGATTCATATACCAACTAGGCCTCCGGCCCGATTCGTAAACCAACTAGGCCTTGCCCCAATTTCGTAAACCAAATGGCCCTCGTGCCCGATACATAAATCAAATGGGCCTCGAGCCCGATACGCAAACTAACTGGGCCTCGAGCCCGATATGTAAACCATCTGGGCCTCGAGCTCGATACATAAACTAACTGGGTCTCGAGCCCGATATGTAAACCATCTGGGCCTCGAGCCCGATACATAAACTAACTGGGCCCCCGACCCGATGTCTTGTTATATCAAATGGACTTCAAGTCCGAGAGTTCGTAAATCAAATGGGTCTCGTGCGCGATTCCATATTTTCAAATCCAAAATCAAATCACGAACCAATTGGGCCCCTAGCCCGGTAACATAACTAAATGGACTTCGAGTCTGAGGGTTTCCAAAAAAAATGGGTCTGGAACCCGAGTTTACCTTTTCAAATCCAAAACCTTTTCATTAAACCGTTTCCAAAACCATAAGCACGTATAATCAGTGCGAAACTGTAAACCTTGATTTACGTGCAAACACGTAAATCGCTTCAAAATGCGTGAAATCATATAAATCACAATCATCCAAATCACCATCATAGAATCACATCTATAAACCATATAAAACATTTATGCATGCATCACAGTTTAGAAATCAAGATCCACTCACAAACCGTCCTACACTGCCACCTCGATTTGCATGGTGTAAGCCTCCACAGGCTAACCATCGTCATTGGGACTCCTAAACCTGTCCAAATCAATCTAGAGGGTCGAAATGCGTGAAACCATATAAATCACAATCATCTAAATCATCAACATAGAATCACATCTATAAACCATATAAAACATTTAAGCATGCATCACAGTTTAGAAATCAAGATCCACTCACAGACAGTCCTACACTGCCACCTCGATTTGCGTGCTATAAGCTTCCACGGGCTAATCACAGTCACCGGGACTCCTAAACCTGTCCAAATCAATCTAGAGGGTTACTAACTTCCTTATTAACCTCTCATTAAAGTCCCGTAATTTTCTCGAATTTTTAACTATTTTTAAACTTGATCCTAAACCTTAGGACGTTCTGAACAATATCGAGACGGTGTCGATCGAAACGAAACCAGTCCTAAAATGTTTGTTACATCGAATAGATTAATTCGAATGTTGAAGTCAACCCAAAATTACCCTTGAAGCTCCCTCACGTGCCGCCCAAAGGGGCTGCGCGTGAAAGCCACACGCCTTCTACAGTGTCACCATCAACGTCACGACATATCGGGTTCACTGGTCCAAACCAGACCGGACCGGTCGGGTTCACAATGTCACCATTTGGGATCACTCATTTTCGACCCATTTTGTTCCATTTTTATTCCTAAAGCTTCCTTTACTTAAAATCTATCTTCCTATGGTCTCAAAACACAAGAAAGGCCTAAGAAATTACCTCTCCGATCGAAGAACACGACCCTATTTTTCCGGCCAACCGTCTGGGCTGCACTGTCGTCCCTAGCCACTGTTTTTGATCCCAAATGGTCCTTATGATCACCAGAAGGTCAACCCAAACATTAAAATCGACCAACAACACCTAAAGCCGAAGTTCGAAAATTCAAACCAAACTCACCTTCGCGGTTTTCGGTTCTCCTCCGTCGTGGCCATCGTCGTGGCTCGGCCGTCACCGTCTAATCTTCCTGGTTGCACTAGCCTCGGACTCCCTCAGTCACACTCAGAGTAGCTCACATGAACACATGGATATGGTGGTGAGGTTGTTCATGTGTGTGTTTGTTTGTTTTAGAGAGAAAATGGAGAATGGGTGCTCGGGTTTTAGAATGGAACAGAGAGGATAATGCTGGTGATCAGGTGAGAGAGAGAAAAGATGGATGGTGAGGATGAGGGGGAAGGGTGAAGATGAAGGGCTAGGATGAGTGGTGGGTGGAAAATATATGTATTAAAATACAAGTGGGCCAATCATCAATTAGATCCACAAATTGGGGGTAAATGACCAATGAGATGAGTGACACTTGTCACTCATCCATGGGTCCCACTTAAATATCTGCCCAATCAGATATTTCCCACCTAATCCTTGCCTCGTAATGCGTGCATGGTGCAATCGAAACTTCCCGTGACCCTAACTTTCTCGTCTGACATCCAATTTCAGCATGCTGCCTGTCTACGGATTCGGATCGACCAGATCTACGTAACAGTCCTCGGCCCTTGGCCATTGGACCTCTCGGGTTAAAAGTCAACATTTTACCCACGACTAGGGGCAAAACGGTCATTTTACATCGTCTGTCCGATTTCGCTTAACTAATCACCGATTTAACTTACTAATCTTTGATTAGTCACTAATCTAATCCCGGAATTCGGGACGGGTCGTTACAAAAAGTCCACGCACACGTACCTTTTGCCCGACCAAACTTGACGACACATTTTTCTGTAAAATCCACGAACATTAATTCCTGCCAAAAATCACTTCTAAGGGGTCACCAATCATCCCTATTAACTCACTTATTAATCTCATAATTTTTCAGGATTTTTAAACGTACTAAAATATCGCCTAAAACCTTCAGACAGTAAAAACTACCCAAAGATGATATATGATCGCCTCGTGAACTGTACCGTTAGACTCGTATAATCGAAAACTACAACTTTCATGTTGAACACATACCAAAAACATACTCCATGCGCCACCTGAAGTGGCTGCGCGTGGGAGCCACGCGCCTTGATGTTCATCATCGCCTACCTCTGTCCTCGACCCAGTTTCCTGCAAACCGGGTAGCCCAAACCCACGACTTGACCGGTTATTGTTCTCTCGACTCTCCATGTTTTTCTTCCCTTTTCCCTCCATATAATTTGAAATTAAACCAGAAACGGATCTATCATATAAAAACATTGAAAACTTACCTCAAGTTCATCGTTCAACTTCTCAAACCTCACGGCTATGTATCCACTATGTTTATGTCTCATTCTAGTGCTCAAACTACATCCTCCTTGTCCCAAAATGATCGTTTAGCTTTAGAAACACGAATAGCTGATAATATCTCAAGTTTGAGCTCAAAATCTCAGAACCCGAAATTCAACCCCACGAGTCCAAGCTTCCTTCCACTGTTCCAACACCATTTTCGTGGATATTTCTTCTTTTCTTCTTCTTCTTTTCATCTTGGATTCACTCCTGAAAACTCTGTTTCATTTACTAGCCTTTTTTCCCTAATCTCCCTGTCTCTCACTCGAACTCACGATTTCATGGTTTCGGCTCATGTCCATCAAAACCATGCACAACACTTGCTCACTTATAACAGCACAAGGTAAGTCGGTGGGTGGGGAGATAATACAAGATGGTTATAGAAAGTGACATGTGGCAGTCTCCAATTGGCCATTGTGGTAAAATATCCAAAAAGCCCTTAGTGGCAAAATTACCAAAATTCCCTTAATAGTTCTTGACCCGCAACATCCTCATACGAACTCCGATTTTAGCATGCCACATGCCAACATACTCGGGATTCTGAAACCTTTGCAACGGTCTTCCCAGAATTCTCAAAAGATGTTCATAACAAAAAGTCAACATTTTGACTTTTCCAAGGGCAAAATCGTCTTTTCATCGTAAATTTTTCAATTTTGACTTTTCTCAAAGTCCGGGTCGTTACAGACAACCTGATACACGACCTAAAGCCTTAATGTGTGCCCGAATGGGTCCCAACGACCTACCAAATTAGTAACTACTAACTGCTATAAGGGAGGGTACATAATTAGTGGTTTTAAACCACTATAACTCTAATTATCTTAAAACATAAGAGCATTTCTAATGGTAAAGACAATGGCAAAGAGCTAGAGGTAAGGTTTAGCCCCTCTTTGTGACATTGTTCTTACATTTTGCCAAAAAATTATTTTTTGTGTTTCTAATAGGAGGGGCAATGGGTAAGAATTCAATTTTTTTTGTGAATTATTTTCTTAAAGATAATAATGTAGAAATTTTATATAATATCTCTGAAATACTATATAATTCCACTATTTATTTAATAGTTATCCTTTTTATTAAAAAAAATAACTAAATTAAACATGATGACAACAAATAATTAATTTTAAATTTAAATTACACAAATTATAAGAGTTAAAAGAAAACTTAAAATTATAAAAAATCTCTTCCAACGCATATAATGTTCATTTTTAGTTTTTAAAGCAATAAAAAGAGAAATAATGGATACATTTTTTAATTCAATTTCAGATGGCACCATGTGATTAGCTATAAGTGGCCATTGGAGAAAAGGGAGCAGCACAAGTGGGCTGTAATTGTTTGATTGTTGGGCCAACATTCTTACCCAAGCTGCCAAGGAGGCTAGAATTGCCTCAAGGTAAGCTATGCCCTGTCCAAAATAATTTGGGTTGGAAGTTGGATCAATAGGGTTGTGGGCTATATGTAACACCCTGAACCTTAATCTATTTGTAAATTTGGATAATTAATGTGAAATAATGATTTTGCCCCTAGTGGGGGAAATTGTTAACTTTTGACTCGGACTATAATTTGGACATTGACTAATGACTGTGACGTAGATCGGGACGTCACGAGTCTGTCAATAGGCGGCACATCAAAATTGGAGACCAGACGGGAAAGTTATGGTCAAGGATGCGAAAATGGCACTATTCACGAATTCTTGGGATTTCACACGTGGCAGATTCTTATTGGATAAGGGAAATCTGGTGGGACCCTTGGATGAGTGACAAGTGTCACTCATCCCATTGGTGCATTTCCCCAAATGTTTTGGATCAGTTTAGGGTTTCATCATCATTATCATTTCCTTCATTTCCATCAATTACCATCTTCATCATCTCACAAACTCTCTCAACCCGTGAACAACCAAAAACACCACACCACCACCTCACTACCCCATCATCACTTCATTGATCATTATTGTGAGACTGGGAGAGTGATTGAGACCAGGGAGACGTGGAAGGACGACGGCTGTGCACGGTGGACCACGGCGGGAAGGTAAAACCCGAAACTCTTATTTTGGTTCAAAAATAGAAATCAGTGTTAGGATGTGTGTTGATTGATCTAATAGACCCTAACCTGTTCTAGAGACCTAGACAATCTCAGAGGACTAGTTTTCGAAGCACGGGGTGGCCGAAATCGAGGGGTATCGACGAAGGAAATTCATAGCCCACTATTCATCCATCAAAGGTATAATTTTAGGTTGTGTTTCCAAATTTTGATAATAAAGATTTATTAGTTAGGATGAGACGAACAAGTTGGAAGAAACGACATTGAAAATGGTTGAGGAACCAAGGTTTTAGAACCGGGTTGGGTCGCGGGTCTGCGCAATCCAATTTGCAGGACCCGTCGAGAGGTTAGGGGTGATGACGTCATTAGCTAAGGTCATCACCTATTAAGTTTTCAAATGACGTGGCCCAATGGAGTGATGACATGTGTCACATGTCAGTGACGTGGCCCAATCAAAGGCTGCCACATGTCACTGACATGTTAGTGATGTGGACCAACTAGGCACTGACACGTGGCACCTATCAGTCTAACAGGTGTCAGACTTGACACTGTCAGATGATGTCAGGCTAACGTCAGCGTTGAATTTAACCGTTGACTTTTTTGTCAACATTGACCGTGACTTTGACCAGCGCGTGGGCATAATTTTGGAGGTGGGACCAGTGCCATTTTAAAGGTTTCGACGATCCTGATCCAATGGTGGTGGTTTCGGGTAGATTGGAGATCGTTTGATAGGGTCAAAATAAGGTTTAAAACCTCAAGAAGTGTGTTTGGGACGTGTTTTCGGGCCAACATTGTTCCTAGGTTTTAGATATGAGTTTATAGAGACCATTAGTGTCCCTTGGATATGTTTTGGACAGGTTAGAGACTATGATCTAGCTTCAGGACAGATTTTAGGCGTTCGATTAAGCAGCAGGACAGTATTGTGAGTGGGCTTTTGGTTTCTAAACTGATTGCATGCATAACTGTTTTCATTATACTATTATATGATTGTGTGTGGATTACTTGGGGTCATATTCATGGAGTATTTATACGTATTACATTGTTTTGGGCATGAGACCCATCTAGATATTATACTGTTGATTTTGGGATTCATACAGGGATTTCATTGGTTCATACTATTGCACTGTATATATTGACCATATGGATTTCATTGGTTCACCCCCAATGCCTAATCAATACCATTGTCACGGTTTCCAAGGCTACACGTGCCACTCAGGCTCTCAATCCCGAGTCTACCCAGGGTCCACCTAAGTCAATGACCTGCAGATCAATGACCCTCTTGGGGGCATTATCCGTAATTACACTCCTAATCATGAGCTGTGCCTCAGGGCAGCCCCTCTGAGGTAGTGCGTCGTGACTACTCTGGGATACTACGAGACGTCCGGAGGAGACAATCCATACATAAGGATGGTATATGGGAAACATTTCATAAATCATCTTGAAACCTTTCAAAGGGCTATGCCCGGGATTTCCATAAAACCATCGTAAATCCACAAATGGGTCTCGTGCCCAAAGTATAACTTTCATAAACCATTTCCACAATTCCAATTTCCAAATTCAAGTGACTCAGTCCGAAATTTCATTTCATAACCCAACTGGGTCTCAAGCCCAATATCATAACCAACTGGGCTTTAAGCCCGATAGTATAAATCAAATGATTCTTCGCCCCGATGCTTCACTAAATCAAATGGACATCAAGTCCAATAGTTTACAAATCAAATGGGTCTCATGTCCGATTCCATATTTCTAAATCCAAAATCATACCATTGAACCATAATTGGAAACACAAATAAATCCAACACTGTATAAAACCGTAAACCTCGAAATACGTGCAAATACGTGAATACTAAATAACACAATCATGTTCATCAAAAATCACATATTTAAAACATATAAAACAGTTATGCATGCATCATATTTAGAAACCAATGTCCACTCACAGACCGTCCTAGCTGCCGCCTCGATACACGTGCCATAATCCTTTCGGGCTAAATTACCATCTCTGGAACTTTTGAACCTGTCCAAATCACACCCGAAGGTCACAAACTATCTATACAAGTCTATAGGATAAACCCCCAAAACTCCCGGAAAAGTCAATGTGTCCTGGACATGTTTCTCAAGGTGAAAAACCTCGATTTAACAAACTTAATGATCTTCGATCGACATGAAACCACCACCATTGGATTTGAATCGTCGAAACCTTTCAAATGACACTGGGCTTACCTCGGAATTCGAGCCACGTGCCCCCACGCGCCAGTTAAAGTAAAAGTCAACTTCGGTCAAAAAGTCAATGTTCAAAAATCAACGGGTTAAATTCAACGACTCAACTCGCCGGTCAATGGGTCAACTCGTCGGTCACCGAGTCAACTCTTCAGCGACTTGCCGGAATTTCTAGCCAAAAAACTCCATTATTGCCTCAAACTTCAAATTCCGATATCTCACTCATTTTCAACCAAATTCGATGTTCTACCTATGTAAATTCATCTACTCGAGCCAAGGATTCCAAATGTAAACCCAAAAATTGCAGAAAGTACCTAATTTGAAAGTTATGGCCGTTCAAAGTTTCATCCAGAATTCCGATCATTATTCCAGCCACCTCCGACGTCCAAATCCGTCCAAAATTGCACCTACATGCTCATGAGAGCTCAAGGAACATAACCCTGGTCTTAGAATCGATCAACAACCATTAAAACCAAGTCCACCATTTTTGAACTAAAAATAGGATTTTTGGGTTTACATTCGAAACTCCAGTCACTGTGCACGGTAGTCCTAGCCGTGGCCACCATTTAGTTCATCTCAATGTCCTCTCCAACTTTCATTCACGGGTAACAAGCAAAGGTTGATGATTGAGAGGGGTTGGTGTAGGATTGGGGTACACGGGTGTGATGGAGAAACATGATGAAGATGAATGCACGGGAGGGAGAGAGAGAAAATGAGGTGTGTGAGTTAATTAATTAATTAAATGGACCAATGGACATAGATCCATAATTTAGGGACACCCATCAATGGGATGAGTGACACTTGTCAATCATCCAAGGGCCCATATTTATTTAATCAACCAATTAGATTTAATATTTAATTAATTCAAATCTTGAGACATTAATTATACCAATTTCGATCCCGTGACCATAACTTCCCTATTCGACGTCTGATTTCGACATGCCGCTTGTCTACCGGACTCGTGATGATAAGACGCATCCCAAATCCCACGGGATTAACATGGGACGTGCCTGCTCCCATCTGACACGAAGTGTCAAACAAGGGAAAATTTCGTCCTTTGCCCAACTTGGACTATCAGAGAGCGCCAGGATCAGGATGAGGAATGTGATGTCTCGTCTCTACTACAGCCCACATTCGCGATCAACCTGAAGGACATTCAAAACATCGAAACCTGTGAGTGGAAAAAATAAAGAATTTATAAAAACATTTTCATAAAAAGACCTTTATGCCCTTCACTAAAAAGTATGCATGCATTCGAAAACCATTTATCAAACCGTACATTAGGGCCTTGGCCCAAAATCTAAAATAACGAAACCCAGAACGAGTCTCCTTCAAAATCATGAAACACAAGGTCTCAGCCCAAATTCAATACACGTGGGTCTCAGCCCAAAATCAATACACGTGGGACTCAGCCCAAAATCATCTCCATGAAATCTCATACACATATACATATATACATATATAACCCATCCTAGACATCCTCTAATGTCAACTCGGGGCACACAGCCCCTAGGGAACTAATCCTCGATATATGTCATGATTCCTATATATATAAGTATGCATACTACTCGGGATCTTACTCCGAGTCTACCCCCAGGAATCTCCATCTGGGAGGCTCTATCTCTGTATCTAGTCCAAGCATCTCTCCGGATCTGGTCCGGGACCACATCATAACTCCCACTCCTGAAATGGACTCCCTATGAGGATCACTCATTCCGAGTAGTGGATCGTGACTCTCTAGGTCGACGTCTGGAGGAGACCAATAAACTCATAAAGGAGGGTATTTACATACTAGTATAAGACCACACTCGGGACTCAAGCCCGATAACACTAGTCAACTAGGCCTCAAGCCCGAATTTATGACTCAACGGGGCCTCTAGCCCGCTTGCACCGTTTAACCGGGACTCAAGCCTGAACTCATAAATGAACGGAGCATCAAGCCTGATACCTCAGGGTTAGTAACGATTCTGATCATAGTGATGCGTGCAACCATCAGTCCAGGACCGCTCTCAATCCTAGTATATTGCCGTGAACATATCACTGCCGCGACCACCTATAGATCATGGTGCACACCTCGCCGATCACTCTCCTATACCGTCAGCACTCCGAAGTCAATTTTCCAATGGCTGCTCGACTCCGGGACGTGCATCGTGACCTCTCCGGAAAGAACACATCCCAGTCCGGAGGCGAGCGTCATGTCGTCCGTCGCCGTACACACATCACCTGTCGCGACCGCGACTCAGACCCATAGGTAATCAATAGGGTCTCATGCCCGAATTAAAACCAAAACTAAATCGGTCTCATGCCCGGTTTAACCTTTCAAAACCATTTCATAGCGTATAAGCACGTATAAAACTGAAACCTCGAAATACGTGCCAATACATGAAAACACCCACAATTGAACTCATAGCATCACAAAACATGCATTAAAACACTTATAAAACATTTACGCATGCATCGATTCATAAAAGAATGCCCATTCACATACCTTCCGAGCTACCGCCTCGATACGCGCACTGTACGCTTTCCCTGGTCAATCACCATCTCTGAGGTTACCAAACCTGTCCAAATAACTTTAGAGGGTTACTAACTACTTAATTAACCCCTCACTAAAGCCCCCTAATTTTCCAGAATTTTTAACTATTTTTAAGCGCAATCCTAAACCTTCAGACAGTCCGAACTATATCGAGACGATGTCCGATCGACTCGAAACCAGTCCCAAAATGTTCGTTACTTCGAATAGATGATTTCACATGTTGGAACTTTTCCCAAAAACCTCCCCACGCACTGTCACACACCGCCGGATGGGCCTCCGCGTGGGCTTCACGCGCCTGCACAGGGTCATCCCTGTCCTCCAGCCAACTGGGTTCGACCTACCGGTTTGATTCGATTCTGTAACTCCGGTCCGCCTGGACCGGCGTGACCGGTCCAGCCCCATAACTTGGTCAATTTTCATCATTTCTCCTCCAATCCAATTCCATTCTTCCTATTTCGACCCTAGGAATCTATCTATGCAATCAAAACCACCCAAAACCCACAAAATCCCATCAGTCCGATTTCCTCCCTCACGGTCCAAGTTTCCAGTTTCTTCCCTGGGTTCCTTAGCCGTCAACCACCAATCAAAAACTTCCTAACACCTTAATAAACCCATCCTAATCCACTAAAATGGCCCATAACGTTCAAAAATCAAAATAAAAGAAAAAGGGCATAACCGGGCTTACCGTGCACGGGTTGCCTCTGTCGTCCACGACGGCGCTGCTCCTGGCCAGCCACCACCATTATCCTTCCCTCATCTCACTCTCTTGGTCTCAAGCATGATCTGATGGGGGAAGGGTTTGGATTGGGTTGAAGGGTGATCGGGTTTGGTGAGGGAAAATGATCGAACAAAGGGGAAAGGGTATGCATGTGTCTGTTTGAGATGGGCAATGGATAGGTGACACTTGTCACTCATCCATTAGACCTGTCCAAAATATCTGGGCCCCACTTGCTGCCAAAAGTCCCTTGCCTCATAAAACGTGCAATAGTTCGTTCGAACTTCCGTGAACCATAACTTCTCAGTCGAACGTCCAGATTCGACGTGCCACCTATCTACGGATTCGTGTCGACTCGATCAAGGTAACGGTACTCGTCCCTCGGCCATCAGACTTCTTGGGGCAAAAGTCAACTTTTTGCCCTCGTTTAGGGGAAAAATTGTAATTTCACCCAGAGCGTCCGTTAATCCTTGGCTAATGCCCAATTAGCCTCGTTAATCCGTCATTAAATCGGGACGGGTCATTACAAACTTCCCCCTTTAGGAATTTCTTCCTGAAAATTCAAATCTACTCAATTCCACAACCAAACTGTGGAAATCCTAATCGTGTCCCACTACTCGGTACTCTCGTGTAAACATACACGTCCGACACAGCTACACTCCAGCTCATAAGTCTCACTTGAGGTATCGACGCTCGTTGATCTCGCCTGTCGCTCACTCTGACAGGTCAATTATACTAAGTTGATTTTAGATCCTTATAGTTTACCTTCCCGACACTTTCCAACCTACACGCAGTAGGTTACAAAACGTACTCCCACTATGCTTCCATCAAGTCAACTTTTCAGCCTGATGGTTCTTCTCATCTAACACCCAAGGTCAGCTTTTCAGTCTGACGACCCTTCTCATCTGACAACCGGAGCTGATATCCTATTCAGCATCTGATCCGACAATCATCCTCATTGCCCCCATTGAGCGATAACTCCTCCAACGGTTACTAGACGGTTACCAATCGTGATTCACCATTTAGAGGGATACCATTCTCCTCTCACACACTCACTAAGTCCACGATCGTGATTGTGACTAGCCGTAACGTTCAGTTCCACTGCACTTCAGTTGTGCACTCTGATCTCGACTTGTTATCATATCTCACATCACTCAGCGATCTCTGCTGACACCTAGACTCACCTAAAATCTCAACTGTCGTACTACTCGTTCTGTCGGCACACAATTGACATCTCACCCATCCTGGGTGTATACGGGATCCTAAATTGAATACTTGTCTCAGCAGAAAAAACACACCGTCATTATACCAATATCTCGGATGTGGTCTAATCATAGTACTCATCGGTTTGACGCCCAATCGTGCATCACGAGCCAGCCTCAATCCATCACAATCTCTATCCTCAAATCCAACTCGAGGCATCGGCTATTCATCTCTTCCTGATAAATATCCACGTATCGTCCTCGTCTCATATTTCTTCCCACTTCCAAACTCTGTCAACTCACTAACTATGCTAAGGGATCCTTCAACACGCTTACCAAAAAGTACTCCGCTGCTCATCACTTAGCATAATCAGCAAGGCAATTCACTCCAATGACGACCAGACCTCGGTCTAAACGCCTCACAGTCGTCACAATCACTTCCATCATCTCAATCATCCTCATGCTACTCGATCTGACTCGCCTTGGGTACCCACTTGTCACGTCACTGGGTGTGACACTACAAATCATCTGATCTCCAAGTCAATCCAATTTGACTCACAACCTAAGTGTTCGGTTCTTACACCCTCTTTGAACCCTTAGCTGTCATCTCCTTCCTCACCTACCCACATGAGGAAAGTTGAAGATGATGACATCAAAGTTCATCCTATGTCATCCTCTGGCATCCAACACTATCTGCTAAAGAGCAGAAAACGAGAAGTCTCCTTCATCTGTCTCTAAGTCAAGAGTAGTTGCAACCATGTTGGATGTATACTTAACTTTTCCAATTACCGAGCTAGAAGTCCTTCCTCTCCGACTAAGAGTATTCCATGATAATTTCTGCAATGTTTAATCCTTTCCTTTAGGACTAAACACTTCCATTGATTCTCTTCGGCTTCTTCCATCACCGTTCACGCCGGTAACCTAATTCTCACGTTCCAATCCTTATGGGATCAAATCTCAGCACTTAACACTCATGTCGTCCATCCACAACGACCTAGGGTACCTATCGCCAATTCAGGTATAAAACATACCTCGCAAATCCAGGCATGGTTTGTACCTCGCACCGAGCCACTCGGGCATCCTCCACGTGTCCATAAGCAATCCAATTCGCCTATCCATTTACGATCGTTTATGCACATCCAAAAGGATCTTGATTCATTCTAATCCGATGTACCGCTCGATTCTTCAGTCGCATCTCACCATTTCTGACCAACCGGTCATTAATTCCCACGACAGTACTCGCGTTGTCCATTCTTTCCGAGCAACGACGACTGTCAATAACTACTGTAATGACCCATTTTATTTCTCACCATCATGTGTCTCCTTAAATAAGCGTACACGAAACTCAGGAGGTATGGTCAACCGCAGTCAACCAAACCATCTCCATCACGATTCCCAAGAATCTACACTAGCAAATGAATCCTTCTCATCGTGTAGTGGTAGAAACTCACCATGTGCACAACACGACTGAGCTACCCTCAGCTCGTGGCTCGTCGCCTCTCCTCGTTAACGTCATCGTATTGCTACCACGCAGAGTGCAAATAAACCAATCCTATATCTTGCTCACACCGAGCAATCACCACTTATTTCCGCTCCAGTCAAAAGGGCCATGCCTCACTCGTACCCTACGACTCCGGATATGACTATTCCGACAATCCATATCAGAAAATGAACGTTCCCCAAACGTTCCCCGATTCTCAACAACCATCAACAAATCCAGTCTCGAGGGAGGTACCTAGTACGAGTTAGTATAGACTCAACCCTCGTGCAACGCCACCAAGACTCCGAACCTAAGGGATCAACTCACTGCCAGCACCAACCGCTCAACCCACAACATCCGCCGATTGGTCCAATGTCGTCAATGAAGACAAAATGTCGTCAATGAAGACAATCACGAAACAATCCAAATATGACCGGAACACTCGGTTCATAAGGTCCATAAAAGCTGCTGGGGCATTAGTCAATCCAAAAGGCATCACAACAAACTCATAATGACCGTACCTGGTCCGAAAAGCTGTCTTCGGTACATCCTCTTCTTTAACCCTTAACTGATGATAACCGGAGCGAAGATCAATCTTCGAAAAGTACTGCGCCCCCTTTAACTGGTCAAACAAATCATCAATCCGGGGTAAGGTTTACTTATTCCGAATAGTTACCTTATTCAGTTGTCTGTAATCCACACACAATCTCAATCTTCCGTCCTTTTTCTTGACAAACAATACAGGTGCTCCCCAAGGTGACATACTCGGTCGAATGAATCCTATATCGACCAACTCTTGCAACTGGGCCTTAAGTTCCCTCAATTCTGCAGGTGTCATGCGATAAGGAGTCTGTGAGATAGGCTGTGTACCTGGAAGAAGATCAATCGTGAACTCGATCTCGCGATGAGGTGGTAATCTTGGCAACTCCTCGGGAAAAACATCGGGAAACTCCCGCACCACTGGTATGTCCTCCGCCCTCACTGGCATAGCACGTGTATCCAGCACATGAGCTATGTAACCTTGGCATCCCTTACGCAACAACTTGTTTGCCTCAAGTGCCGAAAGAACTCCAGTAGGAAGTGCACGCTGATCCCCCTGAAACGTAGTCTCTGATAACCCGGGACTCTGAAAAGTCACTCTCCTATCGAAACATTCGATAGAAGCATGATGTCTCGTTAACCAGTCCATACCCAAGAGAACATCAAAGTCCCGTAGATCCAAGAGTAACAAATCTGCCATTAACTCAACCTCACCTACCATCACCGGACACTCTCTCAATACCTGAGTCACTACCAACACCTCTCCAGTAGGTGTACTCACCCCTAAAGCACAATCTAAAGTAGACACCTCCCTCTCCGTCACCAAACTACAACTCCGAGCTATAAATGAATGGGTAGCCCCGGGATCTATCAAAGCAAAAACAGTGTGATCAAGTATGGTGAGTGTACCTGTCACCACTCCCGGTGCTGACCTAGCCTCCTGCTGAGTCATAGCAAAAACTCGCGCCTGAGGTCCTGATGACCTACCGCGCCCCCTGGAACTGCTCGTGGCACCACCGCCACCCCTAGGGCCTGCTGCCCCTGACACTGAAGCAGTAGTCCGCCCGGGTTCCACTGCATCTCTGCCTGCTCCACCCTCCGGAGCTAACAATGGGCACTCCCTTCGGAAGTGTCCTCGCTCTCCACAATAGAAGCAAGCATCCCTACCGGGTCCACCGGTATGCCTCCCCGTAGAAGCCACTGAAGTCGCACTCGCCTGAGGAGTCGGCTGTGCCCTAGCTCCTCGAAATCCCGAGCCCTGAAAACTCCCTGGTCGGCCATACCGGGCTCCACCAGCCGATGACGATCCACCAAAATTTCCCTACTTCGGGGGCCTCTGACTCGATGCTCCTGGAAATGAATGCTCTCGGCGTCGAACACTGCCCGAGTACTGTGGTCTAGCAGGTAAACTGGCCTCAACCCTGACAGCAGCATCAGACAACTCCCGGAATGTAGCAAAAGAGCCAGCTGTCACTATGGCCCTGAACTCTCCCCGAAGGCCCAACTCAAACCGGCGGCACTTCTCCGCCTCGGTAGCCACAAAGGCAGGAGCAAACTGGGATAGCATCTGGAATCTTTGCTCATACTCAGCAACTGTCAAGTTCCCTTGCATTAACTGAAGAAATTCTGCCTCCTTCGCATCCCGGAAAGAACGGGGATAGTACTGATCTAGAAACTGCTCCCGGAAAGTCTCCCATGTCACGGTATGTGCATCCCAGCCGGACAGTTCCAACGTGTACCACCACTCATATGCAGCTCCATCCAGTAAGAAAGTAGCTAACAAGACCCGGTCCTCTGGAGGACAGTGCATCACCCCAAAAATACGCTCGAGTCGGGTGATCCATCGGTGAGCTTCCTCGGGATCTGCCCCACCGCTGAAAGTAGTAGCCCCAAGTCGCTGGGCTCTCTCGATCGAAGCGCTCTCAGTCCCTCTCGCCGCTTCATCTTCAGGTCGTGGAGGGGGTTCACGTCTCGGAGGCATGATCGATCGTACACTGAAAGAGGCATAGAGTTAGTAAAACAACCTAGACCCAACACAAATCGACAACCTATGCTCTGATACCAATTGTCAGGACCCGTCCCAAATATTGCCTCGATACCCGGGACGAACCCTGCTCCCGTCTGACAATCACACTTACAGTACCAAAAAAAACAACCTTCATACAACTATAAGCATAACTATCAGACGAAGGAGTAAAATATATACAACAGTCAGTCAGAGCATAGTGCTACAAAATGGGCACAAAAGTCCTACAATGCTAGTCTCGCAACGGAAGAACGTCGGAAGCTCTATGCCTCGATATCTGCCTCAACGTTCACCCCAGCGCTATCACCACGACCTGGAGGGAAAAATTTAAACCAAAAGATGTGAGTGGACTAAAAGAAAAAAAACAGAAAGTTTGAAAACCGTTTATTTTCAAATCAACGCTAAGAAACTAGAACACTCTGTTCCCTCCGTTTTGGAAATCACATGTCTAACTCAGTGATTAAATAATTCTAAACCAAGAAACATCATAAGAAACAGAAACACTATAAAACATCATAAGAAACAGATACACTGTAAAATACCATAAGAAACAGAAACACTATAAAACGGATATATAAATCATAGCATCAACATCAAATCATCATTTCCGATCAAACCTGCTGGACCTATCCGAGTCTTTAAACTCAATCAGGCCTTAAATGAAATCCGAGTCTTTAAACTCCCGAGTCTTTAAACTCAATCCGGGCCCGTCCCCCGTCAATATCAATCCGGGTCTTTAAACCCAATATCTAGATCCAGCAAATCCAATACATATCCAGTGTAAAATCAATTCGAAGTCTATCGCCAAACTCGAATTCGAAATCCCCGGTTCGAAGCCCTTCCGGCGTTCCGAACCGACATTCCGAACCAAAATCCGGAAATCCATTCTTATACCCAGAAATCACACATAATCACAAATCATATTTCATAACCCATTGATCATCATCAGAAAACATTTATAGGTTGAAATCGCAAATGTGGCATCAAAATCCGAAAACCAGCTTTTTCTCGAAAAACGTGCAAAATCTCGGAAATGTCTCGAAAAACATGCAAAATCTCGGAAATGTCTCGAAAAACGTGCAAACTCATCAATCACATATAATCATCATTCAAAAGCATAAAAACATATTTAAGATCATAAAACGTCAATAAAACAGTTAGGCATGCCCGAAAGAAAAAAAGAGTCCACTCACAAATCAGAACAAGTCAGTCGCGCTCCGTGCGCTCCTCGACCGTCTCGGGTGCCTCCCGTCCTGTCAAAATGCACCAAATAGGGTCACAAATACATCAAGGATCCTAATCCTAATTTCCCCAATTTTTTAGGAATTAAATAATATTTTAATCCTAGACCCTAAACCATCCGGATTCCCGAACAACCTCCTAACATCGTCCGATTCACCCGAAATTTATACCATTGGACTCCTTAGGACATTTAGAACCAAAACCATGTTGGAAGCTTGGCCGGATTCCTCCCCACGCGCCTCCACGCGCCGCCCAAAGTGGCTGCGCGTGGGCCTCACGCGCCTGCTACAGTGCCGTCATCTTCCTCGATCGAACCCGGTTCGCACCAGGGCTGCAACCCAGACCGGCGAGAGCCAATCTCCGCCGTCCGGCCACCATTTCATCTCCTCTCTTTTCCTATAGCTTCGTCCAGGCACCAGGAATTCATTCCCCTCACTCTCCTGGTTCGACTCAATCCACAGCTTCACGACTGAAGCTCGAAAGAAAACACAAACAACCCATGTTTTCCTTCCCGGCCGTCCAGTGCTTCCCCCCTCACGGTGGCGATTCCAACCTCTTCCTAGGACTTCACTGAGTCACTCCCAACTCATAGAAACCTTCGATTCACCCCTGAAGTCCACGACTTCCCGTTTAAACTCACGGCCAAAATAGAGTACAGAGTACTCGCCGTTACCTGAACTCCGCCGTGTACTCCCCCTTCACGGAGACCGCCACAACCCACTCCTAGGACCTCCCTAAACATCACTGCACTCGCCAATCCCCTCGATTCTCATCCTACCTTCACGACTTTCAAAATGAAAAGCACGGGAAAAACAGAGGAAGAACACTTACCCTTCGATTCCGTCTCCGCCGCAAGCACCGCCGCGTACCACGGTGCTTGTTGGTCTCCCTGCAACCTCCTACGGCTCCCACTGCCTTGGTTTGAGCCACCACACGGCGTAGCCACCACCCCAGTCTCACGGCCTCTCTGTTTCCCCCAAAAACTCAGCCGTCCACCGTTTAGCCTCCGTGCACGGTTGCAGCTCCAAACCGTGATCAATAGCTCACCCTCGTCTCTCTTCCACTTCCACCAATCACTCTTCACTCACTCACCCCTGGAATCGATCACTGTCTCCCTAAATCTCACCCTCTGTTTCTCTGTGTTTCAAACGATTGCACGGTTCAATTTTGTGCAAAGTGTGGCCGTGCACACTTGAGAACGGCCTGGAACCATCCAGTGTCCCCCACGTGTCCAGCATCCATAGGTCAGCACAAAATATCCCTGCCACTTGCCCTTATCTGATTGGGCTGAGGGAAATGACCAAAATACCCCTCTTGCACAAATTACCATTTTACCCTCACACTTTCCAGACCCGTAAATATTTCATCCGACGTCCGATGACTGCGTGCCGTCTGTCGTTGTACTCAGGACGTCAAGACCTATCTAACGGTCCTCGGTCTACGTGAAAATTACAAATCCTCCAAAAAGTCAACACTTTCCTCATTTAATCAAAATTACGGTAGCGCCCCCAATCTTCCGAACGTCATAACTTTTTCTCCGATTGTCCGAATCGAACCTGCCACCTGTCTACAGACTCGTGACGTCCCAAACTACGTCACGGTCAAGGGTTAACACTCATCCAATCGGTAATTCAAAAAGTCAACTTTTGGCCTACTATTCACAAGGGTAAAACCATCCTTTTATACAAAACTTTTACAAGATTACATTTTTACCCTTCCCGAAGGTACGGGTTGTTACAACCTGTCTACGGATTCATATCGACTCGATCTACATAATGGTCCTAGGCCCTTGTCAATCGGACTTCGCAGGGAAAAAGTCAACTTTTTGCTCTCGTTTAGGGGCAAAATCATAATTTCGCCCTGAACGTCCGTTAATACTCGGCTAATTCCCAATTAGCCTCGTTAATCCATCATTAAATCGGGATGGGTCGTTACATGTGATGTCCCGATCTACGTCACGGTCATCGGTCCTCGTATGTTTGACTCCCTAGGTCAACAATCAACATTTTACCCAATTTCAAAGGCAAAACAGTCATTTTACATCGTCAGTCTGAATTCTCTCGACTAATCCATGATTAGTCACGTTAATCCATAATTTATTAATATTTAATCTCTATACTCGAGACGGGTTGTTACATACGGTTTAATATTATTATTGTGGATGTATCTATGTTATACTGTGTGTGATTATATGATTTATGGTTCAAATATTATTATATATGTTTTGACTCAAATGCATGCATGATTTGAAAACGGAGGGGTAAAACAGTAATTTTACTATGGATTATAAATGGTTTTGAAATATTCTTTATTTTCGGCCCACTCACACTTTCATTGTTTTCTTGACCCCTCCAGGACATGGCACAGAGGTAGAGGCGGATCCCGAGGTTGAGGCATAGTTAATTACTGTTGTGTACCTGATTACCCTTGTTGGGTAGGTCGAGCACCATTTTTGTAAACTGGTATTTGTGCTCGTGTTATGTAGTGTTCTATCCCTTGGTTGACACTATAGAACCCTATTCGGGTTTATTTGTATTTAAACCTTATATGTGAATCATTTAAACCTATTTAGGGATTTTGGTCTTTCTCTGGTGTTGTGTCAGACGAGAACAGGGCGCATCCCCGTGGGGTCTCAAGGGATCGAGATGAGTCCTGTCACTATATGTTGTCTTGCCCAAGGCGAGGCCCAACCCAATAGACATGCTCTAAGGGATATAAAAAAAATATAATAAAGTGATGTTTATATTATAAACTATCTTTAAATCTGGTATACTTTTTATACAAAAATATTAATAATTATAAAATAATAAAGATAAATATAATAATAATAATAATAATAATAATAAAATCACAATAATAATAACAACCACGAACAAAGGATATTCGTGGAAAAACGATAAAGTGGTCATCATTAATACTCCAAATAGTAAAAGCTTTCGGGAAGAAAAAAGTCCAACTTGCAAAGATAGCAAACTATGCATGATCCTTTGATGTGATAGTCTTGGGTAACTGGGGTAACTAGGTGTTAGAATTCACTTCTGGTTTGTAAACGACTTAACATGCCCATATACATAATCGAACCCAAAATAATCTCCATGGGGTCAATTCATCAACTAAATCTGAACTACTAACAAAATTAAGTGGGCAAGGCGACTATTAGTGAGGACGGCCAAGTTGACCAAAATTAAACTCTCATTCAACGCAGGCTAATTCAGGTCAAAGTCCTTAGAACATTGATTTGGGTTCTATGAATCTCATATTTTCGATTCAAAAATTCCAATACCACAAGAATGATTACATGATCGGACCCTTGCACCTGGACCAGGATCCAATAGTCGGATATTCTCCTCGGTCAATTCGGGCTATCTAATTAACGTTTGAATTTCACAAGACCTTACTAGACTTAGGTTAGGAGAGTAGTGGACATGTCTCACCATGAATGTAATGAACCATACCTAAAAATAAATTATTTTCGTACAATTATTTAAGAAAATACGATGTTTACCTTTTGAGTTAGAGGGTCCAGGAGTCAATTTTTTTAAAAAAATATTTCTTTGACTATTGCATAGGTCTTGAGGTTACAAGTTCGTAAACATGTGATGCACGAAAATCAGATTTTGTAAGGAAAAATTACAAGTTTGAAACAACGAAGGTATTTTGGTAATTGTTTAGTCTTGAGAATGTGGAGGATTGGTCAACTCTTAGTTCAACTTGCTTGGGATTTTAGGCTGCAATGAGACGATACTTCAAGACTAGGAAGAGGCATCATTTCTGATACGACCTTATGTTGTAGGATGTCTCCGAATTTTATTATAAACCTAGAACTTGTATGCTCTGATACCCTTTATGGGTCTATTTAATTAGGGTTGGGTTGGATTCTTGGATTGTTTGACAGGTTGGTTTTTGGTTGACCCCTTTTACATAGTAGATTTTGCCGAATTTTCACTAGAAGTTTTTTTTTTTAATGGTTGCTAGCAGATCAAGGGGTGGGTTTGGAAAGATTTTGACTTTCTGAGTTGTCAAACGAAAACATGGTTCTTCACTAATTTCAAGTGGAAAATTTGGGAGA
Source organism: Prinsepia uniflora (assembly GCA_032719365.1). Classification (NCBI taxonomy): domain Eukaryota; kingdom Viridiplantae; phylum Streptophyta; class Magnoliopsida; order Rosales; family Rosaceae; genus Prinsepia; species Prinsepia uniflora. Next base: position 27,725,063 of record CM064865.1, on the reverse strand, counting down.
GCTCCTCTCAGAGGAGACATACCACCATGAACATCCCTACATGTTGCCACACACAATAATAATGGTGGTGGTTGGTGGGTTGAAACTTTTTTTTTAACAACCTTAGAGTTCAAATCCGTTTAGACCATTATGTAGAGCTTAATGAGAGTATGAAATTGTATACTTAGGTCGACAATTAAATATGGTCAAAGGTGGCCAAAAAAGTCCAAAAACATCACAAAATCATTGTACTTCTTGTACTCATTCTGCAAAAAGGGGTTACGATTTGAGAAATGCAAAGTCAATGGGCTCGACGAGATGAGGAAATCCGAAGCAAGATCTCTGGAAATGGTGGCTAGACAGAACAATTCTGACCGAATCGATTTGGCACAACCCCGCATGTGTGAGTTGCAGTTCGCAGGAAGTTTGACACTTGGTTCTAATGGGTTAAGGGCTATTGATAGGGTAATTTGAGGATTTTTTTTAATTACGAAAATTCTACAAAACTTTAAACATCCGTAACTTACTCGTTTTAAGTTAGAATTGCATACCGTTTACTTCTACACACTTGTTGAGACCAAATCGATCTACTAAAAACGAAATTTAACTCTCAAATTAAACGAATATTTCATGAGAGAAACTTGAATCTTCTCTGATAAAGGTTATTTGGTTAGAAAGCTTGTGGAACCCAAAAATCATCCGAAAATTGTGAAGCTACCACATGACCCATAATTCCCAAAATGACCAAATTGCCCCTGACAATAACACTAATCATTTGAAAACACCCACACATTAAATAATCTATTTACCAGCTAAATACGTTATTTAATCGGGTTAAAATCTCCATAATAGTAATATTCTCCCCGAGAGTTAATTGTCATTGTTCTTAGTAACGGACAATTAATATTAATATTAAAACACAATAATTATCATTATTATCATAATGAGCAATTATTATAATTATTAAATATTATATTTAATTAATAATATACTATTTATTAATTACAAATTCAACCGACCAATTAGAACACTCTGAGGCTCCCAAGATTTTCCTATAAATAGCGAAGCACATTTCATTTCCAAGGTACGTCAATTCTTCACTTCAAAGTATATTTTTTTTCCTCTCTCAAAGCTGACTGAGGCATCAGAGTGTTCTTGGTCGAACAACCCCCCGGGTAATCGATCGAAGCAACAATAGCTAATTGTTTGCTGTTTGAAGGAACTGTGAGGATTTTTCGCAGCTGGTTTGATTTTTTATTCAACAATTGGTGCTTTCATTGAGAGCAATTGAGGAATACTCAGAAGATGCTCTCTCGTTTGTTCATCATTCTTCAACGGTGTTCATCGTTCTTCAGGTTGTTGTTCATCGTTCATCTTTCTTCGTTCGTCGACATTGTTCGAAGATTTTGAACGTTATTCAAATCATCCGTCAACAACATTGCTATTCAAGATTCTTTGATTCGGCATGGCTAGGATTCGTTGATCTGTTCGATCAGTTGGAGACGTACGGAGGGAAGAGCGGCCAACTCAATCCAGGCGTGTGTCCATAGAAGCGCCCATGGAGACGTACGGAGGGAGGACAACGTTCAGCTTCGAAGCATTCCCCTCTCTAGCTAACCAAGTGCTCGGGATAGGGGAAGGAATTTCGACCTTGCAACAAACAGGCCGGCGGTTGATGGGAAGTGCATCACGGCAAGATCAACCCACAACAAACATGGATCTAAGAGATTTTCTGGATGGGTGTCACGACATCTCAAGCAGAAGTCACCACCAACCTCCTCAGGACAACTTGGCGCAACAAGTTAAAAGGTTGAGCAAAGAGCCCACAACGCCCAAGGCCATCGGTACATGAGCGGCTAGGAAGTAGGATCAGGGCAACTTCACGGGTGGATCACTCACAACGCTCACATGGGAGCAGGGGGCAACCTCAGGCTCTACACAAAGACCCAAGATGATCTGCCCATGGCAGTGAGAGGGAAGATGAAGCCTACTCCCCTGCGCGATCCCAGAGGTTAAGGGGAGAAGCTCAAGGAGGTTCTCGATGATTAGCACGAAATGACTCACCGCCTTAGCAAGGTGTGTTGCGGACTAATGATGTTCAAAGAATGTTGGCCAGGTATCTTCGTGTTCAACGAGATGGCGATCTAGAGGACGATCTACGTCACCAGATACAGCTCTCCACGCCTTTTGTAAGGGATATTGAGGAAGAGACATTGCCTCAAAGGTTTGCAATGCCAAACTCCACTTCGTTCAAAGGAGCCTCCGACCCGGTAAAACACATAAATTATTACTGGGGAGTCATGGTCCCCCACAGGCATAACGATGCGCTCATGTGCAAAGTTTTTCAAGCTTCTCTTCAAGGCCAAGCCATGACTTCATTCAATCATCTCCCCCGGAGGTCGATTGCATCCTTTAAAGAGTTGGCTCTGGCATTTGTGAAGGAGTACGCACAACTGCGGACAATCGAGGTGAAGGATGACCATATTTTTTCTGTCTGAAAGAGAGCAAAAGAGACTCTGCGACTATAAATACGAATATTTTTCGCGGAGAATTCTCGAATTAGCTGTTGTAGTGACCTTGTTGCGGCAATGACATTTAAACAAGGACTCCCTCGAGACAGCCAGCTTTACGGGGACATCGTCATGAGTAATGCGCGAAGTCTCTCACCAAGATGCTCTCGCTAGTGGAGTGACATGCAAGCTGGGAGGACGAGAAGAACGCCACCTATACTCAGGATCATGCCAGGGTAGTGAAAAGGCCTCCAATAAAGATTAGTCCCATGGAAAGTTTGCGACTGGAATGTCCAACAAGCACAAGGTGGGGCAACCCTCCCAAACACCAGTTATGGGGAAGCCTAACTTGCAGCTGTCTTTGCCAGTCCATCAGATCCACAATGAAATTAAGGACAAACCATGGTTCAAGAAGCCGGAGCTAGTGAAAGGTGATCAAGAGAAGGCTGATAAAACGAAGTGGTGTGCCTTCCATGAGTGTTATGGGCATAACATTGGAAAATGCATATCTTTCGAGAGATATCTCCAGAATCTCATCAAAGAGGGACATTGCACTGAGTACGTCAAAAAAAAGGCTGTGGATCGACCCGGTGACAAAGGACCGAAGAAGTTTGCAGCAAAGATGATTTGCATCAACACCATCAGAGTTGCTAGGAACCACCTCCAAGCAGAAGAAAAGAAAGATACGAGATGCTCTTACCATCTCTTAGGTCTCCCATGTTACCACCCCCGGGGTGGCAAATGACCTTGTCGTTGGTTTCTCTTTGAAGGACAAGGTAGGACTTGATTGGACGCATGATGATGCTTTAGTCATGTCAATCCAGATCGCTCATGTCAGGTTGATCGGATTCACGTTGATAAAGGAAGCACAACAAATATCCTCAGCCTGGATGCAGTGCGCAAGATGGGGTTAGAAAGCCTTACCATAAAAAGAGTCGTTCCACTCCGAGATTTCAATGGGTCAACGAGCCTGACCATATGCACTCTCTAGTTGGATGTACATTCGGATCCCGTTGTCACGTGTCAGGACCCGTCCCAAATATAGCCTCGATACCCGGGACGAACCCTGCTCCCGTCTGACAATCACACCCAAAGTACCCAAAATAACTTTAATACCACTACAAGCATAACTATCAGACGAAGGAGTAAATATAATACAACTGTAAGTCAGAGCATAGTTCTAAAAAATGGGCACAAAATCCTACTATGCTAGTCTCGCAATAGAAGAACGTCGTAAGCTCTATGCCTCGATTCCTGCCTCAACGTTCACCCCGACGCTATCACCACAACCTGGAGGGAAAATTTAAAACCAAAAGTGTGAGTGGACTAGAATAAATAAAAGTTTCAAAAACAGTTTATCATCACATCAAAGTTAAGGAAAAACAATATTAACATTTGTTCCCTCCGTTTTGAAAACATGCATGCTCAACTACGTATCGGAAAATCATAACATAAAACATCATAAGAAATAGAAACACTATAAAACTGCATCATAAACCGTAAATATCAAGGTATCATTTTACGATCAAACCTGCTGGGTCTATCCGAGTCTTTAAACTCAACCAGGCCTCAATCATATCCGAGTCTTTAAACTCCCGAGTCTTTAAACTCAATAGGCCTACGGGGGTAATATCATAAATGTCCGAGTCTTTAAACTCCCGAGTCTTTAAACTCAATCAGGGCCCGTCCCCCTTTAATCAGAATCCGGGTCTTTAAACCCAATATCCAGATCCAGAAAATCCAATCCAAATTCAATGTAAAACCATTTCTAGATCCATAGCCAAACTCGAATTCGAAATCCCCAGTTCGAAGCCCTTCCGGCGTTCAGAACCGTCATTCCGAACCCAAATCCGGAAATCCACTTTTTAATCCAAAACCCACATTTAATCACAAATCATGTTTCACAATCCATTTATCATCATCAGAAAACACTTATAGATTGAAATCCCCAAATGTGGTATCAAAATCCAAAAACCAGCTTTTCTCGAAAAACGTGCAAAATCCCAGAAATGTCTCGAAAAACGTGCAAACACATCAACCACATATAATCATCATTAGAAAGCATAAAAACATATTTAGTATCATAAAATATCCATAAAACAGTTAGGCATGCTCGTAAGGAAAGAAAGAGTCCACTCACAAATCTGAACGAGTCAATCGTGCTCCGTGCGCTCCTCGACCGTCTCAGGCGTCTCCCGTCCTGTCAATATGCACCAAATAGGGTCACCAATATATCAAGGATACTAACCCTAATTTCCCCAATTTTTCGGGAATTTATTAATATTTTAATCTTAAACCCTAAACCGTCCGGATTCCCGAACAATCTCCTAACATCGTCTGATTCACCCGAAAATCATACCAATGGATTCCTTAGGACATTTAGAACCAAAACCATGTTGGAAGCTTGGCCGGAATCCTCCCCACGCGCCTCCACGCGCCGCCCAAAGTGGCGACGCGTGGGCCTCACGCGCCTGCTACAGTGCTCCTTCAACCTCGAGCCACCCGGTTCAACACAGTTGAACCGGCGTGACCGGTTCTCCTTCGTTCCTCCACCGTTTCAGTCCAAACCAACCCCAGAAGCTTCGTCTAATCCTAAGCAATCTAACCCCATCCTAACTTATGAAAATTGACGCCTAAAACCCATCGCTCACGGCCTCGAAACAGACGGCTCGTGGCCCCTATTTTGGCCGCCGGCCGCCCAGGTCCTCCCCTGGCACGGCACCACAACCAAACGACTCCTGAGACCTCCAGGAGTCTCACCATGACCACCAAATCCCTCGACTCTAAGCCTAACTCCACGACTTTGCAAAATAAGAAACACGGGAAAACAGGGGAATCGGGTATACCTTTCGATTCGGCCTCCGCCGTGTGCACCGCCGCGTGCCACGGTGTTCGTTGGATTCCCTGCAGCCAACTGAACCTCCCACGCTCTTGGTTTGAGCCAGCACATGGCACAACCACCGCCACAGTCCTCTGCCTCTCTGTTTTCCCCAAAAACCCAGCCGTCCACCGTCGTGTCCTCGTGCACGATTCCTCCACCAAAACACGACCACCAGCTCAGCCTTGTCTCTCTATCCCTCTCTCAATTCACTCTTCACTCACCCTTACACTGAATCGATCGCAGTCTCTCCAATTTCTTCTCTCTGTTTTCTGTGTTCCAAGCCAAATGCACGGTTTGAAATCGTGCAAAGTGTGGCCGTGCACACGATCGATCTCCCTAGAACCATCCAGCCCCTTGCACGTGTCTAATCCCTATGGACGAAAAGAAAAGATCCCAATCCACTACGGCCACTTGCCCTTATCTGATTGGGCTGAGGGAAAAAAGACTAAAATACCCCTCGTTGTGAAAATTACCGTTTTGCGCTCACACTTTCCAGACCCGTAACTACTTCGTCCGACGTCCAATGACAGCGTGCCGCCTGTCGTTGTACTCAGGACGTCGAGACCTATCTAACGGTCCTCGGTCTACGTGAAAATCACAAGTCCACCAAAAAGTCAACATTTTCCTCAATTAGTCAAAATTACGGTAACGCCCTCAATCTTCTGAACGTCATAACTTTTTCTCCGATTGTCCGAATCGAACCTGCCACCTGTCTACAGACTCGTGACGTCCTAAACTATGTCACGGTCAATGGTCAACACTCATCCAACTGGTAAATCAAAAAGTCAACTTTTGACGCACTACTCACAAGGGCAAAATCGTCCTTTCATACAATTATTTACAAAAATTACATTTATACCCTTCCCGAAGGTACGGGTTGTTACATCACGTCCCAGACTTTTTACATCATGGACAAGTACTCACCATACAATGGAATTTTGGGAAGACCTTGGCTTCACAAAATCCTCGCAAACACGTCAAGCCTTTCTAGAAGATTCGGTTCCCTATTCCCGGTGTTGGAATCGGGGAGATCAACGGTGATCAGGTGATGGCTCGACGGTGCCTCACTGAAGGGCTAAAGGAGTTCAAGGAGGTAGAGTTTGTTCCAGAGGCAAGATCATCCACTGGGGGCAAGCTTTCTTCTTCGTCTCCCAAATAGTAACTAATCATGGGTCAAGATCCTGACATTCATGAGGAACCACTAACTTCGAAAGGATGACAGCTGGAGGATGACGTCATCCTCATTCAACTTGATCCTCAATATCCTGAGCGAGAAGCTCGCATTGGTGCTCGGTTGAGTAACAAAGAAAAAGAAGAACTCATAGCTTTCCTGCTTGAGGAGAAAGAAGTTTTTGCTTGGTCTCCATCTGACATGCTGGGGATTGATCCTGCCATCGCTTGCCATAAGCTGCACGTCAATCCCAACCATAAGCCGGTCAAGCAGAAAAGACGCAATTTTCCCCCGAGAAAATTGCTATCATCCAAGAGGAGATTGAGAAGTTACTCGTTGCTAGATCCATTGAAGAATTTCTGCACTCTGAATGGCTAGCAAACGTCGTACTTGTCAAGAAAAATGAAGCAGGACGATGGAGAGCTTGTGTTGATTACACCGATCACAATCTTGCATGCCCAAAGGATAACTATCCTCTGCCTAGAATCGATCTCTTAGTGGACTCAACTGTAGGAAATGAGCTCCTAAGCTTCCTGGATGCATATTCGGGCTATAATCAGATTTTCATGTACGAAAAATACAAGGACAAAACTGCCTTCATCGTCGACCGAGGGGTGTACTGCTACAAGGCTATGACATTTGGCCTCAAGAATGTGGGTGCAACGTACCAGAGACTTGTCAATCGGATATTCAAAGATCTCATCGGCAAAACTATGGAGGTCTATGTGGATGACATCATGGTCAAAGGAGAAAAACGAGGGGATCATATCACCAACCTGCGAGAGACTTTCAGCTTGCTGAAGAAATACAAAATGAAGCTCAACCCTCTGAAGTGTACTTGTGGGGGTATCGGCAGGGAAGTTCTTGGGATACCTTGTGACTCAGCGTAGGATAGAAGCAAATCTAAAGAAAATCAAGGCAATTCTCGAGATGAAGTCTCCGTCAAGCCTGAAAGAGATTCAATGTCTCACTGGACGAGCTGCAACATTGAACAGGTTCTTGTCCAAGTCAACTGATCGGTGTCTACCTTTCTTCCAAGCGGTAAAGAAGGAATCCAGAGATAAGTAGGACGAAGGTTGTGAGAAAGTGTTTCAAGATCTCAAGGCCTACTTGACGTCTCCACCGCTACTATCAAAACCCAAAGATAACAAGGACCTGTTCCTATATTTGGGGGTCTCTGATGTTGCTGTAAGCTCTGCACTTATCCGGGAAGAGAATGGGATTCAACTGCATGTGTTCTACAAATCCAAAGCCCTCCTTGATGCTGAGACACGACATCCGAAGTTCAAAAAGCTGATTATGGCATTACTGGTTACCACAAAGAAGTTGAGGCCTTACTTTCAAGCTCATCGGGTAATCGTTATGACAGAATATCCACTTCGTTCGTTACTTCATGCACCCGATGCATCAACACGGGTAATGAAATGGATCATAGAGTTAAGTCAGCATGATTTGATCTATCGTTCAAGAACAGCTGTCAAAGGCCAAGCCTTAGCGGATTTTGTTGTGGAGTTCACACCAGCATCACTGGAAGGATGCAATGGCAATAAGCTTGGAAAAGCCCCTAGGGCCGCCGACACTTCCTTGTCACAAGATCATGGCGATAGTTCCTCTTCTTTGCAACCTTCAACTTCCAATCATCTATGAAAACTCTTTGTTGACGGTTTCTCGAACTAGAAGGGGGCAGGAGCGGGGATTGTCCTTATCACTCTTGATGGCTCAATAATGGAGCAAGCAGTACAGTTTGGATTCAAAGCTTCTAACAATGAAGCGGAGTATGCAGCTTTGATTTGTGGGCTCACACTTGCCAAGGAGTTGGGTGTCAAAAAACTCGCTATTCATTCGGATTCATAACTGATCACTAACTAATCGATTGGTGAATATGCTGCGCGTGATGCAAGGATGCTCAAATATAACAACAAGGTCCAAGAAATGCTTGCCCTTTTCTCAATTTTCACTTTTCATCAACTTCCACGAGCCGAAAATACATAAGCCGATGCGTTGGCTAATCTAGCATCGTCACTTGACTATCGTTTCAAGCGTTGAATCCCGATTAAGTATCTCGAGCAGCGAAGCATTGATGTAAAAGAGATTTAAGTAAGACAAATTGATTCATCTCTAAGTTAGCAAGATCCTTTTATCAACTATCTAGAGCATGGCACATTGCCTAATGAACGGTTAGAAGCCCGCAAAGTCCAGATGAAAGTTGTGCGGTACTATGTTAACAAAGGCCGACTTTTTCGTAAGAGCTTCACGTGACCAAACTTGTTATGCTTGAAGCATCCTGAAACATTGAAAGTCTTGGCTGAGATTCATGAAGGACATTGTGGAAATCATTCTGGTGGAAGATCGCTTGCTCAAAAGACGCTTAGTGCAGGATTTTACTAGCCTACTCTACGCCAGGAAGCTTTGCAGTATGCCCAGAAATGCGACAAATGTCAAAGGTTCAAGCCTAATCAGTTGGCGCCACTGGAAGAGCTGCATGCACAGATGAGCCCTTGGCCATTCATGCAATGGGGAATTGATATCGTGGGACCTCTCCCAAGCACTCCAGTCCCAAGCAAGAAGTATTTGATTGTTGCCACTGACTACTTCACCAAATGGGTGGAAGCGAAGGCCTTGGCCACCATAACTCAAGCTGATGTTCAAAAATTTATCTAGAGCCAGATTATTTTCCAATTTGGACTTCCCAAGGTCATTCTAACAGACAATGAGACTCAGTTCACTAGCGCCGTAATCAACGAGTTCTTTGAGTCTTGGAAGATCAAGAATTTCACTTCAACTGCGTATTACCCCCAGGGTAATGGCCAGGCTGAAGGTTCAAACAAGACGATCCTCGACTGTATCAAGAAGCGACTCGATGATAAGAAAGGCATGTGGGAGGAAGAATTTGATGGCACGCTCTGGGCTTACCGCACCACTCCGCATCGTGCAACAGGAGAGTCTCCATTCACCCTTGCATACGGCACTGACGCTGTCATTCCTCCACATGTTGTTGTTCCAGCGCCCTTTACCGAGCTCGATGATCCAGTAGTCAACTCCATCACTCTAAGAACTTCACTTGATTTCAGCGAGGAATTAAGAGAGCAAGTGGTAAAGCGGATCTCCAGTTACCAGCAGCAAGTGAGAAGTTCCTACAGCAAGAAGGCTCGAATCTGGCACTTTCTCCCAGGTGACCTTGTTCTCGAGAAAAAGTTTGCAACTCCCAATTGTCCAGGGTCTCAGAAACTCAAGTCCCCGTGGGAAGGACCCTACTGAATCTACCAAGTAGGCGGAAAAGGGAAGTTACACCTTAGAAACAATGGACGAAAAGTTAGTGAGTGGTTCCATAAATGCTCATCACCTCCAAAAATATTATGTATAATGCAAACTAGAGCTCAAAGCTAAGCTAGTCTTTGTTTTGTGCCAAATATAGACTTTATTTTCAAGAATGATGTATTTAGACTTATCAATTAAGCTATCAAGTCATTCCTAGTTCACTTATGTGTTATTGTACTTTCAGCAAGGTTCTCAAAGCCTTCATCCGGGAAGCATCCAATGCCTTCCTCCGGGAAGCATCCAAAGCCTTCTTCCGAGAAGTATCCAAAGCCTTCTTCCGAGAAGCACTCAAGCCTTCCTCTCGGAAGCACTCAAAGTCTTCATCCGGGAAGCACCCAACGACTTCCTTCAGGAAGAGCTCATAGCTTTCCTCTGGGAGGCAAGCAGAGCTTTATGAAGGAAACGATTAAAGCCTTCCACAAAGAAGCGCACCAGGTCTTCCTCTGGGAAGCATTACCAAAACCTCCTAAATTTGAAGCGCTCGAGCTTTCCAGTAAAGCATTTCAAGCCTTCAGTTAGAAAGAGCAAAAGCCCTTCCCTGAAGGCAACATACCAAAAACTTAATCGTCTAACGCTTCAAGTTATTTAAAACTCGTCGTTGCACACCCATGGTTGCAGTGGGGGCATATGAATGAATTCGCTCTAGCACGTTGTATGGAGTTCATTCCGGCACATCGCCAGGCATTTGAAAGTGTTTGTTTCAACACATTAAAAAGTGGATAAAAGAAAGTTAACACTTCCAACAATTCAGCATAAATGATTTTCTTATTTATTCATTTGGAGGGTGTTTGGCAAATCACATGTCGATTGCTCACACCGGTTATTCACTACTGGAATGAAAATTACAAACGAAAGGAAAATGACATAAAGAAACTATGGATGCATGTCTTCAAAACCCATTGTTTTTCTAAACTCTTCCCACTCTTCTGCTGAAAGTAGGGAAGTGTCGTTAAACAATGATTCAGCAGTCTCAGGGATACCTTTCTTTCTAGTCTCGGTCTCAGGCTCTGGTTCAGGTTCCGGTGCAGTCTCATACTCTTTCTCCAACTCTGGTTCCCGCTCTTTGGTGGTCATCCCACTGCAACTTGTCATGTCCAACTTTTGCGCCTCATTTTCTTTTTGGCACAAAGTTGTGGGGGCATATGGTGGTAGTAAATGGTTGTGTCTCGGAAACTTTCTAGTCTTCAGATTTTGGATTTCCACCTCCAAAAGTTTGAATCTCTCATCTGAGTCCTACAAATGTCTACGCATCAAAGTGACCTCATTTAGGGCAACATCTCGCTCATTCTCTATCAGCATTGTCTATGCACGGCTTGTCTCCAGCTCGCCCACTTTGCCCTCCAATGTATGGATTCTTCAGACCAAGGCTTTGTTGTTCCGTCTAGAGTGATCTCGGGCTTCTCGAAGGCTTTTGCACTCGCTCTTCATCCGCTTATTTTCATCTTCCAAACTGGCATTTCCACGAAGCATGTTAACCAACTTGCGGGCCCTAGCTTTCGCAATCCTAAGGTCTCGAACTAACTTGTCATAAGCTCCGTGTGGCACAGTTTTTTCAATTTCCTCTGCTAGGATGGGGGCACCTATCACATCAAGGGCCTAGGATGACGAACGCGTCTCCTCCCCTAATCGATCTGGGCCTTCATCTCTCAACACTTGAATCACTTCAGGAGAAGTGGGAATCACCTTCAGCTTCTTCAGTTGTTTGGCTGCATCCTCACAGGGACCTTCTGAGGCTTTGCGCTTGCTAGATGACTCTGCGGGACTAAGACGATCAAGCTTGGAAGAAGCCTGATGATCATGTTTTCTTTCCAAAGAGTCAATGGGCCCTTGTTTGTTGTTCTTCGTTTGGGTAACGGGTTTTTTCAAACGCAGCAGAGCACTCAGCCACTCCTTGATTAGGCTGTCATAAGGCTTCCCGCCATTCATGTCTCTAAGTGGAGAGAGTAGCCAACTCATGTCTCAAAACTCTGGAGGAATTTTCAAGGCCATGTCAACCTTTTTGAGATCAAGATGACCTACAAACCCGCTGTACAGCTCATCAAACATGCGGAAGTGCGAAGAAATCCTCAGGTTTGAGGAGGCATGTTTGTCCCATGCTCCACCAACTTTGATGTAGTTGAATCTATATGTATTGTCATCAAACTCCGTCCTAAAAAATAGCTCCACCTTGGGTACGACTCTCGAAAGACGACCGCCGGTAATTCCGTTGTGCGACACAGAGTAGCAATGCCAGAATTCATCTTCAGCGAGTCCCAAGCCAAAGAATTTTTTCAGCTTCTCAAAACACATGATGTGTCGATAGGCATCGACGTCAAGTTGAGTAGGGCTGCATCCCATCCAACCAATAATTTTGGAGAAGAACTTTGAGAACGGGAACTTAAAACCCCAGCTAATGATCAGAGGGTGGAATTTCATCCATCGACCGTTAGCAGGATTTGTTCCTCTTCCATGCTTAAGAGCCTTCATGGAAGAACATCTGTCGCCAAGCTCCACGAAGACGTCGTTTGGAAAGGCAATCTGGTTACGAGGTTTCCACTCCATGAAGTCTTCAGGTTTTTCAAACTCCATGTCCTTCCCCCGGAATGGACTTTGGCTACGAGAACCGCCATGCTCCTATAACGCGAGTTTACCGGACCGATCCAGAAGAGCTCCTTGACGCATCTTAAAGTGAACGCCTTGGAAAATGGTAGAAATCATCTTTTGGATCGTTTCTAACTGATGCCCAGAACTCCCGGAACAGGCAAAAAATGTGAAGCTGCGAAGGAAAAACCATCTTCGGTTAAATATGTATATTTATGGTAACTTTAGAAAATAAAGTTAATTAAATAAATGTATATATATATTTAAACTAAAAAATATATAAAAATGCATGGGATCCGCCAAAAACTGCAACAGCAAATGAAAAAATAAAAATAATAAAAAGCAAGAATGGCGCCATGTGGCGGAAGCATAATTCCCGCAAGGAACCGATCTGACATCCCCTCGGTCACCAACCCACCGTGACAGCCGAACCAGGGCCTGCCACGCGTCTCACTCACTCACCTCCGCACGACGCCTGCCGCGCCCACCTTTAATCAACCAGCCAAAACTCGCCACATGGCGCAACATCTTTGGCCAGCGAGAAGAACCGACAGGTGCCGGGTCCACCTGCGCAGGTCTCCAGTCAGTGACAGGCGCGTGGCGCCGCTCCAACGCTTGGACGCCAGCTCCGCCAGACAGCGCTGACACATGGCAGGCGTACATTAATACTAGCAGGGCCTCTGACAGAGGCGGGTCTCGCCTACCTGGCCAGCCAATCAACGACGAGCATGCATCCACCATCAGCAGCCAACACCGACAGCTCCTGCAAGTGGCCTCTCAGCCGCCATTCAGTATCGAGCACGTGTCCCACCTTTTGTAGTTGTCACCGACACCTCATGCGGACGCGTCAGTCCCTCCAATCAGCACTGCATGTGTGTCGCCCTTTCTGGTTGCACACGACAACTCTCCTGACGTCGCCAGCCTTGTCGGCGCGAGGCGCTGACGCGCCAGACGCGGCGCAGCGCTTGTCTTTGGTCTTTGCACAGTCCTAATGCACGTGTCTCCCGTTTGTTCATGCCATCAGTCCCATTTTCTCCACTTGCTTGGCCAACCAGTCAATTTGGGCCATTCATTTGAGCCTCAAGCCGAACAACTTATGTCCAACTTCAAAAACAAATAAATGAATATAAAATGACAGAAGAAGAATTACCAACCTTACCTCAAAATTCCTTAAGGAATTGGCGAGGTGCTTTTTTCTGTATTTTCCTCCAAGCAGCCCTCCTTTTCCTCTAAAAACTAGACAAACGAAAGGGTAAGGTGAACCCTTCCCCCCTGCAGCTATTTAAACAATTAGAAAATCTCAAACGACTCAATTTGAGTTAAAACTTCATTGGATTGAAATTAAAATCACTTAATTGGGTTAATTTCACTTAATTGAATTTAATTGAGTTTAATTTCATTTAATTGAGTTTAATTTCATTTAATTCAAATTAAAACCACTAAATTGGTATGTTTTTCACTTAATTTAAAATTGACTAAAATATTTAAATCTCATAAAGGTTAGCTTGAAACAAAAATGGAAACATACCTATTTTTCAACACAAATATACGTGAGTGTGTATATATGTGTATATATATGAATAAATTAACCTTGCTAATTTATTTAAGAGCTCAACACTTTTCCTCAACACGTAGAAGGAGCAAAAACAAAAGAATTCCAAGAATATACATCTCTTCGGATTCCCTGAATTCCGAAGTGATGTGGGGGCATTTGTGGAACCCAAAAATTATCCGAAAATTGTGGAGCTGCCACGTGGCCCATAATTCCCAAAATGACCAAATTGCCCATAACAATAACACTAATCATTTGAAAACACCTACACATTAAATAATATATTTACCAGCTAAATACGTTATTTACTCGGGTTAAAATCTCCGTAATATTAATATTCTTCCTGAGAGTTAATTGTCATTGTTCTTAATAACGGACAATTAATATTAATATTAAAACACAATAATTATCATTATTATCATAATGAACTATTATTATAATTATTAAATAATATATTTAATTAATAATATATTATTTATTAATTACAAATTCAACCGACCAATCAGAACACTCCGAGACTCCTAAGATTTTCCTATAAATAGCGAAACACATTTAATTAATTTCCAAGGTACGTCGATTATTCGCTTCGAAGTATATCCTTTTCCTCTCTCAAAGCTGACTTAAGAATCAGAGTGTTTTTGGTTGAACAACCCCCTCCGGTAATCGATCGAGGCAACGATAGTTGCTTCGCATGAAAATTATATTTAGTAGGATATCTGCAAAATATGGTAAAATCAATATTTAATGCCTGCAATTAAAATCATGCATGTAAGGGAAACGATATGCTGTAGTATCTCGTCACTTTGGGGAATCGAAGTCCAAATTCAATGGATACACGTAATTCAATAACAAGCTGTAAAAAATATCGGGGCTTTGTGGTGAAATTTGGAAAGCCGAGCCATCAATCTCTTTAAGTTTTTCTTCTTCAATTCACTCAATCATCTTTTCTTCTCTTAATTATGGTCTGAGTTCTTAGGTTTTTCCGTTCTTGTTCGTCATCTTCTTGTTCAGTAATCAGTTATTCATAAATATCCTCTTCATCCACCCATCCGATAGTTTTTTTTATACGTGTTGATTATACATATAATTTATCTATACTGATTGTAGCTTAGGTTTTCTGGCCTTGTTCCTCATCTCGCGCAAATTGACTGGGATATCTGGTCTTAGTTTTCTTCTTCAGTGATGATCAGGTGGTATTCACAAATATATATGCTCTTCATCTACACTCCCTTGATAGTATTTATTGATACGAATTATTGGCTATACATATAATTTATCTGCACTGATTGTAGTTATCATCTTCATTCTTCGAACTATTTAAGTATAAAATTAATTTCAAATTTTTAATAATATATCGAATGGTAGACATCATTAAATAAAACTCGTGATATGTGAAGGAGAAATTACGACAATGCCAAGTATACGTACGTCCCCCACGCATAAAATCTTGCACTTGCACATAAGATTTATGTCATATTTGTTAATATGTAGTTTACGGTTGTTTGTATTTACATGCAGTTCAGCAACATTTGTTGGGAATGCGGATGCATTATATTCTTTTTATCATGCCACAAATGAAAATTATTTTATTTCGCAGCTGGTTCCTATTCTTTTTTTTTTAAAAATTTATTTATCAAATATTAGTACTAAATATGTTTTTTCCTTTTTTTGTTTTTTAAAAATTACCTTACAATTATGATATTTTCATATTTTGATAACATAAAAATAAAGTGAAATTTAAACATGTAATTTAACATTTATATATAAATGATAGTTCTAAAGGTGAAAATTTGAAAATGATAGCTTTTTATATAAAATTTAAACTTAGAATTTGTAGCATCCAAATTCTAAGTTTTTATTTTCTTAAAATTTAAAATTTATATATTTATATATCCAAACAAAAGAAGTAGGATGAAGGAAGTTTGCCAATTCTAACTTTAATCGCATGCTTTTTCTCTCGTATATAAGACCCTAAACTCGGTTACTATACAGAATTGTTTGTCCTTAGACCTTTATTATCGAATTATTTATCCCCAAATTATGTGTCTAGCTAGTATATATATTTAGATTTTAGGCTTTTTAATTACTTAATATGCCCCATGAACATTAAGTTAAGTCTCGATCTTGAACACTATTTTTACTTAGAATGCTCTCCAAACACGATTTTCATCTCAATATGCCTCATATATATTTTATTTAATAGATTTATGTTAAGATGAAAGGATAAAATTGTCCAAAGTTTGAGTGGGAAGGCAAAAGTTTCCAAAATTTAACAGATTACTTGCATACCAAAATTTGAGTGTGAAGACAAGCTTTATAATCTTCATTAGTTATTCGCGTTTGCTTAATGAACGCTCAACACTCTTTGTTTGAGTTCAGAATTTTCATAAATTGGTTTCACAATTGAGCTCTGTTTTACTTCAATTTTCTAAATTTACGACCAGCTAGCCATGAACCGAACTAGAGCAACCGCACCAGGATCCACCTTACCAACACCCAAGCTCGAATCCCTCTATGTTCAAGAATAAATTCATCGACTTATTATTGTGCCTCCCGAGAATGCCAGCTCCTTCACGGTGCTTCTAGAACTTCCGCCGACTCAAGCCATGGAGCTCCTCCACCTCTTGGCGGAATCCGACCCAACTCTGGTATCCGAGGAGTCCTAGCAAAAGCCTTGCCCCTAGCACCCTTTCAATTCCAATCTTACCTTCCCCACAAACGCCGCCCTCATCGAACGCACCGCCAAGTTATCTTTGCGCGGGATGGCTCTCCGGAAATGAGCTCCTTCTCGTCGAACTCCAAATCGATTTCGATTTGGAGAATGTGAAGAGTGAGCCAGCCGAGACCGATTCAAATCCCAACTTGTTGCAGCCGGCGCTTAATGAGACCAAGAACAGCCAAAGGACCTCGGCGAAGAGAAAGGAGCGGGAGAAAAAGGTAGTCCTCTGACGTATTAAGGTTTCTAGGGTTTACATTCCCCCTTTTCGCCGAATAAGAGCAAGATTAAAATCAAAGAAGACTCAAAGAATGTTTCGTATGTTCATGTTCGAGCTCGTTGCGACCAAGCAACAGACATCCATAACTTGGTAGAAAGGGTAATAAAATCTCTTTGATTAGTTCCATAATTTATTAAAACTAATCAAATATTTTCCTTTTGAACTCTTTTTCTAGTAAATTATTTTTGGAAGTATTCTGTTAAATTTTGGAAGTATAAGCCTTCACATTCAAATTTTAAACAATTTTACCCCTGCATTTTAACAGAAATGGGTTATAGTAGATGCCGGGGGGTCTATTTAAATATAAATCATGTTCATAGATATTCTGTGTCAAAATAATATTTATCGGGCATTTTGAGATTTAACTTAATATTTAAAATGGCATGTTAAGGAAAATGATTAAATTTTATAATAATAAAGCACTATTAATAAAAAATCTTTAGAGAAAAATCCATACCGAAAAATAGAAGAAGCTGCTTAACCACGTCAGCTACGAGCTGCTCAAGAATGGCTCTCGAACAGGGAGGGAGGGAGACTTGGGAGAGAAAGAGAAATCGGCGGGAGCGAGAGGAAGATTTATCGGCATAACACAGAGAGAGAGCGAGAGAGAGATCGAGTTAGATCGAGTGAGCAAGAGGGAGGTAGGGTGAGAGGCTTATAGAGGGAGTCTAACATTTTAAGGTTACTGGTAAGGGGAAGAGGAAGCTCTCGCTGTGTTGGGGTGTCAATACGAAAAGAAAGGCTTCTAATGAAATGTTGGTGCTCTGGCCTGCGGATCTATGGTGAATGGAGAGTTGGGTGCGATTCTTCATTGACTCACAGTACATGGAAAAAGGCCTGAAGTAAGTGAGAGAGGTGATTCAGTTGTGCTTTTGTTTTGTTTTCTTTGCACTGAGTTCTAAGTTCTCTGCCATGTTTGGATTCCTTTGATGTTTTGGTGTTGATTTTCTAGGTTAGTGGATAGCTAGCTGAATTTGCGTAATTCAGGGCTAAATTTGGCCTATTTAGGAATTTACAACTCTAACTAGGGTTTGGGTTTTAAGGTGGATTGCTTCTCCTTCCTCTTCTTCATTTTGATTTCGGTGAATTTCAAGTGAAACTTCTGACATTTCTCCAAAACTTGGGAATTCCCCATCTGTTCACCCCACATTTTCTCGGCATAACACTCAATTGGAGATGAAAATTTAGAATATCTTGAAGATTGAGAAGAGGGATTCATTCTGAGATATATATATTTTTTTCCAGATGGGTTTGGTTTGTTCTATGCTACTTGCAATCACAGAATTGATTCTTAGAGATAGTCGCTTTGATTTTGGCACGTGATGGTAAGGATTGGTAGGAAATTTCTGGATGTGTGGCGGGATCCCTTCTATTTCTTTACGTAAAGGATAAAAAGAGTTCTGCAGTTGTGTTTACATGTTTAATTTTCTTCGTCTTTTGTCTATTTTCATCTTCGTTTGGAGTTTCAAATAGGACGAGTTATTGGGTTTCCAAACGGTTGAGAAATAGGATAGAATAATGTGGTCTTTGTAACTTAATTCTAAATTTGGTATTGACTATATTTACCAATACTCAAACCGCACCTTAAATAACCTTGGGTTGTCTTTAATTTTTTGTTCCCCTGAAAATTAAACCCAAATAATATATTTGTTTTCTCAGCCAATCTATTTTATTTTTGAATTAAAATCTCAATAAAGAATGTTATTCAGTAAACATAGAAGTTCTTGGATACCATTCCCCTTTTTTAAGGCAAATTTTCATCATTTAACAAAATTCCTTTTCATTGTCAATCAAATGAAAAATTTCAATGAAACCTAGTTTGCATGACTCCATTTTCATGACACTTTTTAAAGTAATTAGTACTTTTCAGTTGTTAGTTTCTTTGATTTTATTTTTCAAATTTATTCTTTGTTGTTTCTATTATTTGTCAGTTTCAATTGACGGTATAATATTTGCAGGAAACTGACAAACCAAGTGATATCAGCTTAGTTCGATTAATCATGATGGAGTCGTGTAATTGCATTGAGCCACAATGGCCAGCTGATGAGTTGCTGATGAAATATCAGTACATTTCAGATTTCTTTATTGCACTAGCCTATTTCTCCATTCCTCTGGAGTTGATCTACTTTGTGAAGAAATCCGCGGTGTTTCCCTACAGATGGGTCCTTGTTCAGTTTGGTGCTTTCATTGTATTGTGTGGAGCAACACATCTTATCAACTTATGGACCTTTAGCATGCATTCAAGAACTGTGGCCATTGTGATGACCACTGCAAAGGTTCTAACGGCTGTGGTGTCATGTGCAACTGCCCTCATGCTTGTGCATATTATTCCTGATTTATTGAGTGTTAAAACTAGAGAGCTATTTTTGAAGAACAAGGCTGCGGAGCTTGATAGAGAAATGGGTCTTATTCGCACACAGGAGGAAACAGGTCGACATGTCAGGATGCTGACCCATGAGATCAGAAGCACTCTTGATAGGCACACTATACTTAAAACCACACTTGTGGAATTAGGTAGAACTTTGGCATTGGAAGAATGTGCCTTGTGGATGCCGACGCGCACTGGTTTAGAGCTTCAACTGTCCTATACACTTCGTCAGCAGAATCCAGTTGGATATACTGTACCCATTCATCTTCCTGCGATCAATCAAGTATTTAGTAGCAACCGTTCAGTAAAAATATCTCCTAATTCCCCAGTGGCAAGACTAAGGCAACTTGCAGGAAAGCACATGCCTGGAGAAGTAGTTGCAGTTCGTGTGCCACTCTTGCATCTCTCTAACTTCCAAATTAATGACTGGCCTGAACTTTCAACGAAACGTTATGCTTTGATGGTGTTGATGCTTCCCTCGGATAGTGCAAGGCAATGGCATGTTCATGAGTTAGAACTGGTTGAAGTAGTTGCTGATCAGGTAACAAGCCACAATATGTAATCTCTCGTTTTCACAATGGATAAAAAATCTTTCCCAACCACATCCTAATAAAGAACTTCTAAATATAATTTTTCTTTTAGTTGCTTTTCTGATGCACATTTTAAGATGTGCAAGCAGTATTATGCCCTAGAAACAATTTTATTTGTTTACGAAGAGGTTCATTGGTTTGTTAAGATGGTTTTTTAATCTCTACTACAGTATACTTGTTGAATGGCATAGGGGCTCTCAGATTACGTGGTCCAAATTATTGTACCCTGCATATTTAGTGACATCCATAGTACAAATTGTCGACCTTTAAAAATGGCCACTCCCTGCTGCATCAATTTTTTTTTTCTTTTTTATATTTTAATAATTTTGCGTCAAGAGCATATATTGATGTGATCTTTATCCTTACTTTTTACTTTTCAAGTCTCTGTATGCTCTGCATCCTGATTTCCAGCAATTCAAAAGTTACTTTACCAATAAAAAGGACTAAAGACCAAGCCATTATTTTGTTATGATATATCAAAATTTATTTTTGATCATTTTTTAAATTTATTGCTATTAGATCCTGTTTTTAATATTTCTTGCTGTTTTAGTTTTGTTTTAAGATTTTCTAGGAAATTTTGTGGTATTTTGAGTATAGAGAAGGATGGTAATGAAAAGCATTTCCAAAAAGAAAATAAACATGAACAGAAGATTCCCAATGATGCCCTGTACCTGTTTCTTTCTTAATGTCTTATTTGGTTGTTCATTGATTATTAGATAAAGGAGCATTAATTTATTTATTTTTAATGTTGTGTCATTGACGCAGGTGGCAGTTGCTCTGTCCCATGCTGCAATATTGGAAGAGTCAATGAGAGCTAGGGATCTCCTTATGGAGCAGAATATTGCACTTGATCTGGCCAGGAGGGAAGCAGAAACTGCAATTCGTGCTCGAAATGATTTCTTGGCTGTAATGAACCATGAGATGAGAACTCCGATGCATGCAATTATTGCTCTTTCTTCCTTGCTGCAGGAAACTGAGCTGACACCTGAGCAGCGCCTGATGGTGGAGACGATATTAAAGAGCAGTAACCTTTTGGCTACCCTCATAAATGATGTTTTAGATCTTTCAAGCCTTGAAGATGGTAGCCTTCAACTTGACATAGCAACTTTTAACCTCCATTCTGTCTTCAGAGAGGTTGGGTTATGTGTTCCTGCGACATAGGAGTTGTTTAAGTTCATTGAAGGATGATTTGAATTTATTTCTTAGCAGTTTTCTTCGTTAATTTCTTTTTTTTCGCTGCAGGTTCATAATTTGATTAAGCCCATTGCATCAGTCAAAAAATTGGTCGTTACATTGAATTTGGGCACAGATTTGCCAGTTTATGCCATAGGTGATGAAAAGTGCCTCATGCAAATTATCCTCAATGTTGTCGGAAATGCTGTGAAGTTCTCAAAAGAAGGGAATATCTCAATCACAGCGTTTGTTGCAAAATCAGAATCTTTAAGAGATTTCCGGGCTACTGATTTTTTTCCTGTGCAAAGTGATAATCACTTTTATCTACGTGTTCAGGTTTGTTCTTCAATACCTTAGTGAAATCCTTCCATCTTTGGAACTGCGTGCTATTGATTTGAAGTTGGTATGGTGTTCAGATAAAAAAAATTAATAAATAAAGAAATTATTTTGTTTCACATTCTCTTTTTTCTATTATAGGTAAAAGATTCAGGTTCGGGAATTAATCCTCAGGATATTCCAAAACTATTTACCAAATTCGCACAAACTCAGTCATTAGCTACTCGAAGTTCTGGTGGTAGTGGACTTGGACTTGCAATTTGTAAGAGGTACCTTTTTGTTTTACCATATTCAGCTTGATTTTATTACTGAATATCCAAAAAACCACGAAAGAGTTATAATTTTGGTCCCTGTAGTTTGTGTCATTTACTATTTTGGTCCCAAAGTCGTTAAACCCAAATCCTTAAATAACTTCTATAATGGTAATGGCCTGATGAACTGTTATTGAGCTCTAAGAACTCAAATAGTACCATTAGAATCTAATTTTTCCTTTTTTACTAGCATTAGCAAACTATACAGATTTGATGGACCAACAAGAAAAGGGTCCCAAACTACAGGTTCTCATATTATAATTCTCCCCAAAAGAGGAAAAAGAAAGGAGTGTATTGAGCTTGTGTTAGCTGTTCAACCTATTTTTTAGCATTTCAACTTTCGTGGAACTTGAATCAGTATTTGTAAGAAATAGCTCCATAATGACGCTGTTGTAATGCAATTTTCTTTTGTGTGATGTGACTAGATTTGTAAATCTTATGGAGGGGCATATTTGGATTGAAAGTGAAGGTCTTGGCAAGGGATGCACTGCCACTTTCATTGTAAAACTCAGATTTCCGGAGCGTTCAAATGAATCTAAGCTGCCTCTTGTGCCCAAGGTGCAAGCAAATCATGTTCAAACAAACTTTCCGGGGTTGAGAGTCCTTGTCATGGATGATAATGGGTCAGTATATAGCCACCTTCTCTACACTTTTTACTGTTAGTTGCATTGTCCCTTCCTGCAATATTTATTTTGCAAATAGAATATGATGTTATAAAATGCTGAATTGGATATGATTTATTCTGCTGTTATCAGTTTAGGACAATGCATTGTTCCCCGCTACAAAATTATTATTTTATGTTTCAGAGGATATGCTTCTATATAAAGAAAAACTATATAGATATGATTTATTCAATTGGTTCAATTTTGGAGGTGGTAAGTTGAGAAGTAGAAACCGGGAATTAGTAGGTGCATTCATTTGCTGTTTAGTAGTTTTTAACTTTCTGTTTTATATCTACTGAGTTAGTAAGACTGAGGGATAACAATTGAACCACTTGTGAAAACTGGCTTGAATTTTTTCACTTGTTGCTTAGGAAGATAGCTCGAACATCAAAATTTGTGTTGGGTGAACTATATTGAATCGATAGTAGTCATATGTTCTGGCACTTAGAGGTTTATTTTACTTTTGTTTAATGATTCAGGGTGAGCAGGTCAGTGACAAAAGGGCTTCTTGCCCACTTGGGATGTGAGGTGACAACTGTAAGCTCCAGTGATGAGTTCTTGCACGCTATTTCGCAAGATCACAAGGTGATCTTCATGGATGTGTGCATGCCTGGAATAGATGGCTATGAACTTGCTGTCCGCATACATGAAATGTTTACAAAACGTCACGAACGGCCAGTATTGGTAGCACTTACCGGAAACATTGACAAGATGACAAAGGAGAACTGTATGAGGGTGGGTATGGATGGGGTAATACTAAAACCTGTTTCAGTTGATAAGATGAGGAGTGTTTTATCAGAGCTGTTGGAACATCGAGTTCTATTCGAGGCCATGTAAGACAGGATAAGAACATTGATCCAGCGTTTCATGGGAAATTGGAAGCTGGAAACGAAATGCTTTCCTTCCTCACGCGATTCCTGGTAATTGCAGACACTGTACACACAACATGCCATTGTTGATTGTCGGAATACAATAAAGCTAGAGCAATGTTTGATGGTAACATTGGCCTGTTAGGGGAGCAGTCGTTAAATATCCTTATTGTGCAATTGTCACAAAAGAGACAAAATTGACAATTACCTATTTCTTTTTTAACATGTCGCAACACAGTAATTTTTCTATATATTAATGATTTTTATGTAACCTCAATTCCTTCTGGTAGTTAAAATATTGGGCAAGTGGTAGTTACTTCTGTGTTCTTTCCCTATGACATGTTTCCTTATTGGCATGGGGAAGTTAGGAAAAACGACGGCGATGAGATGGATCGCTTTTATATTTAATTGATGCTTGCTTAAAAAAGGAAGAGTAAAAATGACAAGCAGGGGTTGAAAAAGAAAAAAACAGGTTTAGGGAAATTAGCACAAATACTTCCTTACTACAAAATTTAATCACAAATACCCTCTTCCTCCTCAATTATATGTGGTAATTATTTTATGTTATTTACATTTTTGGCCTAACTCATATATATATATATATATATATATATATATTCCAAAGACTAATTTGTAATGTTCTCATCTATTTCCCTCTTTCCTCTCTTCTCTGTGTTTGTTGTCTTCTTTCTTCTCTGAAGAAGATAAAAATCTATAATGAAGATACTATAATGAAGTCGAAGATTTCTAAATGAAGATGAATGGGGAGGTTTCGCTCTATTCGTCTTCGTCTTCTCTTTTTATTTTATTTAAATGATGATGATGATGGGTGGATTTAGGTCGAAGAACTTTGGAGAAGAAAATGGAGAGGGAAGAAGATGGAAAAGGGAGAGAGATAGTGCATTGAATTGAACAAAGGTAACCGAAGATGAATTGAGTTCCATGGTTTCCCAGTTTGTTATTGGTTAGTTGCCACTTACATGCCAATTAGTAACCCCTTATTTCCCTAACTATTTTTGAGTAATCTTTCTGAATTTCTATGTTTTCGCTGTTAATTATCGATTACTTCTCATTTACATATCAATCGGCAACCATTTAGTTATATAATTTTCTATGGGTTTTCTAAATGAAGATAAAGATGGAGATGAAGAGGGAAGAGAAAAAAGAGGATACAGAAGAAGGCAAAGAGGAAGCGACACAGCCTTCCTTTTTATCTTCATCTTTTTCTTCAACGAGAGGTCTTCAGAATTTTCTTCATCACAGCTCTAAATTTCTGGGTTTCCATAGTTTGCAATTAGTTACTTATTAGTTCCCACGTGCATACTAATTGGTAATCATTTAGTTACGTAACTATTTCTAGATTTTCTAAATGAAGATGGAGATGTAAATGAAGAGAGAAAAAAGAGCATGTAGAGGAATAGGAAGAGGACACAGCCTCCCCTTTCATCTTCATCTGGAGATCTTCATCTTCTTCTTCTTCATTGATCATCATCATTTTCAGCACATATTTAGGTATTCTTCAACGAAAAAAAAAAAAAAAGAGAGAAGAGAGGGGGGAGGGAGAGAAATGAGAAAATTGCAAATTAGTCCTTGGAGAGTATATAGGTTGGGCGAAAAGTGTAAATAGTAAGAAATAATTACCATGTTTTTGAGTAGGAAGTAAATGGACTTTTGTGGTTAAATTTTATGGCAAGGCAATATTTGTGCTAATTTCCCATGGTTTATAAAAGATACGATTGAGTTTTTCAGATTTTTAAATGGAGATATATAAAATGCAGAGAAAAAACACTATCTTAATTTTTTTTTTCTACGAGATTTTATGAAAACTAACTAAAGAACTAAAATGTTTGTAAAAAAAAACAAAATTTAAGATTCCTAAAATTACATCCTGAGCATATCTCCATATAATACTAGAGGTAAAGATTCCCTATTGTACTTTCAGAGCGAATCGAGAACCTCGATAATATCTTAATCCATGTCATTGAAAAAACTGAATGATATCTTCAATTTAAAAACGTACAAAGTTAATTACGATATCTCAAATCAAATGTCGAATTTGCATTATTAACTAAGAGATCTTGATTGACATGTAAGTAAAACATGCATTGAAGGTTTCTTAGTCTATTGCATTTTAATGTACGTACTCGATTTCTACCAAGCATCTAGATAGTTATCTTTGTATCAAGAGACAAATGACTTGAGACTAGTCATTCTCCCATTCTCCCAATTATGATATATGTGTACTAGCCTTTTTTTGGATAATCACCCATTCTATAATTCTACCGCGCCCTAAGAACCTTGTACGATATGATATAAAGATCGAATGATCTCAAGAATCTAACTTACATTAATTCCTTTCTTGATTCATATTCCTTTGGTCTTGATTGTTTAAGTTAATAATTATAATAGAAAAAAATTACTTGAGACAACATCATTTCCCAAGGATTAATATCATATACAAGATCAACAAGTCTCACATCACATGATTACCCTTTGGACATATTCCACCAATAATGACTTTATGTCCGATGACGTAGCTAGAATTTAACATTAATGAGGAACTTAGTCATTTTTTTATTTCTACAA
Organism: Prinsepia uniflora; assembly: GCA_032719365.1. Classification (NCBI taxonomy): domain Eukaryota; kingdom Viridiplantae; phylum Streptophyta; class Magnoliopsida; order Rosales; family Rosaceae; genus Prinsepia; species Prinsepia uniflora. The sequence goes on along the minus strand of CM064865.1, from coordinate 27,699,181 downwards.
AATACTCTTAATTGAATATATATTTTATTTATTGGCTATAAAATTTTACAAGCATAATTATAAAAAAAAAATCCACATTTAAATAAATTTCAAGAGCATTTTTTGGTGGTTTCTTAAAAAAGAAAAAAATGGTTTCATGACTTTTATTTCGTTCTATCTATTTATATAAATCATGTACACTACGAATCATAAATTCATACTCATCAATCTATGAAAATAATAACTTACGAAAATTCATAAACTTCACTATCACTACAAACATTCATAAATGAAAAAATATAAGTAAGGACATATAAATTAAATACAGAACCCTTGGACATATGTAGTAAATACATTTTACGAATATTTATAGTTAGAAAAAAACGGAAAAAATTAATAAGAAAGGAAAATAAGGAAAATAACTAATAGAACCCATCCCTAAATTTACATTGAAATCGAGCCGGCCCTACTCCCCTCTGAAACCTCATGCCAAACAACGGATTTTCCTATTTCAATTCTTACTCTTATTCGATACATTAACCAGGCAAAATCAATCTCTTGCAGGGTTATTGCCCACGTCCAACCCACTAACCCCACCAAGTAGTGGAATTTACTAGTCCGACCATAATCAGTCTTATTTTCGTTATTATAATTCCCACAATTTGCCATGTTAATTATATAGTAAAATAACCATAAATATAAAAATTGTTCATAAATTCCTATATTATTAAATTTTACCTTATAAATCATAACCATATATAACTATTCTTGTAAAGAAATGGTTTATTCATCATAAACATCACTTTTGTTGTCATGTCCTCATCATCTCATATCAAAGCATCATCGTATCATCAATGCACTTATCATCATCATAATATCATCATAAGTAATTTTATGCATAACACATAAAGCCTACTCTTATATACTTTCAAATATATTGTATTCATAGCCAAATTCTTCTTTGATCTCTTTCATAAATGTTGATGTTATTCAATATTTCATTATACATTTCTTAATATCAAAAAGATTATAATTAAGTCTTTTAATTTCCCAAAACCTATTTGAAGTTTATAATATAACATAATACTTTGAATATCCAAAATAATATTCAAATGATGTCCATTTAACTCAAAGATGGTACCATTAGACTCAGAACGCAGAGTAATCATGTGATGTGAGACTTGTTGATCTTGTATTTGTCCAAACACAACTTATATCCCACTAGTCCATAATCCAAGCTCAACCAATTACTGTCTCAAGTACCAAAACATCATACAACGGCACTACACGTACGCCACCACAAATATCATCTAGGTCAAATCCAAAAATAGCACCAATACATCATCTGGACAAATATTCCCTCGGGGTTTATATATATATTACCGGTAGATAAACCACTCAGGATACAAAGCCCAGCTCAACATGTAACGACCCGTCCTGAATTTCGTGACTAGCGAGAATTAATTAAGAATTAATTGCGGATTATCGAGGGATCAATCGGGAATTAATCGAGGATTATCAGATGATCGGGGTAATTCTCAATTAATTCCCGTTTCGTCTGTACAATGTTCGATTTCGATGTGCCGCTTGTCTACAGTTTCGTATCGTCTCGATCTACGTAATGAACCTCAGTCCACGTGGCCAGATGTCAGTCCAGTTAGCAGCTGACGTGGTAGGTCTACGTCAGCCATATTAGACAACGTGGACTAGTGAGAGGGTGCCATATGGTAGGATGTCAGGATTTGTCAGGTGACGTGGCAACTGATATGGCAACTGACGTGGAAAGTCCACGTCACCATTGTCAGACCACATGGACCAGTGAGGCGGTGCCACGTGGCAGGGTGTTAGAAAGGTGTTAGACTTGACAGTGACATGTGGCAGGACATGTGGCACCAGTCAGGGCATGCCATGTAGTAGGTGTCAGATTTCAGGGTTGTCAGGCTGACGTCATCAGGTGACGCTAGCGTTGACCGTCGTTGACTAGCGTTGACCGCCGTGCACCAGACTTTGACAGGCGCGTGAGGGCGCGTGGGCACAAGTTTTAAGGTGAAATAGGCCTTGTCAGAAAGATTTCAACAATCTGAATCCAATGGTGATGGTTTCAGGTCGATCAGAGATCGTTTGATAGGTCATTTAGAGGTTTTTACCCTCGGGAAGCATGTTCGGGACACGTTTACTGTTCCAGGAGTTTTGAGGGTTTATAGTTTGGACTTGTATAGGTTGATAGTGACCTTTGGGTATGATTTGGACAGATCCGAACGTTCCGAAGACGTTGGATTAGCCTCGGAGTGGCTTACGGCGCAGATTGTAAGCGTTCATCATGTACGGTCTGTGAGTGGACTTTTGATTTAAAATATGATGCATGCATAAATATTTTACATGTTTTATGAACATGATTTGAGTTTGATTGTTTATCATTTTCGTGGAAAATTTTATACTGCACGTATTTTGAGATTTTTGTTTTTATGTGATACTTGGGCATAGGCTGAGTTTCCACGTGCATGTTATTTATATGATTTGAATGATTTCACGGAGAGGCGTGAAATTGATAATTTGATTATCAATTTTGAATGATTTCACGGAGATGCGTGAAATGCTATTTTTGGGTATAAGACCTAGTTGATTATTTGACTTTGACTTGGATTACAGTCAAAGGTGATTTGAAAAAGTGATTTGAATAGCGAAATGGTTTTCGGACTTGGAAATAATATTCGGGTTTGTGTCCGAGTTGGTTTATAGTTTGGCTTAGAGTATAGTCAAACGTAAAATTGAAAAATGTTTTGATTTGGAAATGATATATCGGGCTTCTGACCCAGTTATGATTTATGATATGAGATTTCGGGTTGTGACCCTGTTGTGGATTTATGAGATTTGATTTGATAGGATTCGAGGAATCTTGGATTTACGAAATATTTTTTGACACGATTTTTATGATGGTTTTGTGGAAAGTGATTTGATGAAACTATATTTCGGGCATGGGCCCCTTTAAGATATTTTGAGATGATTTGAGATTTGTGAAAGGTTTTCCAAAATACCATCCTCTATGATGTGATTGTAGCCTCTAGACGTCGTAGATCCTGGAGAGGTCACGATGACATTGCCTAGAGGTGAGTAGCTCGGAAGGGAGGCTCAGACTCAGGAGTGTCAGAGATGGAAATTTCTTAGACGTCAAGCCAGGGGTTCAGAGCCTACGGATGCCATCACTCAGACATCGAGCTAGGGACTCCAATCCTGAGTTAGATCACCTTAGACGTCGAGCCACGGGCTATGAGCCTGGGTGTATACTCGGATGTGTAGTCCCGAGTCATACGCGTAGCGCTGATATCGTGACTAGTGAGATGATTTGCTGTATATTGGATAAGATGATTGGTTCATTATGTTTTCATGAGACTATGGATGTGAGTCTATGTTTCATGGAGAGGCCCTATTGAGACGATTTATGAGATTTGAATTTGAGCTGAAACCCTACGTGATTTAGTTTTGGGCTGAGACCCTACTGAGAAAATGGTTTTGATTGATAAATTTTTTTATTGTGTATTGATTTGAAAAAAAAAATATGTTTTTCTTTTACATAAGTATTTGAGATACATGTTTTCGGATGCATGCATGTTTTTAAGTGAAGAGTATAAATGTTTATTTCGGAAATTATTTTTAAACTGATTATTTATTTCCACTCACAGCTTTTATGATTTTTGATACCCTTTAGGTTGATCGCGGATGCGAGCTGTAGCAGAGACCGAGACATCACATACCGTTCCGTACTCTGGAAATCACTACGCACTCTAGAAACTCTGAATGGGTTACGATTTTATCCCTGATCTGGCACAAGGTGTCAAAAGGGAGTAGGGTACAATACACGATAATCTAGGGGGATTGAGATGGGTCCTGTCACAACGTCTAAGTTGAAACCGACTCAGGATACAGAGCCCAGCTCGATGTCTGATTCATCACCATAATACTAGTCTCAAGATACAGAGCCCAATTCGACGACTAAGACTAACCAATATCCACATATACATCACTCAGGATACAAAGCCCAACTCGATGTCCAAGTGAATATTGACTCAAGATACAGAGCCCTGCTTGACGTCCAAGTCAGCACCAGTCTTAGGATATAGAATCTTGTTCGACGTTTAAGACTAACTAACTACCACATTACATATCCACTCAGAATACATCATCCGAGTACCAACTAACAATTCAAAATCAATGTTCACATTAATGCTCAAATATCAAAAAATAGAATATACATTTATAATATACATTTATTCCTTAAACCATATCCATTTTTCACACTTCAAACACTGGGATTAAGCCCTAGACTAAATTTTCGTTAAACCCCAAAAAATGTATATCCCAAACAATCAATAATTTTTCAACAATCATCAAATACTTATGAAAAAAAAAAATCATATTTAGTTCATTTCAACATATCATCATCCCTTAAAACCAAATTATCATGTTGAACCTCAGGAAAAAAAACTCAACATCATTTCCATAAAACCTCGTAAAACGTGCTTTCGAGATTAATTTTAAAATTTTAAAAAATAATTAATAATTAATAATCAATTTCAAATCGTTATCACATAAAGCATACAATAACCTTTACTCATATTCAATTCAACCCCAATTTCATACCATACTTTAGTCCAAACATCATTTAGGATAATTCTCGTAAAACATGTTTTTCAAATAATTTCATAAAATCACCAAAAAATCTTTTAAAATGACGCATAATCGAAGTATAAGCAAATAAATTATATAATTAAAATATGTCTTACACGAGAGATAGGATATTTTGCAACCTGGCTCTGATACCAAATTGACAAGATCCATCCCTAAATTTACATTGAAATCGAGCCGGCCCTACTCCCCTCTGAAACCTCATGCCAAACAACGGATTTTCCTATTTCAACTCTTACTCTTATTCGATACATTAACCAGGCAAAATCCATCTTTTGCGGGGTTACTGCCCACGTCCAACTGACTAACCCCACCAAGTAGTGGAATTTACTAGTCCGACCATAATCAGTCTTATTTTCGTTATTATAATGCCCACAATTTGCCATGTTAATTATATAGTAAAATAACCATAAATATAAAAATTGTTCATAAATTCCTATATTATTAAATTTTACCTTATAAATCATAACCATATATAACTATTCTTGTAAAGAAATAGTTTATTCATCATAAACATCACTTTTGTTTTCATGTCCTCATCATCTCGTATCAAAGCATCATCGTATCATCAATACACTTATCATCATCATAATATCATCATAAGTAATTTTATGCATAACACATAAAGCCTACTCTTATATACTTTCAAATATATTGTATTCATAGCCAAATTCTTCTTTAATCTCTTTCATAAATGATTCTGTTATTCAATATTTCATTACAAATTTCTTAATATAAAAAAGATTATAATTAAGTCTTTTAATTTTCCAAAATCTATTTTAATTTTATAATATGACATAATACTTTGAAAATCCAAAACAATATTCAAACGATATCTAATTAACTCAAAGATAGTACCATTAGACTCAGAATGCGGAAAGAAAGAATTTTTGTGTTGACGGCAACCTGAAGCGCCGCTGCACGCATTCTCACGCACCTCCACGATCCTTTGCATGTGGGCTGCACATGCCTACGCAAAGGGGTCATCGTCTTGCTCTTGCTGGGTTTGAAACTCGGACCTAACCAGCAGCTCGACTCAACTCGAACTTGCTCATTTCTTAACTATTTTCCACGTTTCAATAATCAAAATGCACCTACTCAAGCCTAAAAGAAGTTCTATGGATGCAAAAGTAGGAAAATGTGCCTCGGAACCTCTAATCACGACACCAAACTTTCGGCCAAAGTCAAAACTTCCTGATCCTCTTTTCCTCACGTCCAAGCTTGAGTATTTTGACCTATAATCCTCCTAAAACTCCAACTGGAACCTCAGTGGCCGTAGCTGCAAGCTTAACGGCATTCACACGTCCATATAACCGCCTGATAAACCAAACTTCTGGTCACAGAGGTTACCTCTCTTTTTCCAAAACTCTTTTCCTTCCCTCACCCCCTTCTTTATCTCTGGTTCCTCCTCTTTTCTTCTATATTTTCTTTCCTACCTCATTCGACCTTCACGAGTTGGTGTTTTGATGGTTTTTTACCATTCGGGTCCCACCATTTGAACTGCCTTACACACACTCACACCATATATATATATATATATACACACAAATAGGTCGGTGCACAATTAGGGAGAGAGATTACTAGACTCCTCTAGACACATGTTAACATCACACATGATTCACATGTGAAATTGTAAAATTACCAAATTACCCTTTATGCCATTATTACCAAATTACCCTTTATGCCATTATTACCAAATTACCATTAACCATCTTTGTCCTGCATCGAGACTATTCAACCTACGATTTCGGCATACTACCTATATACGGTCTCAAGGCGCTGAGATCTACATAATGGTACTTGTGAATCATACAAAAAGCGTCCATGTCAAATATCTGAGTCATTACAACAACAGGACAAATTTAGAAATTTTTATATATGGTAAATTAGTGTCGCATCATATATAAAATAATTTTTTTTGAATGCATAAAAATTTTATTAGAAAGTTACAAGAAAAAAGTTTAATAAAAAAAATTATATATTATAAATAAAAGATCAAAATATGTTTATTATTTTATGATAAATAATACCTAATTATTATATATTTTATATATAAATTTAAAAAAATGGAGTAGGGGCCCATGCCCCCCTTCGCATAAGAAAGTCTTTGGTGCATCATGGGGGACTACATGGATGGTGCACTCCCTCACAATAGATGGACCTCCTTACAATCTGTACCACCCTACCCCATCTGACCCTATGATTTTTTGAAATAGAGAGTCTATAAATCTTGCTGTACCTGAGACCCACTTTGCTTGCACCCTCTAGCTCCGACATGCACTGCTTATGCCCTTTGTGTATTTTCTTCGTGAAGACCTAATAGTTCATGTTTATATATCTCAAAATTCAAGTCTCATGCCCTATTATTAATCCTTGATTTGTTCTTTTGTCGTGTGTTTGGTTGAACAAATTTAAGATATCGAGAAACTATAAAATGATGCAATTAAATTCGATGAAATCTATTTCCTAACATTCTTGAAATTTGTTATTTAACCCAAAAATAGGATAAGCTTCAAATATGAACTTTAATATTTATCATTTCTAAAATAAGCTATATATAAGTGGTGATCACACCTTACATTCTGGTAGGTGAAGGGCTAGCGTTACTCGAAAGGCTTATAATAATTTATGATCTTGGTTGACACAATATGATCTTGGTTGCCACAATATGATCGTGGAAAGTGACTCTAGAATTCTTATTGACTTCATCCTCTTTTATATTGAACCGCCTCGGAGTCTCTTCAATCTATTGCATTCTCTCATGGTTTCAGATATACTAATTTTGTTAAAGGTGCTTTGGAAGATCTTAATCAACATGATATAGTATGGATCAGATTTAGAATATCGATGTGCCCTTATTAGTGTCTGTAGCTTGAAGATTTGATTTCTTAGGCTATGGTTGTTCTAGGTGCTATTTTCTTGTTTAAATTTATTTGTATTAAAAAAAACAATGGCTTAAGTGTGGCGATGAATTGGTGATCACGACAATCGTTACAAGGTGGTGATTGAGATTACGTTTGAGAAGGTAGTGACATAGAGCCAAGAGTTTTCAAAACGAACATTCAACACCATCTTAGTTTCTCAACCTATTCTCATGCCCACCGCTGAACATCACCAGCCACCACCATCTGGGTTTCTAAACTCGAATTCCATCCAAATCCCAAATTACAAACCAAACCATTACCAATTTCTCATCCTTAAACGAAACTATTACCCATTACTTACCATTTCACCCAAATCCCAAATTCCAAACCAACCCATTATTCTTCTCCCTTGAAAAATGGAATTCACCTAGGTTCGTAGGGACAATTTTCGGTGTCTTCGTTTAGGTCATATTAGGCCCCTAGCTTCCTTGATCTTCTTCTCAACAAGATCCAATGGTGGTGCATGCCTCTAGCAATTCCGCGACTGCTAGATGCTTCTTCATTCACCTATGATTAAAACTCACATAACCTCTTTCTTTCATCCAACTCTTTGAAGCTTCTTCTTGCACTTTATCATTCTTCTTAGGCTTCTGAACTTAATATTTGAAAATTATAGTCTTAAACGTGGATTTTAAGGTGATGGTTTGGAGGGATTGATGGCCAATACAAAACCAATCAATAATATACAAGGGAGATGGGTCTGTAATCAATAATTGAAGGTATATAGCTTGGGTTCATACACTAGAACAAAACTTGTTATGAGATGCCTCATAAGCCCTCCTTTCCGTTGCACAGAGCCCAACTCATAAGCTAAAACACAACTTGTACCATGAGTGAATTCCATTTATTAGGTGAGAAGAACAATGTGTTGGTTTGAAATTTGGGATTTTTGTGAATTGATAATGGTAATGGGTTAGTTTGAGGATAAGAAATTGGTAATCGGTTTGAAACTTGAGATTTGTGGAATTTGGACTTAGAAACCCAGATGTTGGTGGTTGGAGGTGTTTGACGGTGAGAATGGGAATGGGTTGAGAAACCCAGATGGTGTTGAATATTCTTCATCGGCAGAGCTACTAAGGGGCCATTATCTTTTTTTTTTCTTTTTCTAATATATAGATTTAATATTTTGTTTACAAAATAAATAAAAAATTTAATCATATGATGACACATAAGCATCCTAAATAGTGGATTAACGATTTGGAGCAACAGAGCTAATAGAAGGGGCATTCTAGCAGCACATTGGTACAATTTAGCATTTTGGTAATAAAGTGAGATTTGATATCGGTTCGATGGGTGAAGTGAGTAGTAAGTCAATTATAAAAGGCAGGAGGAGCCCAGGACCACCGTGGACCTTAGTTGGCTCCCACTTCTAGGAGAAGGCAATGTGCACGGTGATTTTGGTACTCAAAATGGTTGTGGCAATAATAGTTGTCAGCATTAATAATGGTTATGGTAATTGGGGATGTGGCGATTAATGTAACGACCCGTCTTGAATTTTGGGATTAGATTAGTGATTAATCATGGATTAGCGGTACTAATAGGGGATTAGTCATAGCATCATGAACGAACGAGGTAAAATGACCATTTGCCCTTGGGAATGGGTGAAAAGTTGACTTTTGAACCGAGTGGTCAAACGGACTTTGACCGATGACCGTGACATAGATCGCGACGTTACGAATCCGTAGGCAGGCGGCACGTCGAAATCGGAGATTTGACGAGAAACTTACGGGTCTAGGAAGTTTTACGGTGCTATTTATGCAAACCGAGACATCACCACACGTGGCTGGATTTGATTGGGGAAGGTTCTAGAAGGACTCACCAGATGAGTGACAAGTGTCACCCATCTGATAGGCCTAGACCCCATTTAAATGGGTCCTCATCCTCTTAATCGATCATCTTCTCTATTTCTCCCAAAAACTGTGGAACTCTCTTGACCTCGTGCAACCCCTCCTATACTAACCCCTTCAATCCTCATCGGTTGTGCTTAGTGTGTGAATGCAAAAGAGAGAGTGAAGTGAGACGACGTTGGTGGTGCTAATGGCATCGACCGTCGTGGACGGCGGCTGGAGAACAAGGACGACCTGTGTTCTTGTTCCAAATTGGAAACTTGGTTTGGACGGCTGTTCAACATTTTGGAGGGTTGGATGATGTTTCTGGGGTCACAGCGGTGCTCGCGAAGACGAGGTAAGTGAGAAACCCGAGAATGCTCTATTTTGATTCAAAAATGGTAAACTTAGTTTTGTTGGTTGTTGATTAAATTGGTTGCTTAGATGAGGTTCTGGAGGTCGAAAAGAGTCGATTGGGCTTGGAATTATGGCCAACGGTGGCCGGGATCGTGAGAACTCGACGACGGAAGATTGACCGATTCTTCATCGATCAGGAAGGTAATATCTTGTGTTTTTTTTTTTGGATTTCTAGGTTGATAGATCGATAGGGAATGATGAGACGAAGAGATAGGGATCAATGGGATAGATTTTGGTTGAGAATTGTCTAAGAACTGGAAATATCAGTGAACTGGGTTCACTCAAGGTAGGCGATGACACTGTTCATCGGCGCGTGAGGTTCATCCGCAGCACCTTTGGGCTGCGCGTGAGGGCGCTTGGGCTTGATTCTCGAGACAAGGTCAACATGTGTTTTTATTCTTTCAATGTAACGAACATTTTGGAACAGGTTTCGAGTCAATCGGATACAATTTCAGGGTAGTTTTGGATGTCTGAAGGTTTATGGTCTATTTTAAATACGTTTAAAAATTCTGGAAAATTAGGGGGATTTAATGAGAGGTTAATTGCAGTAATTAGTGAACTTCGGGTGTGAATTGGACAAGTTTGGAAGTTCCGGAGATGGCGGATTAGCCTCTAGAAGGCTTAAGGCATGCGTATCGAGGCGGCAGCTAGGACGGTCTTTGAGTGGACTTTTTTTTAATAAAGATAATGCATGCATAACTATTTTATATGTGTTTTGTGATAATATGATTGTGGTATTTATGATATCCTTAATTGCACGAATTTCGAAGTTTCTAGTTTTACACTGTGTTTATACATGTGGGTATTTGAATGAGTTTGGTCCGGGGCCTAGTTGATTGAAAATCAGGCATGAGTCCCATTTGTGATTTATAAAAGGGATTTGGAAATATGAACTTGAGCATGAGACCTATTTGGTTTGGAAACTGTCGGACTTGGAGTCTAGTTGATTTAATGAGATATCGGGCTGAGACCTAGTTGGTTTACGAATTCGGGCATAAGGCCCAATCATGGTTCATAAAAGAGATTTCTAGTCGGGGACCCTAAATGAATTTGGATTTATGGATTTTGATGGTTTTATGGAAATTCCGGGCATGGCCTCTTTGAAATACTTTGAGGTGTTTTGGAAACGATTTTAAACAGATGTTTTCTATATACCATCCTTAGATGAAGATATGTGGATGGTCTTCCCCAGATGTATGGGAAACTAGGGAAGACACGGCGCACTGCCTGCGAGGGGTCATTGCACAGAGCGACTAGACCGTATAGTGACTCAGGAGCAGGATTGCTATGATTAGACATCTGGGACGTCAGACATTTGGGATTTCAGAGATTGACCCGAAAAGAAGTGTTGCTTAGACCGTGAGATATGACGTCTAGGACGTCAAGCGTCTGGGACGTTAGGCTTCTGGGATGCCGATGATTGGTATTTGGTAAACATTATTTATTGGATTTATGAAATTGTATTTCTGTGTTTATGGATTTGGGCAGGGACCCAAATGGATTTGGATTTACGGATTTCGGTGTTTTACGGTTTTGGGCTGAGTTCCCACAAATTCTTGGATTTTATGGTTTTGGGCTAAGACCCTAATTATTTGATGAAGGAAATGGCTTTGGTTTTCTAAACGGTTTTATGATATTTGCATTAACTGGCTTTTGTATGCATGCATGGTTTTAAGTGAAGGGCATAAATGTCTTTTTATGAAACGTGTTTTAGTAAATTATTTATTTTTGTCCATTCACAGCTTTTATGGTTTTTAATGCCCTTCAGATTGATAGCGGTTGCGCGCTGTAGCAGGGACCGTTACCTCACATTCGTCGGCTGATCCTGGCGCACTCTGGTAGCCAATTGGGCTCGGGATTTTGGATTATCCCTTTTCTGGCCTTCCTGTTACCTCGTTTGGCACGTGGGTTAGACGGGAGCATTGCACATCCCGCGTTAATCCCAAGAGTATTGGGATGGGTCGTGTCAATTAAGATATTAGGAATGATGGTGCTATGGGTAGTTCTGACCACAATGACAATAAATAGGTGGTGTTAATGATGGTTTTTCAAATGGTGGTAGGAGTTTGGTGACAGCTATGGTGGTGAGGGTCGTTGAGAGGCAATGATGGTGGTTGAGGTGTGGTGGAATGTATATATGGTAGTGATGAGGGGAATTGAATTGATGATGGTGGTTGCTATGGCGGTTGGGTGGTCGCTATGGTGATTAAGGTGGTAGTAGTCATGGTGAATTAACGATTTTTCCCCTAAGCAGGCAAATTTTGACCAAAAGTTTACTTTTGACCCGGGAGGTCGGATGCACTTTAACCTAGGACCATTGTGTAGGTCTTGGAATTTCGGTTATGTTGACAGATGGCATGCTGAATTTGGAGTTAATATGGTAATTTTACGAGTCAGGGATTATTTTCGACGGATTTTTGGTTGCACGTTTATCGAGACAAGTTGACTTTGGTTTAATTAAGTGGACTAGATATTTTCTTCAGTTTTATTGGATGAGTGAAACTTGTCACTCACCCATTGATCCTTATCCCTTAATCATGCATCTCTATTCTTTTGTTTTGAACATACCCGAAACCCACCCCAACCATTGCATTAATGTCATCCTCTTCATTTTCTTTCGATTTTGAAGGAAACTAGGAGAAGGAGTGAGAGTCAATAGCCGAGTGGCTGGATATGGAAGAAGGATGATCTAGAGTTGCTGGAATGAGGTAAACTTGTGAACTTGTGAAACCTTGTTTTTGGTTTTTCGTTTTGGGACCTTGGAACTTTAAACTGAGGCTATGGTTGGTTTATTTGAATGTTTGCTAGTGGACTAGGCCAGAAATGGCACGAAATGGATACAAGGACTAGTGTGGGGAAGAAGTTGTAGGTTGGTTGAACGGGTTCAAGCTTGGCTCGAGGATTACAAGGTGAGTTTCTCAATTTTCAGTTCATAATTTGTTCTCGAACCATTGGATTCGATCCACAAGTGCCACATCCCTGGTAATTTATTTAAACGGTTCTCGAACCAGGGTCATCAACAACCCCTGCTACTCCTAGCAGCACATCTATCCCGACCGACCATCGGTCATAACTCCAAATAATCACTATATTAGGATCCAATCAACCAGCAAGTCCACGGCTCCAAGTCACTGGGGCTACACAAAAACCAGCCCATCTCGTGATCCAACCCCGCTGAAACACGGTATTCAATTCCTAACATAACAAATCCAAGGTCCTTTCCCATTTAACTTTCATATCCTTCTCCTCGCTACCAGGCTGATGGCAGGGCTGTCGTCGTGGAGGCGTCACGTTCATAACAAAACTATCATACACACCTAGTGTGCGATCCCCTAAGAGAGCAACCTAGTACTTTGATACCAAATTGGCAGGGCCTTCCCTGTATTCCCCCTCAATTAGCGTGGGAGGACCGAAAGTACCCTCGAGATTTCAATACGTATACTTACCACGTGTCAGACAATGGATATCGACACATTCTAAACATGATATCTAGAGTACGCAAATTTACGAGATGCCTCAGCCTTCATACAACCCACGTCCGCAATCAACCTGAAGGGTGCCAAAACCAATAAAAAGTCTGAGTGGACAAAAAAACAAAGGTTTGGAAAAACTATTTTCCGAAATCAATCATTAAACCCTCCATTTAATAAAGTTATGCATGCATCAAATTTACGAATAAAATATCAATTTCAAAATATGTGCAGTAATTAGAAAATCAAAAATTCCAAAACCTGCCCCACAAAAAGTCATACCAAATCCACATCAAAGCAAACCTGCCAACACAACCATAACAAATAACCAATCATATCAACCGACCCATCCTCGATATCTGCTATTGAATCATCATATCAAGGTGCACCACTGGTAGGTTAATATCACTCGGGAAAGACGGAGTCTCAAACTCAATGTCTGAGTGTGGACCAGCACAGGAATGGCTAGGGGTGGGCATATTGTCCCGAAATACCAAAACCATCCTGTCACGTATCATACCAAACCGAAAAAAAAAATTGAATAGTAAAACTGAAAGGATGATCGGTACCGTACCGATACTGTACCGGTTTAAATCGGTACGGGATCGGTTTCGATGTTACGGAATACTGTCCCATACCGAAACCGAACCGATTTTAAAATTTTAATTAATTAAAAATTCAATTAAATTCAACAATAAAAAATTCCTAATAGTCTAATAGCTAATGATGGATTTAATTTTATATTAATTTAGTTGATAGATTTAATTGTATATTAATTTAGTTGATAGATTTAATTGTATTTTAAGAGTTTTTTAGTTTATGGATTTAATTGTTTGTTAGGGGTTTTTAGTTAATATTGTTAATTTTAGTTGATGTATTGAGATTGATTGGGTTATGAATTTTCTATACATTTTGAGCAATATTTGTTACGCAACAAGAGTCCTAATTTCTCAATTTTATCAAAATGTTGCTTTTAGACATTGAATCAAGTAGTAAATAAATGAAATGATGAATTTGACTTCAAAATCGAAATCGTACCGAAACCATACCGAACATAATTGGTACGGTACGGTATCAATTTTATATTTAGAAATACAGTACCGTATCGAATAGGTTAAAATTATTTGGTACGGTTCCGGTATCACCTCCATACCAAAGTATACCGAACCATGTCCAGGGCTAGGAATGGCGGAGTCCGAGAATCGACGTTTGAGGAACGGTCCTAGTCTCAGGAATTACAGAGCCCCTGGCTCGATGTCGGAGACAAGTCTCGAGAATGACAGAGTCTAGCTCGACGTCCCAGACTATGCATCACAATATCGGTCTCAGGAAAGACGGAGCCCAACTCAATGTTTGAGACAGTCCAACCAATCGGCATCTCGAGGACGGTCATCAATCACATCACAACATATCACAGTCACATCATCACAATCATCACACATCATCTCAACATAAAAATCATCACGAATACCGAGGAGCCACATGTCTATATTAATAACAATTCAATCCATCATTCCATATCTCGGCGGCCTAACCCCAAAATCATAGTTTAATCAAACCTCGTAAAACGAGAAATTAAAATATTCATAAAATCATGTAAAATCCCAGTTTACCAAACACCGTCAAAATCATATAAACATGTTATAATGGAGGTAAAACCATCTCCCTGAAACTCAGTAAGGATCCAGAGTATAATAAACTTAATTTCCTCACAAAACTTGTTATTACAATATTTCTTAAACGTTCGTAAAATTACCAAAATCCACATACATAGCACGTAAATAACCAACAAGAAATTCTCATTATAAATCATATAAAAACCATATAAAAATGCATGCAAAGAGTTAGGAAAACAAAAGTCCACTCACACGTACCACTGGTAGCTCAAAACACAAGCCGTAAGCCAATCTGATGCCTCCAGGACGTTCAGGCCTGTCAAAGTCATACCCGACGGTCACTAACAATCCAAATAAGTCCATACAATAAACCCTCAAAAACTCTTAAACTGAAAGCGTGTCCCGACCACGCTTCCCGAGGAGAAAAACCTCTAAAACACTAACAAATTATCTTCAATCGACTTGAAACCACCACCATTGGATTCAGTACATCAAACCTTTTCGAAAAAGACCAGTTTGACCTCAAAATTCATGCCCAAGTGCCCACACGTGCTGATAAAAACTCGGTCAACGTTGGTCAACGCTGACGTCACAACTGTCATCAGCCCTAGCTGACGTCATCCTTGACATCTGACAGTCTTGAAAACCTACCACGTGGCACCTATTGGGTGGTGCTACGTGTCACCACCTGGCACGTTCCATGTATTCCCGCTGACGATATCATGACGTCAACCTCTGCCACGTTAGCACTAACAAACTCTAACAACATATGACATGATGCCACATGGAACCAACCTTGGTCTGGAACCAACCTTGGTCTGGAACCAACCATGCTGACATTACCTACTAACGTCATCGTTATCTACCTCCAACTGGGTCAACCAGGACCCCTGTAATGGGTCATTTGGTCCAATAGCCAACCCGGTTCTAACTTCGCCATTTCTTAACCTTTTCCCAAAATTTTTTCACCAATCTGCTCGTCTCATACCAAAAAACCTATCTACAAGCTTGAAATCAAGAAAACAGAAATGAAATCGCTTGAGCAAATTCCAATCCTCACGACCAAAGTTCCAGCTCATCCCCAGGCCAGTCCACACGTCCATCGTCTAAGATTCTTGGTCCTACACACTCGCATGAACTCAGAAAAGACAATGGGGATCAGAAAATGAGTTTCCAAGCCTAAAATCCAAAGCTCAAAATCTAACCATGACGGGTTCATGGGTTTACCTGCTTCTCTGATTTCCCAAGCAACCACCGCGGCTCCACCATCCTTGACTCCTCTCTCGGCCTCTCAACCTCACTTTTCCCTCACAACCACATCAAAGGGTGAAAAGATGATCAAATGGTGTAGGTAGGGGTTTCAGGTTATGCAAATACAACAAGAGAAAAAGGGATGTACAAGGGATAAGGATTAGTGGGTTAGTGACAAGTGTCACTCGTCCATTAAACCTAGAGACAAATATGTAGGCCCACAAAAGAACAAAATTCAACTTGCCTTGTAAATTGTGTAACCGTAAAATTAACTACGTCGATCCTTGACCCATAAAAACACCATATGATGTCCAAAATTAACATGTAGCTTGTTTACGTAATCACAATCCCGTTATCTACACAATGGGCCTTGATAAACGTGCAAATAATTTCTCGATCAAAAGTTAGCATTTTCCCACTCTAAGTGTAAAATCATCATTTTACCTCGACTACTCCCAGTTATTCTTGATAATCTTCTGGTAATCTCGTGGTTATGGTTCAGGTTGTTACATTTGGAGTAGAAGGATCCATCAAATAAGTCGTGGCTTTGCATCTTGCTTTGTCTTCAGTTACTTCAAAGCAGTATGATATTTATACACAATAACTTTGGATTGAAGTAAGTATGAACGAAACTTATTAAGAGCAAAGACTACCATAAGTAATTCCTTCTCAATTATGGTGTAATTTTGTTGTGCGTCGTCCAAGGTTTGAGAGGCATACTAGGTGGCGTAGGGTTTTTTGTCCTTGCGTTGTCCCAAAATAACCCCCACTGCATAGTTGGAAGGGTCAACATTAGCTCGAATTGGAAAGACTAGTCTAGAGCACATAGAATAGTAGCACTCGTGAGCAACTCCTTCAAATTTTCAAAGGTATCTTGGCATTTAGCATCAAACACAAAGGACGTTCCCTTTTGAAGAAAAAGACATAAGGGTCTAGGGATCGATGAGAAGTCCTTGATGAATCTTCTGTAGAAACCTTTATGGCCAAGGTAAGAACGAATCTCTCTCACCAAAGTGGGAGAGGGTAAGTATCGTACAAGGTCTACGTTAGCTCTATCAACTTCTATGCCCCTAGCCGAAATAATATGACCCATAACTATCCTTTGTGTCACCATGAAATGATACTTCTCCCAATTAAGCACCAACCTAGAATCGACACATCTTTGCAATATATGCTCTAGATTTCCTAAGGATGCATCAAAACTATCTCCAAAGACACTAAAGTCGTCCATGAATACTTCGATTATATTTTCAACGTAATAAGAGAATATAGAAAGCATGCATCTTTGGAAAGTACCTGGCGCATTGTACAAACCGAATGGCATCCTCCTATAGGTAAACGTACCAAAAGGGCACGCGAATGTTTTCTTTTCTTGATCCTCTTGAGCGATACTTATTTGGTTGTATGCTGAGTATCCATCAAGAAAGCAATATTATGCATGTCCTTCCAATCTCTCAAGCATCTGGTCAATGAAAGGCAAATGAAAGTGGTCATTCCTTGTAATGGCATTGAGCTTCTTATAGTTAATGTAAACTCGATGTCCGGTGATGGTTCTTTGTGGCACTAACTCATTCTTCGCATTCTTCACAACGGTGATTCCAGATTTCTTAGGAACAACCTGCATAGAAGACACCCAAAAACTATCTGAATTAGGGTAAATAACACCATAATCATAGAGATTAATTGCCTCCTTCTTAACCGCTTCAATCAGTGGCGGATGGAGTCTCATTTGGGCTTCCCGGGTGGGTTTGGCACCATCCTCAAGTAGAATGCGATGAACATAAGGTGCAAGGTTGATTCCTTTATATTTGCTAGTGTCCATTTAATGGTGATCTTGTACTTCTTGAAAACTGTCTGAAATTTCCGCTCTTGCTCTTCTTCCAACGTTGCAGAGACGATTAAGGGCAGCCTCTCATCTTATCCCAAGAATGCATACTTCACGTGATCTGAGAGTACCTTAAGTTAGAGTTCTGGAGCTTGGGCAACAGAGGAAAGCATCTTATTAGTATGAAAAGTAATAGGAATATGAGGAGGAGGACTTACATATCTTGGTGCCTCATTGAGAGCCATGGTCAATTCAAAGATCTTAGGTTTTAGAGCATCTATCAATGCATCTAAAAGGGCTTCATTCCCAAGTTGGGCCAGCCCTACTCCTTCTTGAATTGCTATGGTCTAAATGCACCTGCGAAATAGATTCTACAATGTCAATATCAATGCATGCATTGATATTAGTAGCAGGATACCTCATAGTGTCAAAGATATTGAACTCAATCATCTCCCCATCGAATTCCATAGATAGAGTTCCATTGAAGACATCTATCTTCATTCTTTCGGTCCTCATAAATGGATGTCCTAAAAGAAATTCCGTGGTGTTCAAAGGACTCTCATCTATGTCAAAAATGTAGAAGGCAACTGGAAAGATAAGCTGATTGACCTGCATAAGAACATCTTCTACATACCCTTTTAGATATGCGTGAGTATGATCTACTAAAGATGAGATTGCATGACATTGATTGATGCACCTAAATCTAGCATAAAAATTATATTTCATAAAATTGATTGATGCACCTAAATCTAGCATGACGTTATCAAAATACTTGTTACCTATCACACAAGGAACCAAAAAGCTCTCTGTGTAAGACCCGTGTCTTAGGAAGAATGGTGAACAATCCCACATCACTCGGGGATGGAAAATTGAGATTCCTTATATGTGTGGGCACGTATCTATTTAGAATGAGGCCTTTTGGGAGCTCATTGGCTTTGGATTCCTAGGGAACTCCAAAGTTAAGCGAGTAAGGGATAGAGCAATCCTAGGATGGGTGACCTATTTCGAAGTTACGTGTGAGTTCCTAGAAACAAAACAGTGAAGGGATGGGTCCAAAGTGAACAATATCGTGCTATGGGGTCGAGTCGTGACACCTTGGATCCTTCAGCTTAGGTGGCAACCGTCGTTGGATCACTACGAATACATTTTCATTTATCTTAACCACCTTTTTCTCTCTTGTTTGACGCATTTGAGAACACAACTCCTTGATGAATTTTACATAAGCTAGTAGTTTCTTTATGCTTTCAATTAAAGGTAGATTCACTTGCACCTTCCGGAATATGTCTAAGATCTCGTCATAATTATCATCTTTCTTGGATTTGGAGAATCTTCCTAGAAAAGGTGCTCGAGAAAACAAAGAATTGGTGAGAATCGAATTGGAAGGGATAGGATCCTTACCTTGTAGTGACGTTGGTGATGATGCCATTTCCTTTTCTAAGTCTTTTACGGTTACTCAACTTGGATCAACACGTCACGTTCCTTCATAGCTTCATGAGAAATCAGTTTTGTGCTTAACTTAGGCTTAGGCTCTTGTAAAACCTTTTCACTTCGAGTTGTAACATGACTAGCATGCTCAAAAACATTGTTCTTTGGATTGGGAACGATTTGTGATGGAAACTTCCAGGTATCCTTCATTTGGCCCACAAAATCTACAATTTGATCAATTTGCTTCTTCATCTAAAAAATTTCACGCCCATGAGTGTTCAACGTCTCTTTTGTTTGCTTTTTTCCATCTAAAAGAACCTTCTTTGAAGCGGATAACTATGCAAACATCTTGTCATAATCTGGATTAGAGAATTGTTGAGTTGGAGGAACTTGTTACATAGCCATTGGTTGTTGAGGCATATGTGGCCTTCGTTGGAATGGTTGTCATTGGTAACCATGTTGTTGTTGAGCTAGAGGGTTTAAACATCTCTCATTGCTACTCTACTTGAAGCCCGGATTATCATGGTTTCCTTGGTTGAAATTTTTGAAGTTTTTGTAACGTTGGCCCCCTTAATATCCACCTAAGGCTTTAGCTTGTTCCATTTAGTCGCTAGAGTGACTTGAGGGAATTGATCACTAGGGTCCCCATCCATTTGGCACATGCCACACACAAGTCCCTTAGATTGTTTGGTCCTCTTAACCTTGAGTTCTAAGACTTGTTCAAGCATAGATTGGAGCTTGTCAATCTCGTCATCCAGAACCCCCTAGAATTCAATGCACTAACTCCCTAGTGTTGAGACATCTCATATTGTGCATCATTAGTTGCTCTGTTCTCAAGGAGTTGCCTTCATTTGGGCTCATCTAAATTCATAAATGCCCTATGTGAAGTTGCATGAAAGAGATCTCGGTCCATGACTTTGAGACCATCATAAAAATAGTTCATTAAGTTTGTATACAAAAAACCATGTGAAGGGCAAGTAGCACAAAAATCCGGTGCTTGAGTGATGGATGTGTTTTGCCTCCTCATTTGAGTAATCTTAGAAGCAGAAACGTACTTGGCCAAGAACAGGTATACAACTTGCTTCCAATTTGTGATGTGATTGACGGGTAAATCCATGAGCCAAGATTGGGCTCTATCCGCTAAAGCAAAAAGGAAAGCCTTGAGCTTGAGAAGTTCGTCATTGGCATCACTAGGCTTCATACTATTGCACACAAACTAAAACGTTTTAAGGTGCTTATTTAGATCTTCATTAGGGAACCCATGAAATGTTGGTACTCGGTGGAGGAATTCACTCTTAAGCTCAATGTCCTTATTTTTCGTCGGTTCTGGAAACGCAATGCAAGATGATCCAATGCTCCATTCCGTAGAGAATGTGTATTAGCGAAGAGATATTTGTTCAATGTTGGCCATCTCGATTTCAGATTCACTTTTGGAGTGATGCTCATATGAGGGTGTTTCATAGTCATACCCTTCTTCAATGATAGGAGCTAAGATGGGCTCCTCACGTTGTGGTTCACTCAACTCACCTCTCTCTTGATAAGGTTATGTGTTGGGACGAAAAAAATATTGAGAGTGACAAAGTGGTGTATTAGTGTCGTGAGTTGAGGGACTAGAAGACACGAACTTCGACTTCGTCATTCATAGAAAGCTGACCATCAAACGATCAAGAGTTAGCATAAAGAAGAGATAAGAAATAGACAAGAATGTACACATCAAAAGAGTGAGACACAATCACACATACAAGTAACACGCTATATAGGAAGCAAGAACTTTGAAATTAATGTAACACACACACACAAGAAAAGAATCAAGGATTATGTATAGTTTAAGAATGCAGAAGGTAGGGTCACGAAAATAGCAAGCAAATGCACAGTTTAAGAACTTTGAAATTAATGTAACACATAGGTATCTACATGAAGCATGGTGTGAATGCATAAGAGGAAAAATGTTAGAACCTGCACAAGATGATAGAGTTCCGTGACAATGCATGAAAAATGACATGCACCTTTGATCTTATGTCCCTAGATTCACTTAGTCTAGGGTACCTGGTGATGAAATCCGAGCATCATGAAACCTTAGGGAGGTTATGCAATCTACAAATGCAATAAATAGAGCCTTAGACCTACACAGATAACCGTCTACTCCCCTTCTCTTAGTTCCTTCCGAACGTATGGCATGCACGTACTGATAAACCAAACCTCAATCGCCCCCACCATTCAATGTTGGGCCTGGTCAGTTGGGATAGATGTAACGAGAGAAGTAAGGAATAATTTCAAGAACACCCCGAGGCGAACCTGGCCATATACTCTATTGGAGTTCTATTTCGTAGATCCAAAACATGTCACCAATCATAACCCTTCTAGACATAATGACCAACCAATGGAAGCTTTCGAAGTGATCTATCAAACTCAAGTGTTTACAAACTCTTCCCAAAACTTCATGTCCATAGACATCATGAAGGGTCTTACCAAGGAGAGTCTAATCAATTTCGTGTGATATGATTTCTTGTTTCATTCACCATATTTAATTGTTGATTGATATACTTATTTTGATGCTTGATTACCATTATAATTGCATATCCGTTTTCTGGTTCATGTTTAAAGTAAACATCATGCTTTTACCTAAATGATTTGTGAATGAATGAATTGATTGTTATGCACACATCATGCCATATAATTTTTTTGGTTGTTTCATGTTTTCTTGTGCTTAATGGGTTCTTAATTCATAATTTGAGTTGAACATTAGAACCACCATGTATCTTAGTAATCTAGCACCAGATTATGAATTAAGATCCCGAAATTCCTAAATTTCTATATTTGTAAATCCAAACAAGGGAATTAGTCCATGGAATTTAGAATTCTTAGATTTGCCTAAATTCTATTATTGTTTTATAGGTCAATAGTATCATTTAAAAAACTAGGTATGAAATTACAAGTTTACAAGGAGTATTTGACAGGACCCACCCCGATTATCACCTCGATAACCGGGATGAACCCTGCTCCCGTCTGACAACCCAACTTAAAGGACTAAAATAACCATAAAAAACACGAAATATACATTGCCAGACTAGGGAGAAGTTATACTACATCTAGTCAACAGTAGCACAGAGCATAGTAACAGTACAAGATAAGACAAAAATCCTACTAAGAGTTGGCTACACGCGCAAGGGGAAAACTCTATGCCTCCGCCTTTGCCTCAACGTTAGCCCCGACGCTAGCACCACGACCTGGAGGGTGTTAAAAACATTAAAAGCGTGAGTGGACTAAAAATAAGAGTTATAAAACCGTTGCGAAATAAACCAGGGTTCACCCTCCGTTCTTAAAACATGCATGCATAACCAAGTATCTGAAAACAACCATCTATACGAGGTGAAAATAAGCATGGAAAACACCAGAAATCAAAATCAAAATTCGGGCACTCGGCCCTAAATCCATAAGAACCAAGTTATTCGGGTCATAGCCCAAAACATTTGAAAAACCAGTGAAAAACATCAATCATACAAGTTTACTAGATCTCAAGTGCGCCCGAGTCTTTAAACTCAAAACCATGATCAATAACCAGGCCTTCCCGAGATATCAACGAGTCTTTAAACTCAAAACATAATCAACAGGCCTCGGGGGGTATCACAATCACCGAGTCTTTAAACTCAAAACATGTACCGAGTCTTTAAACTCAAAACATATCAATCCAGGGCCCTCCCTCCCTCCGTCATCAATCAACTGAGTCTTTAAACTCAAAACCAGATCCACCAGGTTTTTCTCTCTTTCCGAATTTTTAAACCCAAAACCATTTTTCAAGCATACGAAAAATCCATCGAAATCCGAAAGCCAAAACCAAACTGGAAATCTTCAAAAACTGAAATCACGTTTGATCGAAATGGGACTTCCGCCCGAATTTCACTTCCAAATCTCAAATTATATCCAAAAATCTTTAGAAAAACAGAATGCGTATAAACAAAAGTCATCCATCCAAAACCATCCTCAAAAGCTTAACAGAAATCATATTCTTGAAGTATGTGCAAATCCGATAACTCATACTGAGAAACGTGCAATCAAGTAAAGCAAGAATATAGAAATCATAAGAATAAAATCGTATATCGAAAGCATAAAATCATATATCGAAACATAAATAAATAAGTAAAAACATTTATGCATGCTTGGTTAGAAAACAAAAAGTCCACTCACTAGGTCCGAATGCGTCAATCGCGTCTCGTACGCTCCTCGATTTCCTCAGGAATATCCTGACCTGTCAAAAGTTACCATTTCGGGTCACAAACACTTCATTTAAGCTTACCCTAATTTCCCCAATTTTTTCAGGATTTTTAAACATAATTAAACTAACCCCTAAACCTTCGAACACTCAAAACTACCCCGAGACGGTGTCCGATCGACTCGAAACTTGTCCCAAAATGTTCGTTACATCGATTAGAGTGAAAACCATGTTGAACACTTCCCCAAAACAGGCTCCACGCGCCCTCACGCGCCGCCTAAAAGGGCTGTGCGTGGGATCCACGCGTCTGCTACTGTTCATCGTCAACCTCCAGCCAACCCGGTTCAGTCCAGTCCAGACCTACCCGGTCCAACCGAGCTGACGAGGCCGGTTTTCACCCATTTTCAAGCCATTTTCAATCCTTTCTACACCCTTAGTTTCTTCCTTGAATTTGGGATTGATTCACTTAACAAAACCACGAAATGAAGCCCTAAACCTTACCTCCCAAGTTCGAACCAAAAACCCAGAAATCTCTGTCTCTGCTCCCGGACACCTCGATGCTCTCCGATCACGGTTTCGAGTCCTGGGGCACCTTAGTAACTCCTAGGATGATAAAAAATCATCAAAGTGATTCAAAAATACTCCAAAACCATCGATTTTATTCCAAACCGTCTCAGGGAAAACAGAGTACTCTAATGACTTACCTGCTCTCTGCTTACCGCCGTGATCTCCACGGTGACCCTGCACGTCCCAGAGTCACTCCTTAGTTCTCTGATCACCACCACAGACCAGACTTTGACTGGTTTGATCGTTGAGGTTCACGGTTGAGCACGTGGTTCTTCTCTGTTTTCTGGGTGTTTTCACCTCTCACACACACTCAACACTCGAACTCTTCTTAGACACGATCAAACAAGGCACCAGCAAGACTCTGATTACTCACTCACAAATACAATGAACTCCCATGACTCTCACACAACAGAAGGATAATTTTGCTCACTCTGTCTCTGTTTCTCTCAGTTGATCGATAAACCCAAACATTTAAAACTTGTGTACTATATATATCTATACATAGCCTAGCCGATAGAAGGGTAGAAACACCTTATATGTTGCCCTCATACTACTTGCCTAGCCGCACCTATGCATACACATTATATGTATATATATATGTTAAAATATATGTGTCTTTTATTTGTAGAAATTGATGTTGAAAATGAGGGAAGATTTGCAAATTCTCGCCCAGGTCGCATGGTCGACCTTGATGCTTAATTTTCGGCCAAGTTGACCATGTAATCCAATTCTCGGCTAGGTCGCATGACTTTTATAATTTCAAAAATATTTGGCCAATTATGGTAACACCTTAAACTTGCGTTATACTACCAATATGGCTGGATTATGGACGAGGTGGAGCGTAAGTGATAATAAATTCCATGGACATGAGTCATTTTAATGGTCTTTAGACCAAGTAATAAATTAGTGGCCATCAGTGGCTAAATGGCACCCAATCAACTTGAGATTGGGTTACTATTCTACTAAATTCAACTTTCGATCCATCCTAAGCATAAAAGAAAGACGAGTGCCGGCTGGGTTTTCGTCAACTCCCACCCAACCTTAACTTTCAAACTGTCAAAATAGGAAATAAATCAAACAAAGATAATGTCAACCTAAAATCTTCCTGAGAGAGAAGGTTTTGATTGTATCTCAATCAATAATTTCGGTATCAATCTGACCTTTAATCAAGTCAGCTTAACGAGGCAATATTTTTCTATTCTGACTTGGAAATATTTGGGTGGCTTAACTTGAAAAGATTTGGGTGGCTCAACTTGGAAAGAATTGGGTGGCTCAATAAGGAAGTATTTAAATTAGAAGAGTGTAGGCCAAGCATGACCAATTCATGGGTTGGCTGAACCCTATAAATAGTCGAGGTGAAGAAGAGATAGTGACATCCACATCAACACACAAACTAGTGACATCCACATCAACACACAAACTTACTCTTTTCTTGCACCTCCTCAATTGTTAGACTAGATTTTCACATTCAAGTTCTTCATTACTTAGAGTAAGTTTATTTTTCAGAACACTTTTAATTACTTTGTTTTAAATTCAAGTTTATTTTTATTCAATCTTTATTTCGATTCAAGTTTATTTTTATTCAATCTTTATTTCGATTCAAGTCTATTTTATTACCGTTTATTCAACCGTTTGTTAAGCCCTTTACTGGCTTTAATTGTTTATTCTTATCTTTAAATTCCACTATTGCTTTTATTTTAAGTTTTGATTTAACGTGTTTACACTCTGGTTTAATTTTCTTAAGTATATTTATTTTTATAGTTCAATTTAATTATTGTGCTCACACTCACCACATCCCAAAAATTTTAAAAATAGAAAAAATATAAGTTCAAAGCTAGCCTAAACACCCTTGACCTTGAGGGAGTGAAAGAACCTAGATCAAGAAGAGGTTCCTTGCTTGGTCGCACAATCGTGAGGTTAGAAATCAGCCTTAGGGACGCACCCAACATTTACAATTCCATTCAGGTCATTTGGTGGCTGGGTGGTGGCAAGTCTACACATTTATTCAAAGAAGGACCAAAATCCTTTATGTCAGCTTGATAAGTCAAATCGAGGGAAACATATTTTTGCTCGCCTAGTGGGACACACTTGATTTTGACATTATATGGTCGATTGCACTAGGGCGAATCCTAGAAACGACCAAGAAGTTCAGCTGCCTAATTTATTAGTCGGACGAAGGAGAAGGATCATGGTTGGAACATTCCCAATGTCGACCCAACCATTTGATACGCTAACTTCTCAAGCAAGCCATAGTGGTCAACTACAAGTTAGCCGAACCTCGACCATAACCACAGGCACTATCTTAGTTGAGACAACCCGCGACCCTTTAGATCCGATCATCCAGCCAAATCTACCAACTTCGTTGGACTTTCAATAATTGATTCAGACATTGGAGGCAACAAATCAAGCAACAGACTAGTTGTTGAATGTTCGCAACCAGTTTGCTGAAGTGAATGATAGACTTGGCGAACAACTTGTTTAAAATGGACACCCAGCATCTGGGGGTTAAGGGGGTGCTCAAGCCGGGAATTTCAGAGCGAACGAGTAACCTAACAACAATCTAGTGGGTAAAAAACAGGGTGTGAATATCCCTAATTAAAATAATCCCCCAGGTTGGAAATCAGTTCGAGCTGAAACCGTATCAAGCTTTCCAATAAGTTCGACCACAACCCAACACAGCAATTAGGGGCAACTCTTCTGGTCCATAAATAAACCAAATTTCCAGCCTAGGTGGTTGGTGAATCATGGAGGGAATCATGTGAATGGTCCTAACAATGGACTCACCCAACAAAGAGCCTTCGACCTGGGCGTGGTTGATAAATTGATCCAGAAGATGGTTCTTTTGGCCAGAAGAATCAGCCAACCAATATACAAGAGGCCATATCCGCAACATTTTGACATGGAAGAATTTTGACATGGGTTCAGAGTTCCTGACTTCAATCCACGGTGGAGCATGTAGGCCGATTTACGGCTTAATGCGTGAAAATAGCTCAGCGTGAAGGTCTTATTCTGAGACTTTTCCCTAGTACTCTCACGGGGATTGAATTCACTAGATATGTGATTCTACCACAAAATTCCACCTTGAATTGGGCGACCATGGAGCATGTCTTTCATGAGCAGTATTATCAACCCGAGCCAGAGGTGTTTATTACTAACCTGGCCAAAATAAGGTAAAATTTAAGTGAGTCGGCTCAAGAATTCATGGCTAGGTTCAAGGTGGCAAGGACCAAATGTATGGTCTCCATGCCAGAACATGAGTTTGTCAAGTTGGCTTAAGGAGTACGTTCACTGGAGCTTAGAAATTTTTTTGAGGGAATGGAGTTTGTGACATATACGATCTCCTTTTAAGGGTCAACCGATACCGAGGTCTTTTGAAGGAGAAGCAACAAAAAATCGTAAGATTTCTCAGCCAACTTTTTATAAAGATGCACTCTAGCCGACCACAGCTAGGAAAACAGCGATCCACGCAATAGAGGTGGATGAAATGGAGCCGACTGGTCAGTTGGAGGAAATTCCATTTAAGGTGGATGATGAGTCGGCCGAAGTGAATCTAGCCGAGATGTTTATTAATGGGCCGCATATGTGTAAGGCATTGTCAAAAGCCACCAAGGAGTAGACATCGGCTCAGGTCTCAAAATTTAGTGGTAGCTTTCAAAAAGGGGTTAGGAATAAAGCCTACACGTTTGATATATCTAAAATCAAATAAATATTCAACCAGCTTTTGAAAGAAAATACTATAAGATTGTCATCGGGTCATGTTATTCCATCGGCTAGTGAATTGCAAAATAAAACTTATTGTAAATGGCACAATGTGTGGACTCATGGAACTATCAATTGTTTGATTTTTCGAAATGCTGTGTAGAACTTGATTGAGCGGAAGGTCTTGAAATTTCCTGAAAAGAGTCAAATGGGAGTTGATAAGGATATGTTCCCATCCACCCAAACCAACATGGTGACAATCAATTTCCTTTGCTTGGACTAGCCTAGGAGAAGATTGAATTTAGGTAGGTCAGCCAAGGCTGTAGCCGAAAGAATAGCCAAGGAAGTTTAGCCAAATCCTATGGCTAAGGGAAAAGAGAAAATGTTCATAGAGCCACCAAATGCCATCATTTTATATGGAAGATGTCAATGCGAGATGGCATTAGATGTGTGCAGCTAAAGCCAAAGGAACTTAAGAAAGAGATAATCAGGTCATACCGACCGAAAGGGTTAGAGAAAGGGTGATTCTGAGTCCGATCGAGAGTTATGCTCTCCATAGCCCAAGAGAAAAGTACGAAATTAGGCCGAATAAACGGTCATTCCTATAATACCATGGTAGGCATTAAAGCTCACGCTTCATACCGAGGTGAAACCTTCAGAAGCCACTAGAGTATGAGGATACTGCGGGTGGCCCGTTTCACCAAATCGAGAATAAGCATAAGAGCATTTGGGTGACCATAGGTGATGGCAAGAAAATAACTATAGACTATGTCCAAAGGCCTAGACCATCTGATGGCAGTAGCATTAATACCTACAAAATTTTAGACACTAAAAAGGGTTAGTGGTACCTAAGCCGGGGGCATGGCTTGCCAGTAAAGCCATTAACTAGGATCCAAGTACGGAGAGCTCAGAGGCAATTTTCCGTCAACAACAGAGCTGACAACAAATCGACAGAGGAAAGACAAGCTCAATTGAACTAACTAGCTGCCTTTAAGGAGAAAATAAAGAGGAAGGAGCTTGAGCTGGCTAAGGCTGATGCTATGGGCTCTTTGGAGGCAACGGCTGCATAGAAAGTCAAGATGCACAAGAAGTGGGTGAATGGTCGAGTCAATATCGTGGCCGCCAAGGAACGAATTTTTGAGTTGGAGTCTCACTTGACCAGGGCATTTGATGTAGCAAACTCAAGAAAGAAACATTACCAACCAATGGTTGTGGGAGAAAAATTTGAGGCCAGGTAAGAGGCTAGCTAATCGAGAAGCCATAAGGTGAGTATGAAGGAGGTAGTAAAGAGCCAGGGTTAGAAGGTAAGTCAGGCAGCTAGGGTGTAGGAAAAAGCGAAAACTTACCAAATCGTAAAAAGGGTCGTGAATGTTCATATGTAAGACCCGTGTCCTGGAGGGAACGGTGAACGATCCCACATTCTTGCGAGGGGGGAATGGTCTAGGAGGGGAATGGTTGTGTGCCTTGAAGGTGTAGGCACATATCTATCTAGCACGAGGCCTTTAGGGAGCTCACTGGCTTTGGATTCCGGGGGAACTCCAAAGTTAAGCGAGTGGAGTTTGGTGCAATCCTATGATGGGTGACCCACTAGAAAGTTGCACCGTGAGCTCCCGGGAACAAAACCCTGCAGGTGTGATGGTGCGTCCTGCCCAGAGGGGATAATATCATGTTAGATAGAGTGGGCCGCTGCGCAAGTCTTATCTAAACGAGGCCTTTTAGGAGCTCAAGTGGCTTTGGGGGGGATTGGAACCCCAAAGTTAAGCGAGTTGAGGTGGGTGCAATTTCATGATGGGTGACCTCCTAGGAAGTTGAACCGTTAACTCCTGAAAAAAAAACCGTGAGGGCAAGGGCAAGGAGGCCCAAAGCGGACAATATCGTGCTAGATAAGTCGGGTCCTGACCGAGGAGGGTTGGGTCCTGACAGAATGGTATTAGAGCTAGACCCCGACCAATAAGTGTGCCAGCGAGAACGCTGGGCCCTAAGGGAGGTGGATTGTAAGACCCATGTCCTGGAGGGAACTGTAAACGATCCCACATTCCTGCGAGGGGGGAATGGTCTATGGGGGAAATGGTTGTGTGCCTTAAAGGTGTAGGCACACACCTATCTAGCACGAGGCCTCTAGGGAGCTCATTGGCTTTGGATTCCGGGAGAACTCCAAAGTTAAGCGAGTGGAGGCTGGTGCAATCCCATAATGGGTGACCCACTAGGAAGTTGCACCATGAGCTCCCAGGAACAAAACCCTGCGGGTTTGATGGTGCGCCCTGCCCAAAGAGGACAATATCGTGTTAGATAGAGTGGGTCGCTGCGCAACTCTGATCTAAACGAGGCCTTTTGGGAGCTCAAGTGGCTTTAGGGGGGATTGGTACCCCAAAGTTAAGCGAGTTGAGGTTGGTGAAATTTCATGATGGGTGACCCCCAGGGAAGTTGCACCGTGAGCTCCCGAAAACAAAACCGTTAAGGCAAGGGCAAAGAGGCCCAAAGCGGACAATATCTTGCTAGATGAGTCAGGTCCTGACCGAGGAGGGTTGGGTCCTGACACCATAGAGCTGGGGGAAAAGCTAACACCATGGATAGCAAAATCGTGGCCAATAAAGTTGGGGGCAAAGACTAGTCGCAAAAGGAAATCTCTAAGATAGAAAGTGACTAAGCCATGGTCGAAGGGGGTGTAAAGGACACTAAGTCACCCAAAGTGGAGAAGAAGGCTAATCCAACAGCCGAGGAAAAGGTTGCGAAGCAAGATCACCTGGGTGAGCCAAATATGGATTTGGGTGAGAGTGATGCACTTTTGGGTGAAGATGAAGAAATGTACGGTGAAGGTGATGAGTACCGAGAAGAGGAAAAGTACATGGAAGACTAGGCCAAAGAGGAGACAGAGGGGGAAGCTCCTACGATAAATGTGGCTCAAGAAAAAGAGGTTGGGCAGGTAACCCCAAAGGCTCCTCAAGCCAAGATCCCAGAGCCGGAAATGGATATCGCTCAAACTGAGAGTATGTGGAAGACCAATACGAAGAGGAACCTCAAATTCGACACTAATAATGAGGTGTCTATTAATGTGGTCACATTACCATCATTCTTTGAAGCCCAACCTGGTCAACCCAACATTATCACTGGTGATGTTTTGGATAAAGTAGAGTCCACGGTGCTGGTAGGCGGGACGAAGGAGCTGACCATAGAAAAAACTTTGAGACACCCCAAATTTGCATTGCAAATGAAGAGAGAATGAATTTGGGAGAAATTTACTATGAGATGCCTACCAAGAGGATGTCTACCCACTTGCAGCCTCTATATGTGTGCTCATTTCGATGGGATTCCAATAAATAAGATGTAAGTAGATACCGGAGTGATTGTGAACATTTTTCCAACTTCGATTATAAGAAAGTTGAAAAAAAGGATGGATGAGGTTATCCCGACCAAGATAATTGTTAGTGGGTTCACACGAGAAAGTAACATAACTCGAGGAATCCTCTCTCTGAAGGTCATAGTTGGGGGTAAGGTCAGGATGACGGCCTTCTTTGTGGTGGAAACCAGAGCTCACTTTAATGCTTTGCTAGGCCGGGATTCGATCCATGGAAGCATGTGTGTGTCATCATCGCTCCATCAATGCCTTAAGTTTTGGCATGAAGATGGATCTACAAAAATGGTCAAGGCTGACTCATGGCTTTAGCTAATGCAGTAGAAGTCAAGTTCTATGATGACGATATTGGTCTTCTTTACTTCATTGATTTAGACAAGAACGCTGACCAATTGGAGTCTTAGCCCAGAAGCTAGTCGACCTAAGGACACATTATGCACAAGCCGACGGAAAGTAGTCTACAGTTTCTAAATTTTTCATTCTCAATGTGTAGTACAAAAAATAAGAAGGATGAAAAGAAGGCCGCAGTGGAAGATACTTTGGGACAGCTATATGGTTTTTGGGCTGGCAGAGTGGCTGTGTAACGACCCATTCCGAATTTCGGGATTTGATTTGTGACTAATGAAGGATTAGTGAGATTAATCGGTGATTAGTTGAGCGAAATCAGATGGATGGTGCGAAATGACCGTTTTACCCCTAAGAGTGGGCAAATGTTGACTTTTGACTCGGGAAGTGAAACATACGAAGACCGTTGACCGTGACGTAGATTGGGATATCATGAGTTTGTAAACAGGTGGCACGTCGAAATCAGAGGTTCGACGGAGAAGTTATGGATCTAGAATGGAAAACGGTACTATTGCACGTAAACCTAGAATCGGAGACATGTGGCAGGTGTTGATTGGGAAGTTTCTAGAAGGAACCACCAGATGAGTGACAAGTGTCACCCATCTGATTGGCCCATTCCCCCACAATATGGATATTTTTCCCCTTCCCACGTGATCGGTTATTTTCCATTTTTCTTCCCACAAAACTGTGCCCGTGCAAAACCATTTCCCATTGCCCTTCAATCTTAATTTTCCGGACTTGGGCTGTGAATGAAAAAGTGAGAGGGAGGTGAGACGACGATAATGGTGGCCACGGCTTGCGCCATCGTGGACGGTGGCCGACGTTGCCATGGAAGGTGAGTCTTGGTTTTCTAAATTTGAAACTTGATTGTGGTGCTCGTTGAATGATCTTAAAGGATGGAAATTGATTGTGGAGGATGAACAAATGTTTTAGGACGAAGATGAGGGACAGTGGTGGCCGGAGGCATGGAAAACTGACGGGGAGGTTAGCTGGTTCAAGAGGAATAATTGAAAGGTAAGGTTTTTAGTTTTGGTTTTCAAGTTTTGAACTCACAAAAATAGGAATGTTTAGAGGATGAATTAGGAGAAATTTGGAACAAAAAAAGGATTGAGGAAGGGGTTGGAATGGGCTCGAACTAGCCACGCCGGTCCAGTTGGACCAGCCAGACCAAACCGTACCAGCTAGACCGGTCGGCCGCAGGTCAGGGATAGTGAACAGTGTCGCGCGTGGATTTTACACGAAAGAGTTTCCATCGGTGCGTGGGGGCACGTGAGGGGCTTTTTGGGGAAACTTTCAACACATGAAATAATCTATTCGATGTAACGAACATTTTGGGAATGGTTTCGTGTCTATCAGACATCGTTTCAATATGTTTTGGGGTGTCCGAAGACTTAGGATCGAGTTTAAAAATAGTTAAAAATTTGGGAAAATTACGGGGCTTTAGTAGGATATGTAATGTTTTGAAATGGCTTTGTAAAACTGTTTTCCATATACCATCTTGAAACGAGGATATGTGATGGTCTCCTCCAGGTGTCTGGGACACTAGGGAAGTCACGGTGCATTGCCTGCGAGGGGTCATTATACGGAGCTACCAGACCGTATAGTGACTCAGGAGCAGGAATGCTATGATTATACATATGGGACGTCAGACATCTAAGATGTCAGAGATATTGGCCCGGAGAGACCCCGGGTAGCACGCGTTGCTTATTACCATGAGATATGACGTCTGGGACGTCAAGCGTCTGGGACGCTAGGCATCTGGGATGCCGAGGATGGTTATGTGGTAAATATGGACTATTGGATCTATGATATGGTTTTTTGGTTGGATTTGTGTTTATGGATTTGGGTAGTAGCCCACTTGGTTTTGAATTTATGGTTTTTTGGCTAAGGCCCTAAAGGCTTATTTGAGTAAATGTTTAGATTACTGATTTTCGATGCATGCATACTTTTTAGTGAAAGGCATAAATATCTTTATGAAATACGTTTTTATGAATTTATTGATTTTTGTCCACTCACAGTTTTGAATGGTTTTGATGCCCTTCAGGTTGATCACGGATGCGGGCTGTAGCAGGGACTGAGGCATCGCACTCCTCAACCGATCCTAGCGCGCTCTGGGAGCCCTGTATGGGCTGAGGTACGGATTATCCCTTATCTGACACTTCGTATCAGGCGGGAGCATGACACATCCCACGTTAATCCCGGGGGAATTGGAATGGGTCGTGTCAAGTGGTATCAAAGCGAGGTTGTCGCTATTCAGTAGTTCTTGTGGTACGCGCGGGTCGAGGATGTGATGTCTTTACGTGGTCAACCCGTTATCAACTTGATAGTAGGATGCCGGATTGATAGTTTTGGGATTGAATAGTGGATGGTGTGTGATTGGCTCGATATGCCGTGCGTTAGTGTGATTCGACCTAAGTGAGGTTGTATGTGACGAACTGGTAATATGGGACCTTTGGTTAAGTCATGTGATGTTAGATTGTGGTGCTGCTAGGAGCAGCTAGTTTCGGGGAACCCCATTTAAATAGTGATCTGGAAATGTGAACCTTAGTTGAGTAATGGTCTGAAAATGTGAACCCTAGTGATGATTAATAGTGTGAGGAATATTAGTACTTCGGAGTTAGATGATGACCTTAGTAGTGGATCCCTAGTTGCGTTGATGGTAGGATTGGATTGGACGACCATGCGATGTCAGGACCATAGGGTCGGTCAGACGGTAGATTGTACTGCAGAGAGCAGTTGGGTTCAGAGGAACCCTAGGGTGTGATTGTGGAACCCTAATTTATGATGGATGGACTGGAAAGGTAAACCTTAGTTGTGATTGCTGATTTGGAAGTGTGAGTCCGTAGTTGTTGAGGATTGGACTACTTTTCGAAGTCGGGGTGATCTGCCGAGTCGAACCCCAGATTATAACTGATGGATTGAAACTTGTGCTGCAAAGAGCAGCTGAGGTCGTGGATGACCATGTGGATGACTCTAGTGAGTTTAGTCGGAACTATGGAGGTTGGTTGGCCCGACACAAAATGAAATGATGGGATATGATCCACGGGTATGGTTATGAGATAAAATATGGAATCCCGAGTTAGGCCGGATAATAGTGTGATGCATGGATGCGGATCTCGATAAGCGATGACTGTTGGTGGACAGTCGTGTGGAGATGGCTCGCCATTGAGGGTAATTGGTGTAGTGTGGTAGTTGAGAATTGTGGGACATTCAGGGAACATTCATTATCTTGCTATGGATTGTCAGAATGGTGGTATACTTGTGGGGTACGAGAGAGGAAGAGTTCCTTTCACTTGAGCGGAGATACGGGGTTGTTTCTCGGTATGAGTAATGACTCAGGGTTGTCTGATTCGTTCACTGTGCGCCAGTGGTTGTAATGACGACGAGCCACGAGTGGGGATGTGACTCCGTCGTGATGGGAATATGTTTGGTATCTGAGATTCGATAGTGGATGAGTTGGTTTGGATGGGATCCAGCAGAGATTGTGATGTGTTGGGATAAGTCCCAACAGTCATGAGAAGACAAGTGATGAATTGATGAAGAGTACGATTGAGACATGAGGAGTTTTGTATGACGCATGGGACGTCATGGAAATTAGTGGATTCGGGGAGTTGTCGCCAACTCCGAAACTTGAGTGGTTGTGTGTTTCTAGTATTCCAAGGATGTACACGAAAAATACTGAAATTGGAAGAAGCCGAAGAGAATCAATGGTGGTGTAGATGTGAGATTTTGTGATGGTGAATAACGTGGAGACCCGAGAGTTGAACCTATGAAAGTTGAGATATGAGAACGAGATGGTAACGAATTACATCCTTTTGGATGTGCATAAACAGTTATGAACGGACAGGAGGTTTGAGTAATAGATTGGATGTGAACACGTGGCTGTCCAAGTGAGTTGAGGATTTGGCAAGTCTAGTGGTTGGACTTGACACCTTGTTAGAAGTATATCTACTTCCAACATGGTTAGAACTTCAGACTCAAGGGAAGTTGTGATTGAGGAGACTAGAGGAGTACTCGTGTCAGCATTGGTGATGGGTATCCTGAAGTCATTGGGGTGAGTTCTTATTTTCTACCCGTGGGAGACGATGGTTGTTGTTACCAGTACGTTGAGCGTGTATTGGTTGGTGGACTCGTGTTGTGTTTTGGGGTCATTAGGTAGAGTTGGGTGTTTCGAGGTTAGGTGAATGAGATATCTCATTTTTTGCTTGGTGGCAGACGATGTTGGGTTACTTGGTGTGGTGGGTGCAGTGAGTTTGTGTTTGCACTCACGTAGGATGGATGTTGATGTCATCGTCTTGGGTCATCCTTGATTTTCCCTAGGTGGGATGACAAGGATCGATATGAGAAAATTGGAGAAAACCCACAGTTTAGACGTGTTTTGTTTTTGACTGAGTGATTAGATGTGAAAATAGTTGAAGAATGGTGTGACTGAAGAAGGATTCCAAGAGGGTGTAAGTGACACGACCCACCCTCAAGCCCCCGGGATTAAGGGCTAAGTCATGCTCCTGTCTAACTTACGCATGACACGAAGGCCAAATCGACGTCGAACCTCCATGTGACACTTAAGTCGGACAAAGGATTTCCAAATGCACCGTTCAAAACGTCTGGACTTCCCAGAGTGCGAAGACTCTACTGTGGATCGCGTGTGTAATGTCTCCGTCTCTTTCTATCAACATCTCGGACCGCAACAACCTGGAGGGTATCGAAAACATGAAAAGACTGTGAGTGGACAAAAATAAAGGATAGGTTTTGAAATAGGTTAAAAGAAAAGCCCTCCGTTTAAAAACCAATGCATGCATAATAATCTCATGTCAGAAAACCATTTCATATTCAATTACGGAAATCGAACTTATTCCTTTTTCTCAACTCCCGGGCCTCAGCCCAAAACCCTCAAAATCCATAACTTCCGGGTCATTTCCCAAAACATCGAAAAACCATCATTGAAAACCATCATTATCAAGTTCTCATCGAAATCCAAAACACATTTAAAAACACATTTCCATCCATCGAACCTGCTGAATCTATCTAAGTCTTTAAACTCCCGAGTCTTTAAACTCAATCCAGGCCTCAATATAATCCAAGTCTTTAAACTCCCGAGCCTTTAAACTCAATAGGCCTACGGGGGAAATCACAATATCCGAGTCCTTAAACTCAATCCGGGTCTTTAAACCCAATCTGGGCCCGCCCCCGTCATAATAATATCCGGGTATTTAAACCCAATAATCAGGTCTAGCAAATCCAATTCAAAAAACATTTTAAAATCATTTCCAAATCCATGTCCAAATCCAAATCTGAATTCAAAATCACCATTTCGAATTCCAAGCCGAATCTGAAATCTGCATCCCGAATCCAAATCCAGAATCATATCCATCATCAATTTCCAAATCCGAATCTGAAATCATCATTCCGTAAGCCGACATCCGGAATAACCATTACGAACCCAAATCCGAAAATCCACTTTCAAGCTTCAAAACCGAATCCTTTTTCCAAAATCCGATTATCGAAAAAATATAAAACATATATGCATGCATCATAAGTTTGAAATCAAAGTCCACTCACAGACCATTACACTGCTGCCTCGATACACGTGCATTTATGCCGTTCTCGGCCAATCCACTAGCACCGACTTTCCCGAACCTGTCCAAATCCCATAATAAGGTCACTAACCACTTCACAATGCTTCTACTAAATCCCCGTAATTTTTCCAAATTTTTAACTATTTTTAACCTAGCCGTAAAACCTTCGGACATCTAGAAACATATCGAGCCGATGTCCGATCGACTCGAAACTAGTGCCAAAATGTTTGTTATATCAAATACTTTAAAAGTCATGTTGAAAACTTCCCCAAAAGGGGACCCATGCGCCCTCACACGTGGCACTATTCATCATCCCTAACCTTGAGTTAAACCGGGTTTGAGCTGGTTCTCTGGTTTCCGGTTGGACCGGACCGACGAGACCGGTTCTCCACGATTCCTCAACCAAAGTCAACGGGGTTTCCACCAATGTTTTCATCTCACTCTCCTCACTCATTTTTATCTATCCAAAACACTAACAAACCAACAAAATCTCACCATCCGAAATCGAAGAAAAACCGACTAGTCTTCCTCCTCTGTTCCCAGCCACCACAGGCTTCTCCGATCACTGGTTTGAGTCCCTGAGTTCAAGAACAACCTTCTAAGATGCTAATAATCATCACAGTTGCACAACAACTTACTAAACCCCTTGATTTTCATTTGAACAAGTTCAAAAAAACAGGGCCGTCGAGATGGCTTACCTGCCTCTGTCCTCCGCCGTGGCTTCCACCGTGCTCTCTTAACGTCCTAGATTCAATTCATGCTTACTGAACACCACCACATACACATTTTAGGTGAGTTTGATCGATTGAAGTCCACGGCCATTCACAGCTAGTCCTCTCTATTTTTCTGGTTTTTTCTCACCTCTCACAGCCCCTCTTCACTCAACCTTTCACGACTATACACTTACAAGAGGTCATAACACACCCTTGATCTTTCACTCACTACCTCTGAGCTTAAACATACTCACTCCAATGAGAAATGGTCGATTTTTCAATGTCTCTGGTCTCAGAAACCTGGGCAACCAAAGCTTCCACATTATTTTTTTTGAAGCTAAGTAAGTCGGTGAAACAAAGTTCCACAGACCTCTAGACATGGGACACGTGTTCCAATCTCAATACACCACTATTCCAAAGCAGCCAAGTGTCCCCTATCACTGGGCACAGATTCCCAGAGTATTAAAATGACCAAAATGCCCCTAAATGACATTTTACCATTTTGCCCCTAGTGGTTTTAGACCAAAATTCGAACCTATCGATGTCTGATGATAGCGTGCTGCCTGTCGTTGTACTCAAGGGATCGAAAATTACCTAACGATCCTCGAACTACGTGAAAAGTCCAGGTCGTTTGAAAGGTCAACAAATTGCCCATTTTCAACCAAATTACCAAATTACCCTTGAACTTCCAAACATCATAACTTCCTCCTCGGATGTCGGAATTGGACGTGCCACCTGTCTATGAACTCGTGACGTCCCGAACTACGTCACGATCATCGGTCAAAGTCCATTTGACCATTTGAACAAAAAGTAAACATTTTTGCCTATTCTAGGCGCAAAATCATCATTTCACACCGTTCGTTCGAAAGCATCCAACTAATCACCGATTACCGTCACTAATCAATCATTACGCACTAATCTAATCCCGATTTCTGGAACGGGTACCGTAAGACCCTACGAACAGATTTTAGGTGGATTGTTAGCTGATGAGCATGTGCGGATCCTAGGTGGACCTGGATTGTGATGTTGTGGACATTGGGCATTGCGGCGATCTAGGATCGTGATGTTACTGGTCGGGTGACGTGGTGATGGATCTAGATCGTGATCTTCTTGATCAAGTTAGGTGAAGATTTTATTGCTCTGTCATGAATATTTGGATATGGGAATGGTTGGATTGAACTTTTTCTCGAAGTTGATCTGGTATGAGACGGTACTTGAGTGAGTTGAGATGTTTACGATTTAACTTGAATACTTGACTTTGTGAACGAGAGTGGGTATCCGATGGGGTCGAATTTGGTCAACCTTGGATATGTGGACAATGGGATTGGTTTCCTTTCGAAGTCAATCGAATGTGGTACAAAAATCGTTTGAGCAGGTAACTGATAGGTTCGGTGTTAGTGCGTCTCAGTAGATGTGGGTGAGATTCGATGCCCATTTGGCATGAATGAGTACGCCTTGGTGGGCTTGAGTTGGATTGGTAAGTGTTGGGATGTATATTACTGCTGAGAAGGTATTCGATGGAGTCCAGTTACATGCAGGTCGAGTGAGATGTTGGTATACGTATACTCAGGTTGAGTGAGTGGTGGTTGGTGTGACCACGAGTTGTTTTT
Organism: Prinsepia uniflora; assembly: GCA_032719365.1. NCBI lineage: Eukaryota > Viridiplantae > Streptophyta > Magnoliopsida > Rosales > Rosaceae > Prinsepia > Prinsepia uniflora. The sequence continues at coordinate 27,659,693 of CM064865.1, read as the reverse complement.
CATGGATCGGCTGCTCTATGACTCTCACTAATGGCAGCATGGATTATTAGGAAATTTTGGTACGAGGTACCTTGGTGCGACTTTAGAGTGAGTCAGTGTATGTCGGTGATTATTGTGACCATGGAGCCGTGAGTGACGGCTGAGCGCGACATGATGGAATGTGTAATGTTGATATTGCAAAATTTAGGAAAAGCGGAGAAATTGTGGGACTTGGTAACTCTCGATGTGGGAGAGAAGTCGAATTGATTTACGACTGGCCAAGTGGTGACAGTTTGGCTAAATGTGTCAGCATGGATTGATGAGTGGGATTTGGTGACTCCCAGTGATAGCAGATGTCAGAGTGTATTAGTGATTGGTAGGAACCGTTAAGCTGATTGTTTCGGGCTAAATGTGTCAGAGTAAGGGTAGAATTGTCAAGCGGTATTAACTCGGATCGTGTGATCAATTTCACTCGAGGTGGTTATGTGTAGTTGGTATGATGTGAGTCCGTGATGGGACTTCTGGGTGTAGATAGATATGGTTCCGGTTAGTGGGTGTACAAGTGTACACATGGTGTGAGATCGAATTGTTTTCCACGAGGTGAATGTGGAATCGGGATAGTTAGAATTTCGAGGACGAAATTATTTAAGGGGGGAAAGTTGTAACGACCTGTTCCGAATTCTGGGATTTGATTTGTGACTAATGAAGGATTAGTGAGATTAATCGGTGATGAGTTGAGTGAAATCAGACGGATGGTGCGAAATGACCATTTTGCCCTTGAGAGTGGACAAATGTTAACTTTTGACTCGGGGAGTCAAACATACGAAGACCAATGACCGTTACGTAGATCAGGATGTGAAGAGTTCGTAGACAGGCGGCACATCGAAATCAGAGGTTTGACGGTGAAGTTATGGATCTAGAACGAAAAACGGCACTATTGTACGTAAACCGAGAATCAGAGACATGTGGCAGGTGTTGATTGGGAAGTTTCTGGAAGGAACCACCAGATGAGTGACAAGTGTCAACCAGCTGATTGGCCCAGTCCCCCACAATATGGATATTTTTCCCCTTCTCACGTGACCGGCCATTTTCCATTTTTCTTCCCACAAAACTGTGACCGTGCAAAACCTTTTCCCATGGCCCTTCAATCTTAATTTTCTGGACTTGGGCTGTTAATGAAAAAATGAAAGGGAGGTGAGACGACGAGAATGGTGGCCACGGCTTGCGCCGTCGTGGACGGTGGCCGACGTTGCCATGGAAGGTGAGTCTTGGTTTTCAAAATTTGAAACTTAAGTTGTGGTGCTTGTTGAATGATCTTAGTGGCGGGAAATTGATTGTGGAGGTTTAACAAATGTTTTAGGAGGAGAGATAAGGGACGGTGGTGGCCGGAGGCATGGAAAACCGACAGGATGGTTAGTCGGTTCAAGGGGAAAAATCGAAAGGTAAGGTTTTTAGTTTTGGTTTTCAAGTTTTGAACTCTCAAATATGTTAGGAATGTTTAGAGGATGAATTAGGAGAAATTTGGGATAAAAAAGGATTGAGGAAGGGGTCAGAATTGGCCCAAACCGACCACGCCGGTCTAGTTGGACCGGCCGGATCGAACCGAACTAGCTGGACCGGTCTGCCGCAGGTAAGGGACAGTGAACAGCGACGCGCTTGGCTTTCACCCGCAAAAGGTTCCATCTGCGTGTGGGGGCTCGTGAGGAGCTTTTTGGGGAAACTTTCAACACGTGAAATAATCTATTCGATGTAACAGACATTTTGGGACTAGTTTCGTGTTAATAGGACATCGTCTCGATATGTTTCGGGGTGTCCGAAGGTTTAGGATCGAGTTTAAAATTAGTTAAAAATTCAAGAAAATTACGGGGCTTTAGTAGGAGGTTAATGAAAAGGTTAGTAACCCTCTAGTGTGATTTGGACAGGTTTGGAAGTCCCGGTGATAGGGGTGTGGCCCGAGAAGGTTTATGGCACGCGTATCGAGGTGGCAACGTAGGACGGTCTGTGAGTGGACTTTGTTTTCTAAACTGTGATGCATGCATAACTATTTTATATGTTTTACATACGTGATTTCTATGATGATGATTGTGGCAATGGTAGTTTACGTGATTGCACGTATTTCGAGCTAATTCAGTACTTACACGTATTTCGAGGTTTACGAGTTTATGCTTTTGCTATGTGATTGAGAATTCAATAATGGTTCTATGGCATAGTTTTGGTTTTGGAAAGATGAACTTAGGCATGAGATCCATTTTACTCATGTGATCGGGCTAGGGGCACAGTTGGTTTGCGAAATCGAGATGAGATCCTTTTGAATTATGTGATCGGGCGGGGGCCTCAGTGGTTTACAAAATCGAGCATGAGGCCCAGTTGAGTTTTATAAATGTGATTTCAGGTCTGGGACCCTATGTTTCATAAACGTGATTTCGAGTCGGGGACCCTAAATGGATTTGTGATGTTTTATGGAAATTTTGGGCAGGGCCTTTTGAGATGTTTTGAAATGGCTTTGTAAAACTGTTTTCCATATACCATCTTGATACGAGGATATGTGATGGTCTCCTCGAGGTGTCTGGGACACTGGGGAAGTCACGGTGCATTACCTACGAGGGGTCATTATACTGAGCTACCAGACCATATAATGACTCAGGAGCAGGAATGCTATGATTAAACGTCTGAGATGTCAGACATCTGGGATGTCAGAGATATTGACCCGGAGAGACCCTGGGTAGCACGCGTTGCTTATTACCGTGAGATATGACGTCTGGGACGTCAAGCGTCTGGGACGCTAGGCATCTGGGATGCCGAGGATGGTTATGTGGTAAATATGGACTATTTGATCTATGATATGATTTTTCGGTTGGATTTGTGTTTATGGATTTGGGCAGTAGCCCACTTAGTTTTGAATTTACAATTTTTGGGCTAAGGCCCTAAAGGCTTATTTGAGTAAATGTTTTGATTACTGATTTTCGAAGCATGCATACTTTTTAGTGAAGGGCGTAAATATCTTTATGAAATACATTTTTATGAATTTATTTATTTTCGTCCACTCACAGTTCTAAATGGTTTTAATGCCCTTCAGGTTGATTACGGATGCGGGCTGTAGCAGAGACCGAGACATCGCACTCTTCCACCGATCCTGGCACGCTTTGGGAGCCCCGTATGGGCTGAGGTACGTATTATCCCTTGTCTGACACTTCGTGTCAGGCGGGAGCATAACACATCCCACCTTAATCCCGGGGGGATTGGGATGGGTCGTGTCAGTCTAAACATAGGTTGTCCATTGACTTGGTAGAATTTCTCCAAGAAGCCCTAAGGAGGTTGCCCTAGAAATTGAAGAGATAGACTTAGCACCAGCCAAGATAGATGACTCAAAGGCCAAAGTTCAAGACACCCTAGTTGAAATAAATTTGGGAACTGAAGAGGAACTAAGGCCAATCTACATTAGTGGCCTATTGAAGCCGAGTTTGTAGACCAAGATAGAGGATTTGCTTCAAGAGTTCAAGGATTGCTTTGCTTGGGATTACACCGAGACGCCACGGTTACGCCGAGACTTAGTGAAACATTATTTGTCCATTTCGGAGGACTACAAGAAAGGATGAAAATATCGATATCGACGGATATATCGCTCGCCAAATTTACAGATATCTCTCCCCAAATATCGATATCAATATCGATATCGTTTACAGTCAACAAAAATGACGAAAATTGGATCCAAATGACGAAAATTTGGAATGAAACTTTGGGAAAAACTTAAGTACCAAATAATGGTTATATAGGACTAATAAAAACTATAAAATGACTTTGATATAATAAATATATGATGAATCATATGATAGAATATAGATCTACCGACCACTAACAAGTATAAAATCTTAAAGATAAACTTAAATTAAAACATAATTCTATTGATAATATTGCATTAAAATATTGTACACATTGAACTTGATAAAAAACAAGTAGAGTGTCGACCAGCTTGAAAATTAGATTGGTCTTGATCTACCAAGACACAAAAGTTTTGCCAACTGATGTTATTTGACCAAAAGGAAATGTATTGTGGACATAGTATTCGTATATCTCCTTTGAATGGCCTACTTTTCCTCTATAGATAGGGTAGTTCGGATTTACCCAACTAACTTCTCCATAATCTTCATTGAGATGAGGATCTTCATAGCCTTCATAACCATGTGACATTTGAGGGAAATGGCTGTCTAACAGGGGGTGAGGATATGGACCATAAGCATATGGATCATTTGAGTTGTTACTAGGATAGGTGCCTAAACTCATTGACACAAAACTAATTGCCATGGAATCCTCAGAAGATGGGTTTCCATAACCTTCATATATGTTGCATGTCCGAGTGTAATCATTTCCAACACCACTGATTCCTACTCCTCCTTCTCTACACCCATGATCATAATCTTGGGTGACATGAGTGAAATCCGCCTCTCCAGTAAATGGGCTCAAGGGTGCATATGTTTCGGTTACATGTTCATTTCCCCGTCATCATCCCCTCCGTCATTCTTGTCTTCATTGTTTGTCTCAACATCATCTCCATCATCATCATCATCATCATCATCATCTGGAGATTTATTTTGATGAAGTCCCTTACTAGTAGCATCAGCTCGTAAGTCACGTCTACCGGTAGAACCAAGCATTGATCTCTCCCATGAAGACATCTACGGCTCACTTCCTACGTCCTCACTCCCCACTTCTTCAGATAGCACTCTATCAACATTAACACTGTGTTCACTAGAAAGTTGTGCTACTTGAGGGTCAGGCCTTCCACTATCATCATCTAAGTGACCTAGCATAATCCATGCTTAAAGTGGATCAGCCTCATTACCTTCCACATGTTGACCTGCAATTTCCAACAGGTTAGCGTAGTCTTCTTCCACAACTTTACCGGCTTCAGCTTCTTCATCTCTTAACTTGAGTTTCATGTTGTAATAATAGAAAACAAGTTGTTCTAACTTAGAATATGCGAGACTATTTCTTTGCTTTGTATGAATTAAAGCAAATGTACTCCAATTTCTCTCACATTCCGAAGATGATGTCGTTTGTGATAATATTCGAACTGCAATTTGTTGCAAGCTGGGAGAAGCTTGGCCATATAGTTCCCACCACTCAGCTGTTAATATCAAGTTTAATGTAAGAGGCATTATAAAGTGTTAAGTCATACAATATCAAGTTAAATACAAGTAATATACTTGGGGGCATTTTCGTTCGTGATTGTACAGCCATAGGTGAACGAAATGTTTTCCAACCATCTCTAAAGTTGATCAACTACATTAAGGCTGATGTTAATATAATGCCATAGATGTACAGATTCAAAAATAGCAAGGTTTATATATGGTAGTGAACTTACGTCTACTCCAAAATTTTGTAAACCCACTTGCCCATTTGGATTCAGTTTGAGGAATACTTGTTGAACTGATTGGACGAGGAAGGAGTCATGCACAACACCTGCTTGATATTTATATCGGGGATTCAAGTAATAAGTTGCAAATCATGAATGAACTTTTCTTAGTAAACAACAATGAAATAAAATATTAACAAGTTCAATAAGATAGAAATATACCAGCGGCATGTAAAGGATGCACTAATATTTTTTTCCCATCGCTCCTGTATGATTTTAAGGACCCACTTCTTCCCTTTAAGACGGGTTATCTTTTCTTTCATTCGATTGAACATATCATACAGGATTGGCATGGTTGGGACTACCTCTATATCAACAATTCGGAGGATGCAATATAATGGTTCATATATTGATTGCATCATTTCCAAGGACTCCCAGAATCTTTAGTGGAGGATATGAGCCTCAACCCTATTGCCTTCCACTTTCCTACTCAATGGGCTACCATGAAATTGATCACTGGTAAACAATCTTCTAAGGCCAACTGTATGCTTAACTATACTGTTTATACAAATATAGTTGGTTATGAACCGAGTTGCACCAGGACGAACCAAGTCTCCTTGACAGAATTCATGCATCTAAGATAGTAACCATAGATGATTATAAATGTAGTTAGTTACATGCCTAGCATTTTTTATGATGAGCGCCATTGTCTCATTCTTCCCAATATCTTCAAATATTAGGTCGATACAATGGGCTGCACAAGGAGTCCAATAGATCGGATACGTCTTCATCAGTTTTTTTCCAGCCTTTTTGAAGTTCCACCCATTATCAGTAACGATCTGTACAACATTTTGTACTTCAACCTCCTGAACATCTTCCTTCAACAAATTTCCTATGTACACATAGTCTTAATGGAATTTGGAAGAATCAACTGACTTGAAAAATACAGTTGAACCCTTACTATATACCATGAAGTTAATTATGGATAACTTCGTTGGACCGGTCCAACCATCACACATTATGGTACATCCATAAGTTTCCCAGTGTCACTTTTGTTGCTCCACATACGCCGTCATTTCTTCATACTCCATAGGAAGATATTTAATTTTCACATCATATGGAGAAAGAGTGGACATGCCTTCACCTGCAAACCAAAACATAAGTTAGCATTTAATGCTATTTCATAAGCTAAATAAAAATGTATCATAAATAAATTTATTAAATACCTGCTCGTTGGGCTTCAATAATCATATTCTTAAAATGATGAGAGTTGGCTTTATTTGGAGCCACGCCTTCATATATAAAATTTGCTTATGTATCGACCCAACTTCTCTTTCGTCCCTTTCTACATCGATTTTACAGTCTTCTGTTGACTTCGTGCGGTTTTGTAGAGTTTTGGTTCTGGAGGAATTGAAAATGGATCACGCAAACTTTGTGATCGACGCATCTGTTGCGGTGGTTGACGACTGCTACTGCCTCCTTGAGCACCACGCATGGTACCAACTCCATAATTGTCGGCACTTCTCCGTGCCTCATCTCTCGATGCATTTACAGCAAAGCGATATGCTGCTCTCTTAGATCTATGCACATCTAGTGGATTAGCGAATCCATCATCATCCTCTTCATCATCGCTATCATTAATCTGAATGCTCTGTTGAGTGTCCAGTGGATCTCCTCTAAAGCCAGCTCGTATGTTCTCCCCAATCATATTCTTAGTCTGTTTAGCAGTATCTTTACTTTTGATCCATGCTCTGACCTCATCCCTAATAGCCTTAGGTACATCTTTGCATTTTTGAACATTTTTTTTCGGATCAAAACCTGCTAGATGAAACTTTAATCGCGTTATGCCTCCACTTTGGAACTGATGTTGACAAAACGAACATATGACACCATTTTTATTTCCAAGAATTGCAATGGCATATTTCCATGCTGGGTCAACTCGTCTAGGTCTTGGGCGGCTTTCACTTGCACTTCCACTAGCCATTTTATGAAATCTAAGTTACATGAAAAATAATTAGAATTTGATAATGACAAATAATAAATTAGAACATATATTTTAAGTTAGACTTTGATGATGATAAAAAATTAATCAACAAAAAAACGTATATTCATAATTTTAATATATATTCTAAAATAAAACATATATTAAAAATTAAAACAAACATTACCAAATATATGAATTACCTCATATTCTTAATTAAAACATACATTACTAAAACATATTTTAGTAATAAATGATAAGCCATATTATTTACCCCATTATTATTAATAATACATTACCAAATATATTACCAAATATTGCCAAATATATGAATTGGTTGATATTATTTACCTAATAATAAAATTTGATGAATTAGAACATATATTCTAAGTTAGACTTTGATGATGATAAAAAATTAATAAACAAAAAAACATATATTCATAATTTTAATATATATTCTAAAATAAAACATATATTAAAAATTAAAACAAATATTACCAAATATGTGAATTACCCCATATTCTTAATTAAAACATACATTACTAAAATATATTTTAGTAATGAATGATAAGCCATATTATTTACCTAATAAAAAATTTTGAATTTTGAAAAAATAATTTTAAGGCTTAATCTATTTTTGATATTTGGGGTTTAAAAAAAGTAAAAAATAAATTATATAATTTAATTTGACAACTAATTAAATAATATATATATAATTAAATGAATTGAAACGAAACGTAACGTTTCGTTTCAATTCTCTATTACTCAACAGAGTTCTCGAAGAGTCGAATTCTCGATCAATTGTCAATTAGCCCACTTCACACTTTGGGGGAATTGTGAGAGGGTCAAGGGCGACCGGACGAGGCGACTGAGAGAGGTGAGTCGACCGTGGTGAGTGAGATGAGTCCTTCGTGCCGGTGAGGGCGAGACGACGTCAACGACGGACGAGACTAGACTACGAGAGGTAGTTCGAGACTTCCTTCGAGCAGAGGTGGTTGACTGAGACTGGGTTCCTTGTTTGAGCGAGATCGGCCTGCGCGCGAAGATTTGGAGATGCAGGCGGCGTCGACAGATCAGGAGTGGCTGGGTTAGAGGTTTAATTGCGGTTGCCCTCCCCCCCCCCCCCCCCCCCCCCCAATTTATGCTTTCGAAGAAGGAGTTATGCTTGGTGAGTCTGTGAATGCTATTTGTCATTTCTTCCTAATTTTTGTTCGTCTGTGGGTGGAAGTTGAATTATTGCCTCTGAATTTTTGAATCATTGGTTGTTTGTATCATTGTATGTGATTGATTTGAGATTTTGTTGATTTCTTTTTTAATTATCGTCTGTTCAGTCCGTGATGCTTGAATTCCTTCATCATTTTCATTTTTCTTTTGATTTCGGGCCTTTGCTGTCGAACTTCCTTCGTGGGTTCGATAACTAGGTACAAAATCGTGCTTCCCATCCAATATCGGGAATTTCGGATAATATCGTCGGAAATCGTCGATATGCGTCGATATATTCCGAAATCGTCGATATGTGTCGATATATGCCGAAATCGTCGATATTGGAGGAAGAAAACCCTTCACCCCCGTTTTAGCTGTCGGCAATCGGAATTCACGATATATCGCTCGATATATCGTCGATTCCGGAGATTTTTTAATCCATGACTACAAGCCATTCAAGCAGCCACCCCGCCAGATGGTGGCAGAAGTAGAACTACAAATCAAGGATGAGATTGTAAAGCTTCTTAAAACTAAATTTATTAGGCCATCTAGGTATGTAGAATGAATTTCAAATATTGTACCTGTAAAAAAGAAAAACGGAGTAATAAGAATTTGTGTTGATTTTCGCAATTTAAATCTTATTACTCCAAAAGATAAGTATACAATGCCCATGGCCGACCTCTTAGTTGATGAAGCAGCCAAACGTGAAATTTTATCTTTTATGATGGATACTCAGGCTACATCCAAATTTTCTTAGTCGAATAGGATGTTCAAAAAATTGCTTTTAGATGTTCGAGGTCTATTGTTACATTTGAATATGTGGTGATGCCTTTCGGCTTGAAAAATGCTGGAGCTACATACCGACAAGCCATGAATGCAATCTTCCATGACATAATTGGTAAAAATTTGGAAGTCTACATCGATATGTAGTGGTAAAGTCAAAATCAAGGATGGATCACTTGGGCGACCTGCGAACTGCTTTCAAAAGAATAAGGAATCATCCATTGAAGATGAATCCAAAGAAATGTGCCTTTTGGGGTTTCAGCTGGGAATTCCCTCTGGTTTCTAGTGCATTAACATGGATTTGAGATTGAAAAAAATAAAGCCAAAGAAATCATTAATGCGCCACCCCCAAGGAATAAGAAAGAATTGCAAAGTCTTCTTGGCTGGATAAATTTTCTTAGAAGATTTATTGCCAATTCGGCTGAAAAAAATTGAACCGTTTTCCTCTCTGCTAAGGCATAAAAGGTAAGATAAGTTTCGATGGGAAGAGTCCCACCAAAAAGCTTTTGACTCGATCAAGGGCTATTTGACCAGGTCGTCGGTGTTAATTCCCCCAAAGCGAGGCTGCTCACTTAGACTCTTTATCTCGGTCGTAAAGAATTCTATTGGTAGCCTACTGGTCTAAAATAATGATGAGGGAAAAGAACAAGCCGTGTATTATCTAAGTCGAATGTTAACGTCCAACCATAAGAAATTACTCTCCTATTGAGAAGCTATGCTTGAAATTTTATTTCACGATCAGTAAGCTCATGCACTATATGTTGCAATTGTGGTTCATATAATTGCCAAAACTAATTTGATAAACTACATGCTTTCCTGGCCTATCATTAAAGGCCGCATTGGAAAGTGGACAATGGCTTTAGCCAAGTTCACCTTTCACTATATACCTCAACAAGCCGTGAAAGGCTAACCAATGGCTGACTTTTTGGCTTCCCACCCCAGTGTGGAAATTGAGAACATAGAGAATGTTGAAATTAATAACATAAATTTAATCCCATGGCAGCTCTAATTCGAGGATCTAAGACAACAAATATATCTGGAGCTGGAATTATTAAACACCATTTGGTTTTAGAATGTGTTATGTTTTCCAATTGGAGTTTGAATGGTCTAATAATGAGGTTGAGTATGAGGTTTTGATTATTGGGTTGGAAATTCTTCGAAATGAGGGTCACCAACATATTGGTTATGGGAGACTACTTGTTGGTTCTAAGACAACTATCGGGAGACTATAAGGTATCTAGCCAAAATTTGTTGGCTTTCCATACAATGGCAATGCAACTATTGGATTATTTTGATGAGATGGAGTTGAAGCACTTGTCAAGGGATCACAATCCTCAGGCCAAGGCGATGCCTCAATTAGCATCCAGGGTTCAAATTTCGGAAAGTTTTTTATGAAGAAATGTTTTAAGTGGAGAAAATTTACCCTCGGTCATCGAGAGAGGAATTCCTTTGGAGGTGTTGGTATTGAGTGTCAACCTAGAAGATTGGAGGTACAAAATTATAGAGTATCTAAAAAATTCAATTGTCCCTTCTAGTCGACAAACTCACGGAATAGCCCGTAACAACATCCTAAGGAACAACGAACTCTTTCGTATCAATTTCGATGATTTATTAATGAGTTATTTCGGTACAGATAATCAATTCATGGCCATGCTCGAAATCCATGAAGGGATTTGTGGAGCTCATCAAGCCGGAATCAAAATGAGGTGGCTTTTAAGAAGACATGGCTATTATTGGCCAACATGTAACAGCCCGGAAATTCAAATAATGTAAATTCCGAAATCATAATGTAAAATGACGTTTTTACCCTTAGTTTCTAATGGTCAAAAGTTGACTTTTCATTTTGAATATTTTTTGCATATTTTACAAGGACCGTTGTGTAGGTCTCAAAAAACTGAGTCCGTAGACATGTGGCACATCAAAAACAGAGTTCGAACGTGACTGTTACAGGTCTAAAATGGTTAGGGGCATTTTGGTAATTTTATGAGCGAAAGGTAAAATGGTAAATTGGTTGGATTTTTGATGAATCAACAAATGGGTGACTCACCCTGTCCATGGAGGGACACATGTCACCTGTTACAATTGAATTAGTGGCCCTGCTGGCCCGCATGGGTATGTGATAATCGATTTGTGTATGTGTTATCTGTGCAACAGAAAAGAAAAAAAACAGAGGAGTGATTGATCCAAATCGTCCACACAGAAACCTTGATTATAGAGAAATCGAGAGGATTAGAGAGTAAAATAAGATAAGGAAACAAGAGTGAAAACGATAAAGAAAAAAAGAGGAAAAACACATAGGAACCCAAAGAACCAAAACCCCGAAACCTTCAAATTGTCGAAAATTTGAATTTGGATTCTTGGAGTATGATTGCTGAAACCAAGCGTCAAAAGTGCTTCCTGAGTTCCTTGCGAGTGAAAATAGCCCAAAATCGAAAAGAATTGCCCAGTATTGACCTAGAACGGACCTGCGACAACCTTCGAATTTTCGAAGAGAAATTGAACGATTTGAGGTGAGGAATTGTTAAATTGAACGATTTGAGGTGAGGAATTGTTAAATTGAACTCGTAATTGTGTTTGTAAGAATCCTAGGATGGGTTTTCATGAATTAGAATCAAGAAATTGGTTGAAATTAGCGGGGTTTTGAAACGGGTTGAAACCGGGTCCGGGCGACCTGTTTGCAGGTTTCCGAGTTGGGACGATGATGCGCATGGTTTCATGCGAAGTCCATTCAAGCTGCGCGTGGGAGCGTATGGACGATTTTTTGGGAAAGTGTTCAACACACTTTTTAATGTTTTCGACATTTCGAACTTATTGGCACAGGTTTCGAGGCGATCAGACACTGTTTTCGGGTAGTTTGGGTGTCCGAAGTGTGTAGTTCACGTTTAAATATTGTTATTAAATCTCGAAGTTTAGGCGATTGTTATACGAGGTTATGTAATGGCCTAGTGACCTTAAATTGTTTTGTTTGATAGGCCAGAATATTCTCGACACTCTTGAGGAGCGAACAACTAGAGATTGAGTAGATGGGACGGTGTGTGAGTGGATTTTTGTTTTATAGCTGTGATGCATACGTAAATTTTTTAAATGCTTTATCATATGGTTTGAGTTGATATGGTTTGAATGATGATTTGATATCATTACTTGATGATTTTGTGGATTTAATTATTGAATTATGAACAATTTTACGGAATTGCATGAAAATGGTATTGTGGGCTTGAGACCCAATTGGTAATGGTTTTGGTTTGGATTTGGATTCAATTGTGAATACATGATTGAACTGCTGGTTTTAGATTTATAAACTGAGTTCTGGACACTGCTTTATGATGGAATATTGGAAACTGTTTTGTGAAAACTATATCTCGGGCATAGTCCCTGTCAAAATGTTTTAACTTGATTTGAGACTTAAATTGGTTTTAAAATGAATTTTCTGGATTCGATGAATGTGATATTAAGTTTAAAGACCCGGGAGTTTAAAGACTCGTTAACCCAGGATGCCTAGTATGATATTGAGTTTAAAGACTCAGGAGTTTAAAGACTCGTTAACCCGGGAGGCCTGATATTATATTGAGTTTTAAGACTCAGTGGTTTAAAGTCTCGGATTCTGATATATGTGATTACTCGAAAATCCTGTATTTTTTATTTATCGATATTTGTGTCCAGATAGTTTATACCATGATTTGGTTGGTGAACACAAGTTTTCGGAAAACGTGGGTCATGGGAACTCGGAAACATGTTTGATTTTACTGGTCCACTATTTATACTTGATTTTATTTCATACTATCACTCATGGGTTATTATATGCATGCATGTTTGCGAAACTGGAGGGTAATATTGATTTTCCTCAAATTTATTTATAAATGTTTATTTTGTCCACTCACACCTTTGATATTTTATTGACCCTCCCGACCATTGCATAGGTACCAAGGCTGATACCGAGGTAGAGGCATAAATATATTGTTGCGCACTTAGACACTTTATAGAGTAAGATTTTGATACCCTGTCTATACAGTCATTTATGCTTTGTAATATTGTTGACTAGTCAAACTTTTGTGCCAACGGTTTTGTATGGTTTGTTATCCCTAGTCTAACAATATTTGGCGTGTCGTACTGTTATATATATAAGGTTACTTTTGGTATTTTGAGTTTGTTGTCAGACGGGAGCAGGGCCCTTCACGAATGCCAAAGTGTTATTGGGATGGGTCCTATCACAACACCCTTACAAGATTGCACTGACTATGCCAAATAGTACAAAGCATGCCAAAAGCATGGCCCAAGTCAACACATCTTGGTTGGGCCAATGAACCCGATAGTGAAACCATGACCATTTAAGGGTTGGGCGATGGATATAATTGGAAAAATCTACCCAAAGTCATCCAAGGGCCATGAGTATATCCTAGTGGCTACCGAATTTTTTACCAAGTGGGTGGAGGAAATTCCATTGAAGAAGGTCACTCAAACTGAAGTGATAGACTTCATAGAAAAACACATTATTGATTTGGGTTTCCAGAGTCCATCATGACGAATCGATGAAGGCCTTTACAGGAACAACGATTGAAGCCGCTGCGACCAACATGGGGTGAAGTTAGTACATTCTATACCTTATAATCCTCAGTCCAGTGGTCAGGTCGAGGCCAACAACAAGATCATTAAGGGAATCTTAGAAAAAATGATTGAAGGAAATTCTACAGATTGGGATTCACTCTTATCCAACACCTTATGGGCTTACCGAACCTCGAAAAGGGTGGCTACCAGAACAACTCCATTTACATTAACTTATGGCCATGATGTCGTGTTGCCGCTCGAGATGAATGTAAGATCTTTAAGAATAGCATGTCATGTCGAATGGAGCGAGGATGAATATAAACATTCCATGTTTCAAGAGTTGGATGAATTAGATGAAATAAGGTTGAATGCCTTAGACAAGTTGAAGGCTAAAAAAGAAACGGTGGGCATGGCCTATAATAAGAGAACTAAGGCCAAAATTTTTGGTGTAGGAGACTTGGTTTGGAAAACAATATTATCGGTGGCAAAAAAAAAAAGATCTTAGGTTTGGTAAGTGATACTAGGAAAATGGGCCTATAGGTTGAGTTATTTGAGTGGTCAAATTCATGATCTCCCAATAAATGACCGGTATCTTAAAAAAATTCTACCCTACGTCTTGGGAGATGGCAGTGACTGACTAAAGATTAATTTCCAATCAATATAAATGTACATCAGTCATGGTATATTATGTAATGGAATTAATTGCATTCAATGGTCAATGACTCTTTCACTATAAGATAGGCCAATAATTGACCAAAGTTAACAAGTATGCCCAAAAATGGTGGGCAGAAATTTTTTGATCCTAAACTACTTAAGGTAATTTGGTGGCTACAAAAATATGCTAATAGATGGTAAGGTGACTAGCAAGTCAAAAGAAATAGCTGCATGGTTTACAAAATATGGTGACCAAGTCGACAACAAAAGAAGACGGGTGGACCGAAATAATTATCTAGTGGCCAAGGAAGTAAAAGCGCAACATCATCGTGAAAATAGCCCAATGGTTATCTCCACGAGTTTTCGTAGCCAAATGTGCCTTTTCCTTGGAGTTGACCTCTTTGACCTCTATTTTTCTTCCCATGAGTCGAGTTTCAATTGGCTGGGTGGCTTGGTACCTTCCACTTCTTTCCTTCAGGAGGGCCTGCTTTCTAGCGTTCAACTTTAACATCTCATTTCGGAGTTGTTGGCTTCACTCTTCAATGGAGGTAAGCTCACGATCACATTGGCGACTGAACTCAATCGCGTCCCTAAGAGAAGTCTTAATGGAAGCAACTTCATTCTCCAAGGCATTTCTCACTTCAAGCTGGGAAGATGAATTAAGATAGCTTGGAATAAGGCGCTCTAACTCAGCCATGAAAAACATTACCGTCTCTGCTATGGATGGGTCGGTAAAGAAGTTGGACCCTGCCAAGTTTTCAATAGTGTCCTTGAACTAGTTGTGGTCGACCTAGGAAGCAAGCGAGGTAAGATCCCACTTAAGAAAGTATCGGATAGTTGCCTCATCAGTGGGGTCTCGTTCTAATACAACCGCTAAAGTCGTAGCCGGTAATGAAAAGTCATCATTACTTGCGACCAGTAGCTCAGGCTAGGAGAAAGAAACAGGCAAGGCAGAGGTAGGTGGTTGCATGAGAAAATAAAAGGTTAGACTTTGTAAACAAAATATTCAATGTATAGGCCTACTTTCTTTTTAAAGAAAATATGTAGTTTATTGGGTCAAGTGGAGGTTGAGCAGTATAGCACCCGATCAGGTCACTGCTTAAAGCCAT
Organism: Prinsepia uniflora; assembly: GCA_032719365.1. NCBI lineage: Eukaryota > Viridiplantae > Streptophyta > Magnoliopsida > Rosales > Rosaceae > Prinsepia > Prinsepia uniflora. The sequence goes on along the minus strand of CM064865.1, from coordinate 27,644,089 downwards.
CATATGGCTCTATGGCTCGGCCATGTTTCTTGGAACAAATATAGAATGTTTAGTCGTTGTTGTGGCAATGGTGCAAGTTAGTGAATCTCGTGTTGATATACAAAATTTTCATATGCATAGATTATTGATTCATACCTCATGAGTAAGGGGTGCCGACACATTGAGAGCAATGGCAGAATGATGAGAAATAATAGCTTCTACGGGCAGTTGTACGGCTAAGGTGGGAAGCTAACTAGTGGAATCCATCTGATTTAGAAGGTATATTTGAGAATCTAAGGTTCAAAAATCAAAAAAAATTAAATATGAATGTAGCCCACAATGGGAGATTGAGGATTGGTTATATCAACATTATTTTTTTCCAAAAAGCTACGTGCAAAGGTTGGCTAGGACCTTGGGTAATCTCCTCAATAAAAGTTTCTAGGTTAGGTCGGATAGGCCTTTGCATAGTTTCCTCAATGATGGCCTCTGGGTTCAAGGTACCACCCTAGAATACAACGGGGTTATGAGTGAGATGTACAGGGCCTTTCAATGAAATTATTAATAGGATGAAGCCAACTCACTTGGGTCGTATGCGAACAATCTTGATTCGGCCACACTAGGGTCGGCTTGCTACAAGATGTGGTTTACCCTCCCAACCTATGAATATTGTTTTTAGAGAAGGAAGTTGCTGCCACAAGAAAAGGAAAAAAGGAAAGGGGTAATATGCACATACTCTAACTCCTTTAGTTGAAGCGATCACGTTTTTGGTAGTTAGTACGATAAGCTCCTACAATAGTTATAACATAAGTAACCACATACAAAATAGTTGTGCGGTGAGAACAATCAAAAGAGACATGACAAAATAATGGCATGCCTGCAAGCTGGAGGCTGAACTAGCTGAATAGGTTCCTGCAATCAAGGCCAAAGATTTAACTCGCTTGGGAGCATTTGGAACCAACTTTGGGCATTTAGATACTTTTGTTGGTCGATTTTCTTCATTTTGAGCCGAATCTCTAACGGCCCCTTTAAATAACAGTAGAAGTAGGCGAAGCCGAAAGAGGAAAATAAAGAGAGAAATCCAAATTAGATGAATTGTACCTTGGGTGGATGTAGATTGCCTCTTCTTGCCACGGTTGGTAGGCAGGTGCTAAGTAGGAAAGCTGGTGGCTTTGGAAGGAGCTTCAAAAAACCAATCCAAGTCGAAGAAAATGAAAAATTCTTATAAATACCTTTGGATCTTGAAGCCACCAGCTTGGGGTTAAGCCACTTAGGGAAAGCTAGTAAATCTTGAAAAATCCTCACAGCATGGACCTCATATGGTTCATTGAACCAGGTCGCCGATATTTTGGCCCAAAAGTCACAAAACTCCCCAAGGCAACCAAGTCTGGAAAGTGACTTTCAATATCAAATTCGGCGAATTAGAGGGCTTGGAGGTCATCAATGTGCTTAGCATCCTCCGCTTTCTTGAAGAAACTCTCCAAGCTAGAGGTTTTCAAACTCCGTAATTGGACTGGAAATAGCTTGAGCAAACCCGAAATGGTGGCCAACTGTCATTGGGTAATACAACTCGCAGCCACAATCATAGTTGTTTAATGAACTAGCCAGGAGGCCAAATGGGATGTCTCAGGTAACCAAGATGCTAGCCCAGAATTGCTTGTGTTCATCAGCAACATTGACTGCAGGAATAGTGTCTAGGCTTAGAGCTAGATAGGTCGGGTGACGTCGAGCTGGGAAAATGGAGAATTGGTGATTTTCCCTATCCTTACAATTGTATAGGAACTTAATGAACTCTTCTAAACTATGGTCGGGTAGAGGAAGTGAAAGTAGGGTATCTCCAAGGAATTTATCTTGAGTGAAGTTTGGGGTTGGGGGCCCTAACTCAAGAAAGTAAAGTTGAAGCTAAAATGGGTATCTCCATAATGGCCTGAAGACATTGGCCAACATCGGTGTGAGGTGGACAATGGTGGCTAATGTCCTATACAAATAACTCAAAATTAAGGGTCCTAAAGCTACATATTGACGATCTGCAAGGACTTCGACCAAGGGTTAAACATCCTTAGTAGCTGAGAGAGATAATGGGTAGCAAAAGAACTTACATAACCATAGTTCTAATAAGGCTACATGCTCTACACGAGAGACCCCATTGGAAAGCGACACTGGCGACCTGAGAGCATTTTCATTGAAACCATAGTAAAATTTGACCCAGCCATTGTAAGCCTTGATAGGTTTGTCATAGTTCAGGTCAAGTGTCGGGTCAGGAAGGCTAATGGCCGAGTAGTGCACTCTGTGTGGACGCAAGCCGATCATAGCAGTCAGATCAAGCAAGGTTAAGGTCATCATTCAGAAATGGAGCCTCATGCAATAGTTGGATGAAGACCAAAAGCATAGCCCGACTTAAATTTGTGCATGGTCGCATGGGAAGTGATCAGCTACACAAAGCTCCATTGTATTAGAAATCCCATAACCCACTCAACCTCGGCTTAAGGGTTTTGTACCAGTCACACCATTTTTGCTTGCCTTGAGCAGATGGGGAGCCCATACTAGATACGGCCAATGAAGGGGTTTGTGGTTTTGACCCAATCGACTTGGTGATCAACTCATTTTATTAATGATTCTTATTGTTTTTCTTCCTACATTTAGCTTTGTTTTGAGCTTAGTAAAGTGTGTTCTAACTTGTTTTAATGTTTTTCGGTACTAACCAAAAAACACGAAGTAAAGAGGTTAAAAGTGAAAAAATGGGAAACCGAGCCCTTGGAGCCTTTGGAGCTCCTTATCGAGCCTTGGTGCCCGCCGGGAACGTATCCCGAGAGCCTCCCAAGTGCATGTCCTCAAGCTATCTTAGTTCCTGTCGAGAGCCCCCAGTGCCTCCTAGGAGCCTACCAAGGAACAGTCTATTAGCATGCCCATGTGCCAGCCGTGTATCAGCTCGATGCCTCCCAGTTTCTTCTAAGGAGCAGCCCATAGGCATGTCTGTGGGCCTATACGAGTACCTAACGAGGACCTATCTCAAAGCCTTCCCAAGGAAAACAGAAGGAGCATGCCGAGAATGTCCAAGAAACATCCCAGGACTTGTTCTGGGAGTGCCTCGAGAGTTTGTTCCAGTGCCTAATTTCCAACAGGCACAGTAGAGGCCTACCAGAAAGCCTAGTGTGCAGCCTAGGGCCCGTGCATTCTAAATTCTCGTTTCCAGTGCATTCCTCATAAAATTAGGAGATGCAGCCCTAGGCGGCCCACTAGTTCCAACTGTCCCAAAAAATTTAATTCCTCATGCCAAAGGAAGGTGCTGTCGTGCAAATAAAGGGGATAGGTTGCTTGATAATTACAAGGATGATTTCCTTGCGGAAAAAGGAAGAAATGCACTAAAAACCCATAAGAACTCCTACCTTTTAGAAATAGGACTAGGCCCAGAGTAGGATTACTTGTTCCACTCATATTTGAGCTAAGGTTTTGTCCTATGCCTATTTAAGCTCAAGTTTCGGCCATCATTTAGAGGGCCGCCCATTCTTGTACCAAAGCTCTGCTTGACCAAATTTACCTTTTTATAAAGTCGATATTTCTTTTGCGAAGGCTACTTACACCATACTCCACCTTCTACACCTTCATCCGTGACATAGTTGGACGTTCCCTATTGTCTTATCAAAGAGTGTCCAACCATTTAGCATCCTTTGGGCTTCCCGGGAGAAAAAAGTGTAACACGACCTCTTTACTCCGTAGTTATCTTTTGTTCTTGAATATCTTATCTTGGTTTTATGATTTGTTTTAATTTCAATAATCTTTCATGTGTTCTACTATTTTAGTTCTTGTTATGTTTGTAGGTACTTAATGCTTGATTAGATAGTCAGGCGTTCTCTAGTCTAGATCTTTGAAAGTGTAGTCAGGTTGTCCCCAGCATGTACTTAAGAATGAGTTGACCACGTGTAAATAATAGATTATGTTAAATTAGATTTAGTTTAATTCTTAACTAATGTAGGTTGTTAAAATCTATCTTTTTATCCCTATTCAAAACGATCCCTCAATCCCCAGTTCAAAACGATCCCTATTTACCCATGCTACGTCTACAAAAAAGGTTGTTAATTGCATTCATTTTCATTAAGTGTTGAGTGTTATTGTATGTTTACTTTAATGCTTAGTTTTCTTGTCATCAATTTTTGGCCCCGTTGCTAGGGTTTAAAAAATTTCTTGTGCGATTTTGTTTATGTCAATATGTTTTTATTGTGTATATATCATACTTATGCATAACTTTCATACTTGTACATTAATTGTGATTGTGAATATTACTTCCTATTAAATGTCTTCGGTTTACATGAATCTCAAGAGTCTTTCTTTCAAGTTTTTCATTCCTAAAATAGGTAGTGCCTGTTTGGTTATTGTCTCCTTAACCCTTCATGATGTGTGGATTTCATCACCACACACTGTAGACTAAGTGAATCTATGGAAATGTGGTTGTGGCCGGAGTTTGTAAACACTTGGGTTTGATAGACTACTTCCAAAACTCTCGCTGGTTGGTCATGGTGTCTAGAAGGGTTATGAATGGTGACAAGTTTTGGATCTAAGAAAGGCAAAACCAAAGGAGTATATACCCTAATAAAGTTATCCTCAGGGTGCTCTCAAAATTATTCCTTACTTCTCGTGTTACATCTATCCCAACAGGCTATGTCCAACGTTGAATGGTAGGGGTGATTGAGGTTTGGTTTATCAATACGTGCAGGCCATACGTCCGGTAGGTACTATGAGAAGGGGAGTGGAAGGTTATTCGTGTAGATCTAAGGCTCTGTTTATTGCATTTGCAGATTGCATAACCTCTCTAAGGTTTCATGATGCTCAGATTTCATCTCCGGCTACTCTAGACTAAGTGAATCTAGGGATATGGGACCGAAGGTGCAGGTCATTGTTGGTCTTTATGTTGTTACTCATGTTTTCCCTCATGGAGCTATACAGGTTCAATCACTTGATACCAGGAGAGCATTCAAGATAAATGGCCATCGATTGAAGCTTTACCACAAGGCAATTAGACATCACAATGTGAAGTTCAAAAGAGTGCATAGGCCTCGTATCGTATGAGTTAATTGGAGCACATCGTCTAGGTTGTAGACATTAAACTCAAGCACTTGTTCGGAGACAATCCAATGGAGGAGACTACAACAGATTTGCACTCTATTCCTTTGATCTTTACTTCTCATTTTTTTTCTTAGTTTTATTTTCATAAAACTCTATCTCATATTGATTCTATACTTTCACTTTCATGCATTTCGGACAATATCGGATTTAAGTGTGAGGGGAGGGGTTTACAACTTTTGTTGAGTCTTATTCTAAAAAAAATAAAAAAATATCAGACAACAAAACAAAAACAAAAAGATTTTGTGTGTTTTAATCTTTATTTTCAAAAGTGTGTCTTGAGTCCTTTTGGTTTTATACTTAGTGTTGTCAAGAGTCTTAGAATGCCCTTAACTAGTTGATGATGAATTGGAATAAAACAAGAATATTATGGCATTTGCATATTACTTTGTTGGAATTCTTGTGCTAATTGAGATATTTTGAGTGTTTTGACTTGTAGTAGATGTGGTTTTCAAAACTTGGTACATATTTCACATGTTAGAATTGAGTTTTGAATCATATTAACGTATGTGAGCTTTTGACCTATATGTGCTTTATTTCTTGAGTGCAATTCATCTATTCGTAGTTCATAGCCTATACATGCCTCATATGATTACTTGCTATAGTTTTAATGAACTAGAGATTGCAAGAACTTACTCATGTTAATTTGCAAAGCTTATAGTTAATGCATACTTAGATTGTGGATATGATTAAAGGCACCTAGGATTTCCATCACTTTGCTAAATAGCCATGTGTCCCCTATATGCGCACGAGTTGCGACACCCCTAGATAGCCCTTTCGAGCCCACGTTTAGCCTTTTCTTTCTTTACCATGTATATCTAAATGCTTAGTCGAGTATAAGTATCCTTATCCTTGTGCTAACGACTTGGTTGAAGATTTCAAAGTAGCATACATGAAGATGGCATGAAGATGTTCTTTTCAAGGCAATGATGTGTGTATGGGGAAAGACTTGTTCAAAATTACTTGATGTATTGTGTGATTGCCGAAATGAAAAAGAAAAAATATATATATATATATTTAAAAAATATAAAAAAAATAGATGAATTCGAGTGCAAGAAAGTGTTTAAAAAGGAAAAAATGTTTAGCCTTCCGGAAACAAGTATTAAATGTAAGTGTTTGGGTTGAGTCCCCATACTTGTGGATTTAGGGTTCTAATAAGTTGAAGGCACAAAAGTTGAAAATATATGCCTTTTTCCTATCTGCAAGCTGAATGGAAGTTTAGAATGAAATATGAGCCCAACAAGATGAATTTTGGCTCATGTTCTTGACACATGACCTTGGTGAAATTTTGGAGGAAGATGAACTCGAAATTGATCAAGTTTTTGTGCAATGAATAAGTCTTTGGAATGGTCTTTACGACCATATATCCAACTCCCATTACAATCTATGATTAAAGATCTATATGATCCATGAGATAAGTAGCCTTTGATATGTTGAGTAAGTTATGTGAGTAAGTATATGGTTTGGGTTCATTTGTGCAAGTAATTTCTTCCATTCATGAGGTATTGTTTAGGTGTTTTTATTGTTGCAATATGTGAGCCTTTTGTTTCTTTACTATTTATTCTCTCACATATACCTTGAGTGAAACCTTATTCATGAGTGAAAAGATTATGAGTGCATCCATTGTGAGGTGATCTTAACTTGTTTGAAGCATGAACAAACTTAACATCACCATTTTTTCCCCAAGTCATACTTGTTTACGACAGAATTGTATCTCTATTATCTCTTGAATTTCTTATGCATACTTGTTGAATATCGTAATGTCATACACTTAAAAAATAGTCTTACGCATTTGATTAAGGGCTATAGAAGCGTTTTACTAATAAAATGTTTTGAGTCTTAGTTTGTTTCAGTTTTGCTAAGGGATTAGTAAGGTCTAAGTGTGGGGGAATTTGATCTACTCATTTTACACATGATTCTTATTGTTTTTTTTCCTACATTTAGCTTTGTTTTTATCTTAGTACAATGTGTTGTAACCTGTTTTAATATTTTTAGGTACTAACCCAAAAATATAGAGTAAGGAGATTAAAAAGTGAAGAAATGGGAAACCGAGCCCTTAGAGCCTTTTGAGCCCCTTATCGAGCCTTGGTGCTCACCATGAACCTAACCCGAATGAAAGGACCCAAGACCAAAAACATAACACAAACCATATTTGGGTCTTGCCCCCATCTGACAGGTGACCTAATATACCAAGTTTACCCATGAAACCCTGTCAGACAAGAGATGCTTGTATACTCGTGGCTCATGCCTCTCTGTATGCAACCTTGATTCCTGAGCAGGGCCCTGGAGGGTTTCAAAAATACGAAAACCATGTGAGTGGACAAAATAAAGGTTTTAGAACATACTATTCGAAACCACACTAGTTACACTCATGTTTTGTAAAACTATGCACGCATCAAATTTATCAATAAAACAACAATCTCGAGGTACCAATGCACACACGACTAAGCCAAAGCAAGAACAAAATAATTATGGTGAAACTACCAATGCACAATAGCCACATTGCACTAGCTAATTAAACCAAGCCAATCCACCATATCGACTACCCCATCCTCGATATCTGCAACTGAATCGTCATATCAAATAGGAACTACCGGTAGGATAATATCATTTGGAAAAATAGAGCCCCGCTCTGGACGTTCGAGTGCCCGAGAAAACAGAGTCCCACTCTGGACATTCAAGTGCCTGGGAAAACAGAGCCCCGCTCTGAACGTCCGGGTATCACCCAGAAATACTGAGCCCAGCTCTGGACGTCTAGGTGTGGACCAATCCAAGGAAAATAGAACCTGGTTCTAGACGTCTAGGCACTAATTCGAGTCTCAGGGACATAAAGCCCGACTCTAAACGTCTAAGATACCATCAAACCATAACTCAAGGAGGGTAGTCAATCACATCACAAATCCAGAATCACACAATCACACATATTACTAGTCTCAGGATTCGGAGCCCTCAGCTCGACATCTGAGACTACTACCCAACAGATACCACATACCAAGGTCACATCACACATAGACTTCGTAGTCACAAACTATACCATAGAACCATTTCATATCCAGATTCAAGTTCAATAAACCCAAACCAAGCCATAAAATCCGAGCCAAAGCCTAAATCACAAGTACATTCTAAGACCTCGTAAAACGAGCTATTAAATGTTCATAAAATTTTTTAAAATCCCAAACCATTGAACACTACCAAAATCACGGAGAAATCTCATATCGACTCTAAAACCATTTTCCCAAAACTTAGTAATGATTCCGGTTTATAAACCCAATTTCCTAGAAAAACGTTTTATTAACATATTTCTTAAATGTTCATAAAGTTCCCAAACTCCATATAAATCGCATGTAAATAACCATCAAGAAATTCTCATACTAAATCGCATAAATTCATATGCAAATGCATGCGTAGGGTTTAAGAAAATAAAGTCCACTCACACGTACCTTTTACGCGACCCCACTGAACTACACATTTCTCCGTAAAATCCAAGAATGTCCATTCTTGTCGAAAATCACTTAGACGGGTCACTAATCAACCTAATTAACTCACACATGAATCCCAAAATTTTCTGCGATTTTTGAACTATTTAAAATAATGCCTAAACATTCAGACAGTTAAAACTGCCCCGAGACGATACCTGTTCGCCTCGAATATCATACCATTGGATTCGTATCGTCGATACATAAAATTCCATGTTGAACACGAGTCAAAAGGAGCAAGACGTGCCCCCACCCGCCTAGAAACTCTCATTGCGTGTGGGAGCCACGCTCTTACTATTCACCCACCATCAACCTTGGCTCTCGACCTGTTTCACTATAAAACAGGTCGGACGACCTGCACGCATGACCTTATTCAAACTCAATGGATTCTCGATCATTTCTCATGATTCAAACGTCCAAATGATTCTAACAACCTCCAGAAGAAGATCTATAGGTTCAAAAATGAAAAACCTTACCTCCATATTGCAGGTCGAGCTCCATGTTCTCGGCCATGGCATCTGTGGTTGTCCAAAGTCTTTTCCACGTACAAATTCACGGTTCTCACCTCTATCATCGTCGTACGATCTCCAAATTTCTATTAGGACAATCTATTTCTAAGTTCCTTGGTGCAAAATCTAAACCCAAAGTAAACCTTATCGGTCCATGATTTCCCCTCACTGTTTCATCATTCCCCTCACAGCTTCTGCACGAATTCCACCCATTTTCCTCCTCTGATTCTTTTCTATTTTCCCTGCTTCACAAACCTTCCTCCTCTCTCCTTCTCTGTCTACCCTCCCTCACGGTTTCCTATTTGTTCAACCTTTCGGTGGATACCCACTGAACCCAACCCAAAACATTTCTTCATTTTCTCTCCCATATGTCTGAATACATATAGATATATAGGTAAGCATAGGGTAGGAAAATGGGAAGAAAGTTTTGGAACATTCTAGGGTACTCTAGACCCTTGTAAAAAGACCAACATTCCCTAGTGGTAAAAATTACCATTTTGCCCCTCACTCTTTTTTACTCATAATTTCCTCACCCGATCTCTGATTTTGGCAAACCGACTGTCTACGAACTCAGAATACCGAGACTATCATAACGGTCTTCTCGAATCCTTTAAATGAGGTCCTAGTAAAAAAGTCAACATTTTGACTTTGATCAAAGAAAGTCAACTCTTTGACTTTCCAATGGCAAAACCGTCTTTTTACCTAATTTTACCAAATTTGCTTCTCTCGGAGGTCAGGGTCGTTACAACCTACCCCCCTTAAAGAAATTTGATCCTCGAAATTTCAAGTCACTAGTTGGGGCAGACCCACTAAGGTTCGAAGATCATCCATCACATGCTAGCTGACCTCGAGACCTACGCGGATCTTCACCTAAGTCATAACCAATAGCGTCAATGACTAGTAATCATCAAAACTCAATCTCAACCATGGTGATCAATCATTACTCATTAGTAACCAACAACACAAGTCGTAAACATGTACTTCAAATATATCCATCAAACTTTTAACAATTTAATAATCACTCTAGGTGAAAATCAACTACCACTTATGCTTCAAATCTTATAACCACATATCATGGTACTTGAAACCATGTCAACCAAACCAATCTTCACAATATTATAAGTCAAAGCCTTGACTAAACTGGGCTTCACATCTCTCTCACTTCAAAATATGAAGACGCTAGGTTACATAACTTATTCAAACTCAATTATGATTATCCAAGTCACATTCACGCACGCGTCACTATGACAGTGATAATCTACACGTTATGTCACATCAAGAAACACATAAGTCAATATCACCATCTTGAAATTCATAACAGGACAAAGTATTCACACGCAACCTCACAAATAGATTGAATCTGATTTTCAACTCAACTTTTAATTACTCCTTAAATCAAGACATCAACGAACTTGCATTCATTCTGAACTCCATTTGTTGTGTAAGGTCATAACCAATGGGTTCATTTCCTGCCAAAGTTCTTAATTCCTTGATCCCATCTCATCTCTGAATTCTAAATCGATATCCAAAACATAAATGTTCTAAAATGGTAATAGAATGCTTGGTTTATTACCAACACTCAGAAGTAAAAGCACATATAACTTCTCCAATACCCCTTCACTATTCATTATTTCTTTCCTAGATGTGGTTAACCACGTAAAACATTCCTTTTCTTCTTTATTTTCCTGGATCCTCTTCTTAATTTCTCGCTTCTTATCTTATCTGTCCCAAGCCTATCTAGGTACTTTTCTGAATCTCAAATTCCTTCGATAATCATCCAAAGCCACTTCAACACCGATATTTTGTTATATCCATAGTTCTATTTCACCATACCTCATCAAGAAGACACATAGAGTAATACCAATTATATTCATGCACCCTAACCTTCCAATAATTCTAACTAACACATTTACTATTACAACTCCATGTAGTTGATTGGATTTATCAATTGATCTCTAATCCTCATTACCAATTACCAGCCACGATATCATTGCTATGTATAGAAACTCAGGATCCTCACATCCGAGTACATCCCTTAGATCAACGACATCCGGGTGATGCCATAATCTACACCTTAGATAATGAGTCTCCCACGGAGCTACTCATCTCCAAACAGCATAGTCGTGACCTCTCCGGAATCACTAGACATCCGGAGGAAAATAGCATCATACTCCATGATGGTTCATGTAGAAACAGTCATCAAATCCGATAAACCTATTTCCTTAAACATTTTAACAGGTCTGTACTCAACCATGGCTTCCCAAAAACAGTTTCCACAAACCAGAGTGCCCATAAATCATTTCATAAATCCAGAATTCGCTAACCCAATTATTACTCAAATAATTCCAATCGAATCAAATGCATATCATAAATCCTAAATAATCGTTTGAAAACCAAATAATTATATATAGTGGACCAGTAAAATCATATCACATTTCCCGAAATTCTCGTGGCCCATGGTTTCCCGAAATCCATATTCATAAACCAAATCATGAAAGAAAAATCTGGACACACATATCGATAATCAAAACATAACCAATCCTTAATATCTTTCTACCATTCCACTAGGTACTTAAAAGATGGAGTGCAAATTTCCCCACTAATAGCTCTCATATCTTCCTATGGCTCGGAGGTAACCACCACGTTCATTTAGCTTTTAATACAACCTACAATACACCTAGGCGTAACAAAATGTCTATCCCAACTCCGCCACCCCTCTTTAGACAACACCAAATAGCATACTTACAAAAATATCAAAAATTTGAATATGATATCACTATCACCAATTAAATCTACCGTTCCAACTTCTGGATAAAGTAATCTATTTCACTAGGCACAAGCGTAAACATACATTAAAACAATAACAATCAATTTCCACATTGCACAAATCATGGATCATGAGTCCATATCAACCATCACACTCTCTTTTCTCAACATGTACTATCAATTACACCTTGGTAGATATAGACCCCAAACACAAGGCAATCCATCCTAAGGCTCAAGACTTTCTTTCTCCATAAATTCAAGATCCCCATCAACAAACATTACAGAGTAGAATCCTTCTGTGTTATTTTATCAACTTAAAGGAACACGATCAGATGTATCTATCAAAAATCTCTCTATTAGGGTAACGATCCTTGCCACAATCAAATTGAAAGCAACCAATATACCCTTACTAATTCCTTAAGCATTGCAAGGTAAGAATGAATTCGAACAACAAGCATATCAGCATATTACGGCCTTACTCATAAAAAGGTCTATTTGGGAACTCTTTCACTTCTTTAATACACTTGAACATAAAAACATATCACTTATCGAAGGCAAAGGCGTGTTTCTTCCATACCATAATTGCTTCCAAACCACACAAAATCATGACATGTAATACACTCGATCACAAAATATATACGTCTTCCAGCTCTTCGTAACTCTTATTCTGGCAATACAATTTACTTCCAAACCATACCCCGGATATCTAAACTCCTATTAGAGTTCCAATTGACATTCCTAATTAGACAATTCATGTTACTCCTAATTGTTAGCCAACACATTACCATACACATCAGATCCGAAAAGGAACCTTCCATCACATCAAGTCTTAAACACTTAAATATATCCGAGGAAACATATTCACCCTTCTCAAGTCCAACATATCAACATGTATACTGACTTCTACTAATGAGCTCACTTATTATATAGAGTCATACATATATTCCCCACTTCAGTGCGTGACTTGACTTCACTAGTCATGCTGCTAATCCAATCCATCATCACAAATATCGGGCAAACACCCTATCATACAATACCTATAACACATTAACTAATCCGGGTAAATCGCTCTAACAACATATATCACATATAACCAATTCGAGTCCAGTCTAAAAACTACCATGGGGCTACTATTCCCATCTCACTACCAGGCCATGCACGAGGTTCACATCGCGGAGGGATGACTATTTCAAGAACATATCAGAACCCAAGCTCTGATACCAAGTTGATAGGACCCGATCCAAAAAAACATAACACAAACCACATTTGGGTCCTGCTCCCATCTAACAGGTGACCTAATAGACTAAGTTTACCCTTGAAACCTTGTCAGATAAGGGATGCTCGTATATTCGTGGCTCATGCGTCCGCTTTGTATGCAACCTTGATTCCGGTCTAGCGACCCTGAAGGGTTTCAAAAAATATGAAAATCGTGTGAGTGGACAAAATAAAGGTTTTAAAACATACTATTCGAAAACGCACTATTTACCCTCCGTTTTATCAAACCATGCATGTATCAAATTTATCAATAAAATAAAAATCTCAAAATACGTACAATAATACTAAAATCCCAGAAAATTTCTGAAACCTATCCAATATAAACTCATATCAAGGTACAAATGCACACACGACTAAGCCAAAGCATGAACACAACAATTATAGTGAAGCTACCAATGCACAACCACCACACTGTACCGACTAATTAAACCGAGCCAATCCACCATATCGACTACCCCATCCTCGATATTTGCAATTGAATTGTCTTATCAAATAGGCATTACCGGTAGGCTAATATCACCTGGGAAAACAGAGCCCTGCTCTGAACGTCTAAGTGCCTGGGAAAAAAGGGCCGCTCTCTAGACGTCCGGGTACCACCCAGGAAAACATAGCCCCGCTCTGGACGTCTGGGTATGGGCCAATCCCAAGAAAACAGAACTCGGTTCTGGATGTCTCGGTACTAGTCCAAGTCTCAGGGATACAGAGCCCCGCTCTGGACATCTGAGATATCATCAAACACAACTTGAGGAGGGTAATCCATCATGTTAGGTCATATTTTATGCATGTTTTATCCATGATTTAATACATTTTTACTTATGTTTTGTTAATATTTCATTCTATGCAATTGGAGAAAATAATGTATTTTGTGAGAAATGTATCGATGAAATAGAGTTTAGAATTACGAGAATTTGAGCGAAAGAATCACCTAAATCGGAATCGAAACAAAAAAGTTATGAAGGAAAGAAAATTGCACATATATTTAGTAGTTATCCACCGAAATAGGCGCATGAGTTCTTTTGCGCATTACTGTACGCTGACTCCCATTCGTTACACACCGATCGAACTCTATTCCTCCTCCACGACGCGCGCATCCTGAAGCAGTCTTCTCCGATTCGGTGGGAGTCCACCGAAACTCCAAGGTAATAGACCTGCCACGTTGACCAAGGTTGAGCGCGCCTTTAAACCCTTCCAAATTCGGTGGTTTACCATCAAAACTGGTCCATGAAGCTTAATTCTGAGTTTTTGGCCTTTTTTAGGATAATTTCAAGTTCCTTTCACATTTATTCTTCATATTGTATAAGGATTTTAGTCATACTTCCTTTTATATTATTATTTTTAGCCCTTTTACTTGTAGGAAAGGTTTTTAATTAGATTTCTTAATTTTTTAGGAAGCCTTTACCTTATAGAATTTAATTGAAAACTTCTATTTGTAGGAGGATTAATTATTCTCTTATAAAAGGAGGTACTAGGGTTTATGAAGAAAGGTTGTTTTTCCACCTCTTAAAGGTCCCTGAAACTCTGCCAAATTGTATACTTAATAGTACTTTAATTTATGTTCTTTTTTAGTTAGTTTGTACAAGCTTCGATTCAAGTTCTTCAATTTTAGCACCTTTGGATTCATAGAAGCATAGTGTCGTGAGGGAGTCTTATTTCCTCTCTTTTCTTTATTGTTCTTTTATTTTTCACGTTTGTAGTTTTAGTTACTTTTAATGCATCTTTCAATTATGTTGTTATTTTATTTAAATATGTTTGAGTAGTGTAATTACAACTAGGGTTACTTGAAGCCCTAGCAATGTTAGTTCTTATTTAGATTTCTAGCTCTTGATTGTGATTGTTATGCATGACTGAATTTGTTGGATTACTACGCTTCATGAACTCAATTTATGCTTATAAGTTTAGCTACCTTATTTGTGTATAATTGTAGATGTAATTGCTTGACGGACCATAATATCATCTTGTAATTTGTAGCATCACGTTTAAGAGGGGGACTCTTATTCGTAATCTAAACTCATGACATTCTAAGATTGCACATCACTTTCTAGGATTAGTGTAGCGTCAACAAATCTTCTTTGTGTTTAATGCATTATCACGCACCATCGATAGTAGACGTTTTAAGGGCGGTACATCACGCTTAAAACATGCTAACTAAGAGAAGATAATAGGTGTGGGGTGGGCCTTAGCCAGACCCCTGCATGGGCACTTAATTCAGGAATATGCATAGCAATTAGGTCAAGGAAATCTAATGGAATTATAATTGGTAAAGGTGGATAGACACCCTAGTTCGATTTAGTTAGGTAATTTTAATTAACTTACATATTCTTCTCCTAACATCATAAACCCCCTATTTTTCTTAAATTAAGTCACTTCGTCAATTGGATTAAATTATTGGATATCATTGAACAAGTCTTCATGGGATCGACCTTTGCTTGCACCCTATATTGATCATACGTCTTGTGCGCTTGCGATGCTATTACACGTAGAGGTTTTTCCTAGCACATCTATTGTTCTTGGTAAAATTTCTATCACATCACATTACAAACCCAAAATCACACAATCACACATATCACCAGTCTTAGGATTTGGAGCCCCCAACTCGACATCTGAGACTACTACCCAATAGACACCACACACCAAGGTCACATCACACATAGACTTCGTAGTCACAAACCATACAAAAGAACCATTTCATAGCCAGATTCAAGTTCAGAAAACCCTAACCAAACCAAAAAACCCAAGCCTAAGCCAAAATCACAAGTAGATCCAAAGACCTCGTAAAACAAGCTATTAAAATATTTGTAAAATCATTTAAAATCCCAAAGCATTGAACACTACCAAAAATCATGGATAATTCTCATATCGACTCTAAAAACATTTTCCCAAAACTTAGTAATGATCCGGAGTTTAACAAACCCAATTTCCTCACCAAACGTTTTATTAACATATTTCTTAAATGTTCATAAAATTCCCAATATCCATATAAATCGCACGTAAATAAACATCAAGCAATTCTCATACTAAATCGTATAAAGTCATATGTAAATGCATGCATAGGGTTTTAAAAAACAAAATCCACTCACATGTACCTTTTACGCGACTGAATAGAACTACACGTTTCTTCGTAAAATGCAACAATGTCTGTTCCTATCAAAAATCACTTAGAAGGGTCAATAATCACTTTTACGAACTCACGTGAATCCCAAAAATTTATTGGATTTTTGAACTAATTAAAATAACGTTTAAATATTCGGATAGTCAAAACTGCCCCGAGACGATATTTGATCGCCTTGAAAATTGTACCATTTGATTCGTATCGTCGATTACACAAATTCCATGTTGAACACGTGTCAAAATGGAGCGTCACGCACCCTCATGCACCCAGAAACTCTCAATTCGCGTGGAAGCCACTCGATTACTTTTCACCCACCATCAACCTTGGTTCTCAACTCGTTTCACTTTAATCGAGTCGGAAAACCCGCACGCATGACCCGATTCAAAATAAATGGGTTCTTGATCATTTCTCATGATCCAAACGTCCAAATGATTATAACAACCTCTAGAAGAAGATCTATAGGTTCATAATTGAAAAACCTTACCTCCATATTGCAGGCCGAGCTCCAAGATCTTAGCCATGGCGTTTGTGGTTGTCCAAAGGCTTTTCCACGTTCAAAACTTTAAGACCTGTGCCTTGAGAAGAAAGGTGAACAATCCCACATCGCTCAGGGAGGGAAAAGTGAAGTACCTTATATGTGTGGGCACGTATCTATCTAGTACAATGCCTTTTGGGAGCTCATTGGCTTTAAGTTTGGATGGAACACCAAAGTTAAGTGAGTTGAGGCTGTTGCAATCCCAGGATGGGTACTGGGAAGTTGCACGTGAGTTCTTAGAAACAAAACCATGAGGGCTGGGCCCAAAGCGGACAATAGCATGCTAGATGGGTCGGGTCATGACAGAATGTCCAGTTGGCCTAGTGTCATGACAGAATGTCCGCTTTGGGCCTAACACTCAAGGTTTTGATTCTGGAACTCATGTGCAACTTCCTAGTAGGTTACCCATCTTGGGATTGCACCAACCTCAACTCGCTTAATTTTGGAGTTCCAACCAAATCAAAGCTAGTGAGCTCTCAAAAGACCTCGTGCTAGATAGATAAGTGCCCACACATATAAGGCACTTCACCTTTTCCTCCCCGAGCGATGTGGGATTGTTCACCGTTTTTCCCAAGACATGGTCTTACAATCCACCCCCCCCCCCCCCTTGGGGTCTAGCGTCCACAATGGCACACTTTCGGTCGGGGTCCAACTCTAATACCAATAGTGAGGACCCGTGCCTTGAAAGCATGGTTAGCAATCCCATATCGCCTTGGGGAGATCTAGGGGATGCGCTTTATATGTGTGGGCGCACATATATCCAACAAAAGGCTTTTTGGGAGCTCATTGGCATTGGATTCTTAGAGAACTACAAAGTTAAGAGAGTAGGGGCTCGTGCAATCCTGAGATGGGTGACCCACTAGGAAGTTGCACGTGAGCTCCTCAGAACAAAACCGTGAGGGCTGGGCCCAAAACAAAAAATATCCTTTCGGGGAAGGTCGGGTCATGATAATTTGGTATCAAGGCCCAACCCTGGTTAGAATGGAGTATACCAGCTAGGACGTTGGGCCCCCAAGAGGGGTGGATTGTGAGGACTCATGCCTTGAAGGCATGGTTAGCAATCCCTAGATGGGGGACCCACTTGGATAGATGCACACCCATACATATAAGGCGCATCCCCTAGATCTTCTCAGGTGATGGGAATTGCAAAGTTAAGCGAGTAGGGTCTGATGCAATCCCAAGATGGGTGACCCACTGAGAAGTTGCATGTGAGCTCCCGAGAACAAAACCATGAGGCTGGGCTCAAAAAGAACAATATCCTGTTGGAGAAGGTCGAGTCGTGACAATTTGGTATCAAAGCTCAACCCTTGCAGGAATTGAGTGTGCCAGCGAGGACGCTGGGGCCCAAGAAGGGTGGATTGTGAGAACCCGTGCCTTGATAATAAATGATAATATACTAAAAACTCATATGAGTTCTTTGTGGCCAAATGATAATCAATTTATCTAATTAAAATTATATTGTCTACCATACTTGAAAATAGTCTTGTTGGACTACATTAGAAACCATTTTTCCTAACCCAACACTAGTAGTCACCAAATGAGTTGACATCATAATTCCTCATTAATAGTAGGAAAAAAAACTTGCTAATCGAGTATTTGTTACACTAGAAACCATAATTTGACAAGACTCATCCTAAATCCCCCCGAGATTAACACAGGATGTGCCATGCTCCCTTCTGACACGAAGTGTCAGACAAGGGATAACTCGAAATCTCGGCTTATTCGAGGCTTCTAGAGCGTGCCAGGATCGGTGGAGGAGTGTGATGTCTCGATCTCTGCTACAGCACGCATCCGCGATCAACCTAAAGGGCATTAAAAACCATTTAAAGCTGTGAGTGGACGAAAAATCAATAGCTTAATAAAACACGTTTCATAAGAAGACAGTTATGCCCTTCACTAAAAAGCATACATGCATTCGAAAACCAGTTATCTCAATCAAATCAAATATGATAAAAATCGTTTATAAAACCAAAGTCATTTCCGTCCTCAAATCATTAGGGCCTTAGCCCAGAATCATAAAATCAAACAAGTGTGGGAGCTCAGTCCAAAACCGTAAAACACTGAAATCCGTAAATCCAAATTTGTGTGGGCCACTGCCTAATTCTATAAGCACAGAAATACCATTTCATAAATCCAATAATTCATGTTTACCAAATACCCATCCTTGGCATCCCAGATGCCTAGCGTCCTAGACGCTTGACATCCTAGACATCATATCTCACTGTCTAAGCAATGCGTGCTTCCCAGGGTCTATTCAGGTCAATCTCTAACATCCCAGATGTCTGACGTCCCAGACGTCTAATCATAGAAATCCTACTCCTGTGTTACTATACGGTCCGGTCGCTCCATATAATGACCCCTCGCAGACAATGCACCGTGACTTCCCCAGTGTCCCAGACATCTGGAGGAGACCATCCACATATCCACATAGAAGGATGATATATGGGAAACATCCTTATAAAATCATTTCCAAAACATCTCAAAGGGACCATGCCCGGACTTTCCATAAAATCATCGTAAATCCATAAATCAAATATTGATTAATGGGTCCCCAACCCGAAATCACATTTATAAAACATAACTAGGCCTCATGCCCTATTTCGTAAACCAATTGGGTCTCAACCCGATATCTCATTAAATCAACTAGACTCCAAGTTCGATAGTTTCCAAATCAAATGGGTCTCATGCCCGAGTTCATCTTTTCAAATCCAAAACCATTTCATCAAACCATTAAAACACCAGCACGTATAAATCTACATAAAACCATATGCCTCGAAATACGTGCAAATACGTAAATACCAAATACCACAAATATATGTACCCAAGGCATTCAAAACATGGATATAAAACACATAAAATAGTTATGCATGCATCATATTTATAAAACAAAAGTCCACTCACAGACCGTCCTAAGTTGCCACCTCGATATGCGTGCCATTAGCCTTCACAGGCTAATCATCATCTCCGAAACTCCCGGACCTGTCCAAATCACCCTCAAGGGTCACTAACTACTTCAAATAGGCTAATATTGAATCCCCCAATTTTTTGTAATTTTTAAACGTGTTAAACATAGGCCATAAACCTTCGGACATCCAAAACTACCCCAAAACAGTGTCTGATCGACTTGCAACGTGTCCCAAAATTTTCATTACATCAAATAAATGAAAATACATGTTGACCACATTTCGCAAATCTGTCCCACGCGCCCCCACACGCCGGGAATAGTCATCGTCTTCCTCGAGTGAACCTAGTTCACTGTAAATCCGGTTCAACCGGACCAGGGAGACCGGTTTTCAGCCATTTTTGACCCTTTTTTTTTATCATGTTTGTCCATACACCTTGGTCTAACCATTTCCAATCGATCTATGACTTTAAAACTGGAAAACCAAGCCTCTAACTTACCTTCTTGATCGATGAACAAAAGTCTAATTTTCCTCCGTCGCGTTCCCATGATTATGGCCACCGTTGGCCTCGGTTCTAAGCTCGATCAACTCACCTTAACATCATGAACTTCATCTAAACAACCACTTCGATCAATAACCACCAAATCACAAGTTACCATTTTTGAATCAAATCAGGGCACTCTCGGGTTTCTCACTTACCTCACCGTTGCGAGCTCCATCGTGGCCACTGCCACGGTCGTCTCGACCACAAGAACATCATCCAAACCTCCAAAATGTTCAATTTCCAACAAACTCGTCCTTCCATTTTTGAACTCAAAACAAGCCATGGGTTTCGGTTCCCAGCCACCACCGCCGTACACGATGGTCGACGAAAATGCCACCATCATCATCGTCTACCTTCACTCTCCATCTTCCATTCATGGCCCAAGGACGATAGATGAGGGTTGAAGGGGCTAGAATGGGTTTGGGTTTCACGGTCATGGAGGGGAAATGAAGGAAATGGTGATGATGATGATGATGATGAAGATAGATGGTGAGGATGAGAGGGCTAAGAGGGATCTGAACAGCAGGGAAAATATGTGCGATGGCTAAAATATATATAAAATCAACCAATGGGAGCAAGATCCACAAATTAGGGGAAATGAATAATGGGATAAGTGACACTATCACTCATCCAAGGGCCCCACATTAATTAATCCACCAATCAGATTTAGCCATATAATTTACGCCTCGAAATGCATGAATAGTCCAATTTTACTTCCTGTGACCACAACTTCCCCGTTCGACGTCCGATTTCGACGTGTCGCCTGTCGACGGACGCTCGACGTCCCGATTTACGTCATGGTAATTGATCCTCGTACGTTTGACTCCCCGAGTCAAAAGTTAACATTTTGCCTAATTCTAAGGGAAAAACGGTCATTTTATACCGTCTGTCCGAATTCTCTCAACTAATCCCCGATTAGTCATACAAAATCCATAATTAATTAATATTTAATCCCGATATTCGGAACGGGTCGTTACAACCTTCCTCCCTTAAATAATTTCGTCCTCGAAATTCCAACTATTTTGATTCCATATCCACCTCGTGGGAAGCAAGTTCGGCCTCACGTCATGTGTACGTGTGTACACCTACTAACCAGCACAATACTTGTCTGTACCCAGACGTTCCACCAATATTCACGTCGCATCGTCTACACTCGACCACTTCGAGTGAAATTGAGCACATGTTCCGAGTTGATACCACTTGACAATTCCACTATTACGCTAACATATGTAGCTTTTCAGCTTAACGGTTCTTCTCAGTCACCAATCCACCCTGACATCTGCTCTTACCAAAACTCACCGAATCTCAACTTATTCCCGAAGGTTTCCATTATGTCGTACTCAACCAGCACTCACGGCTTCATAATCACAGTTTGAATCACCAACACAACTTTGATTCCCTATAGAGTCGTACTAAGGTACCTAGTACCAAATCTCCCTCAATGTAACGTAAGATCAACGACAAGATCTCACCTCGCAGGGGGCAAGCTCAAACCTGTAGCATTCATCGGTCTCGGTGCTCACATCAGTCAACTCCCTCAGCGATCCATGATGCTGGTGAGAGTCACAGAGCAGTAACTTCACGTAAAGAAACCCGTGGTTACACTAACCACCAACTCATTTCACTTGTGGATACACAATCCACGTCTCACTAACCTAGGAATTTGCAGTAAAGATTTCTTACTTTAAATTTCCCTATACATTAAAATCAGCTCGATAGGATCTTCTAACAATGGAATGAATCTCATTCGACTAGTGTGTAACTGAACCCCCATCGAATACATGCCCACCAGTGATAACACATCTCCGCTCTAGGGTTCCACTAGCCATCCACGGCTCTGAGCACCTGCTCCTATAATCATTGAACCCATCAAGATCGCGCTGGCCCACCGCACAGTATCCAATGTCCAGTTCACGTCTCAACCAATCCAATGATATCAGAACTAAGCCGATTACTAACATGTTCATCAGTATACCACTGGTACATCCTATATACTGTCACCAGGAACCACTCAGGCCCGTCCAGTATCGATCCTCGCACAACGTACCCAGTACGTACATACATCCCCTAAACAGTCCCTTACATAGCTCGTAGCCAATCATGCTTCAATTCTGAAGTCTATTTGTCCAATCCTGTATGAGACAGACCATACACTCCAACTCCGTGTCCATTCTGAGTTCCCTGGTCACCCCGTCCAGCATCTAAATGTCTACTCCCAATCACGTCATTCAATACATACCAATCTGAATCATATCCAACAAGGCGTACCCATTCATGCCCAATGAGTATCCAATCTCACCCACATCTATCGCGACGTACCAACTCTGATCCTAGAAGATATATGCTCATTCGATTTCCATATCGTACCAGATCGACTTTGAAAGGAAGTCAATCCCTACGACATAACATGACCTACAACATAACCTGACTCAACACCCTATATCCTCAACATCACGATCCTGATCCACATCGAGATCCTAAGTGGGTCTACATTAGTTCTCTCTCAACTAACTACCAGATTTCAGGTCATAGGGTCTTACACCCTCTTTGAATCCTTCGTCAGTCACATCACCCCTTAACCATTTTCCACATCTAAACAGATCAGTCAAAAGACGGTACACGTCTAGACTGTGGGTCCTCTCCAACTACCTCATATCGATCTTTGTCATCCCACCTAGGGAAAATCAAGGATGATCCAAGATAATGACACCAAAATCATCCCTCGTGAGTGCAACTACAATCTCACTACACACACCACACCATGTAACTCTACATTGTCTGCCACCAAGCAGAAAATGAGAAATCTCCTTCACCAACTTCGAAATGCCCAACTCCTCCTGATGACCCAAAACCAATCACAGTTCCACCAACCAATACCCGATCAACGTACTACTAACAACAGACATTATCTACCATGGGTAGAAAATGAAAAGTCATCCTCGGTGACTTCGGAATATCCATCACCAATGCTGAATCAAGCACTCATCTCACTGTCTGAATCACAACTCCTCTTGATTCCGAAGTTCTAACTATATTGGAATCAACTCACTCAAACATCAACCACGTATCCGTACCAAGCTAACTTAGTACCCCAACTCACCTATCCGTTTATACCGTTTCATCCAATCACCACTTAGTCATCTTAATCACATCAATTATCTCATCCACTGTTGGATCCCATCCAGTCCATCACTATTATATCTATCATCTCAACACTACTCCCCATAATCAACATTAGTTGACGAATCCTCATTGTCGGATCAACACTAGACCCAAGTACATCACAACATCCTCAACTCATGGCTCATTTTCTCCTATCGTCATTGTAATCACTAGCACACACCGTGCAAATCAAACCCAAACCTGAATCTCAGCTCATACCGAGCTAGAATCCATAATCTTTGCTCATGTTGGTGCAATTCTGCCTCCCTCAACTCATCAACTCCGGGTACAATCACCCTGAAAATTCATACAAGAAAATGAACGTTCCCTAAATGTCCCCGGATTCTCAACAACCATAATTACAACCACTCTCGATAGTAGTGCCTGCCATAATCTCGTGCAGACCCAACTACCAGACATCGCTATCGAGACTCCACATCCAAACGCACTTGTGGATCGAATCCCATCATTTTTTCTTAGTGTTAGACCAATCAATCTTCGTAGTCTCAACTAGACTCAACCAGAGTCATCCGCTAGGTCATCCATGACCTCATCTACACGCTGCCTGTCAGGACCCACCTCGGTTTCACCCCGAAACCCGAGGTAAATCCCGCTCCCGTCTGACTCCCCGACACAACACCCTAGTAACACTCACTCAAACCCAGTCAGACGCAGGAGTAATTAAATAAAATATCCCGAAGTTATCGTTTACAGAGCATAGTACGAAACTATAAGGAAGACAAAAACCAAGAAAGTACACGCACACGGAAGACTTTAAACTATTCCGGGATCCCTCACGTCACTTCTATGCCTCGGACTCTGCCTCGACGTCAAGACCCCGCGCTCGCTCCACAACCTGGAGGGCAAGTTAAAACAGAAAATGTGAGTGGACCATAATAAAAGAAAATTTCTAAAATCCTTTATCAGAAAAACTGAGTTTAACCCTCCGTTTTGAAAACCACATGCATAACCAACATTGTTAACACAGTTATAATCACTTTTCATAAAACATCATAAGAAACAGAAACACTATAAAACAGTTATGGAAACCATAGCATGAGTATCAGAAACCGTATCATAAATCACAAAGCTCAAATCATCATTTCCCGATCAAACTTGCTGGACCTATCCGAGTCTTTAAACTCCCGAGTCTTTAAACTCAATCCAGGCCTTAATCATATCCGAGTCTTTAAACTCCCGAGTCTTTAAACTCAAGGCCTACGGGGGAAAATCAATATATCCGAGTCTTTAAACTCCCGAGTCTTTAAACTCAATCCGGGCCCGTCCCCCGTCAAATATATCCGGGTCTTTAAACCCAATATCCAGATCCAGCAAATCCAATCCCAAAACCATTTGAAAACCATTTACCAATCCACATCCAAACCCGAATCCGAAATCACTGGTCCGATGCCCTTCCGGCATCCAGAACCGTCATTCCGAACCCAAATCCGGAAATCCACTTTCCAACTTTAAAACCGAATCTCGATTCTCGAAATTCGATTCTAAAACCGAAAACCTCGATTATCAAATCATGTCTTAAATCCATTTCTTATCATTAAAATCACTTATCGTTTGAAAACCCCAAATCATGGCATCATAATCAGTAATCAAGCATTACTCGTAAAACGTGCCAAATACGTAATTTCCTCGAAAACGTGCAATTAAGTAAAACAGTTATAGCATATTCAAATAACCATGAAATCACAAGGAAAACCATAAAACAAGTAATTAAAAGCAGTTATGCATGCTCGAGTTTAGAGAAGGGGTCCACTCACAGTACTGAGCCCTACTCGCGTCTCGAACGTCCAGCACGTTCCTCGGCTTCCTCGGGAAATCCCGATCCTGTCAATCACCGTCAAATTACGTCACTAATACGTCTACAAACATTCACCTAAATTCCCTCAAAATTCCCCGAACCGAAGACCTAAAACTCGGGACCCTAAACATTCACCCTCGCGGAACTAAACTCAAACGACGTCCGATTGACTCGAAACCATATCCATTGAACTCACCACAACTCCTAGACCAAAAGCCATGTTGACCGTTTTCCCAACCGCCGCCGCACGCGCCCCCACGCGCCGCCCAAAGTGGCTGCGCGTGGCCCTCACGCGCCAGCTACAGTAGCACCATCAACCTCGACCTCACTGTGCTGAACCGGCCGCCGTGAATTGAACCGGCCGAGGAGCATTCTCCACCGTCCGGCCACCATTTCCTTCCCTTCTTTCACCCACAGCTTCGTCCAAACACCACGAATCCATTCCTCAACTCCTTTTGGTTCGATTCGACTCCCAGCTTCACGACTGAAGCTCGAATCAGACGGGCCCTCAAACCCCTGTTTCACGATCCATCTGCTTCCGGTCACCTCCGTCACGGTGGCGACACCAGACAATCCCTAGGGCCTTACTGAACCTAGACTAACCCTCCTATACCGTCGACTCAGCCCCAAACTTGACGACTTTGGGTTTGAAGTTCACGGCCGAAACAGAGCACCAAACACTCACCGTCGACTGAGCTCCGCAGTGTACGCCCCCGTCACGGCGACCATCACAAACCACTCCTAGGACCTCCCTGAACATCACCCTGACCTTCAATCCTCTCGACTCTAAGCCAAAACTCACGGGAAAACAGAGCAGTGAAAACTTACCCTTCGATTTCAGCTCCGCCCGTGCGCACCGCCGCGTGCCACGGTGTTCGTTGGACTCCGTGCAACCTCCTACAGCTCCCCTTTCCTTAGTCTGAGCCACCTCACGGCGTAGCCACCACCACGAACTCACGGCTTCCCTGTTCTCTTCACACTTCCGCCGCACCACCACCGTGCCGCCGTGCACGATTACAGCTCCAAATCACCACCACCAGCTCACTCTTACCTCCCTGTCACTCTCACCCCCTCACGCTTCACTCACCCTTGCACTGAATCACTCAATCTTCCACCCTCTGTTTCTCTGTGTTTTGTCGAAGAACATCCCACACGCACACACGGTTTCACCCAAAACAAGCCACGGTTTTTGGTTCCCAGCCACCACTGTCGTACACGACGGTCGACGACGATGCCACCATCATCATCGTCTGCCCTCACTCTCCAACTTCCATTCATGGCCCAAGGACGATAAATGAGGGTTGAAGGGGCTAGTATGGGTTTGGGGTTCACGGTCGTGGAGGGGAAATGAAGGAAATGGTGATGTTGATGATGAAGATGGATGGTGAGGATGAGAGGGCTGAGAGGGATCTGAGCAGTGGGGAAAATGTGTGAGATGGCTAAAATATATATAAAATCAACCAATGGGAGCAAGATCCACAAATTAGGGAAAATGACCAATGGGATGAGTGACACTTGTCACTCATCCAAGGGCCCCACATTAATTAATCACCAATCAGATTTAGCCATATAATTTACGCCTCGAAATGCATGAATAGTCTAATTTTACTTCTCGTGACCACAACTTCCCCGTTAGACGTCCAATTTCGACGTGTCGTCTGTCTACGGACTCGTGACGTCCCGATCTACGTCACGACTATCGGTCCTCGTACGTTTGACTCCTTAGGTCAAAAGTCAACATTTTGTCCAATTTCAGGGACAAAACGGTTTTTTTTTTACACCGTTCGTTCGAATTCTCTTAACTAATCTCTGATTAGTCATACAAAATCCATAATTAATTAATATTTAATCCCGATATTCGGGACGGGTCGTTACATAATTCCTCATTAGCATTCACCTAAATCCTAAATCCATAAAATTTTGGCTCAAAACTGAAACTGTACTGAAACTATACCAAATTTAATAGGTACGATACGATCCGGTATCAATTTCAAGTTGTGGAATACCGAATTGTACGAACCAATTAAAATTAAATGGTATGGTTTCAGTCAAATATCATACCATACCGAATCATGCCCAACCCTAAAAATGGGTAATTAAAATTATTTAAATTTATAAAAAAATATTTTTAACATAAAATTTAATAAAATATATTATAATTACCTCTGAAATTTTTGTAATATTAATATCATAGTTTTAATGACATTAATAACATAGTCTAATTTTTGGTGCAACAAAATTGACTAAAAGGGAATTCTGATAATATAGTATTACGATTTTATATTTGGGGAATAAATTAAGACTGAATATTTAATAGGTTAGTTTTTTCGGTAACTTCACGCTGTCCTTAAAAAGGTCAAAAGGGATTCCAACCAAAAAGAAGAAGTGGTAAAATGATCTTATCCAATCTTGTAATTTTCAGAAAGCTAAGCTTATATTGAAATGCGTGTTATGGTGAGTGTGTATATCATGAAAAACACGCGGTTAAACTAATTGCTTAAATTAAATGAAATTAAGTCATGAAAAAAAGTATTAGAAGAGCAACGGACGGATAAATCTCATAAAAGTACAAAACAAGACGTGGCTATCGGGTACGGGCAGTGAAAATCCAACTTTGGTCAGTAGTGACTAGACTCTGGAGTACACATGTTGGGTCGATAAATCGCGAATGCTCTCTTACCGGCTAAGTACCGGTCAACTCTCTTATCACAATTAAATGAAAATAATTAAAAAAATATTGGTTTGGGCTCCGTCAGTTGCTGCTCCCTTTCAGCTTTCACACTATAAATACAAGTCGCAGCAATTGCTGTCCTTTTTTCTCTTCTTCTTTTTCCTCTCTTAAGCGAATTGTTATACTGTTGTTGTAATATTTTATAATTAATTGTCTCACTCTCCGACCAATTCCCGGCGAAATACCCCGGCGATCACCCGATCACACTGCCGGAAGACTCTCCTCATCATCATTTTCCATTTAGTCACTCTCTCTAAGGTTCAAGCTTTGAACCCTTCCACCTCTCTCTCTTATTTTTTTACATTTCTGGTTTCCTCTAGCTGAGAAAGTTCAGATCTGCGTTTTCTGGTACGGATTCTTTGATTTAATGGCTGCTCATTCTTGTTGATCTTTGATCTACCACTGTTAGACTTGTTTTTATTATTAATTATAATAATTGAACAGACATACAACAGACTTTTCTTTTTTTGAAATCTGTCAGAGGCTCTGTTGTTGGTTTGGCAATTTGTAAGACGTTGATTTGATTGTGCAAAATTATTTTTGTTCTAACTATTTCATTTTTTTTTTTACAGTTTTCTTCCCTTTTTTTGTTTTATTCAGAATTTTACCTTTCAAAAATTTTCATTATCCTAATTAACTATCTTCTACTTGTAAATTATGTAATAGTAATTATTTTTTTTCCCTTCTCCTTTCGATGAGGGTGCAGTATTTTACTAAAGAATAAATTGTTTGGTAGGAGTTGAAAGCAGAGCTTCAGATCTGTTGAGAGGTGAACTAAAAGGCCATTTGATTTGACTTGGCTGATCGTTGCAGAAGAAAATGGAAGGGACCAAAGAGTTCGGACTGCGAAATGTGAGCTCGCATTGCTCCATCTCGGACATGGACGACTATGACCTCTCACGACTTCTTGACAAGCCAAGGCTCAACATTGAGAGGCAGAGGTCTTTCGACGAGAGGTCATTGAGTGAGCTCTCCATTGGCCTCTCGCGAGCTGGCTTGGACAACATAGACAGCGCCTACTCCCCCGGTGGAAGGTCCGGCTTTGACACTCCGGCTTCGTCCCGCTCGCAACTCTTTCGAGCCCCATCCCATGGTTGCCGAGGCATGGGAAGCTCTACGACGCTCTTTGGTCTTCTTTCGCGGCCAGCCTGTGGGCACCATTGCTGCATATGATCATGCTTCTGAGGAGGTTTTGAACTATGATCAGGTCTCGCTTTTTACAATTTACAAACCTACCTTGTTGCTTTTCAGTTTAAATTTCTACTTTTTCTGACATTATTCTAAACTTTGGATTTGATAATGAAACAACTTGGAAAATTGATTAATAATCTGGAAACATAAATGGTTCGTTTCTATGTGTCACCAGTTAGAATTATCAATCATTCCTAGGATTATTAAATTTTCAACTTCTTGATTCTGAAAACATGAAGTGTCATCATGATCCGCGTTTTTTATTTTCGTTGAGTTAGGAATCAGGAGCTTGCATAAAATTTACCGTGTGGGCACTAAATTTGGATATGATTCTTGTTGGCTTTAGGTTTTCGTGCGAGATTTTGTGCCAAGTGCCCTAGCTTTCCTAATGAATGGTGAACCGGAGATAGTTAAGAACTTCCTCTTGAAGACGCTGCAGCTTCAGGGGTGGGAAAAAAGGATTGACCGGTTCAAGCTCGGTGAAGGTGCAATGCCTGCAAGCTTCAAAGTTCTTCATGACCCTATCCGGAAGTCGGATACTATCATTGCAGATTTTGGCGAGAGTGCAATTGGACGAGTTGCTCCGGTTGACTCTGGTTTCTGGTGGATTATACTGCTCCGTGCATATACAAAGTCAACTGGGGATTTATCTCTGGCGGAAACTGAAGATTGTCAGAAAGGAATGAGGCTTATTTTGACTCTATGTCTGTCAGAAGGTTTTGATACATTCCCAACTTTGCTATGTGCTGATGGATGTTCCATGATTGATCGTAGGATGGTAAGTAGTCTTTCTTTTTCACAGGCATCTCATTTTTCAAGTAGAGACTTAATTGTTAACTGACATAAGACTAGCTTAAGAAGCCCCATAAGGATTTCATATGGTTATTGTACTTCAATCTTTATGGTCCTAACCATTTTAAAATTTCATAAACCCCAACACTTCCCTCTTTAGGATTTACTGCTGTTTTTTCCCTTGGTTTAATTTCACCTATATGTACCCATACATTGGGTGTGTTTACATATTGTTGCGTAATTGCCATATTAACCTTGGCAAATACATGTAATGGCTGACAAGACGTGTTGTCTCTGTTGTAGGGCTAGCCTTGTTATAAATATGTGGTCTGGTGGTAAACAGTGGATGACTAATGTTTTGTGCACGGTAGAAAATACTATGAATAGACACATCATGACAGACCATTAGCATATAGTTCTGGTATCATTTTCTTTATTATTTTTGTACTGAGATACTCTTGCTTGTGATCTTTGAAGATAATAATGATTGCTGATGTACATTTGTCTTAAGTTTCTTGTAACTAATCAATGCTCAAGCATACAAAAAAATTTCTAATTAGTCAATGCTTAAATTCATGTTCTTGGGTAGCATTTCTACGTATTAAGATATTAACAGTTTTCTCCATGTTCTTAGTAGCTAAGGTACACATGGGTGCTTGAGTAAAATTTGTTATTATCTAATGCTTTTTCACTGGATCCATGGATGGGTAACCCACCATATTCCATCCGTAATAAGATTGAATATGATTTGAAATCCCAATAGATTAAGGTTGAGAATGGTGAAAATCCCAATAGATTAAGGTTGATTTTTTTATTAATTATTTTTATTTTATTTTATTTTACGGAATGGCCAAGGTAAATGAAAGAGTTCATTTGGTGAAGTGGAAGTTATGTCAAAATCTACCGATGAAGGGGGTCTTCTGGCTGAACATTTGGTTCAGAAGAATTTGGAACCATCATTTCTCTCCAAAATGTACCAGCCAAACTGTTTAGTTCATCTTTCGATCTGGTGAAGTGGGGGTTATACCAAACTGGTGAAGTGGAAGTTATGTCAAAATCCAGTGGTGAAGGAGGTCTTCTGGTTGAAGATTTGGTTGAGAGGAATTTGGAACCATCATTTCTCTCCAAAATATATCAGTCAAGTTGTTTAGTTCATCTATCCATCTTTATGACTGGTGTTAATTAAAAATGAACAATAAAAAGAACAAAATACACTGATTCGGAGTGGATCAGCCATTTCAAGGATTTTCAACACTTTCGGACACCTGTAATTGTTTGGTCCCTTCTATTATGAGAGTTTAAAATCAATATAACAGAGTTTTGGAGAAGCATTACATGGACATGCGTTTTGCAATATAGTTTCAGTGCTTCAAGAAGTTTTCCTTTATTTTTTTTACTATCCTCAATTTGAATTCTTTGAAAAAGAAAAAAAAAGAAAGAAAAAAAAAACATTGCCTGTTTTGAATGATACTGCATGAGTGAAGCAAGATAAAGTAAAAAAGATAGGAAAAGAAACGTATTGAGCAGGGTACTTATGGAATTTTTAACTTCAGTTGATAAAAATCTGAGTCTTATCTTGTGAGTTTGAGCTGCTACATTGCTGGAGTTTGACGTTTGGTGTTCCTTCCTAGCATTCTTGTCTAATCTGTGATCTGTCAGTTTTTAGTACCTGGGGTGTGGTTCGATGCATAAACCATATTTAGTAAATGCGACGGCGTCCTGTACTGTTATAGGCTTTTAGAAAATTTCATATTTAATGTCATATTGATGTCATTTGTTTGTAACCTGGGATGTGACTGGATGCATAACCTTCTCTTAGTAAAGCGAGAACCTCATGTATTGTTATAGGTTTTAAAAATATGATAATAAATGTCATTTTGCTTGAACTTTTTGTACGCTGGGATGTGTTTGGATGCACAAGCCTTCTTTCAATAAGCACCAGACTCATGTCTTTTTATAGGCTTTTACAAAATGTGGTAGTGATCTGTTTCCCTCCTTAGATCATGGTCAAGTTGACAAAATGAGTTCTTGTAATAAATGTCATTAAAAAATATGATGCATAAACCTGCTTTTAGTGAGTACCAGTCTCATGTCTTATTATTGGGTTTTACAAATGTCGTAGTCACTTGTTTCCCTCCTTAGATCATGGTCAAGTTGACAAAATGAGTTCTTGTGTCTGGTACAAATTAAACCGAGTTTTCCTCCATCTTGTCCTGAAATCTGTCCTCTTTTTTTCTACATGCTCAGAGGCTTTTGTTTATTTTTTAGTTAAAACTTTGTCGCCCAGATTAGTTTTTTCGTTGCTAGGATCACTATATTTTTTTTTGGGCAAAAGTACATGTTTTTCTAATAATATTGTTTGTTTTTTTTACCACTGTTTCCATTTCAATTACATTTTCCTGTTTTAAGTTGCTTGTTAACTTCGCATGTATCCTCTTCCTAGTCTTTTTTTTTTTTCATATATTCTTAGCGTTTATCTTTTTTTTATTTGATTGGTTTCATTTTGACATTCCCGATATTCATTGCATGGTGTAGTAATCCTATATATGAAGCTTCATTTGTCAATTAGCCTCCGCAATAGTTTCTCTTTTTCATGAGATGTTAACACTGGTTCCTCCAAGATACTATCTCCATTACCATTAACTGTTGTAGAAGCGGTTTTAAAAAGTGTGTTTAATGTTGCATTTTTTTTTTTTAGAAAATTTGTTCTAGTATACTGAGTTGTATATGTTGTATCTAGGAATATGGGCAAGTTACAATTACTGAACCAGATTTTTCAGATTGTACAATATCGTATCAAAAGGAATTGCATTTTTGGGGCCACTCCGGAATGTTTTCATTGATCTGAACTCTTCAACATTTTAATCGCAAATGAAGTATCATCCCTGCAAAAGTTCAGTCAAACTGAATCTTTAGAATACTTGATCATCATAATACATTTGTTTTTCCAAAACAATCTGTTCATCTTTTTTTTTTGTATTTTTCTCAGTTAATGTTGACCTTTTTAGATGGTTTGTACCTTACTTCAAATTTTCATGTCTTCCTGATGACTTGACTTATTATGGTTTTGATATCTTATCTTATTTAACATGATGAATCACTTCTTTTTTCCAGGGAATATATGGTTATCCTATTGAAATACAAGCTCTGTTCTTTATGGCATTGAGATGTGCTTTGGCATTACTGAAACCAGATGCAGAAGGAAAAGAATGTATAGAGCGAATTGTGAAGCGTTTACATGCCTTGAGTTACCACATGCGAGGTTACTTCTGGCTTGATTTCCAACAACTAAATGACATATACCGTTACAAGACTGAAGAGTACTCACACACTGCTGTAAATAAGTTCAATGTCATCCCTGATTCCATCCCAGATTGGGTATTTGATTTTATGCCATGCCGTGCTGGCTACTTTATTGGCAATGTCAGTCCTGCTAGGATGGATTTCCGGTGGTTTGCTTTAGGTAACTGTGTTGCAATTCTATCTTCTCTTGCAACTCCAGAGCAATCTATTGCTATAATGGATCTTATTGAATCTCGCTGGGAAGAGTTGGTTGGAGAAATGCCATTAAAAATATGTTATCCTGCTATTGAAAGTCATGAGTGGCGGATTGTAACTGGTTGTGATCCGAAAAATACCAGATGGAGTTACCATAATGGAGGGTCTTGGCCAGGTTTGTCCCTCTTCGCATGTTTTTTTTTTGTTCATTGCTGAAAATTAAAGCTCAAAATGAATACTTGGGATGGTAAAATTATTGCGTTATCATATTGGATTTTGGATTGTAGTTTGTTTTCCAAAGTGAAAAAATCTGTTCGTAGAAGAATCTATTTTGTGGAAATATTTTTCCTATTTGAACTCGAGTCTTTATAAACTTCTACAATGATAATGCACTGAATGGGAAGCATAAATCACTTGATGTTGAGACATAGAATAGTCCAGGCTAATCGACATGCTCGAATCTTCAAGTTATCCTTAAGAGATCATTCAGGTTCTGTACACTGATTATTTGACTTGCATATATATATGGCTGAGAATTTTATTTCTTGTTTTTCCATGGAAAATATGCACATCTTTGCACAAACACATATTCAAAAGTCATTGAGAGCAAATTGACTGTTGCTTAAATATCTTAGCTGAGCCATAATGCAGTCTAACTTGAGTGTGCTGTTCTATAATTCAGTCCTGTTCTGATACCATATAGTTGATGGTTGTTGCCTAACTTGAGTATACTATTTTGTCATTCAGTCTTATTCTGATATTATATTGATGATCAATAGTTTCTGATAATTTTTCACTTTCATTCTGTGTCTTTCTTGTACTTTACCAGAAGTGTGATTCTCGGTAGGTGACGTCGTATTTCATGGGTTTAATTGGAGAAGCTCATTAATGCATCATACTGTTTTATGTCTACTTCTAATATAGTGATTAACTTTCTACAGCAATGCTTGCTATCTTTGGCCAAATTTGACTTCAAATTACCCAAAAGCTATTTATAGCTAGCCAATTTTTAATTCTACTCAAGCAATGCCCGCTATATTTGACCAAAAGAAGCATGCTCTTCCCCACAATGTCAATATTTTGTGCTAGCCAACAGTGCCTAGTAACTGTTCAAACAAAATTTAGGTTGTGTGTGAACATTTTTGGAGAGTTTGCTGTAGATATCTACTGTCCAATGTCATCCACATAGTTCTGCATGTACTTAAAAACCTTCATTGAGCTGGTAGTCAGACCAATCACTTGTGATATGTCTCCCTCTTTTATAATCAACTTTGACTCTAGGGAGTCATTTTCCCAACTCCAATAGTGGCAATATGAAGGTTCCTCTTTAAATTTTAACCATTTTCATCAGACATCTCTTCCTTTCCCCCTTAAACATTATGGTAACCACGGACAGGAATATATTTGATTGGTTTGAGTGTTTTTTCCTTTGAATGATCATTGTTTGGAAAGATAATGTATGATGTTCTGATCCACCTTCTTTTTCCTGTGTTGATCATGTGTGCAGTGCTTTTATGGTTGCTAACGGCCGCTTGCATCAAAACTGGAAGACCACAAATTGCACGGCGGGCAGTTGAGCTTGCTGAGAGCCGTATGCTTAAAGATGCGTGGCCAGAATATTATGACGGGAAACTAGGGCGATACATTGGTAAACAGGCAAGGAAGTACCAGACATGGTCAATAGCCGGATATCTGGTTGCGAAGATGATGCTAGAGGATCCGTCACACTTGGGGATGATTTCGCTGGAAGAGGACAAGCAAATGAAGCCAGTAATTAAACGGTCATCATCTTGGACTTGCTGAGAAGCACACCAAAGTAAGAGAAAAATAGAGGAAAAGAGATGCTTATTGTGTTGATTGCTCCACCAGTCATTATTCTTTGGGGGATTCTGTTCTGTTCTGTTCCTGTAGGTTGGATTGAGAGAATATGGATATGGTTTTGTGTACTATAGCAGCATCTGCTCAGACTCGGACTAATTTTGTTTTCAAATAAAACTTACATTTTGCCTCCTCTGTTTCAACTTCTGATGTCATTCTGCAACTGCTATTATGCTGAAAAGCATTAATAAGCTCTACACAGTATGAGATGGTGGAGCGACAGTTTTTACTTTCTTCTTTCATACAAAGTTCGGATTCTACTTTTTCAGGTTTCTTTTCTTTTCAAATAAATGATTTTAAAATTGTGTGAATTGCCAGTTGGGTGGTTGTATCATGTAATGTATGTGGCTTTTGTTTTGCTGCAATTTTTTTTTTTCTTTTTTTTTGGGAATATTTCCGGCAAGGGTTCAAACCTACTTAGAGCTTCTTGAATTTTAAGATTTAAAGTAGCTGGAATGTAGGTCTGTAGCTTTTGAATTATCTTTTACAATGGGCTGGAACTTGGATGGGTGAAATAAAAACTCACAAAACTTGATAAGTTTCTTTTGCTATTCTCAATTCATTTCTTTCATCTCTCACTTTTCCGTTCACTTAATCAAGTGATTTTGGAGCAAGCTGACATTTTGTTAGCACTGTTTTTTTCTATACTTTTTTCAAGGACTTTATATATTTTCTTTTGCGCCTAGTCTAATTTTGTTTTATGGCTTGTTCACGTTAGCAGCTTATTATTTAGGTTAGGTGGGGATTAGACAGATCAATTCTTTCAAGTCAGAACGACGATACTAGACCAGAACATGAAGATGGTTCTATGACTTTGAGTTAGCCATAGATCGCATCGTTTGGTATATTCTAGATATTTAGTTCAAACTTGAAGAATTCAATTGCATTAAGATGAAGGTGTGAAAAATAAATTACAAGTGTTGTAAGTACTATCCTTAAGCAGAACATCCTTTCAAATCATGTTGTAGATTGGCAGAGTAGTAGGAACGTCATGATGACTTTTGAGAGTGAGAGTGAGTTTCTCAAATACTTCTTTGGAGGAGTCGGAATGAGTGGGGTGTTAGGTGCCCTTCAAAAGAAGTTCTGCAAGTAAGTTGGGATGAAGTCAGGTGATCGGGAAGCTTTCAGAATCGAACTTAGGATACAAGTTGGAATGATGAAAAGCTTGGTTTTCTTGAGTAAGAACTAGGAAGGGATGAGACAAGAAATGAATCTTAATCTTAAATCAAAAGGAACAAGTTTTGCTAAGAAGGCAAGCTTTTAACTGACAAAGAAATTTTTGTGGGTTCGCAGTTGTTGACATTGATTGAGTTTGATCCATTTTTGTCATTTTTTTGTTTGATTGAGATGATGGTTGTCCTTTGAGAATAGAGCTTCTTATCATTTCATAGGCAACATGAGGGTGAGGCTAATCTACATGTGCTTCCATGCTTAGTAAAATAATTTCATCCCCTTTTCCTTCTGGCGTTTCAGAGCCATGTCATTGTGATTGAGCCAATCGCACTTACGATTTCCCATGATCTAGTAAGTGGGAGCTAGTTAAGCTTAGGCCTTAGTTAGATTGGGTCTTTAATTTGGTAAATCACTTACTTCAGTTCGGAGTGAACTTTTTGGGCGTAAATATTGCCTCATAAATTTAATAGCCCTTGAATAAAAGCTTTCGGGTTCAAGTTGGCCAACCACTCACGACTTCAACGGCCTACCATTCGACATCCTTGCAACCTTGAATCTTCAGCGATTCAAAACGAACATCGTGATTACCCCCTTTATGTGTGTCCAAGTTCATCTCTAAATCTCCGCTTAACCATGTCTCCTAAGTTAAAAACAAAGGGCAAGAAATAAGTGGGTTCTTTATCCTCAAATGGATTTCCGACAAAGGTTTCTAGGAGTCTTGAAAGGCCTAGGAGTAAATATTTAGGGCTTATGAAGAGGAAGACCATATAGCCCAGAAAGCCCTTCCTGGTTTGGAAGCTGAGCATCATCGTACTTTGGGTCTTTTCTGGAAAAGTCGATTTCCTAAAATGGCAATCCTGCTTTACCATGGCTTGTATAAATTTCAAGCTACTCCCATTTACCATAGCTCTTCTTTCCCCTAGAGTGATTTCCACTGCTCATGGGATCGTTTCTTCTCGTCTGGTCTAGCATCCAAGGTATCTACCTTTATTTCCTACGAATGGAGAGTATGAAGAAGGAATTTCGAGCTGACCTCTTAACCAATAAGATATATCACCTGGTAAGCCTAGCTAATATCGCCCCCATGTTTGGGTGTGAATCTCCTTAGTGTTGATATGTGTTTTTGGAACGGAAGCACTAATAGCTTTGACTTCAAAGTCAGACTATTGACCTTGACTCTCCTTGATTTGGGGGTTCTGTTTGGTTTGACTCCATGCGGGAGGATTGTTGATTTTACCAACAAGTACACCTATCCATACTCCTCTATAGACTTGATGCTTGAGATAACTAGAGCTCCTCCTTCCCTAACTAGCTACACTATTTTAACCCAATTTTTAGAAAATTTCTGCTCCTTTGATGTAGATAGAAAACTCAAAAGGGAAGAATTTTTCAACCATTTTTTATTTTCCTAGTAACTGCCTAGGCTATGTCTACGAAAAAAAAATCCAATTCTATCATTT
Source organism: Prinsepia uniflora (assembly GCA_032719365.1). Classification (NCBI taxonomy): domain Eukaryota; kingdom Viridiplantae; phylum Streptophyta; class Magnoliopsida; order Rosales; family Rosaceae; genus Prinsepia; species Prinsepia uniflora. The sequence continues at coordinate 27,606,177 of CM064865.1, read as the reverse complement.
TTGGTTGGAGTGGTTCATTTTCCTGAACGCCTCCAGGGGTCTGAAAATAGATTGGATTCCACTCGCTGAAACCCTAGCTTCGTGTAGGGACATTCCCATGGGTACAATCGTCCTTGCCCAGATATATATATATATATATATATATATATATGTATCTGTATCCATTCAATCATTTACCTTCCAAGATTGAATATGCCCATAAATGAACCATTGTGGATGGTCTAGGTGTGGTTAAACTAGTCTTTCCGCCAATTTTGATCACAACCGCCCAATCTCGATCACAACCACCTAATTTTTCTCCAAACGTTGTCCTAGGCCAATAGTTTATCACGTACCACCCATGGAAGGCTCTTTGTTTGATTGCATGTTTTTCTTTTTTTGATTGAGATTCCGTCCTAAGGAGCACTAGAGGCCAGCATTGTAACGACCCGTCCCGGAAATCGAAATTAGATTAGTTATTAATGACGGATTAGTGACATTAATCGGGGATTAGTTGGTTGCGTTCGGACGGACGGTGCACAAATGACGATTTTGCCTCTAGAATGGGCAAACATGTTGACTTTTAGTTTGGACGGTAAAATGGACTTTGACCGATGACCGTGACGTAGTTCGGGACGTCACGAGTTCATAGATAGGTGGCACATCCAATTCCGACATTCAAGGAAAAAGTTATGACGTTCGGAAGTTTAAGGGTAATTTGGTAATTTGGTTAAAGGGGCAATTTGTTGATTTTTCATACGACATGGAATTTTCATGAATTTCAAGGACCATTAGGAAGGTCTCGATGCCCTGAATACAACGACAGGGGGCACATGTCGATTGGAGTTCGGACGACATAGTTACGGGCATAGGAACTTGAGGGGCAAAATGGTAATTTGTCCTTTAAGGGCATTTTGGTCTTTTTGAGACATTGGAATTTGTGCCCAGCAGGATGAGGACACGTGGTTGCTTTTGGAATTGCTGCCCATAGGAAATTGGACACATGGCCTGATCTGGAAGGCCGTGGAACTCTCTCATCGCTTACAACCAATTTAAAAGTGCACGGCTTGGTTCATGGAAGAAAAACAGAGTATTCAAGTGTGCCGTGACCTCCCACTTTGAGTAATCCCTTTTCTTCTCACCGTTTTCCTTAGAAGACTGATTGAATAAGAGAGGAAACAACGTGAGGGTGTGGGTGGTGCTGTCACGGCAAGCCGCCGTGGAAGGTGGACATAGCACGGTGAGAAACAGAGGACAGTGAATGTCGTGAACCTCAACCTATCCAAGCCCTTCAAATGATGTCTTCTGCTTCTGGTTTCTGAATAGGAAGGGTAGGAGAAGTCAGGACAGTGAGGAAGGACCCGTCCCGGAAATCGAAATTAGATTAGTTATTAATGACGGATTAGTGACATTAATCGGGGATTAGTTGGTTGCGTTCGGACGGACGGTGCACAAATGACGATTTTGCCTCTAGAATGGGCAAACATGTTGACTTTTAGTTTGGACGGTAAAATGGACTTTGACCGATGACCGTGACGTAGTTCGGGACGTCACGAGTTCATAGATAGATGGCACATCCAATTCCGACATTCAAGGAAAAAGTTATGACGTTCGGAAGTTTAAGGGTAATTTGGTAATTTGGTTAAAGGGGCAATTTGTTGATTTTTCATACGACATGGAATTTTCATGAATTTCAAGGACCATTAGGAAGGTCTCGATGCCCTGAATACAACGACAGGCGGCACATGTCGATTGGAGTTCGGACGACATAGTTACGGGCATAGGAACTTGAGGGGCAAAATGGTAATTTGTCCTTTAAGGGCATTTTGGTCTTTTTGAGACATTGGAATTTGTGCCCAGCAGGATGAGGACACGTGGTTGCTTTTGGAATTGCTGCCCATAGGAAATTGGACACATGGCCTGATCTGGAAGGCCGTGGAACTCTCTCATCGCTTACAACCAATTTAAAAGTGCACGGCTTGGTTCATGGAAGAAAAACAGAGTATTCAAGTGTGCCGTGACCTCCCACTTTGAGTAATCCCTTTTCTTCTCACCGTTTTCCTTAGAAGACTGATTGAATAAGAGAGGAAACAACGTGAGGGTGTGGGTGGTGCTGTCACGGCAAGCCGCCGTGGAAGGTGGACATAGCACGGTGAGAAACAGAGGACAGTGAATGTCGTGAACCTCAACCTATCCAAGCCCTTCAAATGATGTCTTCTGCTTCTGGTTTCTGAATAGGAAGGGTAGGAGAAGTCAGGACAGTGAGGAAGGACCCGTCCCGGAAATCGAAATTAGATTAGTTATTAATGACGGATTAGTGACATTAATCGGGGATTAGTTGGTTGCGTTCGGACGGACGGTGCACAAATGACGATTTTGCCTCTAGAATGGGCAAACATGTTGACTTTTAGTTTGGACGGTAAAATGGACTTTGACCGATGACCGTGACGTAGTTCGGGACGTCACGAGTTCATAGATAGATGGCACATCCAATTCCGACATTCAAGGAAAAAGTTATGACGTTCGGAAGTTTAAGGGTAATTTGGTAATTTGGTTAAAGGGGCAATTTGTTGATTTTTCATACGACATGGAATTTTCATGAATTTCAAGGACCATTAGGAAGGTCTCGATGCCCTGAATACAACGACAGGCGGCACATGTCGATTGGAGTTCGGACGACATAGTTACGGGCATAGGAACTTGAGGGGCAAAATGGTAATTTGTCCTTTAAGGGCATTTTGGTCTTTTTGAGACATTGGAATTTGTGCCCAGCAAGATGAGGACACGTGGTTGCTTTTGGAATTGCTGCCCATAGGAAATTGGACACATGGCCTGATCTGGAAGGCCGTGGAACTCTCTCATCGCTTACAACCAATTTAAAAGTGCACGGCTTGGTTCATGGAAGAAAAACAGAGTATTCAAGTGTGCCGTGACCTCCCACTTTGAGTAATCCCTTTTCTTCTCACCGTTTTCCTTAGAAGACTGATTGAATAAGAGAGGAAACAACGTGAGGGTGTGGGTGGTGCTGTCACGGCAAGCCGCCGTGGACGGTGGACATAGCACGGTGAGAAACAGAGGACAGTGAATGTCGTGAACCTCAACCTATCCAAGCCCTTCAAATGATGTCTTCTGCTTCTGGTTTCTGAATAGGAAGGGTAGGAGAAGTCAGGACAGTGAGGAAGGAAGCCACAGCCGTGCACGACGGCGACGGTAAGCTTGAAAACCCGAACTGGTATGTTTTGGTTCATTAATGGTGTTTGTTGTTTCGGTGCACGACCTGTGAATTGACGAACTTGGAATTGTTTCTAGAGGTTTTGAAGACAGTTTGAGCTCAAAAATGAGGAGGGGGTGGCCGGAATCACAGTATTCGAACAAACCATGGTTGCACGATATTTCCTTCGATTTGGGAGGTAAATTTTAGGTCTCCCTTCCAGATTTTGGTTTCATAGATTAATTGGGCTAGGAAGGACAAAACAATTGGGCTAAAATGGAGTCGAAAACAGTCTGAAATTAGGAAGAACCGTGATCGCCGGTTCGATTGGACCGGACTGGACCGAACCAGTTCAAACCTGGTCTGACAGAGGTAGGGGATGAACAGTGCAGGCACATGGCTCCCAAGCGCAGCCCCTTTGGGCGGCACGTGAGGGCACATGGGGCCCTTTTTGGAGAAGGTTCCAACACGACTTTTAAAGTATTCGATATAACGAACATTTTGGCACTGGTTTCGAGTCGATTGGACATTGTCTTGATAGGTTTCGGGATGTCCGAAGGTTTTAGGCTTCGGTTAAAAATAGTTAAAAATTCGGGGCATTAGTATGAGTATTATGAAGTAGTTAGTGACCTTATTATGGGATTTGGACAGGTTCGAGAAAGCCGGTGCTAGTGGATTAGCCGGGAACGGCGTAAGCGCACGCGTATCAAGGCAGCGGCGGAATGGTCTGTGAGTGGACTTTGCTTTCTAACTTATGATGCATGCATATATGTTTTTATATGTTTTCTATACGTGATTCTATGATTTAATTTATGATCTTGATGTTTTACGGTTTTGCACGTTTTTTTCAGGAAATTATGGAATTTCACGTTTTATTAGATTTTGATGGATGTTGTGATTTAAACCTAGTTTAAATGATTTGATGTCGGAATTTGAAATATGATTTAATATCAATGATTTAAAAATGGATTTCGGAAAGTGATTTCGGGCTTGATGCCCAGATCAGAAAGTGGTTTTAAAGAACGTGATTTCGAGTTTTTGAATCGGATTTCGGAATGACGATTCTGGATTCCGTTTTGAAGCTTGAAAGTGGATTTACAGGTTTGGGTTCGGAATGGTTATTCCGGATGCCGGCTTACTGAATGAAGGTTTCAGATTCAAATTTGGAAATGGATATGAATATGAGCTCTGGGTTTGGATTCAGGATCCTGATGAGATTGCGGATTCGGATTCGGAAATTGAAAAAGGTTTTCAAATGGTTTGGATTGGATTTTCTGGATCTGGTTATTGGGTTTAAAGACCCGGATATGTTATGACGGGGGCGGGCCCGGATTGGGTTTAAAGACCCGGATTGAGTTTAAAGACTCGGGAGTTTAAAGACTCAGATAGATCCAGCAGGTTCGATGGATGGATATGTGGTTTCAAATGTGATTGGTTTTCAATAAAGTTTTCCGATGTTTTGGGCTCTGTCCGGATGATATGGCTTTGATGGTTTTGGGCTGAGGCCCGGGGTTTGAGAAAAGGAAACTGTGTTTGGTTTTTCTTACATGGCTGCTTAGCCTGAATATTGAATGGTTTTATCACATGAATTTGATATGCATGCATTGGTTTTTAATTGGAGGGTATAAATGTACTTGTTTTATGAACTGTTTTAAACTTATACTTCATCCACTCACATTCTTTTTGTGTTTTTGATACCCTCCAGGTTGTTGCGGTGCGGGCTGTCAGTTGAGAGAGACGTAGACATCACGCGCGCGATCCACAGTAGACTCTGCACACTCTGGGAAGTCCGGAAGCTTTTGTAAGGTTGGCTCGAGAATCCCTTGTCGGACTTACGTGTCACACGAAGGTTGAACGTCGGTTTAGCCTACGTGTCGTACGTAAGTTAGACGGGAGCAGGACTTAGCCCTTAATCCCGGGGGATCGGGGGTGGGTCTTGACAAGCATTGTCCACGACTTTCCACTCTTCGATCGTTGCGAGCATTTTCTGGCTCGCCTTGTGGAGTCGATACGCTTCAAGGTAAAGGAAAAGCATTTCAACAGATGTAAGCTGACACGAGATTTGCTAAAAAGAGGAAGTAGCAATGCCACAACCTTCCCTGGCTTTGAGTTTTATCAACCTAACTTCCTTGCCCATTAGTTCGGTTTTTGCCAAACCATTCCCATGCCATTAGTTAGGGGAGTAAATATTGGCACTTCTTTTCTCATTCTAAAATTTTCCGACTAGTTTTCCTTGTCGATTCGGGAGGCATTCTTTGATATGCCTCTCCCTTTCCCCAAAACTATGAAGCCTCATATGAATGTTCCCAAGCCTTCGCTCTGTGGTGACACTCCTATTTTGTAAGGCCTTTCAGAGCAACTCTAGAGGTAGTTTTCAAGCAGCAAGTCAAGACCTTCAAGCATTTGGAAATGTTTGCTGCTAGGCTGGATAGATCGGTTCAAGATTAGAACACCAGCTTCCTCATTAAAAAACCCATACCTAGTTAACCCATGGGAACCTAAGAGCTCAACTGAGCTGAGGAGAGAAAAATGAAAACGAAAAGAGAAGAGAAAGAAAAGAGAGGAAGAAAAAAGGAGGAATAGGGATGGAAAAGAGGAAAACCTCCAAACACGAAGGCACCAAAAAAATGAATTTGTGAACCATCGAATCGCTTTAAGGCTTTCAAACTTAAAACCATGCGTCTGAACACCTTGGTGGACTCCAGCACACAATTGTGATTTAGATTTGGAGTTTTTTGCACGCTGGGACATACCCAGAATTGAAGGTGAATTAAGTCGTGAACTTTCAATCGATTTCTCATGAATTCAAGGTGAGTTTTCCTGTTTTGAGATTACAAAACCCTTTCTAGGATTGATTACAATCATTTTAATGCTTGAAATGTAAGAATTGGACGTAGTAGGGGTGCATTAGAACTGGGTTATGTCGATAGGACGAGAGTTGCAGACCATCCTGGAGGTTGAAGACGCACCTGCAGGCACATGAAGCCTATGCATAAAGAGGTGAGGTGAAGCATGGGAGCACATGCCACATCACCACAAAATTCTGTTAACATTTGTTTTGATGTTTTCGATGTTATGGGTAATTTGGCACAGGTTTCAAGTCGATCAGACATCGTTTCGGAGTAGTTTTGTGTGTCCGAAGTGTATATACCTTAGTGGTGATTTTTGATAGGTCAGATAATTTTCAGAACTTCGAAGGAGCACATACCTTGGAATTGAGCTACTTTGATAGACTGAAAGTGGACATTTTCTTTATAACTGTGATGCATGCATAGACAAATGTTTTAAATGTTTTATTGCATGATTTGAATTGCAATGATTTGAATAATGATCTTAGATGATTATTAGATGATTTTTTGGATTTATAATATTTATTCAAATGGATTTAATTGGTTTACGGACACAGATTTTATGCTGATTTTGTGGTAACAGTGTTTTGGGCTCATGCCCAGTTCAAAATTGTTTTGACTTGGATTTGAGTTAAGAATTTTTATAAACAAAAGTTTTCTTGGTTTTATGTATGTTTTCCATGGTTAACCTTCCTCATGCGTTTTGATACCCCAGATGCGAGTTTAAAGACTCATTCTCGAGAGAGACACTGTCATGCCCCAGATGTGAGTTTAAAGACTATTTCCCAAGAAAGACACTATGATACCTTGGATGTGTGTTTAAAGACACGTTCCTGGGGGAGAGACTGTGATACCCTGAATGTGAGTTTAAAGGCTCGTTCTCAGGAGACGCTATATATGCCCGGATGTGATTTTAAACACTCGTTTTTGGTGGAGGCCAGGACACGAAGGATTGGTTATGTTTGTGTCTAGGTGATTTGATAAATATGGATTATGAGAAATGTAGGTCACAGGTTTTTGATACATGTTATGATTTGTAGGCCCCCCGACTTGTGATTTGATTTAAATTGAAATTTGGTTGTTCATGGTTTCTTTTATGAATTCATGTTTTTAAGTTAAAGGCTAAATGTTTATTTTCTTGAAGATATATTTCTAAATGTTTAATTTGTCCACTCACACTTTTAATGGTTTTGTTGACTCTCCAGGCTGTTGTACGAAGATCATGGCTAATTGAGAGCAAAGGTATAAGCGTGAAATTAGTATAGTTATCTCTTGTCTCACAAATATTGAGAGTAGTTTCAAAATTTTGATTTTCTTATCAAACAGGTGTAGGACCATATACGATTATCAAAGCGTTTTTGAGAAAGGTCCTGTCAATTTGGTATTAGAGTATTGTGTTACTAATTTTTGTTTTTCAATGTCATGCCTCCAAGACACAAGCCTCGTGCACGACCTAGTGATGAGATACATACACGAGGAGTACACTTGATCCTAAGATAGATCTACGGGTGGAATGAAACCTGGATTATTTGGGTCGGACATTGGATGCTATGCTCCAATATAAGAGGACTTGTGTGGGTCTGGATAATGAGCGAGCCCAAAGGCTAATGTTACAACATATACGGGAGAGCTGGACCTAAATGAGACAGATGAGTGAGTTTCTTGATTCGAGTGAGTATTTGAGGCTCTAAGGTGATGAGATATTCTTATAGGACATGGTACACATAGCGATGTTTCTACTTAGGCATGCTAATGGTGGCATGGATTACGATATATTGGATCATCACTCGAAAAGAGTCGAATTATGGGACTATGGCCCAGAATGAACAGGTGAGTTGAGATATTAGTTATCGTTCCGAATATTAAATCGGAGCTTAGGTAGAGGCTGGAGGCACTAGTAAAGGCTCAGTATTAACGATTTTTTTACGGACAGGTCTTAATTTCAGGGACAAAATTCTTTAAGTGGGTAGATTGTAACGAAGCAGAAGTTCGGAAAAGTTAATTTTGGAAATTTAAAAAGAGCATTGACGATTTTTCTCTTGTAGGTCAAAATTTCACTTTTCGATCAGAGAAATTTTTGGACTTTTGTGAGAACCGTTACATATGTCTCGGAGTCCCTAGTCTGTAGATAGGCGGCACATCAAAATCGAAGTCCGGATGGGATTATTACTAGTTTAAAATACCTAAAGTTATTTTGGTAATTTGACAAGTAGTGGTTTTGTAATTTGGCGTTGAGGTTTTGTTGTGTGGTCTGGTGGGCTGCTAACATGTGTCGTCATGCAGGGATAGATTAGTGGTTAAGCTTGAACTTGTGTGTGTGTGTGTGTGTGTGTGTGTGACTTTGAACATCCAAAATCCCCATACCCAGTTAACCCATGAGAACCAAGGAGCTCAATTGAGCTGCGAAGAGAAAAAAGAAAGAGAAAATAGAGGAGAGAGGAAGAGAGAATAGGGAACATGGAAGTAAATGAGAAAACCTCCAAACCCGAAAAACAAACTCATGAACCATTGAATCATTTTGAGACCTACAAGCTTCAAACCACGCATCCTAACTGTAACGACCCGTCCCGGGAGTCGGGATTAGTGAAGTGTTTAGTGACGGATTGGTGAGCTTAATCGGTGGTTAGTTGGTTACTGTTGGACCTTGGGCGTAGAATGACGATTTTGCCCCTGGTTTGGGAAAAAGTTGACTTTTAGTTCGGGTGGTCAATTGGGCATTGACCGATGACTGTGATGTATGTCGGGACGTCACGAGTCCGTAGACAGGTGGCACGCCCGATTCCCACATCCGAGGAGGAAGTTATGATGTTCGGAAGGTTGAGGGCACTTTCGTAATTTTGGTAAACGAAGGGGGAAAAGTTGACTTTTCATACGATAGAGTTTTTACACATAGACCGAGGACCGTTAGGTAGATCTCGTCGTCCTGAGTTCAACGATAGGCGGCATGCTTTCATCGGACGTAGGACGAGTGAGTTATGGGTCTAGGTTGGTGAAGGGCAAAATGGTAATTTTGACTCACAAGGGGCATTTTGGTCTTTTGGTGCATTGGGATTTGTGCAAAAGAGATGAGGACAAGTTTACAGGAGGGATTGGATATTTTGAGAGGGGACTATGGGATTGTGGACACGTGGTGTGTGTGTAGTGGGTTCTAGGATGTTGCACGGTGCAAATTAAACGGGTAAGTCGTGTTTGTGTTTGAGAAAACAGAGACTGGGCTTGAGAGGGAATTGAGCGGGTTGCAGTGAGCGTGTGAGTTCTTGGGTGTGTGAGTGTGATCAAAGGGAGGCTGAGAGTGCAGGGTTGTGTTGAGAAGACTGAGAGGTGAAGTGTTTATATGTAAGGAAGGTGCGAGTGTTTCAGGGAAACAGAGAGGTGTCGAGGGTGTGGTGCAAACCTTAGTAACCAAGTTGATCAAGTTGGACTCGAGGGGAAGCTAGGACGGCTCTGTGAACTCCAGGGAACGCGGCGGTGAGCACGGCGGCCGTCGACAGGCAGGTAATCTCTTGAATTTCCCTGGTTGCTCTGTTTTCCAGTTTAGGTTCAACCGTTTAGTCGTGGCGTTTGGGGTCGAGTCAAGGTGTTTGGTGAGTGTTAGTTGACTCAGTGGGTTCCTAGGGAGCTGTTGGTTGTGCAGCCTTGAAGGGGGGATGCACGGGTGGCCGGATTGAGAAATAGGGGTTGTGTTGCTTACGGGTTCGAGCTTGGGAGGAGGAGATTTGGGCTATGTTGTCGTGTTTTGATTATTGGGTTGAGTTTCTTGGAGTAGGATGAAGAGAATGGTGGAAAAAGGGAGGAAATGGTTGACGGACGGCGGAGAACCGGTCAAGCCGGTTCAGACCGGTAGAACGGCTGAGGAAGACGATGAACAGTGACTGTGTGCAGGCGCGTGAGGCCCAGGCGCCTGGGGGCGCGTGGGGACGTTTCTAGGGAAGTGTTCAACTAGGTTTTTGGTCTAAACTTGTAACGAATCTATTGGGCCAAGTTTCGGGACGATCGGACGTCGTTTCGGGTTAGTTCTACGAGGTCGAAGGTTTAGGGTCTCGGTTAGTTACATTTGAAATTCGAGAGTTTAAAGACTCGGATATACTGATATTTTTCCCCGTAGGCCTGTTGAGTTTAAAGACTCGGGAGTTTAAAGACTCGGATTATATTGAGGCTTGGATTGAGTTTAAAGACTCGGGAGTTTAAAGACTCGGATAGATCTAGCAGGTTTGCTCGGATGATTATATTGGTATTTTATGTTTTACTGTTAATGTTTTATAACGTTTATCCTACTGTGTTTATGTTGCTGCGGTTTCTATGATGAAAATGATATGATTTATAACTGTTTTCAGAAATTGGGTTATGCATGCATGTTTTCAAAACGAAGGGCGAAACCCTGGTTTGTTTATGAAATGGTTTTTGAAACTTTTATTCTTTTTGGTACCTCACACCTTCTGGTTTTTAATTGCCCTCCAGGTCGTGGAGCTAGCGCGGGGGTTGACGTTGAGGCAGTATCGGAGGCATAGCGTACTCTAGAGTTCCCGGAGTTTGTTTCGGAGTGTTTTTAAGTTTCCGTTGTGCGCACAGTTTTCGCTTTACTTTGTTGTGTACTATGCTCTGTATAACGGTTGACTCTTGGATGTTTTAATTTCTCCTTCGTCTGACAGTGTAATTTGTGGTTTTCGTGAGGTTATTTATGTTTTTTGTGTTGGATTGTCAGACGGAAGCAGGGTTCACCTCGGTTATCGGGGTGATAATCGGGGTGGGTCCTGACACTAACACCTTGATGGAGTCCAAGATGTACTTGTGAGTTAGATTTGGAAGGTTTTGAATGCTGGAACAAACCCAAAATGCAAGGCGAATTAAGCCGTGACCTTTTAATAGATTGCTCATGATTTTGAGATTAGAGAACTCTTTCTAGGCTGGATTAGAACCATTCTGATCCTTCAAATGTAATAATTGGACGTAGAATGGGTGTTTTAGAACTGGGTCATGCCGCTGGGTCGTTGCAGACTAGGCTGGAGGTTGAAGACGCATATGCAGGAACGTGAGGCCCAAGCGTAGAGAGATGAGTGGCGCGTGGGGGCGTGTAACATATCCTCTGGAAGTGAAATCAACACATGTTTTGATGTTTCGATGTTATTGGCATTTTGGCACAAGTTTCAAGTCGATCATATATCGTTTTGAGGTAGTTTTGTGTGTCTGAAATGTATATGTTATGTTTTAGGCACATAATTTTTTCGGAAATTAGGAAACGTAAATGCATAGGTTACTTGGGATGTTAGTGGCCCTTGGTGATGATTTTTGATAGCTCAGATAATTTCCAGAACTTTGAAGGAGCATATACCTTGGAATTGAGCTGCTTGAACACTTTGTAAGTGGACATTTTCTTTATAACTGTAACGCATGCATTAATAAATGATTGAATTGTTTTTTTGCATGATTTGAGTTGAAATGATTTGAATAATGATCTAAGATGATTATCTGATGATTTTTTGGATTTAGAGTATTTATTCAAATGGATTTAATCGGTTTATGGACACAGATTTTATGCTGATTTTGTGGAAATAGTGTTTTGGGCATATGCGCGGTTCAAAGATATATTTCTAAATGTTTATTTTTCCCACTCACACTTTTAATGGTTTTTCGACCCTTCAGGTTGTCGCATGAAGATCGGGGTTGACTGAGAGGTAGAGGCATGAGCGAAAAATTAGTACGGTTGTCCCTTGTCAGATTGATACCAAGCTGACAGGACCCGTCCTAATCCCCCTGGATCATAGTGAGACATGCCCTGCTCATGTGTAAGACCCATGTCCTGGAGGGAACGGTGAACGATCCCACATTCCTACGAGGGGGGAATGGTCTGAAAGGGGAATGGTGGTGTGCCTTAAAGGTGTAGGCACACACCTATCTAGCACGAGGCCTTTTGGGAGCTCAGTGGATTTGGGTTCGATTGGAACTCCAAAGTTAAGCGAGTTGAGGCTGGTGCAATTCCATGATGGGTGACACCCTGGGAAGTTACACTGTGAGCTCCTGAAAACAAAATCGTGAGGGCGAGGAGGCCCAAAGTGGATAATATCGTGCTAGAGTCGGGTCCTAACCGAAGAGGGTCGGGTCTTGACAGAATGGTATCAGAGCCAGACCCCAACCAGGAAATGTGCCAGCTAGGACGCTTGGCTCTAAGGGGGTTGGATTGTAAGACTCGTGTCCTAGAGGGAATGGTGAACGATCCCACATTCATGTAAGGGGGAATGGTCTGGGAAGGGAATGGTGGTGTGCCTTAAAGGTGTAGGCACACACCTATCTAGTACGAGGCCTTTTAGGAGCTCAGTGGCTTTGGGTTCGATTGGAACTCCAAAGTTAAGCGAGTTGAGGCTGGTGCAATTCCATGATGGGTGACCCCCTGGGAAGTTGCACCGTGAGCTCCCGAAAACAAAACCGTGAGGGCGAGGAGGCCCAAAGCGGACAATATCGTGCTAGAGTTGGGTCCTGACATCATGTTTGACAATCATACTCGAAATACCGAAAATACCCTTTATGGGTTTAAAAGTAAACAGAGTTCAACTACAATATTGTCAGACAAGGGATAAGTATCTCTACACAATCGAGCATACATGTCAGTACAATAAAAGTACCAAAACCTCCCTGAAGGATGTTCAGGTGCGCAAAGGTACTATCTATGCTTCTGCCTCGGTATCAGCCCATATCTCTGTGTCATGGCCTGGAGGGTCAATAAAACAGTTAAAGTGTGGGTGGACCAAAAATAAACATTTTTGAAATACAATTTAAGAATAATAACATTTTCCCCTCTGTTTTATAAACATGCATGCATTCAAATCAAATCATATGAAAACAGTTCAAATCATACCTATATATATATATTTATATCTGGACACATATATTAGTAAAACACAATATACCCAATCATTTACATCCATGATGTCTATAACCAATACCAGTCACGATTTCCAATGCTACACGTGCAACTCAAGGTCTCATCTCCGAGTACCTCCTTAGGATCCAACTCAACGACATCCAGGGCGATATCATAATGGGGTGCCTTCCTGGAATCTACTACGTCTGAGATGATATCATAAACTTGCACTCTGGAACTTGAGTGTAACAACCCGTCCCGAGATCTGGGATTAAGATAGTGATTAAGGTGTGATTATTGAGGTTAAGCAGTGGGTAGGTGGTCCCGATGGATCCATGAGCGTAGAATGACGTTTTTGCCCCTAGTTCGGGCAAATAGTTGACTTTTAGTCGGGAGGTCGATTTGAGTGTTGATCGGTGATTAGGACATAGTTTAGGACGTCACGAATCCATAGGCAAGTGGCACGCCTGATTCCGACATCCGAGGAGGAAGTTGTGATGTTCGGAAGGTCGAGGGCATAACCGTAATTTGGGTAAATTAGGGGGAAAAGTTGACTTTTTGAATAATCGAGTTTTGGTAGGTTGAACTAGGATGGTTAGATAGATTCCGTCGTCCTGAGTTCGATGACAGGCGGCACATCTTCATCGGACTTATGAGGCGAGAGTTACGGGTCTAGGAAGTTTTAGTTAAATCGTAAATATAAGTTAAAAAGAAGGGTAATTTGGTCTTTCTGCACATTGGGATTTGTGCAGAAAGAAGGAAATGGACGGCTGAGATTGGGCCACATGGGTGAGAGAGAGTGGGGGATGGTGACATGTGGCAAGTGTGTAGTGGGTTCTGGGGGATTCTAAGGTGTGTGCACGGTTCTATTATTGGGGTGCACCCGTGCACCCGTGCCCGTGTGTGTTGATGAATTGTGAGTGTGTGAGGGTGATCAGAGAGTGAGAGGGAAGCAGTGAGAGAGGTTGACGGTGTGGTGGCTGTGTGTGAGGGTGTCAAGAGCTGCGGGAAAATCAGGGGGGGAAACAGGAAGGAATTTGTGAGAATTGTGGCGGTGGCAGCCGTGTACGGGGCAACTGAGTCCGTGGTGGTGTCGTGCGGGTTGCGAGGAGTCAACCACTACCAGCGGAGCTCACGACGGCGACTGGAGGCAGGTAATTCTCTCATTCCCACGTCGATACTCTGTTTTCCCGTTGAGTTTCAACGTGGAAGTCGTGGTTTGGGAGGTTGAATCGATGAGTCTAGAGTGGTCTAAGGGTTTTAGTTGAGTCTTAGGAATAGTTTGGTGGTGCTGCCGTGATGGGTGGTGAACGGTGGCGACAGGCACGACGGAGGTGTCTGTGTCCTCTGTTTTGGCCGTGGGTTTTAAACGGCGAGTCGTCGAGCTTGGGGCTGAGTCGACAGTCCAGGAAGGTTGGTTGAGGTTTGGTAGAGTCCTAGGAAGAGGTTGGTGTAGCCTCCGTGAAGGGGGAAGTCGTGGGTGGCCGGAGTAAGAAACAGGGCAGTGTACGGGTTTTTGTTCAAGGTTGAGTCGATGAGTTTTAGGGTGAATCGAGGTGAGTGACATACGGGAAGGGGTAGCCTAGGATGGGACGATGCTGTTGGTGAAGAGAGGAGTCGTTTTGGTGGACGGAATGAGGAGAACCGCTCTCGCCGGTTCAGGGCCAGACCACTGGTGCGAACCGGGTCTGCTCAAGGTTGACGGTGCACTGTAGCTGGCGCGTGGGTGCCACGCGCAGCCACTTTGGGCGGCGCGTGGGGGGCGCGTGCGGCGGCGTATGGAGAAGCGATCAACATGACTTTTGGTCTAGGAGTTGTGGTGAGTTCAATGGAGTTGGTTTCGAGTCAATCGGAAGTTGTTTGAGTGTAGTTCCGCGAGGGTGAATGTTTAGGGTCCCGGGTTTTAGGTTTTCGATTCGGGGATTTTTGAGGGAATTTAGGTGAGTGTTCGTGGACGTAGTAGTGACGGAATTTGACGGTGTTTGGCAGGATCGGGATTTCCCGAGGAAGCCGAGGAACGGGCTGGACGTTCGGGACGCGAGTAGGGCTCAGTACTGTGAGTGGACCCCTTCTCTAAACTCGAGCATGCATAACTGTTTTCTATAATTGTTTTATGGTTTCAATCATCATTCTATATTTATCGAGTATGTTTTGGTTGGTTTTACATTATTGCACGCTTTTCGAGGAAGCCCGATTTCTAGCACGTTTTACGAGGAAGTGGTTGGTTTCTGAAATTAATGCTTTAGTTTTGGGATTTAAATTGATAAGTGATTTCTAATGATTATAAATGAATTTTGGAATATGACTTTGATAATCAAGGTTTTCCGTTTTAGAATCGGATTTCGGAAGTGAAATTTGGGGTTTAAAGTTAAAAAGTGAATTTCCGGATTTGGGTTCGGAATGACGGTTCTGGATGCCGGAAGGGCATCAGACCAGTGATTTCGGATTCGGGTTTGGATGTGGATTGGTACATGGTTTTCAAATGGTTTTGGGATTGGATTTGCTGGATCTGGATATTGGGTTTAAAGACCCGGATATATGTAACGGGGGACCGGCCGGATTGGGTTTAAAGACCCGGATTGAGTTTAAAGACTCGGGAGTTTAAAGACTCGGATATATATTGATTTCCCCCGTAGGCCTTTGAGTTTAAAGACTCGGGAGTTTAAAGACTCGGATATGATTAAGGCCTGGATTGAGTTTAAAGACTCGGGAGTTTAAAGACTCGGATAGGTCCAGCAGGTTTGATCGGGAAAATGGTGATTTGATGTTTATGGTTTTTAATACGGTTTCTGATACTCATGCTGTGGTTTCTTAAGATATTTTATAGTGTTTCTGTTTCTTATGATGTTTTATAATGATTATTTTATAACTGTGTTCATAACTGATGGTTATGCATGTGGTTTCAAAACGGAGGGTTAAACTCGGTTTTCATATAAAGTGGTTTTGAACTTTTTGTACTTTCTGGTCCACTCACATTTTCTGTTTTAAATTGCCCTCCAGGTTGTGGAGCTAGCGTGAGGTCTTAACGTCGAGGCAGTGTCCGAGGCCTAGAAGTGACGTGAGGGATCCTAGAAGAGTTTAACGGCTTCTGTGTGCGTGTACTTTATCAGTTTTTATTTTCCTTGTAAGTTAGTGCTATGCTCTGTAAACGATAAGGTTGGGATATTTCGTAATTACTCCTGCGTCTGTCTAGGTTTGAGTGAGTTTTGCTTGGGTGTTGTGTCGGGGAGTCAGACGGGAGCGGGATTTACCTCGGGTTTCGGGGTGAAACCGGGGTGGGTCCTGACAATTGGTATCAGAGCATAGGTTTGTCGAGTTTGTTGGATCTGTCGGTTCGTGAGGTTGTGTTTCAGTTGTTTGACTACTTCTATGCCCCTTTCAGTGTGCGGTTGACGATGCCTCCGAGACGTAGACCCTCTCCACAACCTGAAGAAGTAGCAAGAGAGACGGAGAGTGCCACGATTGAGCGAGCCCAGCGGCTCGGGGCTACTACGTTTAGTGGTGGGGCTGATCCTGAGGAAGCCCAGAGGTGGATTACCAGACTTGAGCGGATTTTTGCGGTAATGCATTGTCCGCCGGAGGAACGAGTGTTGTTGGCTACCTTTTTACTAGATGGTGCGGTGTATGAGTGGTGGTATACTCTCGAGTTGTCCGGTTGGGATGCCCATAGTGTGACCTGGGAGACGTTCAGGGAACGGTTTCTGGAGCAGTATTATCCTCGTTCTTTTCGGGATGCCAAGGAGGCGGAGTTTCTGCAGCTCCAGCAAGGGAATATGACCGTGGCAGAGTATGAACGGAAGTTTCAGATGTTGTCTCGGTTTGCTCCAGCTTTTGTGGCCACTGAAGCCGAGAAATGCCGTAGGTTTGAGTTGGGTTTGCGCGGTGAGATTCGAACCATAGTGACGGCCGGATCTTTTGTTACCCTCCGAGACTTGTCAGACGCTGCAGTGCGGGTGGAGGCTAGTTTGCCGGTGCGACGCCGGGAACCATCGATTCCTGGAGCTTCGAGCCAGCGGACACCGAAAAGAGGTAACTTTGGTGGATCGTCCTCGTCGAGCGATGATCGTTTTGGTAGGCCTGGCAGTGCCCAGAGTTCAGGATTTTGGGGTTACCGAGCACCGCCGACTCCGCAAGCGAGTGCGACGTCGGTAGCGTCCACAGGGAGACCGAGCAGTGGACCAGGCTGGAATGTGTGTTTCTACTGTGGGGAGCGAGGTCATTTTCGACGTGAGTGTCCACAGTTGCCACATGAAGGTGGTATAGGCAGAGGAGCAGCGGAGCCTGGGCAGAGTACAGCGTCAGGGACAGCAGGTACGAGAAGAGGTGGTGGCACAGCCACGAGTAGTTCGAGGGGACGTGGTAGAGCGTCGGGATCTCAGGCCCGGGTGTTCTCGATGACTCAGCAGGAGGATCAGGCGATACCAGATGTGGGGACAGGTACTTGTTTTACTTTTGGTTGTTCTGTTGGTTTGGTTGTTGGATCCCAGGGTAGAGTCTAGGAGTTTGCCTAGAGGACTTGGGGTATACAGTAAGTTCCGTAGCAGGTTGACGGGAAGTATAGGAAAGGAGTGACTATAACTGATCGATCTGAGACTATGGAAGGAGAGAACCCACAAGCTAGAGTTTGCCTTTAGGACTTTGTGGAGTTATTCCGACCGTGGCCGGAATAGCAGCCGAGGGAGATGGGTGGACGATTGTTTGGGTTAGGAGTCGAGTTGGTTTGGGAAGGTAGGGTGGTTGTATACAAGGATGTACTCTATGACTTCTGTCGGGTACTCTGAAATAAGGTATTTTATAATACCTTTGTTTTCTGTTCATAGAGTTTCCCTTGAGTACTCCATGCAGTTGTTACATAGCTAGGGCTGGGCGTGGTAACAGTAGTTGGGGATCGAGTGAAATACCCAAGGTGGAGTTGATAGACAGGGAACCTAGGAGAGGTTGTTCTTCACCGGGTAGGAGACCCTAGGTGTTGGGAACTAGCTGTGGAATTTCGGGGACGAAATTCTATTTAGGTGGGTAGATTGTAACAACCCGTCCCGAGAGCCGGGATTAAGATAGTGATTAAGGTGTGATTATTGAGGTTAAGCAGTGGGTAGGTGGTCCCGATGGATCCATGAGCGTAGAATGACGTTTTTGCCCCTGGTTCGGGCAAATAGTTGACTTTTAGTCGGGAGGTCGATTTGAGTGTTGATCGGTGATTAGGACGTAGTTTAGGACGTCACGAATCCATAGGCAAGTGGCACGCCTGATTCCGACATCCGAGGAGGAAGTTGTGATGTTCGGAAGGTCGAGGGCATAACCGTAATTTGGGTAAATTAGGGGGAAAAGTTGACTTTTTGAATAATCGAGTTTTGGTAGGTTGACCTAGGATGGTTAGATAGATTCCGTCGTCCTGAGTTCGATGACAGGCGGCACATCTTCATCGGACTTATGAGGCGAGAGTTACGGGTCTAGGAAGTTTTGGTTAAATCGTAAATATAAGTTAAAAAGAAGGGTAATTTGGTCTTTCTGCACATTGGGATTTGTGCAGAAAGAAGGAAATGGACGGCTGAGATTGGGCCACATGGGTGAGAGAGAGTGGGGGATGGTGACATGTGGCAAGTGTGTAGTGGGTTCTGGGGGATTCTAAGGTGTGTGCACGGTTCTATTATTGGGGTGCACCCGTGCCCGTGTTCGTGTTTATGCGCAGAAGGAAACAGAAAACAGAGGGAGGTCGTGAAGGAAATTGAGGGTGGTGGTGTGTGTGTTGATGAATTGTGAGTGTGTGAGGGTGATCAGAGAGTGAGAGGGAAGCAGTGAGAGAGGTTGACGGTGTGGTGGCTGTGTGTGAGGGTGTCAAGAGCTGCGGGAAAATCAGGGGGGGAAACAGGAAGGAATTTGTGAGAATTGTGGCGGTGGCAGCCGTGTACGGGGCAACTGAGTCCGTGGTGGTGTCGTGCGGGTTGCGAGGAGTCAACCACTACCAGCGGAGCTCACGACGGCGACTGGAGGCAGGTAATTCTCTCATTCCCATGTCGATACTCTGTTTTCCCGTTGAGTTTCAACGTGGAAGTCGTGGTTTGGGAGGTTGAATCGATGAGTCTAGAGTGGTCTAAGGGTTTTAGTTGAGTCTTAGGAATAGTTTGGTGGTGCTGCCGTGATGGGTGGTGAACGGTGGCGACAGGCACGACGGAGGTGTCTGTGTCCTCTGTTTTGGCCGTGGGTTTTAAACGGCGAGTCGTCGAGCTTGGGGCTGAGTCGACAGTCCAGGAAGGTTGGTTGAGGTTTGGTAGAGTCCTAGGAAGAGGTTGGTGTAGCCTCCGTGAAGGGGGAAGTCGTGGGTGGCCGGAGTAAGAAACAGGGCAGTGTACGGGTTTTTGTTCAAGGTTGAGTCGATGAGTTTTAGGGTGAATCGAGGTGAGTGACATACGGGAAGGGGTAGCCTAGGATGGGACGATGCTGTTGGTGAAGAGAGGAGTCGTTTTGGTGGACGGAATGAGGAGAACCGCTCTCGCCGGTTCAGGGCCAGACCACTGGTGCGAACCGGGTCTGCTCAAGGTTGACGGTGCACTGTAGCTGGCGCGTGGGTGCCACGCGCAGCCACTTTGGGCGGCGCGTGGGGGCGCGTGCGGCGGCGTATGGAGAAGCGATCAACATGACTTTTGGTCTAGGAGTTGTGGTGAGTTCAATGGAGTTGGTTTCGAGTCAATCGGAAGTTGTTTGAGTGTAGTTCCGCGAGGGTGAATGTTTAGGGTCCCGGGTTTTAGGTTTTCGATTCAGGGATTTTTGAGGGAATTTAGGTGAGTGTTCATGGACGTAGTAGTGACGGAATTTGACGGTGTTTGGCAGGATCGGGATTTCCCGAGGAAGCCGAGGAACGGGCTGGACGTTCGGGACGCGAGTAGGGCTCAGTACTGTGAGTGGACCCCTTCTCTAAACTCGAGCATGCATAACTGTTTTCTATAATTGTTTTATGGTTTCAATCATCATTCTATATTTATCGAGTATGTTTTGGTTGGTTTTACATTATTGCACGCTTTTCGAGGAAGCCCGATTTCTAGCACGTTTTACGAGGAAGTGGTTGGTTTCTGAAATTAATGCTTTAGTTTTGGGATTTAA
Organism: Prinsepia uniflora; assembly: GCA_032719365.1. Classification (NCBI taxonomy): domain Eukaryota; kingdom Viridiplantae; phylum Streptophyta; class Magnoliopsida; order Rosales; family Rosaceae; genus Prinsepia; species Prinsepia uniflora. The sequence goes on along the minus strand of CM064865.1, from coordinate 27,586,184 downwards.
ATTGATAAGTGATTTCTAATGATTATAAATGAATTTTGGAATATGACTTTGATAATCAAGGTTTTCGGTTTTAGAATCGGATTTCGGAAGTGAAATTTGGGGTTAAAAGTTAAAAAGTGAATTTCCGGATTTGGGTTCGGAATGACGGTTCTGGATGCCGGAAGGGCATCATACCAGTGATTTCGGATTTGGGTTTGGATGTGGATTGGTACATGGTTTTCAAATGGTTTTGGGATTGGATTTGCTGGATCTGGATATTGGGTTTAAAGACCCGGATATATGTAACGGGGGACCGGCCGGATTGGGTTTAAAGACCCGGATTGAGTTTAAAGACTCGGGAGTTTAAAGACTCGGGAGTTTAAAGACTCGGATATATATTGATTTCCCCCGTAGGCCTTTGAGTTTAAAGACTCGGGAGTTTAAAGACTCGGATATGATTAAGGCCTGGATTGAGTTTAAAGACTCGGGAGTTTAAAGACTCGGATAGGTCCAGCAGGTTTGATCGGGAAAATGGTGATTTGATGTTTATGGTTTTTAATACGGTTTCTGATACTCATGCTGTGGTTTCTTAAGATATTTTATAGTGTTTCTGTTTCTTATGATGTTTTATAATGATTATTTTATAACTGTGTTCATAACTGATGGTTATGCATGTGGTTTCAAAACGGAGGGTTAAACTCGGTTTTCATATAAAGTGGTTTTGAACTTTTTGTACTTTCTGGTCCACTCACATTTTCTGTTTTAAATTGCCCTCCAGGTTGTGGAGCTAGCGCGAGGTCTTAACGTCGAGGCAGTGTCCGAGGCCTAGAAGTGACGTGAGGGATCCTAGAAGAGTTTAACGGCTTCTGTGTGCGTGTACTTTATCAGTTTTTATTTTCCTTGTAAGTTAGTGCTATGCTCTGTAAACGATAAGGTTGGGATATTTCGTAATTACTCCTGCGTCTGTCTAGGTTTGAGTGAGTTTTGCTTGGGTGTTGTGTCGGGGAGTCAGACGGGAGCGGGATTTACCTCGGGTTTCGGGGTGAAACCGGGGTGGGTCCTGACAATTGGTATCAGAGCATAGGTTTGTCGAGTTTGTTGGGTCTGTCGGTTCGTGAGGTTGTGTTTCAGTTGTTTGACTACTTCTATGCCCCTTTCAGTGTGCGGTTGACGATGCCTCCGAGACGTAGACCCTCTCCACAACCTGAAGAAGTAGCAAGAGAGACGGAGAGTGCCACGATTGAGCGAGCCCAGCGGCTCGGGGCTACTACGTTTAGTGGTGGGGCTGATCCTGAGGAAGCCCAGAGGTGGATTACCAGACTTGAGCGGATTTTTGCGGTAATGCATTGTCCGCCGGAGGAACGAGTGTTGTTGGCTACCTTTTTACTAGATGGTGCGGTGTATGAGTGGTGGTATACTCTCGAGTTGTCCGGTTGGGATGCCCATAGTGTGACCTGGGAGACGTTCAGGGAACGGTTTCTGGAGCAGTATTATCCTCGTTCTTTTCGGGATGCCAAGGAGGCGGAGTTTCTGCAGCTCCAGCAAGGGAATATGACCGTGGCAGAGTATGAACGGAAGTTTCAGATGTTGTCTCGGTTTGCTCCAGCTTTTGTGGCCACTGAAGCCGAGAAATGCCGTAGGTTTGAGTTGGGTTTGCGCGGTGAGATTCGAGCCATAGTGACGGCCGGATCTTTTGTTACCCTCCGAGACTTGTCAGACGCTGCAGTGCGGGTGGAGGCTAGTTTGCCGGTGCGACGCCGGGAACCATCGATTCCTGGAGCTTCGAGCCAGCGGACACCGAAAAGAGGTAACTTTGGTGGATCGTCCACGTCGGGCGATGATCGTTTTGGTAGGCCTGGCAGTGCCCAGAGTTCAGGATTTTGGGGTTACCGAGCACCGCCGACTCCGCAAGCGAGTGTGACGTCGGTAGCGTCCACAGGGAGACCGAGCAGTGGACCAGGCTGGAATGTGTGTTTCTACTGTGGGGAGCGAGGTCGTTTTCGACGTGAGTGTCCACAGTTGCCACATGAAGGTGGTATAGGCAGAGGAGCAGCGGAGCCTGGGCAGAGTACAGCGTCAGGGACAGCAGGTACGAGAGGAGGTGGTGGCACAGCCACGAGTTGTTCGAGGGGACGTGGTAGAGCGTCGGGATCTCAGGCCCGGGTGTTCTCGATGACTCAGCAGGAGGATCAGGCGATACCAGATGTGGGGACAGGTACTTGTTTTACTTTTGGTTGTTCTGTTGGTTTGGTTGTTGGATCCCAGGGTAGAGTCTAGGAGTTTGCCTAGAGGACTTGGGGTATACAGTAAGTTCCGTAGCAGGTTGACGGGAAGTATAGGAAAGGAGTGACTATAACTGATCGATCTGAGACTATGGAAGGAGAGAACCCACAAGCTAGAGTTTGTCTTTAGGACTTTGTGGAGTTATTCCGACCGTGGCCGGAATAGCAGCCGAGGGAGATGGGTGGACGATTGTTTGGGTTAGGAGTCGAGTTGGTTTGGGAAGGTAGGGTGGTTGTATACAAGGATGTACTCTATGACTTCTGTCGGGTACTCTGAAATAAGGTATTTTATAATACCTTTGTTTTCTGTTCATAGAGTTTCCCTTGAGTACTCCATGCAGTTGTTACATAGCTAGGGCTGGGCGTGGTAACAGTAGTTGGGGATCGAGTGAAATACCCAAGGTGGAGTTGATAGACAGGGAACCTAGGAGAGGTTATTCTTCACCGGGTAGGAGACCCTAGGTGTTGGGAACTAGCTGTGGAATTTCGGGGACGAAATTCTATTTAGGTGGGTAGATTGTAACAACCCGTCCCGAGAGCCGGGATTAAGATAGTGATTAAGGTGTGATTATTGAGGTTAAGCAGTGGGTAGGTGGTCCCGATGGATCCATGAGCGTAGAATGACGTTTTTACCCCTGGTTCGGGCAAATAGTTGACTTTTAGTCGGGAGGTCGATTTGAGTGTTGATCGGTGATTAGGACATAGTTTAGGACGTCACGAATCCATAGGCAAGTGGCACGCCTGATTCCGACATCCGAGGAGGAAGTTGTGATGTTCGGAAGGTCGAGGGCATAATCGTAATTTGGGTAAATTAGGGGGAAAAGTTGACTTTTTGAATAATCGAGTTTTGGTAGGTTGACCTAGGATGGTTAGATAGATTCCGTCGTCCTGAGTTCGATGACAGGTGGCACATCTTCATCGGACTTATGAGGCGAGAGTTACGGGTCTAGGAAGTTTTGGTTAAATCGTAAATATAAGTTAAAAAGAAGGGTAATTTGGTCTTTCTGCACATTGGGATTTGTGCAGAAAGAAGGAAATGGACGGCTGAGATTGGGCCACATGGGTGAGAGAGAGTGGGGGATGGTGACATGTGGCAAGTGTGTAGTGGGTTCTGGGGGATTCTAAGGTGTGTGCACGGTTCTATTATTGGGGTGCACCCGTGCCCGTGTTCGTGTTTATGCGCAGAAGGAAACAGAAAACAGAGGGAGGTCGTGAAGGAAATTGAGGGTGGTGGTGTGTGTGTTGATGAATTGTGAGTGTGTGAGGGTGATCAGAGAGTGAGAGGGAAGCAGTGAGAGAGGTTGACGGTGTGGTGGCTGTGTGTGAGGGTGTCAAGAGCTGCGGGAAAATCAGGGGGGGAAACAGGAAGGAATTTGTGAGAATTGTGGCGGTGGCATCCGTGTACGGGGCAACTGAGTCCGTGGTGGTGTCGTGCGGGTTGCGAGGAGACAACCACTACCAGCGGAGCTCACGACGGCGACTGGAGGCAGGTAATTCTCTCATTCCCATGTCGATACTCTGTTTTCCCGTTGAGTTCAACGTGGAAGTCGTGGTTTGGGAGGTTGAATCGATGAGTCTAGAGTGGTCTAAGGGTTTTAGTTGAGTCTTAGGAATAGTTTGGTGGTGCTGCCGTGATGGGTGGTGAACGGTGGCGACAGGCACGACGGAGGTGTCTGTGTCCTCTGTTTTGGCCGTGGGTTTTAAACGGCGAGTCGTCGAGCTTGGGGCTGAGTCGACAGTCCAGGAAGGTTGGTTGAGGTTTGGTAGAGTCCTAGGAAGAGGTTGGTGTAGCCTCCGTGAAGGGGGAAGTCGTGGGTGGCCGGAGTAAGAAACAGGGCAGTGTACGGGTTTTTGTTCAAGGTTGAGTCGATGAGTTTTAGGGTGAATCGAGGTGAGTGACATACGGGAAGGGGTAGCCTAGGATGGGACGATGCTGTTGGTGAAGAGAGGAGTCGTTTTGGTGGACGAAATGAGGAGAACCGCTCTCGCCGGTTCAGGGCCAGACCACTGGTGCGAACCGGGTCTGCTCAAGGTTGACGGTGCACTGTAGCTGGCGCGTGGGTGCCACGCGCAGCCACTTTGGGCGGCGCGTGAGGGCGCGTGCGGCGGCGTATGGAGAAGCGATCAACATGACTTTTGGTCTAGGAGTTGTGGTGAGTTCAATGGAGTTGGTTTCGAGTCAATCGGAAGTTGTTTGAGTGTAGTTCCGCGAGGGTGAATGTTTAGGGTCCCGGGTTTTAGGTTTTCGATTCAGGGATTTTTGAGGGAATTTAGGTGAGTGTTCATGGACGTAGTAGTGACGGAATTTGACGGTGTTTGGCAGGATCGGGATTTCCCGAGGAAGCCGAGGAACGGGCTGGACGTTCGGGACGCGAGTAGGGCTCAGTACTGTGAGTGGACCCCTTCTCTAAACTCGAGCATGCATAACTGTTTTCTATAATTGTTTTATGGTTTCAATCATCATTCTATATTTATCGAGTATGTTTTGGTTGGTTTTACATTATTGCACGCTTTTCGAGGAAGCCCGATTTCTAGCACGTTTTACGAGGAAGTGGTTGGTTTCTGAAATTAATGCTTTAGTTTTGGGATTTAAATTGGTAAGTGATTTCTAATGATTATAAATGAATTTTGGAATATGACTTTGATAATCAAGGTTTTCGGTTTTAGAATCGGATTTCGGAAGTGAAATTTGGGGTTTAAAGTTAAAAAGTGAATTTCCGGATTTGGGTTCGGAATGACGGTTCTGGATACCGGAAGGGCATCAGACCAGTGATTTCGGATTCGGGTTTGGATGTGGATTGGTACATGGTTTTCAAATGGTTTTGGGATTGGATTTGCTGGATCTGGATATTGGGTTTAAAGACCCGGATATATGTAACGGGGGACCGGCCGGATTGGGTTTAAAGACCCGGATTGAGTTTAAAGACTCGGGAGTTTAAAGACTCGGATATATATTGATTTCCCCCGTAGGCCTTTGAGTTTAAAGACTCGGGAGTTTAAAGACTCGGATATGATTAAGGCCTGGATTGAGTTTAAAGACTCGGGAGTTTAAAGACTCGGATAGGTCCAGCAGGTTTGATCGGGAAAATGGTGATTTGATGTTTATGGTTTTTAATACGGTTTCTGATACTCATGCTGTGGTTTCTTAAGATATTTTATAGTGTTTCTGTTTCTTATGATGTTTTATAATGATTATTTTATAACTGTGTTCATAACTGATGGTTATGCATGTGGTTTCAAAACGGAGGGTTAAACTCGGTTTTCATATAAAGTGGTTTTGAACTTTTTGTACTTTCTGGTCCACTCACATTTTCTGTTTTAAATTGCCCTCCAGGTTGTGGAGCTAGCGCGACGTCTTAACGTCGAGGCAGTGTCCGAGGCCTAGAAGTGACGTGAGGGATCCTAGAAGAGTTTAACGGCTTCTGTGTGCGTGTACTTTATCAGTTTTTATTTTCCTTGTAAGTTAGTGCTATGCTCTGTAAACGATAAGGTTGGGATATTTCGTAATTACTCCTGCGTCTGTCTAGGTTTGAGTGAGTTTTGCTTGGGTGTTGTGTCGGGGAGTCAGACGGGAGCGGGATTTACCTCGGGTTTCGGGGTGAAACCGGGGTGGGTCCTGACATTGAGCCTCTCCTTGGAGCTACTCATTTCAAGCAGTGCACCGTGACTACTCTAAGATCCTTGACGTCTGGAAGAGACAATACAACTCATCAGGATGGTATACGTGGAACAGTAACCAAATACATTTAAAATTATTTTTAAACCGTCTATGTCTCAAATCGAGTCAAAACACTATTCAATTGGGCATATGTCTGAGACATAACTCTCACATGTCTTTTCCACAAAAAACTATCTGAAAACTGTATTCAGAACTCATTTATAAATCCCGATTTGTCCAAACCGATCATACCAGATCACCATTCAAATCCATTAAAGTATATTCTTTCTTTCTAATCCTCCGTTTGACCCTAAACCTAAGTCAAAACTGTTATTCAATCGGGTCTCAAGTCAAAACATCATTTACAAGTAAATCCGTAAAATGGTTCGTAACTGATGATTAAATCAACAACAACATCAAATAATGAAATCAAATCATTTCATTTCAATCATATAATAAAGCATTCAAAACAGTTATGCATGCATTTAAGTTATAAAACAAAAGTCCACTCATACTCGGTCCATGCTACTCGCTCAATATCCACACTGTAATCTCACCAGAGCTATTCCAAAGTCTATGGGTCTATCCAAATCACATCTGAGGGTCACTAATGTTCTATACAAGTTCATATACTAGACCCTCATAAAGCCCGATATCGGAAACGTGTCCCGAACACCCTTCACAAGGTTAAAAACCTCTAAATGACCTATCAAACAGTCTTCGAAATGACCTATCAGCTTGAGAGGTCTGACACCTACCACGTGGCACACCCTGATTGGTGCCACGTTTCCTAACACGTGTCTCTTTCACCTCTAACACACTACCAATTGGCACCACCCTATTGGTCCACGTGGTCTGACATGGCTAGCGTGCGCTTCCACGTCAGCTGCCACGTTACTCTAACACTCCCTGATAGGTTGCCATATGGCACCACCCTATTGGTCCACGTGGTCTGACTTGGCTGACGTGGACCTGACATGTCAGCTGCTGATTGGGCCTGATAGCTTGACACGTGGCATCACCTGATTTTCCATGTTGACTAACAGGTCTAACAGGGTGATAATGTGGACTGCCACGTCATCATCGTTAACCTCTGGCTAAGTCGACCTGCAAACTTGACCCTACCATATCTCTCCCATTTTTCAACTATTTCACCCCATTTTTCTTCCAATATGCACGCAATGATCACAAGAAGAGATCTATGGACTCAAAAACATCAAACAAGGCTTGAAATTACCTGTTCGGGCTTGATGATTTTCGGTTGAATTTCAACTTTTAATTCTAGGTGATTCCAGTAGCCTTCTTTCACGATAAGAGTTCCTGCGAGCTCGTACAGTCCCTAAGAACCAATTTTAATCATCAAAATCGTCCAAAAACCCTCTAAATTGAATTCGAAATTTGACACAAAACTAAGGTTTCGGGTTTTACCTGATCCGTGGGTTTCCCAACCTCTCCGACGTGATCAGTCGTCGTCCACCGTCGTCTCTAGTCCCTCTTCACTCTCAGCCTCTCTTAAGGCTCACAGATGGATGAATTTTTGAGGGTTGGGTGGGTTTTTGGTTTTGGGAAAAATGAATAAAGAAGAGATGAAGATACAGATGAATGCATGAATTTGGGGGCTTGGGCCAATGGGATGAGTGACACTTATCACTCATCAGTTAGTCCACTTAGGATATTTTAACCAATGAAAATCAGCCAACTGTTTATGTCTCGAAAGATGTGATTAGTACGTATTTTTTTCCTTGACCCGTAATTTTCCCATTGGACGTTTGATTTTGACGTGCCAGTTGTCTACGGACTCGTGACGTCTCGAATTATGTAACGGGCCTTGGTCAAAGTCCAAATAGTATCTGACAGGACCCGTCCCAACTGGACGTCAAAAATCGTGCCCGGTCCTGCTCCCGTCTGACAAGTCAACTAAAGGTCCGAAACTCCCCTTCAGTGCTTGCCAGACAAGGGATGTTCGCGCGGATTTCTACTGCTGTCACTGCCTCACGATCAGTCCCGAGCGTCGTACCACGGCCTGGAGGGTCACAAAACAGAAAAGGTGTGAGTGGACAAAAATGACCTCTTATAAAAACATTTATCAAAATACAATCTTACCCTCCAGTTTTCACAAACTTGCATGCATATCGTAAAACATGAGTGACCGATAAAATCAAAACAAATTTTCCCATGGTCCATAAAACTCATGTTCACCAAATCAGTTCATGTTATAAAACATCAAATCCCGGCTCTTAGGCCAAAACATGTGAAAACATAATCACCTGGCCACAAAGACCAAAAACCCGTACTCCATACCAGTACGTTATCACAAACAACATCAATCAGCACTAATCACCAGTGCACAAGAAATATATCAATCCAATCAATCCGCACTACTCACAAGTGCACAATATCACAAATCACATCTGCACTACTCACAAGTGCACAATCAATCAAACTGCACTACTCACAAGTGCTGCACTATCAATCAAACTGCACTACTCACAAGTGCTGCACTACCAATCAAACTGCACTACTCACAAGTGCTGCACTACTCGTAAGCCAATAACCAGTCACTCTCTCGGGAATAAACACCTCTGGGCTCAACCCCCTCGGGCTCAGTCACCTCTGGGCGAACACATCCCCAAGTTCAGACACCTCCGAGTGGTACATCCAGGCTCAGTCTCATCCGAGCAGCTGACTACCATAGGATCAACTCCGGATCCTACAATCACATCCCCCAAGCTCCGGTCGTCTGGGTATTCCCCCCAAGCGCCGACCGTCTGGGAATATCACAATCACAATGAAAACCATCACGGGAATTACATCCCAAAACATTTCAATCAAATCTTGACTTCATACCAAGTCAAGGTCATTCTCAACTGGGTCTCAAGCCCAAAATACCTTTTACACATAAACCGTTAAAATCACATTTAAATCAATAGAATAATCCGGAAATCATCATTGACTCACCAACCAAGTCAAAATATCATTTTAGAAATCATTTAGACTCCGGGCCTAGCCCAAAACATCATTTGCACGTACCTCGTAAAACGTGCCCGAAAGACCGATTAAAATAATCATAAAATCCCAATAAATCATTAATTTCACAATTTCACAAATGACTCCAAATCCGAGTCAAAATCACTATTCACTTGGGTTCTCATGCCCAAAATAACATTATCACGCAAATCCATGCGTTGCAACCTCCGTTGCCATTTTCACGTAAATCCACGAAATTGACCATTGACTCATTCCCGAGTCACCACATCATTTTTCAATCCATGACTCAATAATCCGAGTCCACACATTATTTCCAACCAATTTTAATCCCGGACTCACAAACCAAGTCCAAACATCATTTTTACCAAATTTCGTAATTTCTCGAAAATCGCCCAAAATAATAATATAATAATCATAAAACTGAGAAATTACCGGATTGAAACACAAATCATGCCCAAGCATATAAAATCATATAATAAGGCATTTAAATCATATATGCATGCATCACGGTTAGAAAACAAAGTCCACTCACACACACCGTCCAAACGGTCCGTTTCCGAGCTGCACGTTTTTCCGTAAAATCTGGAAATCACAACTCCTGTCCAAAATCATTATAGAGGGTTACTAACATCCCAAAATACAACATATAATTTTCCCCAATTTTTCCGGGATTTAAATACGTATTTTTAACGTAATACAAAACTTCGGATACACGGAACATTAACGAAACAATATCCGATTTCATCGAAATCAACGTCAAAATGTTCGTTACACTGAGAGAATCAAAAGTCATGTTGACCTCACCTTGAGACTAGGCCGGACGCGCCCCCACGCGCCGCCGTGAGTGGCTGCGCGTGAAACCCACGCGCCAGCTACAGTAACCAGCACAGTCGTCCCCTTCGCCCGTTTGTCTGGTAAACGGGTCGTTTAATCCGCGATCAGACCCGGTTCCACTCCTATCAATTTGACACTGAATTCATCAATTGATCAATCAATTAGCTTCTACTTAAGACCAATTAGAGTTCTGTAACAATAATTCCATGAAACATTACCCCAATCCTCACAATCACAGATGATCAATCGAAGGACATCCGGCCACTGTTCATCCTTCGAAAACCATCAAACCTTCTTGATTTCGTTCAATTGATTCACCAGTAAGCTTCAAAGGACTCAGGTAAACCTTTTCCCCAAGTCAATTGAATCAATTCGTGGCTCAAACTCCACGACTCAAACTCGATTCTTCGTCACTGTGCAACCATGGAGCTTCATCAATCTCCAGTGTTTTCCTTCAATTGATCCATCCAGAAGCATCGTGGGATCCTCAGGAACACAATCCCCACATCAATTTCGTCAATCAAAGCCTCAATTCCCTCGACTCAACTTCGAGAATTCTGAAAGTTTCCTTCCTCAGTTCTACCTCAATTCGACCTCAATTCCACTTAGTTCCTTCTACAAAATTGATCGTAGTAATCCCAGAAGACAGAAACTGAACCCAATTTCGATCAACAAGGCTCAATTCATCCAATTTGATTTTTCCTCCCAAAAACCCAATTTCGAATTCCCAGTTTTCAGCCACTCTCAACCTCCCGTGTTTACCCAGTTGAGTTAGTCTCAACAAGCACTCGATTTTGCCCTCAAAACCAGTTAGAAATGGCAGCAAACACTCTCCAATTCTGCTGCTCAATGCTCACGGGTAAGAAGAACAAAGAAGGAGAAAATTAAGGAGAAAATGGAGGAAATGATGAAGGATAAATGATGATGTTGTAATGATGGTGTTGGGAGGGAAACATGGACCAGATTTCAGGGGATGGGTGACACTTGTCACTCATCCGAATGTGCATAGTCACCGGGTACTGTTCATATTAAAATATTATTTTAATCCCGGTTTGTTCGGTTAATCGAGCCCGATTCCGTGACCATAACTTCGTCGTCGAATCTCCGATTTCGGCATGCCGCCTGTCGTTGGATTCGTATCGATGAGACCTACGTAACGGTCCTTGGCCCTCGTCCATCGGACCTCCCAATCAAAAAGTCAACATTTGGCCCCTAATATGCCAAATTACCAAAATGCCCCTCAACTTCCGAACATCATAACTTTCTCTACGAATGTCGGAATCGAACGTGCCACCTGTCTATGAACTCGTGACGTCCCGAACTACGTCACAGTCATCGGTCAAAGTCCGTTTGACCGCCCGAACTAAAAGTCAACATTTTGCCCATGCTAGGGGCAAAACGGTCATTTTGCACGTTTCGTCCGATTTCACTCAACTAATCCCCGATTAGTCATTCTAATTCATAATTAATTAATATTCAATCCCGATATTCGGGACGGGTCATTACAGTATCCCTTGTCAAAAGACAACATTTTTCCCTATTCAAGGGAAAAATAGTCATTTCACATTTAATTTCTGAATTTACATTTTATTAAAAGTTCGGGTTGTTACAATATACCCCCCTTACAAAAATTTCGTCCATGAAATTTACTCAAATAAATGTGGATATTGTTTCCGCATCAGGGCTTCGGGCTCTCACTTGGCCTTTTCCACGTTATAGTTCCTCCACAATACTTTCACTAGGGGAATAGTCTTGTTTCGCAACACTTTCACCTTCCAATCTAGAATCTGTATGAGTTGTTCTTTGAAGCTCAAATCTGTCCTGAGTTCCGTTGGCTGTTCTTCCAGAACATGTGATTCCTCATGCACGTACTTACGAAGCATTGAAACATGGAACACGTCATGCACTCTCGCAAGCTCTGGGGGTAAGGCTAATATGTACACAACACCACCAACTCTCTCTATAATCTCATATGACCCAATGTAATGAGGACTCAACTTCCTATGTTTGTCAAATCGTACAATGCCTTTCCATGGTGATAACTTCAAGAAAACTCAGTCTCCCACTGAAAACTCTAGGGCTCTGATCCGACGATCGGTATAGCTTTTCTGATGATCATGTGCCATCTTTAGTCGTTCCTTGATAATTTGGACTTTCTCCTGGGTCATATCCATGAGATCTGGTGTCAATACCACTCTCTCGCCTACCTCGGTCCAACATATCGGCATCCTGCACTTTCGCCCATAGAGTGCCTCAAACGACGCCATCCTAATACTTGACTAATAGCTGTTGTTCTAGGAAAATTCCATCAATGGAAGGAGTGTATCCCAAGAATCATGAAACTGCAGTCATAGGCTCTCATCATATCCTCAAGAGTCTGAATAGTCCTCTCAAACTGTCCTCTGTCTGAGGATGAAAGGCAGTGCTGAAGTGTAGCCTCGTAACAAGGGCTCTCTGCAAACTCCGTCAAAATCTCGATGTAAACCGCGAATCTTGATCTGACACTATTGTCTGGTGTCCCATGCGAGCAGATGATCTCATCAATAAACAACCGTGCAAACCGTTCCACCTTAAAGTTCTCGCATACTGGCAAGAAATAAGCCGACTTCGTAAGTCTGTCCACTATCACCCAGATCCCATCATAACTGCTTTGTGTCCCCGATAATTTGAATACGAAATCCATGGTGATGTAATCCCATTTCCACTCAGGGATCGGAAGTGGCTGTAAAACTTCATATGGTCTTTATCGTTCAGCTTTTACCTGCTGGCAAGTCAAACATCTACCAATATGGTCAACAATCTCTCTCTTCATCCCGACCTACCAATAGTGATCTTTAAGTGTACGATACATCTTTGTTCCTCCCGGATGCATCTCATCTGCAGGAACACACAATCAACCCTATTTCAGTAACACTTTGTCACTTCTGATAGTGAAATCATGTCGGTCACCTACTTCAACTTCTATCCTCAGAACACACAAAGTGGGATCTTGAAGTTGAGCCTCAATAACTCGGTCAATCAAAATGGGTCTCACATGGAAACTTGCTAACAGAGCTCCCTTCACATCCAATCCGAGTATAACTCTAGCTCTTCGGAGTTCCACAAACCAGGGCAAATACACCATCCTCAGATGAGCTACAGAACCTGCAGACTTCTTGCTCAAGGTGTCTACTACCACATTTGCCTTCCCAGGATGATACTCGATCGTGCAATCGTAGTCGTTGATCATTTCCAACCATCGTCTCTGTCTGAGATTCAGCTCCTTCTAAGTAAAAAAAATACTCCAAGCCTTGATGGTCTGTGAAGATTTGGCATGTCTCTCCATAATGGAAGTGTCTCCAAATCTTTAGAGCATATACCATATTGCTACCAGCTCTAAATCATGGGTAAGGTAGTTCAACTCATGTGGCTTTAACTGTCAAGAGGTATAGGCAATGACTCTCCCGTGTTGCATCAACACGCAACCCAATCCTTGCAATGAAGCATCACTATATACCTCGAACTCCCAGTGTCATCGAGAAGAGCTAATACTGGCACAGAAGTCAACCATCTCTTCAATTCTTGAAAACTCTGTTCACAGTGCTCATTCCAAACGAACATAACCCCTTTCCTGGTCAAACGGGTTAATGGAGCAGCTATGGTAGATAAACCCTCTACAAAACTCCTGTAATATCCAACCAACCCTACGAAACTCCAAACCTTAGTCACGGTCTTCGGTTGCTCCCAGTTGGTCATGGCTTCTGTCTTCTAGGGGTCCACACTAATCCCCTCCGAAAAAATTATATGTCCCAAGAATCCTAATTGACACTTACTCAGCTTAGCATATAGATGATTCCTCCTCAGTCTATTCAGCACCAATCTCAAATGTTTCTCATGTTCCCTAGTACTCTTCGACTATACCAGGACGTCATCGATGAACACTATCACAATCTGATCCATTTATGACTGAAATACTCTGTTCATCAAATCCATAAATGCAACCGATGTATTTGTCAACCCGAATGGCATCACCAGAAACTCATAATGGCCATATCTCGTCCGGAAAGCAGTCTTCGGAACGTCTACCTCAGGAATCCTCAACTGATTGTATCCTAATCGAAGATCAATCTTCGAAAAATACTTATCCCCTATCAACTGGTCGAACATGTCATCTATCTGAGGCAATGGATACTTATTTCTCACTATTACTTTGTTGAGTTTTTGGTAATCTATACACGATCACAGGCTACCATCATTTTTCCTTACGAATAACACCAGAGCTCCCCAAGATGATGCAATAGGTCAAATAAACCCCATATCCACCAACTCTTGCAACTATACCTTCAGTTCCCTTAATTCATCTGTTGCTATACGATATGGTGTCTGAGATATAGGTCGTGTACCTGGAAGAAGCACGATGGTGAAATAAATCTCTCGGTGAGGGGGTACTCCTGAAAATCCTCTGGGAACACATTTGGGAATTCCCGCACCACTAGTATGTCCTCTGCTATCTCAGGTGTAACCCAACTATCCATAAATGAGCCAAGTAACCTTGACAGCCGTTCCTTAGTAACTTTTTTACTGCCAATGCTGATATAACTCTGGAGGGTGACACCCTCTGGTCCCTTGAAAAAGAGTCTCGGGTAGTCCAGGGCTTCGAAAGGTCACCCTTTTATCGAAACACTCGATAGATCCGTGATGATAGGTCAACTAGTCCATCCCGAGGATGACATCAAAATCGTGTAGGTTTAGAAGTAACAAGTCTGCTACCAAATCAACATCCCCTATCCTCACAGGACAATCTTTCAACAAATGATTCACAATTTACACATCCCATACCGGTGTACAAACACCCATATCATAATCTATTGCGAACACCTCCTTATCCGCTAACAATGCACAACTCCGCGTTATGAATGAATGAGTGGCTCCAAGGTCTATCAAAATGCATACATCATGCTCTAAAATAGGGAGCGTCCCTATCACCACTCCTGAGACTACTCTAGCCTCCTGCTGGGTAACGGTAAACACTCTGTCATATGGTCCCGACGATCGACCACGTGCTCGTGATCCTTGGAATCCACCTATAGTTCCTCCATACCCTCAGCCACTAATCACATCTGAAGTTGTGGATGTGCTCGGATCCTGCCCTGATGCACTCCGACGGATATTGCTACCAACGTTCATCTGTGGGCACTATTTCTTGAAGTGGCTAGGCTCTCCATATGTATAACAGGTCGACACCCTCGGTCTTCCAGTAGACCCCACTAACGTACCACTCGTTTGAGAAGTCTGCCATAAACTGAGGCCAAAACTCTAGGTACTCTCATACGTGCCAAACCGACCACCACCTGATGATGATGATGCTCCACTGAAATGGCCTCCCTCCGAGGCCTTATAGCTCGAAGGTCCAAAATACGAACGCTCTCAGTATCGTCCATCGCCAAAAAACTACTGCCGAGCTGGCTAACTGTCCTCCACTCTCATAGCCGCATCAGTCATCTCCTTCAGTGTAGCATAGGATCCTATTGTCACCATGGCACGGATCTCCCATCTAAGGCCCATTTCAAATTGGCGACACTTGTCGGCCTCAGTACTCACAAATGCAAAAGCAAAGCGAGACAATCTCTGGAAGCTCTGCAAGTACTTTGCCACTAACATGCTCCCCTGTCGAAGCTTCAAGAACTCAGCCTCCCTAGCATCACCGAATGAATGGGGGTAATATTGATCCAAGAAACGCTCTCGAAAGACCTCCTATGTCACCATCCAGACATCCCAACCGGACATCTACATTGTGTACCACCACTGATAAGCGCCACCATCCAACAGAAATGTAGCCAGTAACACTCGATCCTCTAGAGGGTATAGCATAACCACTCGATCCGCTTGATCCAAGTAATCCACTGGTGGGCTTCCTCAGGGTCGGACCCAGCACTAAATGTAGTATCCCCCAGAGGCTGGGCTATCTCAATGATAACACTCTCGAAATCACTAGCGAGATCATCATCAAATCATGGAAGGGGCACTCGTCTCGGAAGGATGTCTATCTGTTAAGAGGAATAAATTAGTACGACATATTAAGCAATTCAATGTACAATGTACAGACTGCTATCTTAATGCTCTGATACTAAGTTTAAAGGACCCATCCCAATCCCCCTAGATCATAGTGGGACGTGCCCTGCTCCCGTTCGAAAATCATAATCAAAATACTAAAAAACCCTTTTATGGGTTTAAAAGTAAACAAAGTTCAACTGCAAAATTGTCAAACAAGGGATAAGTATATCTACACAATCAAGCATACATGTTAGCACAATAAAAGTACCAAAACCTACCATGAAGGGTGTTCAGGTGCGCAATGGTACTGTCTATGCCTCTGCCTTGGTATTAGCACCTGCCTATGTGTCAGGGCCCGGAGGGTCAACAAAACAATCAAATTGTAAGTGGACCAAAAATAAACATTTTCAAAATACAATTTAAGAACAATAACATTTTCCCCTCCGTTTTATAAACATGCATGCATTCAAATCAAATTGTATGAAAACAGTTCAAATCTTACATATATATATATATATATCTTGACACACATATCAGTTAAAACAAAATATAACCAATCCTTGACATCTGCGATGTCTATAACCAATACCAGTCATGATTTCCAATGCTACGCGTGCAACTCAGGGTCTCATCTCCGAGTACCTCCTCAGGATCCAACTCAACGATGTCCGCGGTGATATCATAATGGGGTGTCTTCCTCGAATCTACTATGGCTGGGGTGATATCATAAACTCGTACTTCTTGGAGCTACTCATTTCAGGCAGTGCACCGTGACTACTCTAGGATCCTCGACGTCTAGAGAAGACAATACAACTCACCAGGAACGTATATGTGGAATAGTAACCAAATACATTTAAAATCATTTTTAAACCATTTACGTCTCAAATCGAGTCAAAAAAACTATTTAATTGGGCCTATGCCTGAGACATAACTCTCACATGTCTTTTCCACAAAAAACAATCCGAAAACCGTGTCCATAACTCATTTATAAATCCTGATTTGTCCAAACCGATCATACCAGATCACCATTCAAATCCATTAAAGTACATTCTTTCTTTCCAATTTCTCGTTTGTCTTTAAATCTAAGTCAAAATTGTTATTCAATCGGGTCTCAAGCCCAAAACATCATTTACAAGTAAATCCGTAAAATGGTTCGTGATTGATGATTAAATCCACAACATCATCAAATAACGACATCAAATCATTTCAGTTTAAATCATATAATAAAGCATTCAAAACAGTTATGCATGCATTTCAGTTATAAAACAAAAGTCCACTTACGCTCGGTTCACTATGCGCGCTCAATATCCGCACCGTAATCTCACCTGAGCAAGTCTCTAGGCCCGTCCAAATCACATCTAAGGGTCACTAACTTTCTATAAAAGTTCATACACTAAACTCTCACAAAGCCCGATATCAGAAACACACCCCAAACACTCTTCTCGAGGCTAAAAACTCCTAAATGTCCTATCAAATGGTCTCTGATCGACTTGAAACTAGCGTCATTGGATTCAAAACGTTTAAACTATTCAAACAAGACCAATGTAACCTCGAAATTCGTGCCAACACACCCTGACGAGGTGGTCAAAGTCCAGTCAACATTGACATCATGCTGACGTCAGCTTGACAGGTTTGACAACTGCCAGGTCCGACACCTGCCATGTGGCACACCCTGATTGGTGACACATGTCTCCAACATCTCTAACACACTGCCACATGGCACCACCCTATTGGTCGACGTGGTCTAACATGGCTAACGTGGACTTCGACATCAGTTGCCACGTCACTCTAACACTCCCTAATAGGGTGCCACGTGGCACCACCATATTGGTCGAAATGATCTGACATGGTTGTCGTGGACCTAACACGTCAGCTGCTGATTGGGCCTGATAGCCTGCCACGTGGCATCACCTAATTTGCCACGTGGACTAACAGGTCCGATAGGGTAATGATGTGGACTGCCACGTCATCATCGTCAACCTCTAGCCGGATCAACCCGTGACCCTATAACGGGTCAACTGACCTGCGAACTTGACCCGACCATATCTCTCCCATTTTTCAACCATTTCACCTCATTTTTCTTCCTACACGCTCGCAATGAACCCAGGAAGAGATCTATGGACTCAAAAACATCAAACAAGTCCTAAAATTACCTGTTCGAGCTTGATGATTTTTGGTTGACTTTCAACTTTGGTTTCCATGTGGTTCCAGTAGCCTCCTTTCACGATAAGAGTTCCTGCGAGTTGGTACAGTCCCTAGGAACCAATTTTAATCATCAAAATCGTCCAAAAAACCCTCTAACTTGAATTCGAAATTTGACCCAAAACCAAGGTTTCGGGTTTTACCTAATTCGTGGGTTTCCTAGCCTCTCCGACGTGCTCAGTCGTCGTCCACTGTCGTCTCTGGTCCCTCTTCACTCTCATTCTCTCTCAAGGCTCACAGATGGATGATGTTTTGAGGGTTGGGTGGGTTTTTGGATTTGGGCAAAATGAAGAAAGAAGGAAGATAAAGATACATATGAATGCATGAATTTGGCTGCTTGGGCCAATGGGATGAATGACACTTGTCACTCATCCATTGGTCCACTTAGGATATTTTGACCAATGAAAAACAACCCATTGTTCATGTCTCGAAAGATGTGAGTAGTCTGTATTTTCTTCCATGACCCGTAACTTTCCCGTCGGACGTCTGATTTTGACTTGTCGCTTGTCTACAGAGTCGTGACGTCTCGAATTATGTAACAAGCCTTGGTCAAAGTCCAAATAGTATCCCTGGTTAAAAGTCAACATTTTTCCCTATTCAAGGTCAAAATAGTCATTTTTTCGAATTTACATTTTATTAAAAGTTTGAGTTGTTACACCTATAACTTTTCCTTCCCTAGAGGTGGCCGAGCTCGGTCAAATTTTATCACTTCTTTACAAAGGTTAAGCTCATATGGCCATAGGCTTTCCATAGTTAGAATGGGATGTTCAGACTTAAGATCCTTATGTGGCCATCCCTTTTAATAAGAAATATGGTATTGAAGCTCAGGATGTTGGCTCTACATTCGGCAAGGTTATGATTTTTGATGAAATTTTGTGAGTTCCTCTTCTCTTTATTAACTTCTTTTAGTGTTTTCTTCAAATCTTTGAGTCTCCTAAGATAGAGCTTGTGGCGGGAACGGTAGAATCTTTGGTAGAGAAGGGTTCGGCTGACAGGACCCGTCCCAACTGGACCTCGATAACCGTGCCCGGTCCTGCTCCCGTCTGACAAGTCCATTGAAGTCCCGAAACTATCCTTCAGCACCTACCAGACAAGGGATTATCTCCGCTTATGCCTCCGCCTCTCGGTTAGCCCCGAACGTCGTGTCACGGCTTGGAGGGTCATCAAAAACAGAAAAGTGTGAGTGGACAAAAATAATATCATTTAAAACACGTTTGAAACACATCATTTACCCTCCAGTTTATCAAACCTGCATGCATAGGGAAAAATACGTGGATAATAATCACTGGTCTTCCAGCCAAACCACATAGCAAATCAAATTCCTGGCTCTCAGGCCAAACATACGAAAACATAAGCACCTGGCCACACATACCAGAACTCGTACACAATATCAGTACGTAATCACAACCAATCGATCACACAATTCATCAAGCAATCCGCACCATTCACAAGTGCACAAACCACCATATAATCACATCCGCACTCGCACTACGCGTAGGCCATAACCCCAAGCATCAACCGTCTGGGAACATCCCAAGCTCCGACTATCTGGGAACACATATCACCCCTAGTATCAGCCGTCTGGGAACACCCCTAGCTTCGGCTGCCTGGGAACAGTCACAATTATATCCCCAAGCTTCAGTCGTCTGGGAACTCACCTAGATTCGACCGTCTGGGCACTCACAATCTCAATGAAAATCATCCGGGGATCTTATCCCAAAATATCTCAATCAACTCCTTGACTTCAAACCAAGTCAAAATCATTACCAACCAGGACTCACGCCCAAATATCATTTATACGTAAATCCGTAAAATCATATCGAAAACATTAATATAATCCAGAAATCATCCTTGACTTATCAATTCATCAAAATATCCATTTTGAAACCATTTTAACTCCGGGACTGGCCCAAAATATCATTTACGCATTTCTCGTAAAACGTGCCTAAAATATCGATTAAAATAATCATTAAATCATAAGTAATCACCCAAACAAATCATGACATTATTGCAACCAAATCATACAATCAAGCATGTAAAACATTTAACTATGCATGCACATCAATTTAGAAAACAAATGTCCACTCACACACCGTCCAAATTGCTCGCTTCCCGAGCTGCACGCGTTTCTGTAATTTTCGACACTTTCCAGGAATCTCGAATCCTGTCCAAAATCATCATTCAAGGTTACTAACAAGTCAATTCACATCACATCAATTCCCCATAATTTTCTGGGAATTTAATATTAATTAAAATATAACATAAACCGTCGAGCCCTCGAAACATAATCGAGACGGTGTCCGATTGACTCGAAACCAACGCCAAAATGATCGTTACACTGTATAGAATAAAACACATGTTGGACACTTTCCCAGAAACCTT
Organism: Prinsepia uniflora; assembly: GCA_032719365.1. Taxonomy (NCBI): domain Eukaryota; kingdom Viridiplantae; phylum Streptophyta; class Magnoliopsida; order Rosales; family Rosaceae; genus Prinsepia; species Prinsepia uniflora. The sequence goes on along the minus strand of CM064865.1, from coordinate 27,565,826 downwards.
ACCACGTGCCCTCACGCGCCGTGAACAGTAACAATGAACAGTCGTCCCTGTAACCCGTTTTCCATGTTATTCGGGTCTGCAACCCGCGGTGCAACCCGATTCATTCCTAGCCAATTCGAACTCAATTTCTCCAGTTCTTTCAATCATTCCCATCTATTCCATGTCTATCATTGATCTGTGACTTCAATTTTATAAATTGAAACCTAAAAGCTCTCGACTCAAGATGAACACCCGACGGGTCTGAAATCGGGTCCTACCCCAGTTCACGTTATATCATTCAATTGATCATACAAGAAGCATTCCCTATTCATTCTAAGCATAATTTCAAAACCAATTTGAAGCTTCCTTACCTCCAAGTGATCGAACTCAAGCTCCCACTTTCAACGAAGTTGCAGGACCTGTTCTTCGTTGATTCACCATCAATTGACGTCCCAATTGATTTGGTTCGAGTCGTCTTGCTCCCAGGAAGCTAAAGATCATGTCAATTTCAATTGAAACCGTCTAGGACATCAAATTCGATATGTATGTATTTAGGTAGTTTTTCGGGTGTTCCCAGTTCAGTTCCAGGTCCAATTCTTTCAATTTTCACTCGATTGGTCCCTCAATTGCTCCCCTTTTGTTCTCTGTTCAAATTGTTTCTCAGTCTTGATGATAGATCGATCAAGGTTTTATGGAGAATTTTGTGTTCTCTGTTGTTCTTAGTCAAGTACTAACCAGGTGCTAATTAACATGAATACAACAAATTGATTTAATTATTTAATTCTAACACAAGTAACTAAGTGCCACTAATTAGCTTATGGAAATGGCAAGTGTCACTTGCTGAGTTACATGAATCATCTACTAGGCTGAATCAGCAATTTAAACCATATATGACACCGTTTAATTAAGTCCCTGCCTGACAATTACCATTTTACCCCTACTTAGAAAATTTACCAAAATGCCCCTCATAGTTCTAGACCCATAACTTTTTCGTTCGGATCCTGATTGACGCATGCCGCCTATCTATGGATTCAGCGTCCCGAGACCTATCCAACGGTACTTCCGGAAAGTCCAAACAATGTCCTGATCAAAAGTCAACAAATGGCCCCTTTTGACCAATTTACCAAATTACCCTCAAACTTCCGCACATCATAACTTTTTCCTCGAATGTCGGAATCGGGCGTGCCACCTGTCGATGAACTCGTGATGTCCCGAACTACGTCACAGTCATCGGTTAAAGTCCGTTTGACCGCCCGAATAAAAAGTCAACCCTTCGCCCAATTCCAGGGGCAAAATCATCCTTTTCCTCTCATTTTTCCAAATTTTTCGTTTTTCAAATTTTCGGGGCGTTCCATCAGCGGAATCTTCTGACCATATTGTGCCTACGTTACCTTCTCATCCTGATTATATCCATACTCGGGATTTTTTCCAGGCCTTCGTTGTGGGGCAAACATTCAAGATCTGGAAGCCGTGAGGAAAGCCTTGTTTGTCTTTTCTAATTTTCAGCCTCAATCTCTTGTTTCTGTCCAATATTTAGTGAAGTTATTGGATGAATATCGGGATAAATTTTATGAGCATGAATGATAGAACCCCTCCCGGATAACTGAGGAGATCCTGCTTTCATCTTACAGATAACTAAAACAAATTAGTTTAATCCAAGGTAAAAGCGATAACTAACATATTTTTGTCAGGCAAAGGATATCATAATTGTTTACAGAGCATAAGTACTATTAAATACACACAAAAAGAAAAGTGTAGTTCTCCCTTAGAAAAATCTAGAGTGTACAGAGTCCAACTTTTTAATATGCCTCTGGCAACAAAACCAATCCCCTTTTCCTCATCACGGCTTGGAGGGTAATTTTAAGACGCAAAATTGTGAGCGGACAAAAAGTAAATAAGTATACAATAAAATAATTCTGAAAATCTATTTGAAACATACAAGTCACCCTCCGTTTTATAAAACAAGGCATGCATACCGAAAACTAAAAAAGTTTGAGTAAAAAGAATAATCAACCGAGAAATGTCAAGATATGTGCTCTTATAAGAAATCCAGCAACACTATAAAACAGTTAACACAAAAACATATAAAAATCAGGTTCATAACCATATACCATCAGTCAACCCATCCTCGATGCTTGGAAGACAAATATCTCATTAAATACGCACTATCGATAGGCTAATATCACTCGGGAACTACGGAGCCCAGTTGACGTTCAAGAACTACGGAGCATTACCTCAATAACTTAGTCACGGTCCTAGTCTCTCAAACTACGGGGCATTACCTCGACGTCTGAGACTACCCATCATAATATCGATCTCAGGAACTACGGAGCATTACCTCGACGTCCGAGATCATCCAACCAATCTGGAAATTCGAGGAGGGTTTTTGCATCACAATCGATAATCACATCAAAGAAAAGCAAGTATATCCAAGATCACATAATAAGTATTTCATATTACAAAACTCGGGCATATGCCAAACTCACAAAGCCTCATAAAATGTGTAAGTATTCATAAAATCATAAAAAAATCATGCAAGGTTTCAACCAATCAAACATTATTAAAACATGTAGAAAACCAATTAAAATACTTAGGTATGCATGCATAAGATTTAGCAAAAGAAGAATCCACTCATAGGTGTGACATCGCTGCTCAACTATGATTTGGTTGCTCCTCACCAGCTCCTGAAACCATATCACCTAGCCTGCGAAAGTTTCCCCAAAAATGATTCTCTGGTTTCTAAGAAGTTTCCATGTCCACTCCTCTTTCCAGTCATGGGGAAGGTTCGTACAAACTCATTGAATGCCTCTCGCACATCAGCCTTGAGTTCCTCTCACACATCAGCCTTGAGTTCCTCTCACAGTAAACCCCGGTACAACACTCTCCTACACATTCACGAATTTCCCCTTTCGGCTTCTCCTCTCCTCACGCTCACTTCTCTCTTTTTCAAGCTCACCACTTCTCTCAATTTCCTTATATCTTCCTTCTCTTTCTCCACTTTTCTCTATTTTCTTTTCTTATTTTCCTCTCGTCCGATCACCATAACTAACACACATACACACACACACACACAAATACTCACGGGTAAGGCAATGACACTTTCCCAAAAAAAGATCAAGGACATATGGCAAGCTCCAATTGATCCTCTAGAGAGTTCCATATTGTGAAAAACCAAATTGCCCTTGGGGTGGCAAATGACCACAATACCCCTCACAATCTCTAGGTCGTAACATCTTCTCTCGAAGTCCAACCAACATTTACTACCCGTCTATGAAATCAGCATGTCAAGTCCTACGTATTCGTGGTCACAAAAAGTTTGTTGGTCAACCGAGTCAAAAAGTTAAGAAATTACTATTAAGGGAAAAATCGTCCATTTCCATTATAATATTATTTTAAATACAACCCTCGATGTTCCCAGGCGTTACAATCTACCCCCTAAAGAAAATTTTGTCCCCGAAGTTTATTCAAACAAGTGAGGATATTCGCGCCTTAGGTTCTCAAGTAGCTTCTTCTATATTCTAGTTCCTCCATAACACTTTAACTATAGGAATTGTCTTACGATGAAGTACTTTATCCTTTTGATCCAAGATCTGTACCAGCTGTTCTTCAAAATTTTTATCTTCTCTAAGCTCAATGGGTTGCTGCTTTAGAACATGGGAAGCATCAGGCATCTATTTCTTAAGCATGGAAACATCAAACTTGTCATGGAAACGAGAAAGCTCTGGGGGTAATGCTAGCCGGTATGCAACTGGTCCAATCCTCTCGGTAATCTCATAAGGACCAATATAACAGGGACTTAATTTCCTTCGTTTACCAAACTGTACTATTCCCTTCCAGGGAGATAACTTCGAGAATACTCGATCACCCACTACAAATTCCAAGGCTTAGGTTTGACGATCAGCATAGTGTTTTCTGAAGGTCTTGAGCAGCTTTCAATCGTTCCCGAATCACCTTCACTTTTTCTTCAAGATCATCTACCACTTATGGTGTTAATGACTTCTTTTCCCCAACTTCTGTCAAACAAAGAGGCATTCTACATTGCTAGCCATAAATGGTATGTAAATTCCATTACTTGACTGATAATTGTTATTATACGCAAATTCCATCAAAGTAATGTAAGTATCCTAACTTCTATGAAACTGAAGAACACAAGCTCTCATCATGTCCTCTAAAACCTGGATAGTCCGCTCCAACTGACTATTAGTTTGGGGATGAAAAGAAGTGTTTAAGTGTAGTTTCATCCTAAATGCTTCCTATAAGCTTTTCCAAAACTGGGACAGACACAATTGATTCAGAAGTCCCATGCAGTCGAACAATCTCATCCACAAATAATCTAGCATATTGATCCATCTAATAGTTCTCCCAGACCGGTAAGAAATAAGCCGACTTGGTTAATCTATTCTCGATTACCCAAACTTCAGCATATCCTTGCTACATCCTCGAAAGTTTAAATACAAAATACATTGTTAAATGATCCCATTTCCATTCTGGAATTAGCAGTGGCTGTGAGGATCCATATGGTTTCTATCGTTCAGCCTTTACATGCTGACAAATCAAACATTTACTCGCGTACCTTGCTATTTCCCACTTCATTCCAGCCAACCAATAATATTCTCGGAGTGTAGGATACATTTTTGTTCAACCAGGATGCATTGCATAAGCTGAACTATGGGTTTCCTCCAAAATCTCACTTTTCAACTGCTCATCGTCTGGTACACAAAGTCTGACTTCTTTCCGGACGACTCCATCATCCGTAAGTGTGTAATCATATGGTCACCAACTTCCACATCCATTCTGATAAGACATAAAATAGAGTCTTGAAACTGGGCCTCAATAATCCGGTCGATTAGAATAAGTCTCACACGAAAGCTCGCTAAAAGTGCTCCATGCTTACCTATCTCAAACTCAATCCCCATATTCCTAAATTCCAATAACAACAGTAGATAAAACACCTGCATATGAGCAATACCTACAGATTTCATGCACAGGGCATCTGCGACTACCTTAGCCTTTTCGGGGTGGTAATCAATGATACAATCATAATCCCTAATTAACTATAACCACCTCCGTTGCCTCAGATTTAGACCTTTCTGCATAAAGAATTAATTCAAACTCTTGTGGTCTGTATAAATCTTGCACTTCTCTCCATAAAGATAATGCCTCCATATCTTTAGTGGATGGAGCACAGTTGCTAAATCCAAATCGTGTACCAGATAATTCACTTCACGAGACTGTGTCGGGATGCATAAACAATAACTTTCCCATGCTGCATCAACATGCATCCCAAGCCTTGCAATGAAGCATCACTATAAATCTTGAACTCCCTACTATCGTCGGAAGGGCAAGCATTGGTGCAGAAGTCATCCGCTTTTTAAACTCCTGGAAGCTTTGCTCACCTTCATCATCCCACATAAACTTTACCCATTTTCTAGTCAACCGGGTTAGTAGAGCTGCAATAGAAGAAAATCGTTCTACAAACCTCATGTAGTAACCTTCTAGCCCAAGGAAACTCCTTATCTCTGACACTATTCTGGGTTGTGACCAATTAGCTACTGCCTCTGTCTTTTGGGGATCTACACTAATCCTATCTACCGATATCACATAGCCTAAAAAGTTAACATTGTTTAAAAAGCACTAACATTTACTGAGTTTAGCAAAAATCTGATTATTCCTAAGTTTCTACAACACCATCCTCAAATATTCCTCATGTGCTTCCTTACTTTTCGAATAGATCAAAATATCATCAATGAACACGATCACAAACTGGTCCAAGAATGGGCGAAACTGATACACAAAAACTAAGCATTAAAGTAAATATAAAGTCACACTCAACACTTAAGGAAACGTATGCAATCAAAAATCCTTTTTTGAAGATATAGCATTGGTAAATAGGGATCGTTCTTAACTGGGGATTAAGGGTACCTAAGCATGATTATCGTTTGATTAGTTAATTGGGGGTAAAGAGATTGATTTAAAATTCCTAAGTAATTAAACTAATCTAAACTAACCTAATCTAATATTTACACGTGGTCAACTCATTTTTATACCTAACTCATTCATGAATTATATTAACTTCAAACCTACAAAATTCTAAAACCTTAGCTCTACAAGATGATTTCATATTCTTAAGTACGTGCAGGGAGACACTCATGCTGCACTTTCAGAGATCTAGACTTGGAGACACTTCTCGATCTAGTCAAGCATCAAGTACCAACATACAAGCATAACAAAAACTAAAATATTAGAACACATGGAAGATTATTGAAATTAATACAAACCATAAAACCAAGGATAATATTAGAAATCGGTTCATAAAAATAAGATGTTCAAGCACAAAAGATAACTACAAGGTAAAGAGATCGGGTTACACTTTTTCTCTTCGAGACACCCTATGGATACGAAGTGATTGGGCACTCTTTGGTGAGACACTTTGAGACACTCCTCTATGCCACAGATGAAGGTTGTAAAAGGTGGGATATGGTGTAATTAGTTTTGCACAAGAATTCTTGAATTTACTGAAAAGGAAAAATTGGTTTAAGTAGAGCTTTGGTACAAATAATGAGCGACCCTTACAAATAACCTAATCCTCTCTATTTATAGGAGAAAATTAATCCTCAAATAAATAGGAGTTTACAGTTTAATTCTAAAAGGAAAAAGATTAAACTAATTAAATTAAAGTCCTAAACGAAATAAAGGTAATAAAAATCCTAATTAAAAAGGTTTCCTAAATAAAAAGGAAACAAATCCAAGCTTGAAATGGAAAATTTTCCTTTAAAATGAAGGAAAGATGCTGGAATTTGAACAGGAAACGAATTGGTGGAAGCCTGCTGAAGGAATGGAAGAAGTTCGGTGGGCGCTGGCAGAAATATGGGCTCAATTTCGGTGGTCAACGGCGCTGGGAAGACTGAAGAGTTGTTCTGTGCACGTTGGCCGAAGAGGCTTCAGGGTTGTCAGCAGGCGCAAGCCGAGATTGGTGTTGTTCCCTTTGGTACACGCGCACTGACCATGGCTTAAGAGATTCAGGACGCACGCGCTGAACATCACACCGGCGAATCGGTAGGCGCCTTCTAAATACTCTTTTGGACTGCCATTTTGGATTCGGTAGATTCCTACCGAATTCTTGAGTAGTTTTTGGTGGCCTCCTTTCATTTGATCATAACTTCTTCAATATAACTCCAATTGAGATGATTTTTTCGCCTAAATTCTTATATTTCCATGCTCTATCTAATTCTGCACATTTCTCACAAAATAGATTATTTTCTACAATTTTTTGGTATTAAAACATTAAAAGATAAGCATAAAGGGTATAAAAATGATGTTTAATTCAAGGCTTATCAGAAACACCCGATTCATCTAATCCATAAAAATTGTAGGGGCATTGGTCAATCCAAATGACATCATCAAAAACTCATAATGGCCATAACTCGTCCAGAAAGCTATCTTTGAAATGTCTTCCTCCTTAATACTCAATTTATGACATCTGGACCACAGATCAATCTTGGAGAAATATCTGGCCCCTCTCGATTGGTCAAACAAATCATCAATCTGAGGTAGCAGATACTTGTTGCATACTGTTACTTTATTAAGCTGCCTCTAATCGATACCTAGTCGTAAACTACCATATTTCTTCTTCACAAACAAAACTGGGGCTCCCTAGGGTGAAGTACTCGGTTGAATAAAACCCATATCAATTAACTCTTGTAACTACACCTTTAGTTCTTTCAACTTCCCTGACGCCATTCTATAAGGGGTATGAGATATTGGTAGAGTACCAGGAAGTAACTCAATCGTGAAATCAACCACCCTGTGAGGTAGTAATCCCGGTAGTTCATCAAGGAACACATCAGGGAATTCCCGCACCACTATATCTTCTCAATATCTCCTGACTCCTTAGGAGTATCCAATACATAAGCCAAATAACCCTGGCAGCCTTTCCTTAACAACCTTTCTGCAAGCTGATATTATTCTTTAGGAAGAGGGGGAGGGTAACATCTCCTTGCTTCCTTGGAATACCACTTATGACTTACCTGGGCTCCAAACTATCACTTTCTTATCATAACACTCAATAGAAGCCCGATGAGTCGTAAGCCAGTCCATCCCCAAGATCACATCAAAATCATGTACATCTAGGAGAATTAAATTAGCATCAAGACAGTTTCCCTCGGCTTCCACTTGAACACCCTGAATCACCTGGTTTACTATAAACGCATCCCTCGTGGGGGTACTAACTCCCATATCAACACTAAAAGGGGACACCTCCTAACTTATCAATAACGAAAATTGTCGAGAAACAAAAGAATGTGTAGCTCCGGGATCAATGAAAATATGTGCAACATTATCAGAAATAGGCAGCATACCTACCACCACACCTAGTGCCTCTCGAGCCTCCTACCAAGTGACAACAAAAACTCTGGCCTGCGGTCCCGGAGGTCGACCGCGTCCCCTCGAACTACTCCCAGCCCCATTGGTTGTGCCTGACCTCCTCCAGATGTACCAGAAGTCTGACCTTGATCTGACATGTCATGATCTATCACACTAACACCCAACCGATGCAGACAATTCCACTGCATGTGTCATGGCTCTCTGCAGTTATAACAACGAATCACAAAAGACTGTATCGACCTCCTTTCCTGTCTGCCAATAGACTGAACATAAGCTCTAATAGACTAGCCTGAGATCTAGGATCTCGACCCCTCTACTGCCTAGACCTGAACAATAACCATCAGAAGATCCAGAACTTAAAACACCCTTCCTCGGGGCTCTCTGACTATATGTACTGGTATATGGGTAGCCAAACTGGACTCCACCTGAATAGCAGCCTCAGATAACTCCCTCAGAGTAGCAAAGGAACCCACTATAACTACAGTTTGAATCACATCACGTAAACCCATCTTAAATCAACGGTATTTATCTGCTTCTGCCGCCACCACTGCTAGAACAAATCGAGACAAGGTTAGCAACTTCTGCTTATATAGAGTCACCGTCAAGTTCCCATGCTGTAATCGTAAAAAATCCAACTCTCGAGCATCTCAATGCGATCAGGGGCATAGATGATGTAGGAACTTGTCCTTAAAGGTATCCTAAGTCACCTCCTGGGCATCCCAGTCCGTCATCTATAACGTCCACCACCACTGGTAAGCCAGCTCAGTCAGCGGAAAAATGGCAAGCAATACCTTACCCTCAAGTGGACACGTTTCTATCTCGAAAATCCTCTCCAATCGTGTCAACCACTCCTCCCCTTGCGCCAGGCTCACCCGGACAAAAAACTTAGGAGCTCCCAACCACTAGGCTCTCTCAATATCTGGGCCCTCACTGGTCCGCTCACCATCATCTTCTGGCTATGTCCGTGGATCACGTCGTGGAAGCATAGTCATAAAATCTTCTTCCATCCCCCTGAAACATAAACATCTAAGTTACACAACCACACCTACATGTGCAGGCACAACCGAAACCTTTGCTCTGATATCAAGTTAATAGGACCCATCCTGGATAACCGAGGCTATTCTGCTCCCATTTGACAGATAACTCAAAAAAATTAGTTTAACACAAGGCAAAAACGATAACTAACATATTTATGTCAGACAAGGGATATCATAACTATTTACAGAGCATAAGTACTATTAAATACACATAAAGAGAAAAGTCTAGTTCTACCCTAGCAAACTGTAGAGTGCGTAGAGTCCAACTTATTTATCTTCCTCCAGTAACAAAACCGATCTCGGATTCCTTGTCACGACCTATAGGGTAATTTTAAAACACAATTGTGAGTGGACAAAAAGTAAATAAGTATACAATAAAATAATTCCGAAAATCTATTTAAAATAGACAAGTCACCCTCCGTTTTATAAAACAAGGCATGCATACCAAAACCTAAGAACTTTGAGTAAAACAAGTAAGCAACCGAGAATCTCAAGATATGTGCAGTTATAAGAAATCCAGCAACACTATAAAACAGTTAACACGCATGCATATAAAAATCAGGCTCATAACCATATACTATCTATCAACCAATCCTCGATGCCTACAAGACAAATATCTCATTAAATACGCACTACCAGTAGGCTAATAACACTCGGGAGCTACGGAGCCCAGCTCGACGAGTGTGGACCAGCTCAAGAACTACGAAGCATTACCTCGACATCTGAGTCACGGTCCTAGTCTCAGGAACTATGGAGCATTAACTCGATTTCAGAGACTACCCATCACAATATCGGTCTCGGAAACTACGGAGTATTACCTCGACGTCCAAGATCGTCCAACCAATCTGGCAACTCGAGGATGGTTTTCACATTGCATCACAATCCATAATCACATCAAACCACATCAAAGCACATCAACCATATCCAGAATCACATAATAAGTATTTCATATTGTAAAACTTGGGCCTAAGCCAAAACTCACAAAGCCTCGTAAAACATGCAACCAAACTATTAATTAAGTATTCATAAAATCAACAAAATTCATGCAAGGTCTCAACTTATCAAAAATTATTAAAACATGTAGAAAAACCAATTAAAATACTTAGGTATGCATGCATAAGATTTAACAAAAGAAAATTCCACTCATAGGTGTGATATCGCTTCTCAATTGCAATTTGGTTGCTCCTCACCAGCTCCTAAAACTTTATCACCTAGCCTTCGAAAGTTTCCCTAGAAATTCTTCTCTGGTTTATGGGCAGCTTCCACGTCCACTCTTTCCAATCACGAGGAAGGTTTGTACGAACTCACTGATCGTCTCTGGTACTTAAGCCTTGAGCCTCTCACAGCAAACCATAGTGCAACACTTTCCTATAAATTCACGAATTTCTCCTCTCGGCTCCCCTCACGCTCACTTTCTCTCTTTTTCAAGCTCGCCACTTCTCTCAGTTTCCTCTTATCTTCCTTCTCTTTCATCTCTTTTCTTTGTTTTCTTTTCTTATTTTTCTCTCGGCCGATCACCATAACTAACACACAAACACACACACAAAAGTACCCACGGGTAAGGCGTTGACACTTTCCCCGAAACGATCAAGGACATGTGGCAAGCTCCAATGATCCTCTAGAGAGTTCCATAGTGTAAGAAGACCAAATTTCCCTTGGGATGGAAAATGACCAAAATACCCCTCACAATCTCTAGGTCTTAACATCTTCTCTCGATGTCCAACCAACGTGTACTACCCGTCTATGAAATTAACGTGTTGAGTCCTACGTATTCATGGTCACAAAAAGTTTGTAAGTAGACCGAGTCTAAAAGTCAACAAAATTACTTTAAGGGAAAAATTGTCCATTTCTGATATAATATTATTTTAAATTCAACCCTCGACATTCTGGGGTGTTACAATGAATGTTGTCGGGATGTCCTCTTCTCAAATGTTCCAACACCTGATGTGCCGAAAATGTCTAGGCAGGATTTTGCGAAGAGCAAAGAATGTATGAACACTGGGAAGAAGCTTATCAGAGTACGGGAAAGATTGAAAGAACTCAAAGCTCATGTGCATTTTAAAAGGTGGAATGCACGCACCTTCGATGATCCTTTGAATAGGTATAAAAAACGTTTTTTGATTGAGGGAGCGACCTTGAGGAAAAGGAAGAGAGGAACTGTGCCCTTTATGGGATGGAAGAAGTCTAGTATTCAATAATTAGATTGTTTAGGACTAGGCTCCAGTCTAAGTTCGGCCTTTTATTAAACTGTTGAGATCTCTTACGTGTGTGGACATATATCCTTTGAAGCTCTTCATTCCCGGTTTCTATCTTAATCATGATACCTAATGTCCAATCGCAAGGCATTAAATATTTTAATCCTTCATTATTCTAGGAAAATTTCACAAATTATCATTCTTACTCCCAGAGGACCATAAAAACCAATTTTTTTGGTAGCTATTTTTTTTAATGGCTTCTTAGACTTCCATAAATTCTCCGAACTCTTCCTATTCCAAGTTAGAGCAAACCATCCTTACTTATGACGAGATGTCGTTCGAACTCTGCCACCTCCGTCTTCAGAGCAATGCTCTTGAGGGGATGCTAGAAAGGGTAGAAGACTTTGGACAGAGTGCAAGGCTAGGGCAGAGGAAACTAATAGGTATTATCAACATAAGCTTGACTGCCATTCACAAAGAGAAGGAAACTATGTTTATGGGGGTCTCAATGGTTGATATGATTGAAGCGAACTAGGGCGCAACCAGGGATTCTGATGTGGTTCGCACTCTAGAGCAAGCCATTTAGAGAATTGATTTTACTCGCCTTTAAAATTTGTATTTTATTGTGCTTCTCTGTTTTTTTGGTAACAAAATAAAATTTCTAAAGATTGGTCTTATCTCTTTAGATTCTATCCATCTGCTTTTAAATTCTGTTTCTTTGTGTTGTCATCCACCGATTTGAGATCTATAAATCTAACTGACCTCACCTTTACTCATTGCTCATAATCAATCTTCCATTATATTTCCGAAAATGGCTTCAAGTAGTCGCTATCCTTTTGAAGTTCCTTCCTCATATTATGCACACTTAATAAAGCATCTTCAAGACAAATCTCAAGAGCATGCAGGATTCATTTCAGATCTGGAACAAAAATCCCACCTTCTCGCCGTTACAATAGAGGCCCTAAGTCACGAAACTCATTTTGAAAGAACTTCCATTTGCGCTAAATCCATGTCTCTCCGAGAGATGTTGGCTAAGGCCCGGAACGTGTGATTCCCTTTGAGAATAAGCTGGTTGTGCTCTGTGATGAGAAAGAGCACCTCCTGGTTTCCCTTGCAGTTCTAGACAAACTGATTCGACGTATACAGTGTTTTGCCTATAAGGATGTGTTTGACCAGGGTTTCATTGATAGGGTCATCACGAAGCCTAACTCCATGAACCGGTAACCCTTGTTTTTAGACTAGATTTTCTTTTTCTTCTCAACTTCGTAGAAATAAATATTCTTTTATGTATTTTAGACTTTTTTGGTCATGCCTTGCTTAATCAGTTAGGTGTTTGTTCTTACTTCTCATAAGCCTTTTGTAAATCCCTTCCTTGAAGTACTTAAAGGAAGAATTTCCCAAATATTTAATAAAATCTATCTTATTTTCGGTAACTCGGCCTTTCAAATTTGGCTACTTTTGCCATTCTTTGGCCTTCATCCCACCTTAGGTAATTCATTCATACCCTCCCATTGTTTGGAACAAGGTTTCTTTTTCTTTGAGAGTTAAAAGCTCTTGTCTTAATTTTGTATGGGTAGTAACCTCAGTGGGTGGCCATCCTCGTCTTTCCCAATCAACTTGATACTTCATAGGTCAGGATCGTAAAAACTGACGTCAACTACCATTGGGTTATGATAGGACTCGTTCCCAAAACACTCTAATAACTACGCCCGGTCCTACTCCCATCTAACCGATAATCCAAAGTACCAAAACTACCCTCAACACTTGTCAGACAAGGGATACTTATACTACCCTTCTGCTCATGCCTTCGACTCTCGATCTACCTCGATTTCCTTACAACGGCCTAGAGGGTCATTGAAAACATGAAAAAGTATGAGTCGACAAAAATAACCATTTTTACCCTCTAGTTTCTAAAACATGCATGCATAGAATAAAATGTAAACAATTGAACAATCACATCATATCAACCAATCTGATATCAATAAGTCAAATAACCAACCATTACTAAGTAACAAACCAATATTAGTAAATCAAACCAATCAACCCAATACCCATAAATCAAATTATTGTGAGAACATCAGGACACAAGCATAAATGACCAAACATAGCCAACGAATCCTCGATGCTCGAATACCAGTCTCGATAAGCAAACCGTACTAAGAAACCTCGGGAACTGCACTAAGCACTATCTTAGTCACATCCAAGAACTTATCGTAACAATAATAAACATAACCCATGGATTAAGTCACACAAGCCTCATAACCAGTTACAATCAATCTTCAAACTCGAGTATCAGTTACAATGAACAACAACACTACGCGTAGGCTAACTCGGGAACTACACGAAGCACCATCCAAGTAAGATAAGGGAAATGCACTAACGCACCATCACAAAACGTCTGGGAACTGCACGTAGCACCATCCAGACTAAATAGTATCCTTGGGAATAGCACGTAACACCATCCGGGTCATGTCCAAGAACTGTACTCATGCATCATCCAGACATGTATAAAAACTCATTAATTCTCTAACCTCACAACCTCAGGATTAGTAGAGTCAAGCTCCAAATGTCTGAACGCTGAGCATATTAAAGGATGGTTGACCATGGAAAACATTCCACAAAATTGAGAAAACTCATTTAACACTATTTACTGACTCAAAATCAAGTCAAAAAAATTTCAATACCACGCCAGAGCCCATAACACAATTTTCATAAAATACCGTAAAATAGCCATGTCTATAACTAGTCAATAAGTTCAGAAAAATCATCAAATAATCATTTAGAAATCATATTAAAATCATTGCCACAAAAATCACGTAATTAAGTAATTAAAACATTTAACTATGCATGCATAATAATTTATAAAAGAAAGAGTCCACTCACACACCGTCCTCGCAATTCCATCTCGACCTCAAACTGAATGTTTTTCCATAATTTCGTGAGTCATTCTGCCTATCATAAATCACCACAAAGGGTTACTAATGTCCCAAACAAGCTTACATTTAAATCCTCCAACTTCTGGGATTAAATGCAAATTAAAACCTAAACATATCACTTCAGCCACCCGAAACTACCCAGAGACGATGTCCAATTGATTCGAAACCTGCGCCAAAATGTTTGTAACATTGAAAAATTCAAGAGTCATGTTGATAGAAATTTGAGACGGTGAGCCATGTTCCCCCCACGCAATGCCCAAGCTCCCTGTGCGTGGGCCTCACACCTGATACTATTCATCATCCCCAACGTCCAGCCGCGACCCATTTTCCTGCAATTTGGGTTTCCCAACTCCACGCTTAAGCCGACTCAAAATCTTGTAAATCTCAACCAATTGTCACAAAAAATTCATCTAAACTATTCTATTCAATCCTAGAAACAAGAATTCATTCTCCAAATCTAGAATTCTCACCTGATTTTCAAGACCCAAATCAAGGCTTTTCGGCCAAAATTTCGATCAGTCATTCCTAGCCTTCCCGCTTCTAATTCCATCGATTCTCAACTCGATTTTAGGGATCAAGGATCATCATAGTAACCTTAAGAATAGTTTCCAAATTATTTTTTTCTATGTTCGAGTTCCATGTTTGATGATTTCCATCCTTTCTTACATTCTAGGTTTTCCCCACTTTTTCTCCTTTTCCTTGGTTTATCCTGGCTCATGGCTCAGAGATCACCACAAAATATTGAATTAGGTTTTTGGTAATTATAAAGCACAACCATGAACACCCGCACACAAAAAACAAACACATATATATATATATATATGCACACATATATAGGGTTTCCCCAAGCTTGTCTGAGCCAGTTTGTATGCTTGGTACGATCTTTGGATCCTGCGCTTGTTAGTCGTTTAAAATTCCCTGATCGGTTTTCCATTCTCACCAACCATATACCATCGTCCCTCCTCGATGATGGCCTTCCAGGTTCAAGATTTTTTTTATCCCAGCGAAGTGCCTTTTCAGCCCTCGGGATCTCGATGGTTGGCTAGTGATTCTTGGCTGACTGGCGATTTTTGTCTCTTCTTGATATCCCATATCCTTTGGAAGATAGAGCTTCGAGAGAGCTTTCCTTTTGGACTGTGAGGTCCGTAATTGGTTTCAAGACTCTTGAGGAAATCCTCATCTCATTTTTTCTCTCGACCTCGTGAGCTCTAGGTCTATCTTAGCGCCTGATGTAAAGATTTATAGAATGCACTCTATTCTTCATTTGATGCACATGACCAAACCCCTAGTGATTAGGGCTGATGACTTCTCAGGCTCTTGCGTTTTCTAGGGAGCTAGTTAACCTTCTTTAGTCACCTTGCCTTTTTTAGGCTGTGACCATTGTAGGTTAACTATGTTCACGGAAGACATATGGAATGGATTAGTGTTCATTGTCATTGTTTTTGGTATTAGGGCCAGGGTAATATGCCCCTGGTTGATCAAGCTTAGGATTGTGTCCATGAATTGGACACAATTTATGGTGGAGTAGTGTGTGATAGATCCTAGCCCTTGATTTCCTCTAATCTAGGCATTTCTTGCTTAGGATCAGGTTTGAACACCTTTGCTTTGACCAGTTCATCATATATTTCGCTGGTCTTGGTCAAATCAAATAGATATGAAATGATAATCTGGACCTTATTAGAAAAGTATCCCCTGTCCGAATTAGCAGGTCTCTAATCCCCTATAGGTTTCACCAACGATTTGATAGTCATCGGCTCTTTACCTGTAGTTTGGATCTCGTAGCTTCGTCTAGCTCCTACCCCTTTCCACTTCCAAGGATTCCTTTTCTACATCTTTGTGCTCTACTTGGTGTGCATGTATCTTACTTTTGTAGGAAGGGGATACTTTAGAGTTATGCTTCTACCATTGTTCTTCATCTAGCAGTCTCTCAAACTACGATGGAGAAACCATTATCTCCTGCACGTCTAAGAAAGTGGTTTCATCGAACTTTTTTCTTAATGAGAACCACAACATTCTTTGAGTATTGGTCACCGTCTAGGCGTTGTTTATGGGGAACCTGCACTTCATATTTAGTCTTTTAAACCTAGCAATGAAACTCTTAGAAGTTTCATACTCACCTTATTTGATTGCAGTTAGGCCACTGATCATGACCTCATGCTCAACCCGATAAAACTCCTCATCAAACTGGGTCTCAATTTGCCCCCAATTGTGCATGGAGGCTTTTGGTAACAAAGTATACCAAGTAAAAGCATCCCTAGCCAGAGAGCTACTAAACAGATGTAGCTTGAGGTAGAAATGATCCTCAAGAGCTACAAATTGGGCTGAGAATCTCCCTATAAATTTCAAGGATGAAGTACTATCATCTCCACTGAAGAGTGAAAAAGCTTGTGGTTTGAAGCTCCTAAGGAAAGGATTGTCCTGGTCCATGTACATAGGGGTAAGACTTCTTGTAGGTCAAGGAATTGTCTCTCCTAGGAGGCACTGGGTTTCCTTGAATCATACGCCTAATCTTGTGATAGAACCCTTCTTGAACAAGCTTTGATAATTGTGAAAGATCATACTCCCATCTAACAAATAAACCCAGATTCTCAAAGTACTTTTAATACATGTCAGACAAGGGATGAATATACTTATGTCCCACATAAATAAACCAAAAGTATTAACGGTTTTACACGAGTCCAAAATAGTAAATATATCATCTAGAAAAAGGAACACAACAAAAATATACAAAGATCCTACTATGAGGATCAAGAGCGCACAGTGAATTGAAATAAGCCTCTGTCCCAAGTTTGCCCCTACTCCTACGCCATGATCTAGAAGGTAAGTAAAACCATAAAAATGTGAGTGGACGAAACAATCAAGTTGAAAACATATTATCGAGGAAAAAATATAGCATATATCTCCAGTTTCTAAAACATGCAAGCATACAAAGAAAACAGTCAGGTTCAAGCTACAAATTATGGGGATTTCAAATATAAAATTCAAATTAAAAATCGCGACCCATCTGGTATGAAAATATACAAAATATATATAAATACCCAAGGCTCATATTTCCTTGAAATCCTTATTTATAAAACCATCCGGAAGACCAAGACACAACATCAAAAATCAACTCCCGACTCATCATCAATTTCCCCCGTATCACTGCTCGTAAACCGTGTTAGCTGATTAGACTAATCCTCAGAGTCGTAGTCACGAGCTATCTAACTCGGATATCTGCAATACACTTAAGCAACCCCAAGATTGGGCGAAGACACTCATGACCAGAAAGCGTTCAAACGAACCATGGATGCAATAGGAAAACTAACAGCCCAATAACAGCGATGACTGTCATTATTATCTTATTTACATGCTTGCTTACATATATTGCCTCCTTAAATTTTGAATCTCATTTTGATCCGACTTAACGAGCATCAAATTACATAACAGAATTAAAAATAAGTTATTTACATAAGCACCCCTTAAGATCTTTTGTATTTTTACAAATACCCCTTCAAATTTTGGACCTTATACAACCATCCCCTGATATTCCAAAAAACAATATACATAACCTATAAAATATGAAATAACATATAAAATATAAAAAATCTTTAATTAAATGTAATATATGAAAATACTAAAATACTTTTATGATCGTTTGAATACATTATCATTCTAATTCTAAATCAATTTTTTCAATTTTTAGATTAATATTAATTTTTAATTAATAATAACTTAACAAATGAATTTATGCGTAATGTTTTTGCGAAACTTAAGAGGCATTTATGTAAATAACCCTAAAAATAGAGAGAAAAAATTCATAATCCAATTTATTATTGGGTTTCACAACTAATTACTAAATACGCAAACCGTCAACAGACATTGCATAAAGAATAACTGAAGGTCACCGGTTCTAAAATCGAAACTGAATCAGTTGGCAAACTCAATTCCTGTCAAAGCATTCCCTTCATGAAATTGAATGGCAACATCACCGACTACCTGTGTTTGTTGACATCCACCACACAAGCATATCATCAATGACTAAATAGCAGGCCGTTGACAACACAAGCATATCAACGAATAACAATTATCCATTTGCTAATGTGTTCTGAATGTGTGATGTGTGAGAGGAACCCATATGTAAAAAGCTATACTACAAATTTGGTGATATGTGTTCTGATTTTCCAGTCAGCAGGTTGTGCATAAAGTAACAAACAAAAAAATTAGTAGCAAAATTGCCCCAAGATATTATGTCTATCCGTCAATAACCTATCCTCAGTTAAAAATTTTGCCTTGTCTAATTTGGGAATGTTACAAAGTCGGTGTATTAGAAAATTCTATTTCTTCAAGCAAAGGTCTCCAATGGACCAAACAAAACCGTAAATACAAGCACACTTGAAAAAACTTGTAGAGGAGAATAAAATGATATTTTGTCCTTTCTTAGTATATTTTGATGGGATCATAGTGGCCTACATTACGTACTTTAGGCATTGCATAGAAGTAATAATTTGACTAGTTTTATTTGGGTTTGATTCATTTATTTGTTTCCTTGTTTTTTTCTTTTTCTTTCAATTTTCTAGCTGTTGTAGATTGTCTATCTGCAAAGGCCATGTTTGTAAGATCAATAAGTAACCACAAATTTTCTAATGGTTCAAGTTCCTTGTTTTTACCTTGGCCATGGATCTGTAAGAATACTCTGTAACTCCAGCCACATGAGGTGTGATGAGAACATTGTTCAACTTCAAAATTGGATCATCGGGATCAAACGGCTCCGTCCAAGCAACATCAATCCCTAAACCACCTAAGTAACCAGACTCCAGGTAATATGAAACAGCTTCATAGTCCAGGAGACCCCCTCGGGCAATATTTACCAAAAGGGCACCCTGAATCAAATATAATTAACATACGAATAATTATCCCTGTGACTAATTTGGAGTAAACTAGATCCAAGAAGACACAACATGGCCATTGGAAACTATTCCAAATAAGCATCTTGTTCAAGGTTCACAGGTTTTCTTTGTCCATGTTTTAAATCCACTTCAAGTTCTTAAATTTCACTCTATATACATATATATATATATATATATATATATTACATTGAATATTTGCATGCTTGTAAACGCAAAATGTACTAACCTTTCTCATCGAAGATATAAATGACTTGTTTACAATACCAACCTGAAATTATTAAAAAAAAAAAAAAAAGGAATCAGACATCTAAGCATCACTGAATCTCTACAGAGGAATTGAATTCATGTTAATTTAATAAATTTCACACACGTCTCTTTTTGGGATATCAACAACATGCGGCCCACAAAGGTTAGGTAAAAGGTACATTATTAACATTTGGCTCATACAGATTAAATACAGGACATGAGAACTCAGCTGTGTCTATACTGTTTAATTCTTTTATTTTTTTTCCTAAGAAACATATACTTTTATCAAAAAAGAAAATTATAATAACAGTGAACAAGAAGTCCACTATTGACATACAGGCTAAAATCATTACGAGAGAAGAAAAAATGAACTTAAAATGTTTAAAAAACAGCTGCTCTCCAATCTAACAGAATAACTAAACTCAGCGGCACTAGATTCCCACAAGGAAGACCAAACCTGAACCATGTCCTATAAATAGTCCAACTCCTCATCAGATATATTCTCAAAAACTATCTTATTCCGCTGTCCATAAAACCCAGAAGATCGTCTATGTAGCACATCTTCCCAGAATTACACCCCTCTACTTCCCTCCAAAAAACTTGTACTTCTCATATAGCAGTTTATAACACAACATTGGAGCAACCCAACATTATTCTGTCTCATCAAACAAACATGAGCATAATAAAGTCGGTACAGTACAGTTTCAGCATCAGATGATCCAAGGTTTCAGCATCCTTCTTAGATCTAAAACACCAGAGGAGAAAAAAAAAGACAGAAGGCCTTCTTCTTTGAAGCACAACCCAAGTATTCAGCTACCCTTGAACAAATAGCCAGGCTAACACTCACACCTTAGAAGATACTTTAGCTTTCCAAATGATAAAAGAGGGCGTAAATATAAGGGCTGTCCCGTTCAGTAACATTTTAGAATACTTTTTTTCTTTTCTGATACATAAATAGGAGTGAAACACATATGGTAGTCAATTTTTGAAATATGAAAAATAAGAAATAGAAATACAGCAATTTTCCAGCGTTTTGTAAAACATCTAAATGATACAAAAAAAAAAATTGAAGTTTTAACGAAAAAAACAAATTACAAAACACAACAAAATATAAAACATGGAATACATACAAAACAAAATTGAAGTTTTAATGAAATTAAGAATTATGTATAGACCACCACAACCATACTACTATGGCCACCACCATCGCCCCCACCATTGCCAGCCCCACCACATTCACCATCTCTGCCATCTATCACCCTTACCAAGGTACCATTGGTAACACCACCCCACCAAATTCACCATGTTAGCCATTTTTCACCCCTATCAATGTACCATTGCCATCACTACCATTGCCACCAAATTCACCATCTACCACGTTCGACATCTCTGCCATCTTTCACCCTTACCAATGTACCATCGTCAACACCAAAACCACCACCATCGCCACCACATTCAACATGTCTACCATTTTAACCCCTAACATTGTACCATCACCACCATGCTCACCATATATTCCATTTTTCACTCCCCACCTTTTACCATCCCAGCACCATTGTCACAACCATCACCCCACCACCAACTCTATCATGACCCTTACGCCCATTGGCACCACACTATCCCTATGATTTTTGTCACCATCTCCGTCACCATTACCCCCGTGACCTTTGCCACCACCACTACCCCATCATCATTGATGCAATAACCACTCACCACCACAATCACAACCCGCCAATCCAACTGCCCCATGACCTCCATCAACCCCAATAACTATTGCCACCACCACCATCACCTCCTTAGAATTTATATTTGAAAAACATTGCTGCCGAAAATGTATATACTATGTCCTATTTTTTGATATTCGTACCAGACATGTTTTCACTGTTTTCTACTATGTCCTATTTTTTTATATTCGTACCACACATGTTTTCACTGTTTTCATTATCGGAAACTTGTTCTAGGACTGAGCTACCAGACGCATTTCCAAGATTTGAAAATTCAAAATTTTATTTGTCGTTTTCATTTTGAAGAACTATTTTACAAAAATAAATTTGAAACACGTTAGCAGACGGAGTCTAAGAAATTGAGCTTATCCAAAAGATGCTTCGGACAAAGACTTGCACAGAGAAAGTCCCTGATAATTTCAACTTCCAAACTCTCTTGCAGCTCTACTTTGATTCAAAACAACAGGGTTTCAAGCTTTGACAGCAATAATTGAAATTCAGCCACTCCCATTCAGTTAGATTTCTTCAGAACCCAAAACCCCAGATAAGAGGCAGAGAAGGCCCTTACATATCTTGGAAAAAAAGTTACGAGAGAAGATCTATTACCCCAATCACCTATTCTCCCCAAATCCCATTCTCTTTGTATTCTTCACCCCAAACCAGCAACAATTTACAATTTATTCAAAACCCTTAGAGATATAAGTCCAAAGGCATCCACTAAACCCTCTAAGCATAGTCCTGGACCCCAAACCTGCTAAGAAATAAAGCAAACCATATAGAATTTGTCTCGAATGGAATTTCCATAACCACTATCCAAGCAAAGCTTCATTCCACTTACATAAGTTCCTACTCTTACACCTCCGTGATCCTTAACTCGAGTCACACCCCATTGACTAAATGATTCTTTCCTTCAGCCACCCCTTCCTTCGCACAGAAAGTTTCACATTAATCCTTCCAATTTCACTGCCCCATTCTACAAGGAATCTTGTATAGAGAAAAATAAAGAAAAAATATGGGTAAACTACTTAATATTGATTGGATCGAAGTCAATCGATCCCCTATATAGAAATTAAAAAGTTAAAAAAAAATACAACACCAAACTTCAGAGTTTATTGAAATAGATGACGAATAGAGAACCAATGAGATAGAAGAGACACCAAGGAGAAAATAAGTAAAACAAAATGAAATACAGGTTCAACGACTAGAAAACAAAAATAGAGGACGAGAAAGACAATCCTATATCATTGAAATTTTTTTGACAGGAAACATATGAAAGAACAACCTATTGTGAAAAGGAAAAGCACCAAGGAATCAAGCAATGTATTGATCTGATCATCAGCTTTCTCAACTATTAACCATTTATAAGATAGAAAGATATTTGTTGAAGGTCCAAGTTTGCACTAAAGAGGTATGAATTTCCTTGTGTATTGATTTATTATACTTTACAATAGAGGGTTCCTATATATACTGTTTCTAGTTAAGACTAAGAAGGAAATACAGCTTAAACTAGGTAAGAAATCGTGGACCTAATTAGGGAAGTATCTACACTGATCTTTGTACAGTTTAGGAAGGAATCAGAGGGATTCCATTGACAAATGAGACCAGAGAATCGAGGAGCTTGATCCTCAATCTCCTTTGATTCCCGTGGATCTTTATCATGCACATGCTCTTACTTTAAACTTTAAAGTAACAAATTTGAGGTAAACTATGAGAGAATGTGGGTAGATAAAAGATGAAGAGTTAGTTGTATTTGGGAAGACAATGAGCTTAGGAATCAGGTGTAAGTTTTATTTATAACAAAACATTACAGCTTAAACATTTATTTTGTAGAGTTTAGCATTTTGATTTTTAGATAAAGAATTGAGTGCACCCTACTTTCCTCTCACTCCTTTGCTTCTCTTTCTTCACTCTTTCATCTTTTTCCAACCTGTTTTCTTTGACTAGCATTCTATCTCTTGTTTTTCTTCATAATTCTGTCTATATATCTCTCAACATCTCCCTGTCCTACATAAATTTGTACCAGCGCAGTCTTTGTCATACCAAACCATCCATAATATCATGTTCAAGTGAAAGTAATGAAGCATAATATCAAGCAGAAGACCAAAAAAGAAAGAACATGAATATCCCTCTAGCATCAACCCCTTCCATTTTTGCTCTCTTTTTCAAGATTTTGGTAATTCTGCATGTTCATATTTAACATACTTATGAACTAGGTGCAGGTGCAATATTAACAGTCATCATCCACTAGGGAAGCATATAGAATAAAAATGACAAATGATTTTACCGTTTCATTGTTTAAGCACAAGCAACAAACAACAATGTCTGCATTGCTTGCAAACTTGTGGATATCTTCATGCCCACCCTTCTCATCAACTAGATCATCAACAGAACCATTTTGAACTGAAAATTTTGACCATATGACATGAATAGTAATGCATATATCCATAATTTATTTATTATCAAAATTCATCATTCAAATTAATGCATCAGTGCATACCATTTGATTTGAAAGAATCTCGCGAAGATGTGGCCCAACTCCGTTTGGTGGCAATAATTTTCACACCAAAAGGTCTCAAGCGCTTTGCCAAGTCAATTCCAATATTTCCAAATCCTAAAATGAAGACCTGCAATGCATTAACCAAGGGATCCAATTTTTAAAAATTGCCTTCAACGTGAGACAGCAGCAATCCAATAGCACAACTGATATCAAACCAACTGATATATAATTATTTATTTATACATACACATGCATTTTATATATATATATATATAGAGAGAGAGAGAGAGAGAGAGAGAGAGAGTCACCGTTTTTCCAAGTAGTGTTTCACCAATAGGGTCTCCAAGCTTTCTCTGCTTTATAGCAATTTGCATCTCATTCTACAATGGCAAGAATTAGAGAGGAAATGAGCAGACAAGGGCATCATTTAAGTAATTATAAGAGAACTATTCAATAATCAAATGGGAAGCAGCCCACCTTAATGATTGAGCTTCAAGAACAGGAGAATTATCTATTTTTAATAGGAAACATAATCGTTTGTTAAATGAAGTAAAAGACAAATTACAAGAAAAGCAACTCATAAATTGTAACCAATCAATCTTTAATTTCAAGATTATACTAGCCGCTCATAGATCACAACCAATCAAGATGAATATGAGCATAAGGAATATTTATAAAACGTTTTTGAAGAACACCGATCTTACAACGTGAAGATGCCAACATATAGGAAAAGATGAATTTCAAGGAATCTCTATATTCAGGTTCCACCCAAATTTTGAGTTTCAAAAAATAGTATGAGAAGCTAAAAGAAAGTAAGGCAGCACATCACTGCATTATGATTTAGGGATAACTAAAAATGATAGAGAAATTGGAAGCATAAATCACCATACTAGACATATTTTCCCCAGTCGGATTTAGCATCATTCCCACCAGAGATGTTTAGACAATGAAAGAATAAGAAATAGGGTATATTTCAAAGGAAACCTTTCTCGACAACTTGGGAATTCCACCCATTAGAAAGAGCCGGGCTCCAATGTTAACATCCAGAGAAAATTTCCTAATGATGATTCGCTCAATTTGAATGAACTTGGAGTGACTAAAACTTCTCCCTAAAAATGTTATCTCATCAGCTTCTCTAGTATCCTACCCACCACCCTATTTCCATCCTAAAAATTGAAATTAAGGAGATAGGAATACTACTCTAAAGTGATCAAATCAAAGTAACTTCCCACCCTTCTTACACCCATCTCATCATCTCTCATTTTTCCCAAGAATTTCAAACCACAATATCACAGCCGAAAATCCTACCTACGTACACAAGTTTCCTTTCTCAATGTTAATACCCACCATTATTTTTTTACTTGAATTTTCAAATCTAAGACTACCCCAACTATCAACACTTTAACCAAATTAAATAGCATTCATCCTTTGGGCTTTGGCCCCCAGTATATCCACACGATACAAATGGGATACTTTTGTCCTCTTCAACCCCAGAACAAAACCCTCCAGCAAGGTAAACTATCTAATAGTAACCAAAAAACTACTCAGGAAATCACCATGTCTAACAAACTTAAAGTCCAGGACCATCCCTACCATTAAATAGAGTAAAAATTTGGTTGAACTAAAGCATCGCCTCATCCACCTCTTCCATTTATTTTCAACACCTTTTCAAACAAACATTTTAGAGAATTGCAAACACCATGATCTTATCATTTCTTACAATCAGTTTAAGCCCCACTCCCCCGTTACTTTTAACTTGACAAGTTTCAACCAATTCAGAGGGGTTTAAAGGGCCAAATATTGTGGAGTATTGTGATGGCTATTGTGTGAGTGGACTGTATGGAACGAAACCAAAACGATTTTGGAAGTTATAACAGGGAAGCAATCACCGGTTTATGGGATGCAGTTCACTTTGGTTATTATTGTAGGTATCAATATCACTGAAGTCCGGAGTGTAACCTTTTCATTTTTTGTAAACTTTTTATTTTGATCCAGATTGGGAGGCAATAGCTTCTTAATTTTTCACTTTGCTTAGTTCAGCTGATTTGTATTAATTTGAGATTATACTTTTGGATTGTATTTTGATTTTTGGGAAAACTGTTGCCTGAGTCCTTGAACTTTATACTAATTTTGAAATCTTCCTTCAACTTTGCTATGTCTAAACATGCAAGGATAGTCCTTCCGTTAAATTTCTCAATGAATTCTGTTAAGAATAAGGGTAAAGTTGTCCCATTTGTGTTTATTTAAAAGAAATCTTTGAGAAATTTAACAGGACTGTCCTTGCATATTTAGACATAGTTCAAGGACATCTACTACTAATAATAAAATTCAAGGATGATAGCTAAAATTAGTGTAAAGTTCAAGGATGCTAGTAACTATTTTCCATTTGACGTTTGTTACATTTTTGGATAAGGTTTCTTCTATGTGCTCCAGTAGAAAGCTAGGCTACTACAAATTAATACTAGGGATACCAAGAAAAATTATTGTTATTATAGAGGGGTTATTTATACAGTAGAACCCCAATAATTTAATACCTGATAAATTAATAACCTCAGATAAATAATATTTTTGGCTGGTCCTTGGGGATAATGTGCTGAATTAATAATTTTCTAAATTTTACGATAATAAATTATAAAAAATTCGCATAGGTCCTATGTAATATATAAATTAATAATTTCTTAATGCATAGTGCTTATGATTCGAGTATTAGGCCTTTCTAAATAAGACTCAATCATTGTTTGTTTCTTTTTAAATTGATGGAACCTTGGACCTCCATCTCTTTTCTTAACATGCTCAGAAATTGTAGTGTGGTTTGCTCATATTGCAACAAAAAATTATTCAATGTTATCATCGCTTTGAAAGATTCTTTTCAAAACAAGCTCCATAGTAGAACTATCATCGTCAACTTCATCATCTTGATCTTTTCCATTAATTATATCTTGCTAAATTAATGGAATTCCTTGGTCTCGAGCATACTAACTATAGGGGCTTAACTGTAACATCGATCAATGGGTAATTTATTAATTTAACTATTTATTAATTTTAAAAAAGTCTACTTTTTATCATTTTTTTTCTTCACAAAAAAACATGTATATTTTAAAAACTTAAGAAAATATATAAATGTATAACTTCAAACTTTTAAATGGACATTAAGAACTAAAAGAACAAGTGATTTCAAGATAAACAGATACATACATTGATTACGAACTAAAACATCAAGTGGCTATTTTTTTTTTTTAAGATAAGGACATATATATATATATATATATATATGCACATTTTCAAGATAAGCTGAAAACTATAAGATTAAGTGTTTTCAAGATTTAATGCCTTAGAAATTAGGATAAAGGGTTTCAAGATATTTCATGTACCTACAACATGTCATTACAATGAAATGCCCTAGAAGATAGTGTGGTGTACGCATTCCCATAAATTAAGGTGAGGCATTCAGTTCGATTTCGCTACAAAGATGAGGCAAACAACTTTAGCAGCATATTCTGGGAAAGAGTTTATGTTGAGAAAATAGAAGTTAAGTAAAATGTTTTTTAATATGTATTATGAATTTTCATGTGCTATTTCTTTTATGCATTTCATCAATTACTGATTTATATATTCCTTGGGCCCTAAAGGATTTTAAGAAAAAGTATTATCTTATGCATTTAGCGAGGTTATTATTTTAATCCCCCGGCCCAAATTGGGACCAGAAGATTTTATTATTTAATTGAGGTTACTAATTAATCAAACATTCATTATCGAGGTTTAACTGTAGTTGTATTTTTTCTTTTCAGTGAAGCAAAGTAAAATGTTGATTTCTCAAAAGGAAAGCGATGAAAAATTAAAAGGAACAGAGCACTTTGATGGCCACAAATTAAAAGGAGGAGCACATGAACAAAAGCATTCAACAGTGATACCTAGGAAAATTTTGGCAAAACATAAAGCTATTCAAAAAGGGGAAAAAGGTGACAGTAAATTATTTTAGCTTAACATACTTGCTTGCGTAGAAGTCCCAACATCAGATAAATGGCCATTTCTGCACAAGAAGCTGCATTCCCAGTTACATGACTCGGAATCCTAGCAACTTTGATTCCAAACTTGGTTGCAGAATCAATGTCCACACCTTCAGTATATAGACTTAATTTGTAAGTATATTATCCACATACGATAGCCAAGAAATCTATTTATAACAATTTGGGAAGACATGAAAATTACCTTCAAGGCCAACACCATACTGCATTACAAGCTTCATCTTATTTGCACGAGAAAGAAGGTGTGAATCAAACTTCATGGTTTTCACTATACAAATACTGTAATTGTGGATAACACCAGGCACATCATCAAGGGGAACGTCATCTACCTACAATAATCACAACTGAAATACACAATTAACATGAGAAAGTGGCACCACTAACATGAAGAATCCTATCAAACATGACAAATTCATCTACAATAAAAATATAGTAAATTAAAGAGAAGCTCCCCAACAGAGAGAAACACAGAAAAGCACCGAACCTGGACAAACAGGTACTCTTTCAAATATTCTCTTGTGTAGATGTGTGAAGCAGGAAAATGTGGCCCACAAAAAAGAACACGAGTAATTCTCTTCTCATCGTTCTGTCCGATTCTGCCATTCTTGGACAAGATGTCTGGACTGCAAGGCATTAGACTAAACAACAATGCCAATATGAGAATGTGCTGAACTGATGCATAATATAATGCTAGGGACATCTTTAATTACCAGATATTATGAAATCTCAATTTGGGGGTAAGGAATTGATAGGTGACTTGAAATAAAAAGAGATAAAACATAGAATAACCCAGGGTTTTAAGTGCAAAGTCATGTTACCAAATACTGATCAAACACAATTCTTACTCAAACTTGTAATGAAAACAAAGTTAACAAAATCGGTTAAGAATTAGACAGCTAAAATAAAATATCACCATTTCTACAAGTAGAAGGTCTCAATATGATAAAGTGACCGAAGTTATTATCATCCAAATGAAAGAAAGAAAGAAATAAGAATACAAGTACTAAGTTGTGAAGAAGAAATTACTACTCTGTGTAGGTTGGATGTAGAATTCTGTGGGCAGTCGAATGAAGGAGGCCGGAATCAGAACCAGAAACGGCGTTCGCCAATCTGCTAAAATTACACAACACTCTCAATCTCGGAATCATTCGATTGGAGCCTTCAGACCCAACACTCTGTCTTGGACTCACTCACTCACTCGCCACGATGACTCGCTCTAGTGCCGAATTTGCCTGTTGTCGTACGTAACAGATCGAAAACACCCGTTATGACTCCGTCCTAGTACTAAAAAATAAAAATAAAAAACTTCACCAAAAAGGATTTTTTTTTTTTTTTTGGATGTTACCAAAAAGGAATTTGTTTTTTTTCGTCAAAACCAAAAAGGAATTTGGAAATTAGGTGATTGAAAAAAATTCTCATCTCTCCATGATGTTATATAGAAAATAAAACGTTAAAGATGGTTCAACAAAGAGTTTAAGGTTGTTTTCTAATATCCATTGTATCAAAATTTAAAAGGAAGATTAAAGATATTAAAATGATCTTTGTTACAATCTGTTTCAATAATTTATAATCCAATAACGTAAAATTACCAAAATTCCACAACACATTAATTGCCTTTCCTTTGGAGTAAAATTTTTTGATGTTTTCACTATTGACTATTACCTTTCTCTGTTTTGAGAAGGTTTAACTCAGTACATTTAAAAATATCTAGGGATGGTCAAATGGGTTTTTGTGAGGATGTGGGTAAACCCTTACCGTATATGAGTACAAATGGGTTTTATACCCATTCAGACCCATTCACAATTTTTGAGGGTTTACCCAAACCCAACCCATTGGGTAATGGGTATTAAATACCCTCAATACCCATGGGTAAACCCTCACTCTATCCATTAGATGATGGGTACATTTTTACCCATCTAATTTCTACCCATTTCAACAATATACATAGGTACTCATGTCCATGGATAATTATGAACATCCCCTATCTGAGAGCCTAATATACAACGGTTAGTAAGTATCGTCTGATATTATTCAAATAGGCGACACTCAAATAGACAATACCTTTTTTTTTTTGCAATTAGACGACAATTTTTCACTCTAAGATAAAACATGGCATTGTAAAAATACCTCCATTCTCGATCAATCCTTGTTGAAATCACACATGCAACACACCAGACAACAACTAATCAATGCCAGTAATCAAATTGTAAATTTTCAAGGCTCGATTTTATATGTGGTGATTGGAAAATGCAGGAAGCCTCGACTCTTTTAAGCTTCCAAGCTTCGAATCTCTTCCTACGGTGGTTGTCAAGGGAAGTGGTTGACTAGATTGATCTCGTCTCGTCGAGACACTATTGATGGTGTTGATGAAAAGGTCTAGTTGCTAGAATTTGTGGCTCGCTAGAATTCGTGGTTGTTGATGGAGCTCAGTTTGTCTTTGTGTGAGTATGTGAGGAAGAGATAGAGGGTGAAAAGACAAAGGGGGATAAAAAAAATTTATGCAATAATATTTGGAGAGAGGATTACAATAGTATCGATATCCCAAGTTATGAATATCGAACTTGTGACCTCTCCCATAATTTGTGGAGAAGAATATTTTTGGCCATATATAACACTAATCAGCAGGGAGATGGATATTTTTAGGGATGGGCATAATTATCCATGGACATGGGTACCCATGGGTATTGTTGAAATGGGTAGAAATTAGATGGGTAAAAATTTACCCATCATCTAATGGGTAGGGTGAGGGTTTACCCATGGGTATTGAGGGTATTTAATACCCATTAAATTCAAAGTATATTCTTTATCCATTCTTCAAATTATCTATGAATTTTTAACACTTTCTTCCCTTTACTAATTTTTTTTCTATCTTTTCTTACTATTATTATTCTTTATTAGGTATTATTATTTAAAATTACTTTATTTCAATTAAATATAAGTTATTTCATCTTTCATCAAAAAAATTATACATAAAAATGTTACGAATTTTTATTAACATCAATTTTTTTAAGAACTTAAATAATTCATTTTAAATTATTTAACAAAAATTAACGTAAACTATAAATTTTTTAAGATTTCACAACCATGAAATAATTTAAAGGGAGTTTTATAAATTCTTAAAAATTGTTTGTAATAAAATTTCTAACGAGTTTTTTTTTCAAATTTAAAATTCTATTTCGACATTTACTACTCATTCTTCATTTAAATGGAAAGTTTTCAGAGTCAAATTCTCAAATAACTCATTCACTAGTCTTAGTCAAATCGACAAAATTTGATAATTAAGGATAGAAGGATAAATTTGTCAATTACTAATTCTCACTTTAAATTTCAAGACGGATTGTAACAGAAACTCCAATAGAAATTGAGAGGATTTGAAAAAAATGAAAAGCCAAAAAAAAAAAGCAGACAAAATTGAAAGGAAAAAATATTAGAAGTTAAAAATAAAAAGTTGAAGACAAATGAAAGTAAAAAAATATATAAAAAAAAGTAAAAGAAAAATGAAAAGTAAAAAGAAAAACGAAAAGCAAAATAAATTGAATGGTATAAAAAATTAGAAGTTAAAATAAAATGAAATACAAGGAAAAAAATTGAAAGGAGAAAATAAATGTAAAATCTCATGGGTACCCCTTACCTAATGGGTAGGTGTAACGACCCGTCCCGGAATTCGGGATAAGATTACGGACTAATCATGATTAGCAGGGTTAATCGGTGATTGGTTGGGCGAACTCGGACGAACGGTGCAAAATAACCGTTTTGCCCCTAGTCGTGGGCAAAATGTTGACTTTTATTCGGACGGTCAAATGGACTTTGACCAATGCCCGTGACGTAGTTTGGGACGTCACGAGTTCATAGACAGGCGGCACGTTCGATTCCGACGTTCGTGGTGGAAGTTAGGATGTACGGAAGTTCAAGGGCACTTTCGTAATTTGGACGAAATAAGGGGAAATGTTGACTTTTTGATCGGGTGATCCGATGGCCGAGGACCGAGGACCGTTAGGAAGGTCTCGATGCCCTGAGTTCGTAGACAGGCGGCACGCATCAATCGGAGTCCGTATGACCGAGTTACGGTCTGGATGCGTGAGGGGCATTTTGGTAATTTTCTGCACAAGGGCAGAATGGTAATTTTACGGGGGCTGCTGCACGGGCACTGTAGCACCGTGAATGGGGAACACGATCAGTGCACGGGTGATTTGTTTATGCTTGAAATTGGAACTGATTATGGGCTAAATGGTTATTTAATTTCTAATTGGACTGTGTGTGGGAGACATGGGCGTGTGGGACGGTGAGGAGGCGGTTAAAACCATGGCGGGAGGTCTGTTCACGGGAAACAATTCCCAGTGGGACTGAGGGTGTCTCCCACGGGTTGCTGTCGATTTTGAGCCGTTAGTAGGGTGCCTGATGAGGGTTAGGACCATTCTGGGTCGAGTTCGAAGTGAGGGCAGAGTGTTGTTGAGAGGAAATCGAGTTCGGAGGAAAAATGGAAATTGGAGGGAAAATTCTCAGTTTAATTTCTGAGAGGAATTGGACCAAACCGTGGACGGCTTGAGGCTTCTGGGAGGAATTGGAACCGAATCCCATCAACTTCGAAGGAAAACCGACGCGGGTTGGACTGGAACTGAGGTTCCAGATTCTGGAAAATCGCAGAGCTGTGGACGATCACTTCCAGGTAATGACGTGTCCAATTGATCACGCATTTCAGTTCCTTTTAGGCCTAGAATCCTTACTGTGAAGTTAATTTGAGTCTGATTGAGAAAACACAGAGTTTGGGTGATCGACCCGTTTGGGTGATCACGGGTCGTGGGTCTAATTTTGGGACTTTCTTGGTGAATCAGGGACATGGAACTTCGATTAGATAGTTGAAGAATGTTTTAGAATCAAGAAAGGAAGGAATCGAGGTCGAATTGATGGCTATCTAATCGGGTTGGAATCGCGGGTATCAGACCCGAATTACAGAGAAAAGGGCGAGGAAGGTGACTGTAGCAGTCACTGTAGCAGGCGCGTGGCCTTCACGCGCAGCCACTCACGGCGGCGCGTGACGGCGCGTGGGCACGAATTCCGAGGTACGGTCAACACGAATTTTGTCCTATACGTTGTAACGAACATTTTAGCGTTGGTTCCATGTCACTCGGATCCCGTTCGGATACTTTTCGGGATGTCCGAAGGTTTTAAGTCGGGTTTAAAAATACTTAAAAATTCGGGAAAATTACGGGACTTGATTAGGATGTTATTGTGGAGGTTAGTAACCCTCTAATGTGATATGAACAGGTTTGGGAGTCCCGGTGTTAGTGACGAGGCCCGGGAAGGCCGGTGGCACGCGTATCGAGGCGCTCGGTTAAATGGTCTGTGAGTGGACATTGGTTTTGATAAATTCTATGCATGCATAACTGTTTCGTGATTGTGATATTTGCTTTTATATGCTTTGATTTGAATATCGGTGAATTTATGTGGTTTCACGCATTTCGAGGCGATTTACAGTTTTGCGCGTAAATCGAGATTTTCCGGATTTGCGCTGATTTCCATGATTGTGGTTCGAATATGATTTTATGAAACAGTTACGGATTTGATAAAGTAAATTCGGGCCAGGGGCCCAGTTGATTTAAGAAATCGGGCCAGGGGCCCAGTTAAATTATATATGTGATTTCGGGTCAGGGACCCTAAAATGGAATTGAATAAATGATTTCGGATTTAATAATCAAATAAATGGACTTATGACGGTTTTATGGAAATTCGGAGCAGGGCCCTTGTGATATTTTGAAAACGAATAATAAAATGTGTTCCATAAAACCATCTCGATACGAGGATATATATTGGTCTCTTCCAGGTGTCTGGGACACTGGGGAAGTCACGGTGCATTGCATGCGAGGGGTCATTGTACGGAGCGGCCGGACCGTATAGTGACTCAGGAGCAGGATTGCTATGATATGACGTCTGGGACGTCAGACATCTGGGATGTCAGAGATATGGACCCGGTGAGACCCCGGGCAGCACGCGTCGCTTAATACCGTGGGATATGACGTCTGGGACGTCAAGCGTCTAGGACACTAGGCATCTGGGATGCCGGAGATGGTAAAGTAATAAACATGTGCCACTGGATTTATGAAATGACTTTTGGATTGATTTTGGATTGAAACTATGTTTGCGGTTTTCGGGCTAAGGCCCTAAGTGTTAATCCAAATAAATATTTTGATTATTGGTTTTT
Organism: Prinsepia uniflora; assembly: GCA_032719365.1. NCBI lineage: Eukaryota > Viridiplantae > Streptophyta > Magnoliopsida > Rosales > Rosaceae > Prinsepia > Prinsepia uniflora. The sequence continues at coordinate 27,531,717 of CM064865.1, read as the reverse complement.
GATGCATGCATATGTTTTTACTGAGGGGCATAAATGTCTTATAAAATGTATTTTACGAACTTGTTTATTTTCGTCCACTCACAGCTTTTGGTTTTTAACGCCCTTCAGGTTGAGCGCGGATGCGACTGCAGCAGGGGACCGGGACATTGCATGCCTCCTCCATCGATCCTTGCGCACTCTGGATGCTCGTAGGCGCAGCGGCGTTGGGTTATTCCTTGTCTGGTACTTCGTGTCAGACGGGAGCACGTCACATCCTGTGGTAATCCCGGGGGGATTGGGATGGGTCGTGTCAGCTTGGTATCAGAGCCAGGTTGCTCTTTTTGTGCGCGCAAGTCGAGGATGTGGTGTCCCTTGTTGGCTGCAGTTCGTCATCAACCTGATAGTTAGGGTAGTCGGATGGATGGTTGGCGGGATTGGATCCCGGTCAGTGGATAGTGTGCGGTTGGCCTGGTACGCCGTGCGTTAATGCGATTCAACCCAAGCGGGGTTGTGTACGATGAACTCGTAATGTGGGACCGTAGGTTCGGTCATGTGGTAATGTATTGTGTTGCTGCTGGGCACAACTGGGTTCGAGAAACCCCATTTGAGTGGTAATTTTGGGAAATGCGAAACTCGGTTAAGTAATGGTCTAAATTATGGACCCTGGTAGTATTGGCTAGTGTACAGGGTGTTGGTGCATCGGGGTTGGCCGATGACCTTCGTGGTGGAACCCACGATGAATTGACGATTGGGTTGGATTTGACGTCTATACGATGTCGGGACCTCGGGGTCGGTCATGTTGTGGATTTTACTGCAAAAGGCAGTTGGGTTCGGTGGAACCCAGGGAGTAACTGTGAAACCCTAAGTTAAATTGGTGGACTGGAAAGGTGAACTTTAAATGAGAACTTGTGCTGCGACGAGCGGCTGAGGTCATGGATGACCATGTGGATGACTCTAATGAGTCTAGTCGGGATTTTGGCATTCGATCCACGGGTACGGTTACGGGATAAGATGTGGAATTACGTGTTGGATCGAATAATTGTGTGAGGTGTGGATACGGATCTCGACAAGCGATGACTGTTGGTCGACAGTTGTGTCGAGATGACTAGCTATCGAGGGTGTTTAGTGTGGTTTTAACACTTGAGGATCGGGGGACGTTCAGGGAACGTTCATTATACTGATGTGCGGATGGTCAAATTGGGGGTACCCATAGTTGGGAGGTACGAGTGTTGATACGGGATCGTCGTTCGGTATGAATGGAGATCCAGGGTATCAACTTTGCACATCTTTACTAGCGTGGGTGTTCGTGTGAGTGTGGATGTTAGGATGCCTTGTGTTGAGGCAAGTGTTGACGATACTAGCATTGGTGCTGGTGTTGGTGATTGAGATTGTGGTGAGCCACGAGATGGGATGTGACTCTGTCCTGGTGGACATATGATCGGTAACTGCGACTCAATGGTGGTTGAGTCATGGACTGGATAGGATCTAGTGCAGGTTGTGAGGTGTTGGGGATAGGGTCCCAACAGTGTCGAGACGACAAGTGATTGGTGGATATAACGGTATGCTGAGACAGGAGGAATCTAGGGATGATGTTCCCTATGCCAGGAGAATTGGTGGATTTGGGGAGTTGTTGTCAACTCCGAGATTGGTAAGATTGGGTGTTGTTGATATCCCTAGAAAGTATAAGGAAATGACTGGAATTAGGAAAGGCGAGGAAACCATTCGTGGTATTGATGTGGGATTTTGTGATCATGAATCACTTGGAACCTGAGGGTTGAATCCGTGAAGGCGGTGATGTGAGGTGAATGCAGTATTGTATGCACGTTCAAAAGAGTGGAGTAATTCCCGTTCGGAATCGGGATGTGTGCATAAATGGTTATTATCGGACGTGAGGACTGAGTATTGGATTGATTGCGGACACGTGGTTGTCCAAGTGAGTTGAGGACGTTGTGGGTCCAGTGGTTGGACTTGACATCTCATTGGGAGTATGTCAGTTCCCAACATGGTTGGAACGTTGGTTTCGAGAAGAGTTGTGATTGCGGACGAGAGGAGTGCTCGTTTTCGCATTGGTAATAGGTACTTTGAAGTCATTAGGTTTGACTTCTTACTTTCTGCCCTGGCAGACGCTGTTGTGGTTATCGGTCTGTTGAGTGTGTATTGGTTGGTGGACCCATGTGTGGTTTGGGTCACCAGGTGGAGTTGCATAATTCGAAGTAGGGTAAATGAGATTTCTCATGTTCCGCGTGGTAGTAGACGGTGTTGGACCACTTGGCATGGTGAGTGCTGTGAGTTTTGTTTGCACTCACATAGGACGGATGATGATTCCATGTATTTGGACTATCCTTGATCTTCTTAGGTGGAACGACAAGGATCGAGACGAAGTAATTGGATGTGACCCACAATGTTGTTGTGTCCCATGGTAAATGTATGATTGTATGTGGAAATAATTGGAGAAGTGTTGTGTGGTGGACCAGGACTCTTGAGGGTGTAGGACCCTACGATCGGATTCCAGGTGGATTCCTAGCCACGTGAGCGTGTGTGGATCCGAGACGGATCTGGATTGTAATGGACATTGGACATGGTGACGATCTAGGATCGTAATGGTACCCGTCTGGTGACGTGGAGATGGATTGGAATTGTGACCGTTTGGGTAAGGTTAGGTGAAGAGCTTATCGCTCTGTCACATGTTTGGTTACGGGAATAATTGGACTGAACTTCTTCTCGAAGTTAATCAGTACTCGAGTGTGTTGGAATGCTTACGCATTGACTCGAGGATTTGACCTGTGAGTGTGTGGTTTTTCCACGAGGTCTAGTTGGTCAGTTTCGAGATATGTGGATGTTGGGATTGGCTTCCTTATGGAGTCAATCGAATGGATTGAACAGGTAACCGATAGGTTCGGTTTTGGTGCGTCTGGGTAGACGTGGTCGAGATTTCGGGTTTTGGAATCGGATTTCTGGGTGACGATTCAGGATTCCATTTCGAAACTTGAAACTGGATTTCTGGATTTGGGTACGGAATGATTATTCCAGATGCTAGCTTACGGAATAATGATTTCAGATTCGGATTCGGAAATGGGTTAAGGTATGATGTTTGGGTTTGGATCCGGGATTTCTTATGAAATTGCGGATTCGAACTCGGGTTTGGTTTTGGGACTGGGTGTTGAGTTGAGTTGAGTTGAACGATTCGTCTAGTCTAGGACTGGACAAGAGAACCCCAACATCGGATTACGATTGACTGTGGGCCATGTAGTGGGCTTATTGGCGGATGGACGTACGTATCCTATACGGTGTATGAGGATCGGTACTAGACGGACCGAGTGGTATCTGGTGACGGTACATGTGATGTACCAGTGGTGTGTGGTTATACGTGTGGTGGCCGGCTTAGTTCCGACACCATTGGATTTGGTGGTGGGTGTGAACTGGACATTGAATACTATGCACTGGGCAGAGTTATTTTTGTTGGGTTCAGTAATTTTGTGAGCAGGCGCTCTTAGCCACGGATGGCTAGTTGACCCTAGTGTGGAGATGTGCGATCACTGATTGGCTAGTATTCAATGTGTGTCAGTTACACCACCTGATTGAGTATGATGACGGTATACGTACACTCAGGATGAGTGAGTTGGTGACTGCGTCGCTACGGGTGGCCTTGCGTGATGTTATCACGCCGAGATAATTCCAGCGTTATGATCCACTGAGGGAATTGACAGTTATGGATTGAGATGGATATATGTCGCAGGATGGGGTTTCCCTGCGAGATGAGATCATGGGGTTGATCTTACGCTACTTGAGCGAGTGGCAGTATGAGGTGTCGTCACCGTTTGACTGATGGTTGGAGCGTTATCGGAGTGGTAAAGCTTAGTGGTGACTGTTTGACTGGTCGCGTCAGCATAGACAGACAGGTGTGTTTTGGTGACTCCCAGGGGGGAGCAGACGTCAGATATATTAATGTTTGGGAATGAACCGACAGTTGAAAGAGTCAGATAAATGGTGAAATGGACAAGCAATATTCACAGGGATCAGGTGACCTATTTCACTCGCGGTGGTCGAGTGTGGTCGGTACGGTGAGAAACCGTGATGGGACGTCTGAGTACAGACAAGTTTGGTGGGTGTACAAGTGTACACAGGTGTGAGATCGAAATGTTTTCCACGAGCTGGATTTGGAATAAGGATATTTGGTAATTTCGAGGACGAAATTATTTAAGAGGGGAAGGTTGTAACGACCCGTCCCGGAATTCGGGATTAGATTACGGACTAATCATGATTAGTAGGGTTAATCGGTGATTGGTTGGGCGAACTCGGACGAACGGTGCAAAATGACCGTTTTGCCCCTGGTCGTGGGCAAAACGTTGACTTTTATTCGGACGGTCAAATGGACTTTGACCAATGCTCGTGACGTAGTTTGGGACGTCACAAGTTCATAGACAGACGGCACGTTCGATTCCGACGTTCGTGGTGGAAGTTAGGACGTACGGAAGTTCAAGGGCACTTTCGTAATTTGGACGAAATAAGGGGAAATGTTGACTTTTTGATCGGGTGATCCGATGGCCGAGGACTGAGGACCGTTAGGAAGGTCTCGATGCCCTGAGTTCGTAGACAGGCGGCACGCATCAATCGGAGTCCGTATGACCGAGTTACGGGTCTGGATGCGTGAGGGGCATTTTGGTAATTTTCTGCACAAGGGCAGAATGGTAATTTCACGGGGGCTGCTGCACGGTCACTGTAGCACCGTGAATGGGGAACACGATCAGTGCACGGGTGATTTGTTTATGCTTGAAATTGGAACTGATTATGGGCTAAATGGTTATTTAATTGCTAATTGGACTGTGTGTGGGAGACATGGGCGTGTGGGACGGTGAGGAGGCGGTTAAAACCATGGCGGGAGGTCTGTTCACGGGAAACAATTCCCAGTGGGACTGAGGGTGTCTCCCACGGGTTGCTGTCGATTTTGAGCCGTTAGTAGGGTGCCTGGTGAGGGTTAGGACCATTCTGGGTCGAGTTCGAAGTGAGGGCAGAGTGTTGTTGAGAGGAAATCGAGTTCGGAGGAAAAATGGAAATTGGAGGGAAAATACTCAGTTTAATTTCTGAGAGGAATTGGACCAAACCGTGGACGGCTTGAGGCTTCTGGGAGGAATTGGAACCGAATCCCATCAACTTCGAAGGAAAACCGACGCGGGTTGGACTAGAACTGAGGTTCTAGATTCTGGAAAATCGTAGAGCTGTGGACGATCACTTCCAGGTAATGTCGTGTCCAATTGATCACGCATTTCAGTTCCTTTTAGGCCTAGAATCCTTACTGTGAAGTTAATTTGAGTCTGATTGAGAAAACACAGAGTTTGGGTGATCGACCCGTTTGGGTGATCACGGGTCGTGGGTCTAATTTTTGGACTTTCTTGGTGAATCAGGGACATGGAACTTCGATTAGATAGTTGAAGATTGTTTTAGAATCAAGAACGGAAGGAATCGAGGTCGAATTGATGGCTATCTAATCGGGTTGGAATCGCGGGTATCAGACCCGAATTACAGAGAAACGGGCGAGGACGGTGACTGTAGCAGTCACTGTAGCAAGCGCGTGGCCTTCACGCGCAGCCACTCACGGCGGCGCGTGACAACGCGTGGGCACGAATTCCGAGGTACGGTTAACACGAATTTTGTCCTATACGTTGTAACGAACATTTTAGCGTTGGTTCCATGTCACTCGGATCCCGTTCGGATACTTTTCGGGATGTCCGAAGGTTTTAAGTCGGGTTTAAAAATACTTAAAAATTCGGGAAAATTACGGGACTTGATTAGGATGTTATTGTGGAGGTTAGTAACCCTCTAATGTGATATGAACAGGTTCGGGAGTCCCGGTGTTAGTGACGAGGCCCGGGAAGGCCGGTGGCACGCGTATCGAGGCGCTCGGTTAAATGGTCTGTGAGTGGACATTGGTTTTGATAAATTCTATGCATGCATAACTGTTTTGTGATTGTGATATTTGCTTTTATATGCTTTGATTTGAATATCGGTGAATTTATGTGGTTTCACGCATTTCGAGGCGATTTACAGTTTTGCGCCTAAATCGAGATTTTTCGGATTTGCACTGATTTCCATGATTGTGGTTCGAATATGATTTTATGAAACAGTTACGGATTTGATAAAGTAAATTCGGGCCAGGGGCCCAGTTGATTTAAGAAATCGGGCCAGGGGCCCAGTTAAATTATATATGTGATTTCGGGTTAGGGACCCTAAAATGGAATTGAATAAATGATTTCGGATTTAATAATCAAATAAATGGACTTATGACGGTTTTATGGAAATTCGGGGCAGGGCCCTTGTGATATTTTGAAAACGAATAATAAAATGTGTTCCATAAAACCATCTCGATACGAGGATATATATTGGTCTCCTCCAGGTGTCTGGGACACTGGGGAAGTCACGGTGCATTGCCTGCGAGGGGTCATTGTACGGAGCTACCGGACCGTATAGTGACTCAGGAGCAGGATTGCTTCATATGACGTCTGGGACGTCAGACATCTGGGATGTCAGAGATATGGACCCGGTGAGACCCCGGGCAGCACACGTCGCTTAATACCGTGAGATATGACGTCTGGGACGTCAAGCGTCTGGGACGCTAGGCATCTGGGATGCCGGAGATGGTAAAGTAATAAACATGTGCCACTGGATTTATGAAATGACTTTTGGATTGATTTTGGATTGAAACTATGTTTGCGGTTTTCGGGCTAAGGCCCTAAGGGTTAATCCAAATAAATATTTTGATTATTGGTTTTTGATGCATGCATATGTTTTTACTGAGGGGCATAAATGTCTTATAAAATGTATTTTACGAACTTGTTTATTTTCGTCCACTCACAGCTTTTGGTTTTTAACGCCCTTCAGGTTGAGCGCGGATGCGACTGCAGCAGGGGACCGGGACATTGCATGCCTCCTCCATCGATCCTTGCGCACTATGGATGCTCGTAGGCGCAACGGCGTTGGGTTATCCCTTGTCTGGTACTTCGTGTCAGACGGGAGCACGTCACATCCTGTGGTAATCCCGGGGGGATTGGGATGGGTCGTGTCAGTAGGGTTTGGGTAAACCTTCAAAAATTGAAGATGGGTCTGAATGGTTATAAAACCCATTTGTACCCATGTGAAGTAAGGGTTACCCACACCCTCAAAAAAAGCCATTTGACCATCCCTACTCTCAGATAATGCTTTTATTGAAAAAACGTCGTTTGATGGAGCATCAGGCAACCTTTATTCTTGGAAAAGTGTCTGCTGATGCACCATCAGACAATACTTTTCCAGTAAAAATGTCGTCTGATGTACCATCTGACAACAATTTTCCTGTAAAAGTGTCATTTATTATCATATAGACAACATTTTTTTGTTGAGATGTTGTGTGATATATTTTTAGATAACGATTTTGTATAAGAAAGACAAAAGTAGTTCACTATTGTATGAAACTTTTTGATCTTATTAAAAAATGACATTTGTGTGTCAATTCTTTGGGCACTTGTCGTCGATTCACATATAAAAAAAATTCAATCAATAATAAAAAAATCCATTAAACATGATTCTTATATTAAATCAACTAAGAGCCAAAAAGATAGTTGTACATTGCAATCCTAAAAGTACAAAGAATTAGCTATGTGGCTAAGTACATGTTTAGGACATGCAAATCAATTGTATAGTCATTTCATATGCTACATAAACCTGTGCTACATAGTTTCCTAAAAAATCTGCCCACGTACTTCATTTCCGAACATCAACAGGCCTTCAAGATTTTGCGAGCTTATTATTATACTTAACCAAGTTGAAGCTCATGCACACACACGAAGGTTGAACGTGCGGTTCAACAACATAATCAAACTAGGAAATGAGCGCATGCTTCATTGCGGGTTTAGAAAATGTTATCATTTTTGAATTTTTACAGCTTGTTTCACTTATAGAATCTGTGTATTTGCACTTACCACAATGAAACAAAACAACAAAAACCAATGAATCTCTTTTGAGTTGCAGAAATAGTAAAAACTCAAACATCAACAGTAAATTGCACATCATATTCAATTTCATTCAACAACAAAACTAATTCTAGAATAGAAAGGCTTAGGGCAATACAAAATTTATAAATATCAAATCCACATTTTAATCAATATATAGAACTAAGTCTGTTTCCAATTGAATAAGTATGTATTGCACATTTGATGATATTTGTGAATGCACTAAAAGAAGATATGAAACTATATGATAGTTGGCTCACACAATAAAGAGGACAAAAATGATTTTCACAGTTGGAACATGAAATACATAATTTATGAGAATGTGCACTCATATTGGGACTAGGCATTGAAAACTACATGTGGCACATGCTAAGAAAAATGTTCTTTGATTAAATTCTTCTATTCTGGTATCAACGATTCATAAGCCTATGAAAAAAAAATTAGACTATCATGTAACTTTTAAGACTTATACCAAAAACGAAAAATTTGGTCAGGGAAAGAGAAAGGTAATCGAATGAATGCATCATAATCATTATTCTTATTGCTGCAAAATATCACCACCACGTAAAAGTTAAAATCTTTCAGGTGATAAAAAAGAAACCAGAAAGTAGTATTCCTAATTATATAGTAGCCCGTCATCAACCTGATAGTGAGGTTAAGGCTAGAAAAGTTTAACGAGAGGAACCAACCCGTTGGTTCGATTAGGCATTAGATGTCGAGTTTTAGGGGTTCGAGTTCCGAGTAGGATCGATTTTTGTGTGGACCTAGCGGCTTGGAGCCATGAAGTTACTAGTTGATTGGGTCCCAGTACAGTGACTTTTCGGAGTTGTGACTGATGGTTGACTAGTTTGGATGTGCTGCTAGAAGCAGCCGGGGTTGTTGATGACCCTTATTCGAGATGTGTACTTATGGATCGAATCCCGGGGTGGCCGGTCTGTGGATTACACGCTTGGAGTGAATGGTACGGGCGATGGGTTGCCCTCACTAGCGTATGGCTATGATAGCAGCGTGTTTCTTAGATTGGTCTACACAGGGTTGATGGCAGATAGTGCTATCTACGGTTTTGGATGAGACTATTGAGAGTTAGGCGACGTTCGAGGAATGTTCTGACGTTGTTTACCCCTCAGTCTTATCGAGATATGAGGGAGGCGGAGTTCCTCCGACATGAGCAAGAGATTTGATGGTAGCTCACTACGAGCATAGGCTTATGAATTTGTCATGATATGCTCATGTCTCGGTAACGACTAAGACGATGAGGATTCGTCAGTGTTTGTCTATTGTTCGGATGAGATTCGAGCGATAGTGCAGGCTGGAAGATTCACCATATTCCGGACTATGTCAAATGCGTCATCTCAGATGGAGATGAGTTTGTCTAAATCCCAACAGCGATTTGACGGTTCTGGCTGAAGCCAAGTGCGTCTATAAGATGTATTTGCTAGGGAGCTTGGAAGAGAGACGCTTCTAGCTCTGAGTCTTTGAGTGGCAGACGTGCGAATTACAGTGGTCGATGAGCGAGACGAAGAGGATCCTGAGTGGGTCAGTAAGATTTCAATATCCTCCTAGTACGGTTGGTTTACTAGAGGCACGAGGTATGCTTGGATGGGTGACAGGTACCCTAGCAATCTTTGGACGGATTGCACGTGTGTTGATGGAGTTTGGACCCACACACTCTTTTCTTTCTAGAAGAATTACAGTTTATGTTCAGGAGTTGATCTCATTGGGTTGGGACATGCAAGCTAGTACTCCAACCAATACTATGTTGGTTGTAGATTGGTGAACCGAGATTGTTCGAATTGGATATAAGGTTTTGACCTTAAGATAGATTGGTTTTCCAGGACATATATGACTTGTTTTGATGTTCCTGATGGATTGGTGGACTACTCGTTACGCCTCTGCTGAGTGTTTAAGGAACCATTGTATTTGGTAGTCTTGATTTGTCACGTTTGGTCTTTTGGTGGGACCAAAGGATACCTCATGCGATCTATCCCACATTGGAAACATGGTTGATGTTCCGAGTGAGTTATGGCTTAGAGGTCGGAAGATACTACATGATGGTTGTTAGGGACGTTGGACTTGTGTTGTGATGTCCTCATTTAGCTCAGGTAGTTTGGGGTGATTTAGGTTGTGCCCGAGTTGCATGATGCGTCAGAGGAGGATTTACATGGTTGCCGCCTCTAAGGAAGGTTTCCCAGATACGTAACCCATTTTGCAACCACCTTGTCGGAAGGTACCGACAAATTTGAGAGCATTGGGAGTCCAATTACAGGATTTAGTGGATATAGGGTTCATTTGACTTGGAATGTCACTTTGGGGAGCCCTAGTGTTCTTTGTTTGTTAGATGGATGGAACTTTGAGAGATGGATTTGATTATAGGCAGTTAGACAGTGAGCTAGTTAAGGGCCACATTGGATTGAGTATTAGATTTGGTGGACCTGTATTGATATTATGGGTCATCTTACGTCTACTGAGAGAGCTAGTGTGAATCCTCGGAGGATCGAAATGGTTTGGGAATAGTGTCAGGACCCAACCCTCTTCTGTCAGGTCCCGATTCATCTAGCACGATATTGTCCGCTTTGGGCCTCCTTGCCCTTGCCCTCACGGTTTTGTTTTCGGGAGCTCACGGTGCAACTTCCTAGGGGGTCACCCATCTGGAATTGCACCAGCCTCAACTCGCTTAACTTTGGGGTTCCAATCCCCCCCAAAGCCACTGAGCTCCCAAAAGGCCTCATGCTAGATAGGTGTGTGCCTACACCTTTAAGGCACACCACCATTCCCTTCCCAGACCATTCCCCCCTCGAAGGAATGTGGGATTGTTCACCGTTCCCTCCAGGACACGGGTCTTACAATCCACCCCCCTTAGGGCCCAGCGTCCTCGCTGGCACACTTCCCGGTCGGGGTCTGGCTCTGATACCAAATTGTCAGGACCCAACCCTCTTCTGTCATGTCCCGATTCATCTAGCACGATATTGTCCGCTTTGGGCCTCCTTGCCCTTGCCCTCACGGTTTTGTTTTCAGGAGCTCACGGTGCAAATTCCCAGGGGGTCACCCATCTGGAATTGCACCAGCCTCAACTCGCTTAACTTTGGGGTTCCAATCCCCCCCCCCCCCCCAAAGCCACTGAGCTCCCAAAAGGCCTCATGCTAGATAGGTGTGTGCCTACACCTTTAAGGCACACCACCATTCCCTTCCCAGACCATTCCCCCCTCACAGGAATGTGGGATTGTTCACCGTTCCCTCCAAGACACGGGTCTTATAAATAGCGTCAACTAACCACGACAATTAAGATTGGAGTCTCTCGAATTGGTTGAGTAGTACAGGCATTTAGTAGCAGAATTCCCCGTGATTGCAACCCGTTGACGCGATTGACTCGGGAGGGAGTCAAATTGATTTGGTTTGAGAGGATTGCTGGAGGTAGATGACGGTGGAGCATTGTTGGGCAATGTTCCGATGAGACCCATATTGTTGGATTAGAGGTTTACAACACAGCTTCAGGATCCGACCCTTCTCATCATTAGGATGGGGGTCGAGGTTTGGGTTGGTACGTCTTAGTAGACGTAGATCGGTTGACCATGGGGGTTAACTATGAACCTAGTTTGGTTAGTGAACTGGTTGGATTGTCTCTGGAGTTGGTCAGGTGACCACGGGAACTTAAAGAGGACCTTGTGTATTGGTATATGATCTGTCCAGAGTGGAGATCGGATATACAAGTTCCAGTGTTGGGGCCATTATTGGTATGGTAGCCATATGATCGTCAGATTGGATCTGATGTTGATTGTTCATTAAGACACTAGGACGGGGCATATAATACTTTACACGAGCGCATAGTGGCTTTAGAGGGTTCAATTATTGTGCAATCTTGGAGCTCAAGGCCATGGTTGGGCAGAGAAGCCGTAAAAAAAACTTATTTTTGATTATCTTGCTATAACAAGTATTCGATGTGGTCAACATGCACTTTGGATGAGTGAGCTGCCAGTTGAGACTCGAGAGGAGTTAGGATCACAGTGTTGGTCACTGGGTGATACGAGCCACTATAAGAGGACTCTGGTTCGAGTCAAATGTGCATAAGGAACTTGAATGGAAAGAGGGGAGCCGATGAGTTACCAGCTAGTCACAATAGTTTGTCGTTGATATGGTTTACGATTGGAGACCATCTAGTGACAGATAGTTTGAGATTGCTCAGTAGGTGCAGAAACGTCAGACTAGGTTCTAAGTGCGTGGATGACAGGTGAGATCAACGAGCTTCGACGTCTCGAGCGAGTCGATGTCTCGAGTGGGGCTTGAGATTTGAGCTTTGGAGGTTTCTAGTAACTAAATGGATCACTCATCTGTCGAATACGGTCACAGAGATTGAGCTAAGTTTCAGCATTGACAGTTGGATTGCAGTTAACGTCGAGTGATGTTTGATTTTGGTATGTGTGCTGTAGATAGATATTGGATGTGTAGGTGGACACGTGGGAGCCTCGGGTTAGAGGTAGGATGGTTTTCTGTAGTTGGATTTGAGTCAATGTGAATTTCTCTGTAGTTGGATTTGAGTCAATGTGAATTTCGAGGTCGAAATTTTTTTAAGGAGGGTAGATGTTTGTAACGACGTGTCCTCAATTTTTGTGATTATTGAGGTTAATTAAGGATTAATTGATGATTATCAGAACTAATTGGGATTAGTAGAGATGAAATGACAATTTTGCACCTAGTAGGGAAAAAATGTTAACTTTTAACTCGGGAGGTCAATTACACGTGGACCAAGGTCTATTACGTAGATCGAGGGATTACGATCACGTAGAGAGGCGGCTCGTCGAATTAGGATGACGTACGAGAAAGTTACGGGTCTAGAAATATTTTTTGAACTATTACGATTGCACGTTTTACGAAAAAGGTTGACCTTGGTTTGTTTGTAGTAGGACCAAAATATCTAATTCTGGACCAATAGATGAGTGGGAAGTGTCATCCATCCTTTGGTCCACAACCCACATTCATGCATTTCATTTTCCTTTCTTCATTTCATCTACCCGAAACCCCACCCCCATTCTTTACCATCATCTTCATCAGTTTGCTCTAGTGTACGATAAACAAAAAGTGAGGGACTCAGAGTGAAGCTGGGATCGAGGAGAACTGGCTAGATGACACGACCCATCTCAATCCTCCCTAGATCAATGCGGGATGTGCGATGCTCCCGTATAACACCCCATGCTAGACCAAGGATACACCTAAACCCTCTCAGGGCATCCAGAGTGCGCCAGGATCGGTGGCAGCATGTGATGTCTCGGTCTTTGTTACAGCCCGCAACCTCAATCAACCTGAAGGGTATTAAAAATTGAAAAAGCTGTGAGTTGACGAAAATAAATAATTTATAAAACACATTTCACGAAAATACATTTATACCCCTCATTAAAAAGTATGCATGCATCAGAAAACCAGTTATTGCAACCAATTGCCTTAAATCAAATCATAGGTTTTCCAAATCAAAACTCAGTGAAAAATTGCTTCGCAATCAAAGTTATTTCTTCATTCCAATCAACAGGGCCTTTGTAACGCCCCATAAACTCAAAGAATGTAAAATTTGTAAAATAATGTATGAAATGACGTTTTTACCCTTGTAAATAGTGAGGTCAAAGTTGACTTTTTTACGTGACGCGTGTTTTTCACGAACTTCAATGACCATTAGGTAGGTCTCGATTCCCTGAGTTCGTCGACAGGCGGCACGCTGAAATCAGACTTCGGATGACTAAGTTATGATTCTAGAACGAGGAAGGGCATTTTGGTAATTGAGTGAAGGAAGGGTAAAATGGTAATTTGGATGCTGAAATTTGAATCAGCCGTAGTGGATTGTTTAACTGAGTTGTTTAACTAATTAAGTGACAATTGTCACTAAGAAAAGACGGATTAGTGGCTTGGTTGGGCTGAGTGGATGCACAGGTGTGAGGTTTGTGCTGTGGGAGAACAGAGCACCATGTCATTTTGTATTGTTTTGATCAAGTGTGAAAAACAGAGCCACAAAGAGACTGAGAGCTTCAATCACACTATTGTGAGGGACTGAGAGAAAATAGAGACGTTGGAGTGAGTTGAGAGATCGATTTTGAGAGGAAAACCGAGAACCAGAGGAGAGGAGCAACCCGAAATCGTGAAAACTAGGAAAAATGGAGGGAAAATTTGAGTTTGATTTTCTGAATGGAAAGGAGCCAAACAGAGATTCAAAACAGTCTTCTGGACTCATTTCGACTTCAACCACACAAAAATCGAAGGAGTTTGATCGTGTTTCAGCCAAGAATAGAAGTTCTAAATTCTGGAAAAATTCGAGGTTGAGTACAACTACCTACAGGTAAGGATTCGTGCAATTGATTGTTGTAGAACGTTCATTTAAGTCTTGAGATGCTTCTGTATCAATTAATTAGAAAACTATGTCGAATTGAGTGAGATTCCAAAATTTAAAACCGTTTGATTGATCATTAGAGAAATGATGGATTAAAAGCTTGATGTGTGTAATTAATGATGGAGAACTTAAATTAAGAAAGAATGGAAGGATTTCGGTGGAAGAATTGAAAGAAATAAGTTGGAATTGAAGGAGTTTGAACCGGGTCGTGTGGTTCGTGACCTATTTAGCAGAAATGCGGGTGAAGAAGACGACATTGTAGTGTTACTGTGCAGGGCGCGTGGCTTTCATGCTCAGCCACTTTGGGCGGCGTGTGAGGGCGCATGAGGCAGTATCTCCGGTCAAGGTCAACATGTGATTTTATCCTTTCATTGTAACGAACATTTTGAGACAAGTTTCGAGTCGATCGGACGTCGTTTCGGGATAGTTTTGAGTGTTCGAAGGTTTAGGATTTTAATTTAATTACGTTGAAAAATCCCGAAAAATTTAGGAAATTAATGTAAGCTTAATGAAAGTATTTGTGACCCAAATTGTGATCTTTGACAGGCCAGAACGTTCCTGAGGCAGCCGAGGAGAGTACGGGACGCGATTGACGCGTTCGAACTTCGTGAGTGGACTTTTGCTTTCTAACCGAGCATGCATAACTGTTTTTACTTACTTGTTTTATGTTTCTATATATGATTTTATGTTTATAATTATGGTATCCCTACTTTACGTGATTGCACGTTTTTCGATGTGATTTATCGCAATTTACGTATTTCGAGACTATGGTTTTCTCCTATGCTTTGATGATGGTTTGGTAAGTGATTTTATATAATTTGTGCGTATCACGTTTTAATCATGTTTTGATTATGATCCATGAGTATGATTTGGGATTTGAACGTGAAATTCGGACATAAGTCCTATTTCGATAAAATGTGATTTTGGATTGGTTTTGGAAATTGGATTAAGATGAATTCTGGACTTGTTGTGAATTACACATGGTTTTGGGTTTAAAGACCTGGTACTAGTGCTGGATCTGGTTTTGGGTTTAAAGACCCGGTTAATTGATGGCGGGGGAGGGCCCTTAGTTGAGATATGTTGAGTTTAAAGACTCGGTTACTGTGATATCCCCCGAAGCCTATTGATTGTGTTTTGAGTTTAAAGACTTGTTGGTATCTCAGGAAGGCCTGATATATGAGTTTAATACTCGGATAGATCCAGCAGATTTGATTTGTTGATGTTGCATTCATTTTACATGATTTATGATTGTCTTCTGTAACGGTTTCTATACAATTCATGTAAATGTTTTCAGATACTTAGTTATGCATGCGCGTTTCGAAAATGGAGGGTGAACCCTGATTTCATTAAAACTGTTTTCCATAACCAATTGTTTTAGTCCACTCACACTCTGACAGGACCCATCCCAATCCCCCCAGGATTACCGTGGAATGTGCCCTGCTCCCGTCCAACAAGGGGTGTCAGACAAGGGATAACCAAGAGCCACTGCCCAACGGGGCATCCAGAGTGCGCAAGGATCGATGGAGGAGGTGTGCAATGTCCCAGTCTCTGCTGCAATCGCATCCGTAATCAACCTGAAGGGAATTAAAACCAAAAGCTGTGAGTGGACAAAAACCAATAAGTTTACCAAATACATTTATAAGACATTTATGCCCTCCAATAAAAACATATGCATGCCACAAAAACCAGTAACCAAAACGTTTGCTCAACCGAGCCCTTAGGGCCTTAGCCCAAAAACCGTTAACCAAAAACAAAGTGTGGGAACTCAGCCCAAAACGGTGGAATACCACCACCAGACATATTAAAACCATGTGGGCCACCGCCCCAAGCCATAAATATAAATCCAAAAATCCAAAACCATTTAGGGTCCCCGACCCGACATACCATTTCATAACCAATAATCCATTTTTACCACATAACACATATCCAACCGAAAAGCCATTTCATAGATTCATTCATCCATATTTTACCATTACCATCACCAGCATCCCAGATGCTTAGCGTCCCAGACGCTAGACGTCCCTGACGTCATATCTCACGGTTTCATAAGCTACGCGTGCTGCCCGGGGTCTCTCCGGGTCCATATATCTGACATCCCTGATGTCTGACGTCCCTGACGTCAATCATAGCAATCCTGCTCCTGAGTCATCATACGGTCCGGCTGCTCCGTATAATGACCCCTCGCAGGCAATGCACCGTGACTTCCCCATTGTCCCAGACATCTGGAGGAGACCATCATATATCCTTGTATCCAGATGGTATATGGAAAACAGTTTTATTAAATCATTTTATCACATCATTACAATGGGCCCTGCCCGAAATTTCCATAAAACCATGTAATTCCATTTAGGGTCCTTGACCCAAAATCACAATTATTAAACATAGGGTCCCTGACCCGAAATCACATTTATTAAACATAGGGTCCCTGACCCGAAATCACATTTATAATCCAACTGGGCCTCATGCTCGATTTTATGAACCACTGGGCCCACGACCCGATTTGTAAACCAACTGGGCCCGCAGCCCGACTTATAAACCCACTGGGCCCACGACCCGAATTCGTAAATCAACTGGGCCCCTGGCCCGATAACATAACTCAAATGGGTCTCAGCCCGATTTCATATCAACTGGGCCCCTGGCCCGATTTCATTAACTAACTGGGCCCCCAGCCCGATTCTCAAATGGACTCCAAGTCCGAAATTTCCAAAACAAGTGGGCCTCAAGCCCGAGTTTATATTTCCAATTTCAAAACCATTTCATCATATTATATCCAAGTCAGAAATATGGAAAATCCATGTAAAACCGGAAAACCTCGATTTACGTGCAAGCACGTAAATCGCCTCGAAATACGTGAAACCGTACAATTTACGAACAACCAAATCAACATCATACAATCACAACCATAATCCATATAAGACATTTAAGCATGCATAGAATTTATAAAACCAAAGTCCACTCATAGACCGTTTTAACGGTATGCCTCGATACGCGTGCCACCGGCCCTCCCGGGCCTCACCACTATCACCGGGACTCCCAATCCTGTCCAAATCACATTAGAGGGTTATTAACCTCCACATTAACGTCCTATCAAAGTCCCGTAATTTTCCCGAATTTTTAATTATTTTTAAACTTGTTTTAAAACCTTCGGACATCCCGAACAACATCGAGACGGTGTCCGATCGACACGAAACCAATCCCAAAATGTTCGTTACATTAAATAGGACAGAAGTCATGTTGACCTCACCTCGAGATTCATGTCCACGCGCCGTCACGCGTCGCCGTGAGTGGCTGCGCGTGAAACCCACGCACCGTGAACAGTGTCAACGTTTAACCCGTTTCTCTGATAAACGGGTCACCGTGACCCGCGACCCAACCCGACTGGTTCTCCGTCATTCCTCGATCATTTTGGATGGGGTTTCCACCTACAAGTTCGTATGAGTTAAACTAAAAGTTCTGTGGGATCAAAGACTAGAAAACACGTCTAGATCATACCTCCCCGATCGAGAAGCTCACGGCCAAAACTCCACCGTCGACTGCTCCCAGTTCCAACCACCATTCTCCTCGAAAACGGTCCCTACCAACTCGTTTCATCCCCAAGATCAACATCCTGGTCACTAGATTGATTAACACACCATAAAACTCAGGCTGCAATTTTTGTACCCGAAACGAACTCACGGGTTCGAGGCTTACCTCGCCGCCGTGGCTACCGCCGTGGCCACCGCCGTGGCCACCAGCATGCCCGGTTCGACTCCATGAACATCGTACATCCATTTAAAACGATCAAAACCAGCCCACAATGACTTCCAAATTCTGAGTTTCGGACCTCCCTTGTTTTTCCTCTCCGCCGCCAACCTCGCCGTCTCCCGTCGTCTCCCGTCGTCTCTCAAGCCTCACCGTGCAGCTAATCTCTCACACACACCAACACAGAGGAGATTGGTGAGGTGGTTTGGACGTTTGGGTGTTTTGGGCCGATCGGGTTCCTCTCGGGTCTGGGGGTTTCCCGGCCGTGCAGGGCGGCCGTGAGGTGGTGGCCGGCGTCTGGAGGTGGCTGATGTGTGTCTGAAGGTGTCTGGTGTGTAGGTTGAGGCTGAGATGTGATGAGGTGATGATGCGTTTGTTCATGGAAGGAAATCGTGCTCACGGTTTGAGAGAAATGAAAGTGAGAGAGATGAGTAGTCTGATCCAAATAAAGAGAGAGGGAAATGAATCAACGGCCCAGATTCAATCTGTGGTTAAAGATGGATGGTGAGGATTTAAGGAGAGGAAATAATTAATTAATTAAATGGCCAACATAGATCCCTGATTTAGGGAATGTAGGGGGTGATGACATG
This sequence comes from Prinsepia uniflora, assembly GCA_032719365.1. Lineage (NCBI taxonomy): Eukaryota > Viridiplantae > Streptophyta > Magnoliopsida > Rosales > Rosaceae > Prinsepia > Prinsepia uniflora. The sequence continues at coordinate 27,513,058 of CM064865.1, read as the reverse complement.
TGTCACTCATCAAGGGTCCAGATTCGTCAATTACTATTCATTATTATATTATTATTTTATTCCGAGTCTCGGTTAGTTCGGTTAATCGCGATTACGTCCGTGACCATAACTTCGTCGTCGAATCTCTGATTTCGGCATGCCGCCTGTCGTTGAATTCGTATCGACGATACCTACGTAACGGTCCTTGGCCCTCGTCCATCGGACCTCCCGGTCAAAAAGTCAACATTTGGCCCCTAATATGCCAAATTACCTAAATACCCCTTAACTTCCGAACCTCATAACTTTCTCTGCGAATGTCGTAATCGAACGTGCCACCTGTCTATGAACTCGTGACGTCCCGAACTACGTCACGGTCATCGGTCAAAGTTCGTTTGACCGCTCGATCAAAAAGTTAACATTTTACCCACGACCAGGGGCAAAACGGTCATTTTGTACATTTTGTCCAATTCCGTCCTACTAACCACCGATCAACCTCACTAATCAAGATTAGTGACTAATCTAATCTCGGAATCCGGGACGGGTCATTACACACTCTTCTGTTTTAATACCCTCCAAGTCGTGGTACGAGTTTTGGGGGCTAACGCCGAGGTAGAGGCAAAGGCACAAAGTTTTCCTGTTGCGGGTGTAGTTAGCTCACAGAGTAGGGTTTTATCCTTATCTTGTATTGTAACTATGCTCTGTGATACTGTTGACTTGTTGTACAGTTGGTTGTATCGCACATTCTCCCTGGTCAGACAACGTATGTGGTGTAATTATTCTGGTTATTTTGGTTGTTTGTGTTCGGTTGTTAGAGGGGAACAGGGTTCTTCCGTGTTATCGAGGCGATAATCGGGGTGGGTCCTATTAATTGGTATCAGAGCATAGGTTTACGGTTTATGTCTGGCACTTTGATGTGCCTAGGTCATTGTACTAACTTATGCCTCTTTCAAAGAACGATTGGTCATGCCTCTGCGACGTGAACCCCCTCCACGACTTGCAGAAGGCATTGGGGCAGATCTCGAGGAAGCCCACCGATGGATTACTCGGTTTGAGTGGATTTTTGCTGTGATGCGATGTCCTCCTGAGGAGCGAGCCACCTTTTTGCTGGATGGGGCCGCTTATGAGTGGTGGTATACCTGGAGTTATCAGGTTGGGATGCTCATGCAGTGACTTGGGAGACTTTTCGTGAGCGGTTCCTTGATCAATATTATCCCCGTTCTTTCTGCGATGCTAAGGAGACAGAATTTCTACAGCTTCGACATGGGAGTATGTCAGTAACAGAGTACGAGCAGAATTTTCAGATGTTAGCACGTTTGCTCCTACCTTTCTATCTACCGAGGCCGAGAAATGCTGTAGGTTTGAGCTTGGCCTGCGAGGTGAAATACGTGCCATTGTGATGGCTAGATCTTTTACTACCCTCAGAGAGTTATCTGATGCTGCAGTACGGGTGAAGGTTAGTCTGCTGGCACGTCCACAGTTCTCAGTTGGTGGACAACGTCGAGAGTGCTCATTTACTGGATCGTCGAGGCAGAGAGCCCCGAAGAGAGGCAGTTATAGTGGAGCTTCATCCGCGGGCAGTGATCGGTTTGGTAGGCCTGGCAGTTTCTAGAGTTTCGGGTTCAGAGGACCCAGAGTACAGCCGACTCCGCAGGCGAGTGCGACCTCAGTTGCTTCCACAATAAGACAGAGTGGCGGATTTAGTCGAGATTTTTCTAATGTTATCAGTTTCTTCTGTGGAGAGCTGGGCCACTACCGGAGAGAGTGTCCATCTTTACCACAGGGTGGTGGCACAGGTCAGGGTGCAGCAGAGCAAGGTCGGAGTGCAGTCTCAGGTTCTGGGACATCGAGTACTAGAGGAGGTGCTAGAGCTACCAGTGGACAGAGGGGTCGTGGGCGATCATCAGGTCCACAGGCCCGAGTTTTTGCGGTTACACATCAGGAGGCCCGGGCAGCACCTGGTGTTGTGACAGGTACGCTTACAATCCTTGGACATGATGTATGTGCTTTGATAGATCCCGGAGCTACCCATTCTTTTATATCACAGAGTTGTGGTTTGTTAGAGAATAGAGAGGTGTCCGCACTGGGTTGTGATATGGGTGTGAGCACGCCCATAGGGGAGGTGTTTGTGGTAAATCAGGTATTGAGAGAGTGTCCCATGATGGTAGGTGACGTGGGGTTAGTAGTTGATTTGATACTCCTGGACTTGCATGATTTTGATCTTATTCTGAGGATAGATTGGTTGACATTACATCATGCCTCTATTGAGTGTTTCGATAAGAAAGTAACTTTTCGGAGACCAGGGTTACCTGAAACTACCTTTCAAGGAGTACAGCGAGCAATTCCTGTTGGGGTGATCTCAGCTTTGGAAGAAAGTAAGTTGTTGAGGAAAAGGTGTCAGGGATACTTGGCTCATGTGGTGGATACACGTGCTGCACCATTAAAGGCGGAGGATATTTCGATAGTGCGGGTGACAGGGACCCGCCCCGATCCCCCGGGGACCACGAGGGGACGTGCCCTGCTCCCGTCTGACACCCGAACCGAAAATCCCGATTTTAGCCTTAAAACTTAAATGCATAAATGTCCGAATTAAAAAGTCATACATAGTCCAAATTTAACAGATGTCAGACAAGGGATACAATTTAAAATACAAATCCGAGCACGACATTAGAAAGGAAAAATCCTGCGGGTAATCCGACCCGACGGGGGTTCAGGTGCGCAGTGCAAAATCTATGCCTCAGCCTCGAGGTCCTCACCAACCTCAGCAATACGACCTGGAGGGGTTATCAAAACATGAAAGGTGAGTGGGCCGAAACTCAGGTTTGTAAAAAAAAAACAGTATAATAAGGAAAATACATACTTTACCCCTCCGTTTCCCAAAACATGCATGCATCAGTATTTTAAAAAAAAACCATAAATACGTGTAATATATCACAGCATCATAATAAACCAGAAATGTAATATAAACCCAGCTACTGCACCATACACAACCGATATTGACATCCCAGATGTCTGACGTCCCTGACGTCCAATAGTGGTCACAGTCCCAAGGCTACGCGTGCCACCCGGGGTCTCAAATCCCGAGTCCAATCTCCGAACCCAGTTCGGTTATGGCATCCCAGATGCCTAGCGTCCCAGACGCTCGACGTCCCAGACGTCCAATAATAGCAATCCTGCTCCTGAGTCATCCTACGGTCCGGCACCTCCGTAGCATGACCCCTCGCAGGCAATGCACCGTGACCGCTCCGGGGTACCACATCCGGAGGAGACAGTATCATGCGGTGGATTATACAGTGCAGTACCCAAGATAATCATCGTATCCACAAGTATATGTAACTAGATATATACAATATAAAACAGTATTCATTTTCCGTAAAACGGGCCTCAGCCCAACACCGTAAAACGTGTCACATCCGTAAATCGAGATAATCAAAATCCATTAATGAATCACGCACACATTTAGATATACGAAAATGAAAACGGTTATGCATGCAAGAGTTAATAAAAACGGGCCCACTCACAGTACGTTCCAGCTGCGAATAACGCGCGTACGAACTTGTCTCCGGAATTAACGTAAGTTCCCTGTCATTTCCAATCACACACAAGTGTCATTAAAGGTCCTTAAAATACCCTCAAAAAGTCCGAAACAGAAACCGGTTCGGGAAAGCCGGCCAACACGCTTCCCGAGACATCCGGTCCTAAACTGACCTTCCTCACTATCTCAGATCAACATAGTTATTTCACAGAAAATGTCCAAAATGATGAAAGGATTAAAAGTCATGTTGACCGTGATCCGAGATAGTGCTCAACGTGCCCTCACGCGCCGCCCAAAGTGGCTGCGCGTGAAAGTCACGCGCTGCTACAGTGTCACTGCTACAGTGTCACCATCCTTGCCCGATTTACTGTAATTTGGGTCTGCGACCCGCGGGGTGACCCGATTAATTAGTCGTCTATTTCTACTTAATTTCTTTCCTTCTTGATTCTAACATGTTCTAAAGTCATTCAATTACAGTTCTTAGTCCTCTAATCATCTCGACAGGTCAACAATCGTCCTATCCAAACCCGAAAAGCTACACGGGTCCAACCTCAGAACACCTCCAAACTATCACCATTGTCCAATTAATTCATACAGAAGCATACTAAGACTTAGACTATCTAAATAGAACCATCAATTGAACGAAATGCCACCTGGAAGTAGTCGTCCAAACGCTGTGATTTCCTCTGCACACGGCGGTCACCGTCCCAGCTCCTCCGTGGCTGGTTGTCGTCGATTTCGATATGGACAGGTTCCAAACGTTCCCAGAAAGCTCACTCAGTGATTGGTTTCGTCCAAAAGGCCGTGGAAATTGAACTCGGATTTTCCCTCCAAATCGGTTTTTCTCAGAACTCGAACTTGGGTTCCTGGGCACACCACGATCAACCCGCTTCAAAGACTGCTCGCACAAGTTTCTGTCACTCCCAGAAGGCTTCCCCAGTGTTTAGATCGATCTCAAAACCCGTAGAGTTTGAATTCGGAAAATTTCCCCCCAAAGACCCGAAACTGTTCTTCACTGTTTCTCCCCGTCTCTCTCAACTCTCAGCCTCAAACAGACACCACAATGAACCCGTCAGTCACTCCCCTTGCGCGGTTAATCGATCAAGGCGTTCAACACCCGTGGGAGACACTCACAGACGCACTGGACCCTGCATCCCGCACACAGAGCTCAACCAAGGTTTTTTAATTCTTCCCGTGGCCTGCAACACCCACAACCACACTCCCAACGTCTCAAATTGCATAAACAAATCCCACAATCCGTCCACTCAGTGTTTAAACAATTGCACGCCCACAAACACCACGGCATGGCCGTGTGCCCTGTTTTCACGGTTGCTGCTACAGTAACCGTGCAAAAGACCAAAATGCCCTCAGGGCAGAAATTACCAAAATGCCCTCCAACTTCCGTGACCCACAACTCGGTCACCCGATGTCCGATTCACGCGTGCCGCTTGTCGTTGTACTCAGGGCATCGAGACGAATCTAACGGTCTTCGGGTAGTGTGAAAATTCCCGGTACATCAAAAAGTCAACTTTTCCCTTAACTCGTCCAAAATACGGTAATGCCCCTGAACTTCCGATAGTCATAACTTTTTCCCTGATCGTCCGAATTGGACGTGCCACCTGTCTGTGAACTCGTGACGTCCCGAACTACGTCACGGTCACTGGTCAAAGTCCATTTGACCCATAACCCAAAAAGTCAACAATTGGCCATAATCCACAGGGGTAAAATCGTCACTTCATACATTAAATTACAATATTACAATCTGTGAATTTCCGGGGTGTTACAGCGGGAGTTCCCAGATGTTTTTCCAGAGGATTTACGGGGATTGCCACCCTGCCGAGACATTGAGTTTACCATTGATCTTGTCCCAGGTACGCAACCTATTTCTCAGACTCCTTACCGTATGGCGCCAGCTGAGTTGAAGGAATTGAAGGTGCAGTTGCAAGAGTTGGTCGATATACGGTTTATTCGGCTGAGTGTGTCTCATTGGGGAGCTCCAGTTTTATTTGTTCAGAAAAAGGATGGAAGTTTGAGGCTCTGCATCGATTATAGGCAATTGAATAAGGTAACAATCAGGAATAAATACCCCCTGCCTCGGATTAAAGACCTGTTTGATCAGCTGAGAGGAGCTCAATACTTTTCCAAGATCGATCTTCGTTCTGGGTATCATCAATTGCGGGTTAAAGAAGAGGATGTACCCAAAACAGCCTTTAGAACCCGATATGGTCATTATGAGTTCCTAGTGATGCCGTTCGGTTTAACTAACGCACCAGCGGAATTTATGGACTTGATGAATCGAGTGTTTCGGCCATACTTGGATCACTTTGTTATTGTATTCATTGATGACATTTTAGTCTACTCAAAGAATGCGAAGGTGCACAAAAAGCACTTAAGGATGGTGCTTGGTACCCTAAGGAAGAATCAGTTGTATGCAAAGCTTAGTAAGTGTCAATTTTGGTTGACTAGTGTTAGTTTCTTGGGGCATGTGATTTCGGCTGAAGGAACCAGTGTAGATCCCCAAAAGATTGAAGCAGTAGCAAAGTGGGAACAGCCAAAGACAATCACTGAGGTTAGTAGTTTCTTAGGGCTAGCTGGTTATTACAGGCGGTTTGTAGAGGGATTTTCTACCATTGCTGCCCCATTGACACGGCTGACGAGGAAGGGAGTCAGATTTGTTTAGGATGAGGATTGTGAACAAAGTTTTCAGGAGTTGAAGAAAAGGTTGACATCCGCTCCTATATTGACCCTTCCGAACGATAGTGGAGAATTTGAAGTGTACAGCGATGCATCCTTACAAGGATTGGGATGCGTGTTGATGCAACATGGGAAGGTAATTGCCTATGCCTCCCGCCAGTTGAAATCTCATGAATGCAACTATCCTGCCCATGATTTAGAACTAGTTGCAGTGATACATGCTCTAAAGATTTGGAGACATCATTTATATGGTGCGACCTGTAGACTTTTTACCGATCACAAGAGTTTGAAGTACTTGTTCACGCAGAAGGAATTAAATGTGAGGCAAAGACGATGGTTGGAGCTGATTAAGGATTATGACTACACGATTGAGTACCATCCTGGAAAATCTAATGTGGTAGCTGATGCATTGAGTCGGAAATCAACACATTCTGTGGCACACCTACGGATGACCCATTTACCCCTATTGGTTGAACTCCGTAAAACTAGCGTTAATTTGGGACTTGATAGCCAAGGTGTTTTGCTAGCTAGTTTCCAAGTGCGACCAATCCTAATTGACCAGATCATTGATGCTCAATTCCAAGATCCTGTCTTATGTATCCTTCGGATTGAAATGGAGGCAGGGGAACGGCAAGATTATACAGTTAGAGATGATGGAGCCTTAATAAAGGAAGGACAGTTGTATGTGCCCGGAGACGTAACATTAAAGAAAGAGATTATGGACGAAGCCCATAGTTCGGCGTACGCTATGCATCCAGGTGGAACTGAAATGTACTGTACGCTTCGAGAACATTATTGGTGGACAGGTATGAAACGGGAAATCGTTGAGTATGTTAGTAAGTGTTTGATTTGTCAGCAGGTAAAGGCTGAGAGGCAAAGACCCTATGGAGCATTGCAACCATTTCCTATCCCAGAATAGAAATGGGATCATATAACGATGGAATTTGTGTTTGGACTTCCTAGGACACCCAGAGGCCACGATGGAGTTTGGGTGATTGTGGATAGACTCACCAAGTCAGCGCATTTCTTACCTGTAAGGGAAGACTACCAGATGACACAATATGCGCAATTATTTATTAATGAGATTATATGATTACATGGCACTCCTGCCTCTATCGTATCGGATCGAGATCCGTGATGTACATCCAGATTCTGGCAGAGTTTACAGGAAGCTTTTGGAACAAGATTGCATTTTAGTACAACATTCCACCCTCAGACAGATAGACAGTCGGAGCGAACCATCCAAACCTTGGAAACTATGATGAGAGCCTGTGTTTTGCAATTCCAGTGTACTTGGGAGTCACACTTATCATTAATGGAATTCGCTTACAACAATAGTTACCAAGCGAGTATTGGGATGACGCCTTACGAAGCCTTGTATAGACGGCAGTGCAGAACCCCTTTGTGTTGGACTGACTTGGGCGAAAGACAATTGACTAGATATGAATTAGTGGAATTGACGATAGAGAAAGTTAAACTCATCAGAGATAGACTCAAGGCAGCCTAGGATAGACAAAAGAGCTATGTGGACCATCAGATTAGAGATCTTGAGTTTGCAGTCGGAGATTGGGTATTTCTGAAGCTATCTCCTTGGAAAGGTATAGTGCAGTTTGGCAGGCGAGGAAAATTGAGCCCCCGTTTCATCGGGCCATATGAGATTGTTGAGAGGATTGGCCAGGTTGCATACAGATTAGCACTACCTCCAGAACTTTCTAAGGACCACGATGTATTCCACGTGTCGATGCTGCGAAAGTATGTGTATGATGCCTCTATTGTACTAGAAGAGCAACCTATTGAACTCAAAGAAGACTTAAGCTTTGAAGAACAACCCGTACAAATTTTGGATCGAAAAGATAAGGTGCTTCGTCAGAAGACTATTCCCTTAGTGAAGGTTCTCTGGAGAAATCAAAATGTGGAAGAGGCCACATGGGAACCCGAGACACAGATGCGAGAGCAGTATCCGTATTTGTTTCACTAAAATTTCAGGACGAAACTTCTTAAGGGGGGGAGGTTGTAACGCCCCAGAAACTCAAAGAATGTAAATTTGTAAAATAATGTATGAAATGACGTTTTTACCCATGTAAATAGTGAGGTCAAAGTTGACTTTTTACGTGTTGCGTGTTTTTCAAAAACTTCAACGACCACTAGGTAGGTCTCGATTCCCTGAGTCCGTCGACAGCCAACACGCTGAAATCGGACTTCAGATGACTAAATTATGATTCTAGAACTAGGAAGTGCATTTTGGTAATTGTGTGAAGGAAGGGTAAAATGGTAATTTGGATGGTGAAATTTGAATCAGCCATAGTGGATTGTTTAACTGAGTTGTTTAACTAATTAAGTGACAATTGTCACTAAGAGAATACGGATTAGTAGCTTGGTTGGGCTGAGTGGATGCACAGGTGTGAGGTTTGTGCTGTGGGAGAACAGCACACCATGTCATTTTGTATTTTTTTGATCAAGTGTGAAAAACAGAGCCACAGAGAGACGGAGAGCTTCAATCACACTATTGCGAGGAACTAAGAGAAAACATAGACGTTGGAGTGAGTTGAGAGATTGATTTTGAGAGGAAAACTGAGAACCAGAGGGGAAGAGCAACCGAAATCATGAAAATGGGGAAAATGGAGGGAAAATTCGAAGTTTGATTTGTGAATGGAGAGGAGCCAAACAGAGATTCAAAACAATCTTCTAGACTCATTTCGACTTCAACCACTCAAAAATCGAAGGAGTTTGATCGTGTTTCAGTCAAGAACAGAAGTTCTAAATTCTGGAAAAATTCGAGGTTGAGTACGACTACCTACAGGTAAGGATTTGTGCAATTGATTGTTGTAGAACGTTCATTTAAGTCTTGAGATGCTTCTGTATCAATTTATTAGAAAACTAAGTCGAATTGAGTGAGATTCGAAATTTAAAACCGTTTGATTGATCATTAGAGAAATGATGGATTAAAAGCTTGATTTGTGTAATTAATGATGGAGAACTTAAATTAATAAAGAATGGAAGGATTTCGATGGAAGAATTGAAAGAAATAAATTGGAATTGAAGGAGTTTGAACCGGGTCGTGTCGTGGGTTCGTGACCCGTTTAGCAGAAATGCGGGTGAAGAAGACGACACTGTAGCGTTACTGTGCATGGCGCGTGGCTTTCACGCGCAGCTACTTTGGACGGCACATAAGGGCGCATGAGGTAGTATATCCGGTGAACGCCAACATGTGATTTTATCCTTTCATTGTAACGAACATTTTGAGACAAGTTTCAAGTCGATAGGACGTCGTTACGGGATAGTTTTGAGTGTTCGAAGGTTTAGGATTTTAATTTAATTACGTTGAAAAATCCCGATAAATTTGGGAAATTAATGTAAGCTTAATGAAAATATTTGTGACCCAAATTTTGATCTTTGACAGGCCAGAACGTTCTTGAGGTAGCTGAGGAGCGGACGGGACGCGATTGACGCGTTCGAACTTCGTGAGTGGACTTTTGCTTTCTAACCGAGCATTCATAACTGTTTTACTTACTTGTTTTATGTTTCTATATATGATTTTATGTTTATAATTATGGTGTCCCTACTTTACGTGATTGCACGTTTTTCGATGTGATTTATCACATTTTACGTATTTCGTGACTATGGTTTTCTCCTATGCTTTGATGATGGTTTGGTAAGTGATTTTATATAATTTGTGCGTATCACATTTTAATGATGTCTTGATTATGATCTTTGAGTATGATTTGGGATTTGAACGTAAAATTCGGAATAAGTCCTATTTCGATAAAATGTGATTTTGGATTGGTTTTGGAAATTGGATTAAGATGGATTCTGGACTTGTTGTGAATTACACATGGTTTTGGGTTTAAAGATCCGGTTTTTGGGTTTAAAGACCCGGTTAATTGATGGCGGGGAGGGCCCATGGTTGAGATATGTTAAGTTTAAAGACTCGGTTACTGTGATATCCCCTGAAGCCTATTGATTGTATTTTGAGTTTAAAGACTCGTTGATATCCCGGCAATGCCTGATATATGAGTTTAAAGACTCGGATAGATCCATCAGATTTGATTTGTTGATGTTGCATTCGTTTTACATGATTTATGACTGTCTTCTGTAACGGTTTTTATACGATTCATGTAATTATTTTCAGATACTTAGTTCTGCATGCGCGTTTCAAAAATGGAGGGTGAACCCTGATTTCATTAAAACTGTTTTCCATAACCAATTGTTTTAGTCCACTCACACTCTTCTGTTTTAATACCCTCCAGGTCGTGGTACGAGTTTTGGGGGCTAACGCCAAGGCAGAGGCACAAAGTTTTCCGGTTGCGGGTGTAGTTAGCTCACAGAGTAGGGTTTTATCCTTATCTTGTATTGTAACTATGCTCTATGATATTGTTGACTTGTTGTACAGTTGGTTGTATCGTACGTTCTCCCTGGTCTAACAATGTATGTGGTGTAATTATTCTGGTTATTTTGGTTGTTTGTGTTCGGTTGTCAGACGGGAGCAGGGCTCTTCCCGGTTATCGAGCCGATAATCAGGGTGGGTCCTGTCAGCCTTAGCCCAAAATCATTCCAATACCGTGTGAGAACTCAGCCCAAAACAAAAATCATATGGGAACTCAGCCCAAAACCATATCATGTGGGTCGCAGCCTAAATCGATAAATATAGAATAACCAATCAAATAAAATGTAGTTAACCAATCTTTAGTATCCCATATGCCTAATCAATATTCTCACAGTCTAAGGCTACGCGTGCCGCTCGGGGGTCTCAAATTCGAGTAATCCCCTGGGTCCACCAATGTCCCAGCGGTACCATAATGGTATACCTTCTCGGATCACTGCCCGGGGTATGACATCCCAGATGTCTAATCAATAGCAATCATAATCCCGAGCCTCTCTACGTGAACCTCTTTACGGTCTCTCCGTAGGGCGGCCCCTCTCAGGAAATACGCCGTGACTACTCTAGTGTCCCTGACATCTGGAGGAGACAATCCACACATAAGGATGGTGTATTTAAAACCATAACTGGGACTTGTGCCCGATTTCATAAACCAATTAGGCCTTAAGCCCGTTAACTCATAAATCAAATGGGTCTCAAGCCCAATATCATAAACCAGTTGGGCCTCACGCCCGAAAACTTATAAATTAAATTAGTCTCAAGCCCGATTCCACATTTCGAAATCTGAAATCATTTGATGATTCAAATCATTGAAATCACAAACACGTATGAAATCCGACATAAAACTATAAACCTCGAAATATGTGCAATAACACATTTATACGTAAATACCAAATACCACAATCGTATGCACTCAAGGAATCTCAAATTATAGATATAACACATATAAAACAGTTATGCATGCCTCATATTTAGAAATCAAGTGTTCACTCACAGACTGCCCTTGTTGCGCTTTTGCAAGCTGCGCCGTAAGCCACTCGGGGCTATATTGAACTCTCCGGATCATCTGGACCTGTCCAAAACATACTTAAAGGTCACTACCAACCTAGACAAGTCCTAATCAAGAACCTTCAAAACTCCCGGAAAAGTCAATGTGTCCCGTACAGGCATCCCTAGGCTAAAAACCTCAATTTAATGAACCTAACGATCTTCGATCGACCTGAAACCACCACCATTGGATTTAGATTGTCGAAATATTTTGAACAAGACAGGTCCTACCTCGAAATTCGTGCCCCTGTGCCCTCACGCTGGAGTCAAAGTTCCTAGTCAACGCTAGTCAAAGTCAATGATGACGTCAGTAGTCAAAGTCAACGGCTGACGTCATGCTAACGTTGGCCTGACAGGTCTGACACCTGTCAGGTCTAACACGTGTCAGGTCTGACAGTGACATGTGTTAGCACCTGATTAGTGCACATGTCTGACACATGTCAATGCTGACTGGACTTAACAGCTGCCACGTGGTAGCTCTTGATTGACCACGTGGCCTGACACCTGTCGCAAAATGATGAAGTCACATGCTGACGTCATCACCTTCAACCTCTCGACGGGTCGACTCGAACCCCCTACAACCGGGTCAACTGTACCCATGACTTGACTCGACCGGATTTCACTCATCCGACCACCATTTCCCACCATTTTTGGACCCCTAGACTCGTCTACCACACAGAAATCGATCCACGGACTCAAAACTAGCTAACAAGGTCCAGAAATTACCTTCCCAAGTGTGAATAGTGATGGCCACCAGCAACCGTCCTTCTCGGTCGATTCCGGCCACCTCAATCCTCAAAATTGATCCCTATACACTCGTATAAACCTTAGGAACAAGATTTGATCAACTAAACAGTCCAACAATCCCTAAACTCCAAACTTCGAAATTTGAAATCAAAACCTTACCTTTTCGGGTTTTCCAACCACTGTCCATGGTTGCCCTCGTCGTTGCCACCACTAAGATCGTCTCCCCTCACTCTCTCACTTCCCTTCACACTCTAGAGACAAATGATGAGGTTTGAGGATGATGGGGTTGTGGGTTTTTGGGTTTCTTTGGGTGTTTCGGGTAAGGGAGAACAAAGAAGATGAAGAACAAATATCCCAAATCCTTGGGTTTTTGGCCAATCAGATGGGTGACACTTCTCACTCATCAAGTGGTCCCCCTAGATTTCAACCCAATCCAAAACTGCCATTTGTCTAATTTTCTCGTAAAATATGAATAGTACTTTTTTCTATGCGTGAATCATAACTTCTCTGTCGAACGTTCGAATTTAACGGGCTGCTTATCTATGGACTCGTAACATCCCGATCTACGTAACGGTCCTCGATCCTTGTGTGTTTGACCTCCTGGGTCAAAAGTCAACTTTTTGCACATTTCTAGGGTTAAAATCGTCATTTTACACCGACCGTCTGAAAATCCACGACTAATTCCCCACTAGTCCCGATAATCCTTAATTAATCCCGAAAACTCGGGACGGGTTGTTACAATCTTCCCTCCTTAAAGAATTTCATCCTTGAAATTCAAACTAATCCAAATCCACATCCAAACTATGGAAGTTTGATCCGGCTTCAAACTCAAGAGTGCCTCGTGCAAGCCTACACGTCCAATCAATTAGTCACAGTACTCGTTTCTACCCAAACGTCACTCGACGTTAACCACAATCCAACGTTTAACCCATAACCGCATTGATCGTTGGATTGAGTACGGTCACAACCCAAGTCTCAAGAATCCATTTTCCTGTCATCACACGTCCAACTCACCGGTCAACTGATACCAAGCTGACAGCAATCTGATAGGTCAACTTACCGCCCTCATCAGTTGACCAATCGAACCGAAAATTCAGTTATACCAAGCTGACGTCCTTCAGCTTTTGAGCTTGACGATTCTTCTTAATTATCAATCCAGCTAACATCAAGCTGACATTCTACTCCCACTGAGATTTAAGACCTCTCACGACATACTGTTGCTAGATGGTTTCCAAACCGTACGCCACGCTTGCTACACACTGTCACGCTCCGCAGGAACTCGTGGCTCCACTACTACTGCTCGAGTCACTAAAAAAATCCTCGACTCCCTCTAGAGTCCTACCAGGGTACCTCTTACCAAACCTCGTTTCACTCAGCGTCCAACGCTGTGATCCTAACTCGAGGATAGTTCCAAACTGTCACCTCACTCGTTCCATCGATACAAGCTGACATCTCACTCATCATGTGGTTACCCAACCACCAACATACTTCACCTGAGTGTATCTAAACCTCATCGAACACTTTCCTTAGCAGTGATAACATAACTCAAACTCTAGGGTTCCACTGTCCAACCACGACTCTGAGCTCTAGCTCATATCATCACTGAGCCCTCACAATATCACTCTGGTCTAGTGCACAGTATTCGATGTCCAATCCACGTTCTCAACGAATCAACAACATCAAAACTAATCTAATTACCAATATGTCCACAACTACCATGCCCAACGTGCTCTACTGGTCCTCTGACCAACACCTAAAGAGTTTCTAATCTCATTCACGTCTACCAAGACGTACCAATCTAGAACCTGCCAACATCCTACCTGAGGCATCAGCTATTCATCTCTTCCTGATTGATACTCAAAGTATCGTCTCATTTACAATGGATAAAACCTCTACTCGATAGTCAAAACACTCATCTTGTCTGAGTGACCACAGCCAATCCAGAACTCTCTTTTGCTCCTTAAACCACTCGAGCATCAACCAACTCACTTACAAAGTCTCGATCACCTCAATCGTCGCGACCCAACTTGTAAGCTATAGAACTTGTCACCACTTACTCCATGAACTGATGAATTCCTTCACTTAGCCCATGATAATGTCCCTTAAGCAGGATAAGCAAAGATGATGACATCAAAATTCATCCTATGCGGGTGTAAATACCAATCCAACTACACTCACCAACGTCAGGTAACAACACCGAACAACATCTGCCCTTCAACTCATTCAAATTTGATCCACTGCATGTCCTAACACCCATGCACCAAGAGGAATTGAAACCAAGGAAGCAGAAAATGATAAGTCTCCTTCACCAACCAATAATATATGTTGATAACTACTGTAGTGATCTTCTCACGTCCAAATCATTCTCCTTTCAACCCAACCTTGGCCAACTTATACTTGCAAGAGTGATGAGAAGTTCACTGGAGAAGGAAGTATCTATACTTACTAGGAGTCTGGTCAAAACCAACTCAAAGTCAAACCTTGCCTGTCTATTTTATACCGTTTATGCACATCCAATTGATAGTATGGAACCACCTGAGTCTCATGTCCCAACTCTTATGGAATCAACTCATGCACCCCACACTCATGCGCACTTACCAAGGCAAGATAAAACATCTGTCTCACAACCACTAGGGAACCCGTCACCAAACCAGGTATCCCATACCTTAAAATTTACTGGAGGTACTCCAACTCACCACTCGGGATCCTCACTGTCCTTCTCAACTATTACTGTACTCGTCCAACCGCCACTCAAGTCTCGGAGCTAACGGTAACTCTCGTCTAAGCTCCCAAGTCCACAAATCCCCATGACGCCTCTATGTCATCTAGAACCACTCAGTCACTGTTGGGTCCCATCCAACTCACCTTAATCATCTTCGTTAGGTTTCCCCCAATCGCTACTCAGTGGAGATGTTGTGGCATCTCGACACAATTCCCACCGTCCAAGCTCGACTGGACGATGAACACATAATCAATCCCTTACTTATGGCAGAGGAATTCTGCCTCCCTCGAAACTCGCTAACTATAGGCAAAACCACGTAAGAAACGTTCCTCAAACATCACCCAACTCTCAACAGTCTCAACCTCAACCACATTCACTAGCGATGTTTGTCACCACCTCGTCCAAACTCGACCAAGAAACGCTCCACTATCGAGACTCAGTACTCGGACGGGTAACTCACCTCCGGTAACTTATCCAATTAGTCCCAACGAGAGACATTTGTGACCTCGGTTGCTCCTACAACAAACTCAACTTGACCGTCTATGACAAGACCCATCCCAATCCCCCCGGGATTACCATGGAATGTGCCCTGCTCCCGTCCAACAAGGGGTGTCGGACAAGGGATAACCAAGAGCCACTGCCCAAACGGGGCATCCAGAGTGCGCAAGGATCGATGGAGGAGGTGTGCAATGTCTCAGTCTCTGCTGCAATCGCACCCGTAATCAACCTGAAGGGCATTAAAACCAAAAGCTGTGAGTGGACAAAATCCAATAAGTTCATCAAATACATTTATAAGACATTTATGCCCTCCAATAAAAACGTATGCATGCCACCAAAACCAGTAACCAAAACGTTTGCTCAACCGAACCATTAGGGCCGCCCAAAAACCGTTAACCAAAAACCAAGTGTGGGAACTCAGCCCAAAACAGTGGAATACCACCACCATACATATACAACCATGTGGGTCACCACCCACGACCATAAATGAACATCAATTCAAAAATCCAAAACCATTTAGGGTCCCCGACCCTACATACCATTTCATAACCAATAATCCATTTTATTCATTAATCCATATTTTACCATTACCATCACCAGCATCCCAGATGCTTAGCGTCCCAGATGCTTAGCGTCCCAGACGCTTGACGTCCCTAACGTCATATCTCACGGTTTCATTAGCTACGCGTGCTGCCCGGGGTCTCTCCGGGTCCATATATCTGACATCCCTGATGTCTGACGTCCCTGACGTCAATCATAGCAATCCTGCTCCTGAGTCATCATACGGTCCGGCTGCTCCGTATAATGACCCCTCGCAGGCAATGCACCGTGACTTCCCCAGTGTCCCAGACATCTGGAGGAGACCATCATATATCCTTGTATCCAGATGGTATACAGAAAACAGTTTTATAAATTCATTTCACAACATCACAATGGGCCCTGCCCGAAATTTCCATAAAACAACATAATTCCATTTAGGGTCCCTGACCCAAAATCACAATTATTAAACATAGGGTCCCTGACCCGAAATCACCATTATAATCCAATTGGACCTCATGCCCGATTTTATGTACCACTGGGCCCACGGCCCGATTTGTAAACCAACTGGGCCCACGGCCCGACTTTATAACCCAACTGGGCCCACGGCCCGAATTCATAAATCAACTGGGCCCCTGGCCCTATAACATAACTCAAATGGGTCTCAGCCCGATTTCATATCAACTGGGCCCCTGGCCCGATTTCATTAACCAACTGGGCCCCCGGCCCAATTCTCAAATGGATTCCAAGTCCGAAATTTCCAAAACAAGTGGGCCTCAAGCCCGAGTTTATATTTCCAATTTCAAAACCATTTCATCATATTATATCCAAGTCATAAATATGGAAAATCCATGTAAAACTGGAAAACCTCGATTTACGTGCAAGCACGTAAATTGCCTCGAAATACGTGAAACTGTACAATTTACCAACAACCAAATCAAAATCACACAA
Source organism: Prinsepia uniflora (assembly GCA_032719365.1). NCBI lineage: Eukaryota > Viridiplantae > Streptophyta > Magnoliopsida > Rosales > Rosaceae > Prinsepia > Prinsepia uniflora. The sequence continues at coordinate 27,495,973 of CM064865.1, read as the reverse complement.
TCACAACCATAAACCATATAAAACATTTAAGCATGCATAGAATTTATAAAACCAAAGTCCACTCATAGACCGTTTTAACTGTATGCCTCGATACGCGTGCCACCGGCCCTCCCGGGCCACACCACTATCACCGGGACTCCCAATCCTGTCCAAATCACATTAGAGGGTTACTAACCTCATCATTAACATCCTATCAAAGTCCCGTAATTTTCCCGAATTTTTACTTATTTTTAAACTTAATTTAAAACCTTCGGATATCCCGAACAATATCGAGACGGTGTCCGATCGACACGAAACCAATTCCAAAATGTCCGTTACATCGAATGGATTAAAAGTCATGTTGACCTCACCTCGAGATTCGTGCCCGCGCGCGGCCACGCGCCGCCGTGAGTGGCTGCGCGTGAAATCCACGCGCCTGCTACAGTGCATCGTCCTAACCCGTATATCTGGTAAACGGGTCCAGTTTACCCGCGAGACGACCCGGTTCCAATCCTGTCAATTCGATCCTAATTCCTTCAATTGATCATTCCATTAGTTTCGTTTTAAGTCCAATTACAAGTCTGTAAACTCAATTACACAAATCCTTACCCAGATTCCCACGATTCGATGATGAACACCAAGAACACACCGAACACTGTTCATTCATGGAATCCCTTCAATGGCTGCAGGTTTCATCCAATTGATGATCCCAGAAGCATCAACGGACTCTAAGGAACAATTCCCCCACATCAATTGCATCAAACCTGTGCTCAATCGTCACGACTCAAGCTCGAGCACCGTCACTGTTCAACAATGGAGTTCTGTCAACCACAGCCGTTTCCTTTCAATTGACGAACCCAGAAGCATCGTGGGATCATGAGAAGTAGTTTCCCCACCTCAATTGAATCAATCGAAGCCTTAAACTCCACGACTCAAGCTCGAAGTTCCTCCTCTGTCACCAAGTGTGATCAGAGCCAATTGGTGGCCAAATCCCTTCGTTCCTTCGACAAAACTGATTGTGGCACTCCCAGGAAGCTGAAGGTAAGCTCAATTGCGATCCTCACGGCCTAATTCCTCCAATTCGAATTTTCCCCCCAATTTTCCCGAAATCCAAAATCCAAAATTCAACCCAAACTCAATCCCTCGTGTTTCCCAGTTAATTCAAACATCTTAGTCTCTCATTTTTCTCTCAGGAACGGCAGAGAGAGGGAGCCAATTCTCCCTAATCCGAATCCCACATTTTTTGCACGGTTTAGGAACAAAGAAGATTAATTTAGGGGAAATGGTGGATTAGATGATGATGATGTAGTAATGATGGTGTTGGGAGGGAAACATGGAGCTGGAAACAAGGGATGGGTGACACTTGTCACTCATCCGGATGTGCACAGTCAACAGTCACTATTCATTATTATATTATTATTTTAATCCGAGCCTCGGTTCGTTAGTTCGTTTCCTTGACCATAACGTTGTCGTCGAATCCCGATTTCGGCATGCCGCCTGTCGTTGGATTCGTGTCGACGATACCTACGTAACGGTCCTTGGCCCTCGTCCATCGGACCTCCCGGTCAAAAAGTCAACATTTGGCCCCTAACATGCCAAATTACCAAAATGCCCCTCTACTTCCGAACACCATAACTTTCTCTACGAATGTCGGAATCGAACGTGCCACCTGTCTATGAACTCGTGACGTCCCGAACTACGTCACGGTCATCGGTCAAAGTCCATTTGACCGTCCGAACAAAAAGTCAACATTTTGCCCACGACTAGGGGCAAAACGGTCATTTCGCACAATTTGTCCGATTCCGCCCTACTAACCACCGTTCAACCTCACTAATCAAGATTAGTCACTAAACTAATCCCGGAATTCGGGACGGGTCGTTACAGTCCAACGGTCTCGACTCTAAAATTCGTCCCCACAAGTCCTAATCCACCTACACACTGGGACTCTTGGCCGCTGGGCACGCAAGAAACTCTGCCCTACTGGTGTGACGACTGTTTAACCACAGTATCTTATGCCAAGCGCAACCTAACCATGGTTCATTGCCACTAAATTCCCCTACTCTTAACCTAACTATCAGGTTGATGGCAGGAAGGAAACAGCCCAGAGACATCACAGTTGACACCTGTGCAACATTCCAAGAGCAACCCAATGCTCTAATACCAAATTGACACGACACATCCCATTCCTCCCTAGATCAACGCGGGATGTGCCATGCTCCTATCTAACACCTCGTGTTAGACCAAGGAAACATCTAAACTCTCTCAAGGCATCCAGAATGCGCCAGGATCGGTGGCAGCATGTGATATCTCGGTCTCTGCTACAGCTCACATCCGCAATCAATCTGAAGGGTATTAAAAACTGAAAAAGCTGTGAGTGGATGAAAGTAAATAATTTATAAATCACATTTCATGAAAAGACATTTACACCCCTCTTTAAAAAGCATGCATGCCTCAAAAAACCAGTTATTATAACCAATTGCCTTAAATCAAATCATAGGTTTTCCAAATCAAAACTCAGTGAAAAATGTTTCTCAATCAAATTCATTTCTTCATTCCAATCAATAGGTCTTTAGCCCAAAATCATTTCAATAACGTGTGGGAACTCAGCCCAAAACACCAATCACGTGGGAACTCAGCCCAAAACCATATCATGTGGGTCACAGCCCAAATCAATAAACACAGAATAACCAATCTAGTAAAATGTAGTTAACTAATCCTCGGCATCCCAGATGCCTAATCAATATTTTCACGATCTAAGGCTACGCGTGCCGCTCGAGGGTCTCAAATTCGAGTAATCCCCTGGGTCCACCAATGTCCCAGTGGTACCATAATGGTATACCTTCCCGGATCACTGCCCGGGGTATGACATCTAAGATGTCTAATTAATGGCAATCATGATCCTGAGCGTCTCTACGTGAACCTCTTTACGGTCTTTCCGTAGGGCGGCCCCTCTCAGGCAATGCACCGGGACTACTCTAGTGTCCCTGACATCTGGAGGAGACAATCCACACATAAGGATGGTATATTTAAAACCATAACTGGGACTTATGCCCGATTTCATAAACCAATTAGGCCTTAAGCCCGTTAACTCATAAATCAAATGGGTTTCAAGCCCAATATCATAAACCAGTTGGGCCTCAAGCCCGGAAACTCATAAATCAAATTAGTCTCAAGCCCGATTCCATATTTCAAAATCTGAAATTATTTAATGATTCAAATCATTGAAATCACAAACACGTATGCATCATATTTAGAAATCAAGTGTCCACTCACAGACCGTCCTTGCTGCGCGCTTGCAAGCTGCGCCGTAAGCCACCCGAGGCTATACAGAACTCTCTGGATCGTCTGGAAAAGTCCTGATCAAGAACTTTCAAAACTCCTGGAAAAGTCAACGTGTTCCAAGCACACATCCCTAGGCTAAAATCCTCAATTTGACCAACCTAACGATCTCCGATCGACCTGAAACCACCAGCATTGGATATAGATCGTCGAAACGTTTCAAACAAAATCGGTCCCACCTCGAAATTCATGCGCACATGCCCCCACGGGCGAGTCAAAGTTCCTAGTCAACGGTCAAAATCAACAGTTGACGTCACACTGATGTCATGCTGATTAGTCCACGCGTCTGAAACCTATCAATACTGACTGGACCTGACAGCTACCACGTGGCAGCCCCTGATTGGCCGCGTGGCCTGACTCCTCTGACAGGATGATGACGTCACCTACTGACGTCATGACCTTCAACTGGGTCAACTGGACCCACGACCTGACCCGATCGGATTTCACTCCTTCAACCATCATTTCCCACCATTTTGGACCCATAGACTCTACCATCCAGAAATTGACCCACATACTCAAAATTAGCTAAAAAGGTCCAGAAATTACCTTCCCAAGTGTGAACAGTGACGGCTACCTACAACCGTCCTTCTAGGTCGATTCCAGCCACCTCAATCCTAGACACTCGTACAGACCCTAGGAACAAGATTTGATCAACCAAACAGTCTAACAATCCCTAAAATCCAAACTTCGAAATTTGAAATCAAAACCTTACCGTCTTGGGTTTCCCGGCCACTGTCCACGGTTGCCTTCGTCGTTGCTACCAATAAGATCGTCTGTGGGTTTTTGGGTTTCTTTGGGTGTTTCGTGTATGGGAGAACAAAGAAGAGGAAGAACAAATATCCCAAATGCTTGGGTTTTTGACCAATCAGATGGGTGACACTTGTCACTCATCAAATGGTCCCCCCATATTTCTACCCAATCCAAAATCGCCATTTGTCCAATTTTCTCGTAAAATATGAATAGTATAATTTCCTTCCGTGAATCGTAAATTCTCCGTCGAACGTCCGAATTCGACGTGTCCCCTATAACAGGACTCGTCCCAAATCCCCCGAGATTAACATGGGACGTGCCTGCAACCCGCATCCGCTATCAACCTAAAGAACATTCAAAACATGATCAGGAGGAGGAATGTGATGACTCGGTCATTTGCCCAATCCGTCATTTGCCCAATCGGGACTATCAGAGAGCGCCAGGATCAGGAGGAGGAATATGATGACTCGGTCTCTATTACAACCCGCATCCGCTATCAACCTAAAGAATATTCAAAACATAAAAGCTGTGAGTGGATAAAATAAATATTTTATAAAAAAAATTCATAAAAAGACCTTTATGCCCTTCACTAAAAAGTATGCATGCATTTGAAAATCATTTATCAAACATTCATTAGGGCCTTGGCCCAAAATCCAAAATAAGGAACCCAGAACGAATCTCCTTCTCAAAACATTAAACATAGGGTCTCAACCAAAATCCAATGCACTTGGGTCTCAGCCCAAAATCATCTCTGTGAAATCTCGTACACATATACATATATACATATATAACTCATCCTAGACATCCTCTGATGTCAACTCGAGGCACACAACCCCTAGGGAACTCATCCCCGATATATGTCACGATTTCTATATATATAAGTATGCATACTACTCGGGATCTCACTCCATGTCTACCCCCAGGAATTCTCAATTTGGGAGGCTCTATCTTTGGATCTAGTCCGAGCATCTCTTCGGATTTGGTCCGGGTCCACATCATAACTCCCACTCCTGAAATGGGCTCCCTATGGGGAACACGCATTCCAGGTAGTGGATCGTGACTCTCCAGGTCGACGTCTGGAGGAGACCAATCACCTCATAAAGGAGGGTATATACATACTACTATAAAAACCAAACTCGGGACTCACACCCGATAACACTAGTCAACTGGGCCTCTAGCCCAAACTTATGACTCAACAGGGCCTCTAGCCCGATTTCACAATTAAACTGGGACTTAAGCCCGAACTCATAAATCAACGGGGCATCAAGCCCGATACATGCATCGTGACCTCTCCGGAGGGAACACATCCCTAGTTCGGAGGCGAGCGTCACGTCGTCCGTCGCCATGCATACAGCACCCGTCGCGGCGACAACTCTGACCCGTAGGTCATCAATAGGGCCTCATGCCCGAGTCAAAACCAAAACCAAATCGGTCTCATGCCCAGTTTTACCTTTTCAAAACCATTTCATTAAAATCGAAGGCATAAGCGCGTATAAGCACGTATAAAATTGAAAACCTCGAAATACGTGCCAATACGTAAACACACACACAAATGCACTCAAGGCATCACAAAACATGTATTAAAATACTTATAAAACATTTATGCATGCATCGATTCATAAAAGAAAGTCCACTCACAGACCGTCAGAATTACGGCCTCGATATGCGTGTCGTATGCCTTCCTGAGCCAAACACCATCTCCGGGGTTCCTAAACCTGTCCAAATCACTTTAGAGAGTTACTAACTACTTAATTAACCCCTCACTGAAGCCCCCTAATTTTTCAAGATTTTTAACTATTTTTAAATGCGATCCTAAACCATCGGACACTCTGAACTATATCGAGAGAATGTCCGATCGACCCGAAACCAGTCCCAAAATGTTCGTTACGGTGAATAGATGAAACTACATGTTGGAAGTTTCCCCAAATTCTCCCACACGCGCACGTACGCGCCGCCTGAAGTGGCTGCGCATGGGAGCCACGCGCTAGCCACAGAGGTCATCTTTAACCTCCAGCCGACCAGTCCGTCCAGCCGGTCCGGTTTTCTTCTGTAATACGGTCGAGGCCCCTAAACCGTTCAATTTTCATCCTTTTTCCTCCAATCCAATTCCAATCCTCCTACTTCGATCCTAGAAACCTAAATATGAAATCAAAATCACCAAAAACCTACAAAATCCTAATGGTTCAATTTTCTTCCCTCACGGTTCAATTTCTAGTTTTTCCCCCAGGGTTCCTCAGCCACTAACCACCACCAAAACCTTCCTAGAAATCTATTAAACTCATTCTAATCGATTAAAACCGTCCCCAACGTTTGAAATAAAAAATAGGGAGATTTTGGTGTAACCGGGTTACCATGCACAGGGGTCCTCCGCCGTCCACGGCGGCGCTGCTCCTGGCCAGCCACCATCCACATAGCCCTCACCTCACTCCCTGGGCTTCACACATGATCAGAGAGGAATGGGTTTTGGATTGGGGGGAGTGGGCCGATCGGGTTTGGTGAAAAATGATCGAATAAGGGAAAAAGATATGCATGTGTCTGTTTGAGATGGGCAATGGATGGGTGACACATGTCACTTATCCATTGAACATGTCAAAAATAGCTGGGCTCCACTTGCTGCCAAAAGTCCCTTGCCTCGTAAAACGTGCAATCGTTTGTCCAAACTTCCGTGAACCGTAACTTTTTCGTCGAACGTCCGAATTCGACGTGCCGCCTGTATACAGATTCGTATTGACTCAATCTACGTAACGATCCTCGGTCCTCGGACCTCTCGGGTTAAAAGTCAACTTTTTACCCTCGTTCAGGGGCAAAATCATAATTTCACCTTGAACGTCTGTTAATCCACAAATAATTCCCGATTAGCCTCGCTAATCAGCCATTAAGTTCTAATTAGTTCTTAAAATTAGGGATGGGTCGTTACAGCCTGTCTACGGATTCGTAACATCCCGATCTACGTAACGGGCCACGGTCCTTTTGTGTTTGACCTCCCAGATCAAAAGTCAACTTTTTGCCCATTCCTAGACTTAAAACTATCATTTTACACCAACCGTCTAAAAATCCACTACTAATTCCCGATTAGTCTCGATAATCTTTAATCAATCCCACAAAATCGGGACGGGTTGTTACACTGGAGCCAAGAACCCAGGTAAAATCGTGAGGTTTTTATAGGTTGGATTTTGGTTTCCTCTTTTTAAACGTTTGGAACTTTGGACTAAGGCCATGTTGGTTTTTTCTATGTTTGTGTGAGAGTATTGGACGAAAAATCAAAGGAAAAGTGACCAAGAATGAGCTCTGGTGGAGGTTCAAAGTTTGGCCGAGGGAGTTGGTCTTAGCTAGGAGTTTTCACGTACATTTTCTACGTTTTGGGATTGAGGATCGATTTCTGGGTAGCTTAGAAGAAGGCTCGTGAAATCAAAATGAAGTTTGGACTCGAATTGAGGTTTTGGGAGTCAGGTCTAGATTCTGGTCGCGTGACCCGTTACAAGGTTACGGGTCGACCCAGCTGGAGGTTGACGATGATGACGTGGACGTGGTAGTGCCACGTCAACATTGTTAGACCACGTGGACTAGTCGGGTGGTGCCACATGGCAACATGTCTGAGATGTCTTGTGACGTGGCAAGTCCACGTCAGCACTGTTAGACCACGTGGACCAGCCAGGTGGTGCCACGTGGCAGCGTGTCAGAGAGTTGTCAGATTGTCAGGCTGACGTGTCAGGTGATGTGGCAATACACATGGCAATAATGGCGTCAATTGGTGATGTCATCAAGTGACATGGTACGTGTCAGAGGGTGACACATGGCATCAGTCATGGAGTGCCACATGGCAGTTGTCAGGTTGTCAGATGTTAGATGTCAAGTAGGGCTGGCGTCAGCGTTGACCGGCACGTGAGGGAGTGTGGACACAAATTTCGGGGTCAAATCGATCATGTTTGAAAGGTTTTGACGATCTAAATCGAATGGTGGTGGTTTCAGGTCGATTGGAGATCGTTTAGTTGGTGTTTTAGAGGTTTTTCTCCTAGAGAAGGGTGTTCGGGACGCGTTTTCAGTTCCGGGATTTTTGAGGGTTTATTTTATGGACTTATATGGATTTTTAGTGACCCTTTGCTATGATTTGAATAGGCCCGAACGTCCCGAAGACTTCGGTTTGGCTTATGGCGCAGGGTTTGAGCGCACAGCGGGGACCGTGTGTGAGTGGACCTTATTTTATAAATGTGATGCATGAATAAATGTTTTAGTTGTTTTATGATCATGGTTTGAAATGTAATGATTGCATAGTAATTTGAATGATAATTTGTGTAATTGATTGTTGGTTTATGAAAGATTTTACAGATTTGCATGAAAATGACATTTTGGGCTTGAGATCCAGTTGGATAACGATTTAGACTGAGATTATAGTCAAATGTGAATTTGAGCAGTGATTTAAATATTGCAATGATTTTGGTATTTATGAAATGATGTTTCGGCCTTGTGACCCTGTTGGAAAGATGTTTGACTCAGAGTGTGAGTCCATGTGAATTTGAAAGAAAGATTGTGATTTGTGAAAGCTATGCTTTGGGCAAAGGCCTTATTGAGATGTTTGAAATAAATGCTGGTGAAATAATTTATGAGATTTGGTTTTGGGTTGAGACCCTACGTGAGACACATGATTTTTTTGAAAGCAAAGTGTTTGTGAAAATGTATTTCAACTGTTTCCACCTAGACCATCCTCCGTGATATTGATGTGACTCCGGTAGGAATGCGTTTCCCCGGTGAAGGACTCCGGTTATGAATATGTTTTCCCGAAGTTGTCCCTATGATATGTTGCTCGCCTCTGGGATGCGATGTGTCCCCCTTCTCCGGAGAGGTCACGATGCACTTCCTATTGACGAGCATCGATCGTTGATTTGTTCACAACGATATGAATGTCGGCAGTTGATTTGTTCACGGCGACGTGCTCGGACGTGAGCTATCATGGGGCTTATTTGCACGTGTTTCACGAATGACGTGACTGATGATGATATCAAATGAGATTGATGATGGATATGAGGAATGGTCATGTATTCGATTAATGCTTTATGTCCAGATGTTTCCACATATTTTGGTTTGAAAATAAATATGATTTGATTTTAAGAAAGTATTTGAGATTACATGTTTTCTGATGCATGCACGATTTTAATTGGAGGGTATAAATGTATTTTCCAGAAATGTTTTTGAAATGGCTTATTTTTGTCCACTCACAGTTTTAATGGCTTTGGTACCTTTCAGATTAACCCCGAGTGGGTCACAGTAGTAACTCTGGTCTGACACATTGTGTTAGGCGGGAGAATGTCATCCCACGTTAATCCTAAGGGATTAGGGATGAGACCTATCAGTAAGGCGCATTGCAATCGAAAATATGAGTTTTGACTAATAAGAAGCATAATTTCCAGTACCCAAAACCCAATGTCCATAAATTTTCTCAATAAATATACACATGGATGACTATATTAAACCAACTAATAATTTGAATTCGCTTATAGTGGTTTTTGTTTTTTACTTTCTTTTAATGAGTGTCTACTCTATTAGGTTGTTATTAAATAATCCTAAAATGTATGCACTGCAGTTTTTGGGCATGAGTTGTTAAATTGTGAGTGCAGTGAAATGCAGAGCTCAATTATGGCCTTCATCAAATGTGCATAAAAGTTCAAAATAGAAGCTACTTGTTGCTATGTTTTCTTTTGATTCATACTTCATATGCAATGAGCTACAAAATCATTCGGACAGTTGAGTGATGTTGTTTTTGTTAGTCTAAAATTCTATTGTAAGAAAACGTCTTTTCTTTTCCTCATTTTCTCATGGCAACGAACATTTCTCCCAAAAAAAACCCCATGAAATGGTTCAAATGTAACCTAAATTGAGTCTTTGAAGGAAATTGAAAACCAATATCATACTCTAAAGGAAGATCCGAAATTTGAAGTACTAATGTGTCTCAACAAAACATACTCCATACGTAAAAAGGAGAAAACAAAAACAATCAACCAGACTTGGGAAAAAAAAACAGAGCTGTGGAAAGAGCCAAACCTGAGAGTGCCATAATAAAAATGGACTGGAATTGGACTTCAAGGTGGTATGCAAAACCCAAAAAGGAGAAAACAGCAGTAATTTAGCAACATCAATGAAAAAAGCTAAAAATCAATAGGATACAATTCCATTCTATACAATGCAAAATTATTGGTCTAAGTCATTACAAAACCATAATATTTATCAAAATATTGAAAAAAAAATAGAACAGACTGAGAGGTATGTTCACCTATAAATAATAGAATCCAGAGCCTAATTTTAATTAGGCCTATTTTGTATTCATAAAAAAATAGTGGAAAAAATGTAAATATGTCGCACGAAATTCATGCATAGTGATAGAACACACTCAACATTTAGACTCTTAGCAATCCTAACTGGAAAAAAAAATGTGATTGTGAGAACCCAAATTGACTAAAACCCAAAACTTTCTCTGCACATTGTGGAAAATTCTTTAAATGGTCAACAATTTGTTGGTTAATCCTGTAAAATCTATTCAAGTGATAAAGAGTTTATCAAGAACTTGAATCAAATACAACTTGCTATTAGTTCAAGAAATGAAAAGGAGTTTGAGAAGTGCTTATAAATATATAAATCATACGTTTACAAGTTGAAACTACAACTTGAAAAGCTACACGATTCAATACACATCTAAAATCTAACTACAAATATCATGACACCTCAATACGAAACCTAAATTCTGATTACCATAACCAATCTGAAAAGTCAATTATCATATATGTAAACTAACTCGTTAAGATTCAATATTGAATCGAAAAAGAGCAACCAAAATATGGAGACAATGAAAATAGAGGGGGGTTGGGGGGGGGGGGGGGGGTGGGAAAAACGTGTGACCTTGTCCTAAAGTCAGCAAGAACCCAGATGGCGCTCTGTTTAAAACAAAAAATCCTCCTAATGATAACAAATTCAAATGAAAACCCAACCATCAGCACAATTTGAAAAGCTTCGTTCTCAACATCAAAGATAAATTTAAACGAAAAAAATGGTGTAATGGAATTAAAAATTGTATCCTCAGCAGAACCAAGGTAATCCCCCTAATGACAACAAATTCAAATCAAAACCCAACCGTGAAAACAATTTTAAACGCTTCCTACTCAACATCATAGAAAAATTGTAAACAAACAAACACTGAATTAGAGCTGCTTGTTCCATTAATGGAACCTGTGTGCCTGCAACTGCCACAATGAAATAAAACAACAAATAAAAAATGAGAGAGCTGCTATAATTTGATATTGAATTGAAAAAACGCATAGAAAATTTTCACGAAATCAGATCTGAAATCATAAAACACAAAACAATTGAGAGTAAAAACAATGAAAATCATAAAGTAACCATAATTTTGAGAACCCAAAACGTGTAATCTAGCAGAATTCAAACCAATGAAAGATGTAACAAATCAAATTTTAAAGATAGTACAATGAAACCAAAATCTGAACAACAACCACCTGATAAAAGAGGAAGCGAACAAAAATTGAAGCTGAAGTAAGAAAAATAGAGATGAATTTCTTACAATAAAAAAAAAAACAGAAATGGAAGAACAGTTAAAATGAGGAAGAACGACCAAATGGAAGTCCATTAAAGAAAACCTAACAAAAATACAAACTGAGAAGATTATAACTACATGACAATCAATTGAGTAATCAACAAAAATATATGAAAAAAGAGAGAGACAATTAACTCACTTTGCTGTCCTGTTTAGCTGCAGGTTTATATGGGTATGCCAGAGGAGCCATTTGTGGCTTCTTATACTCCCATCCCAAATAGCCCATAAATTTTCCCCTAAAAAAGAACAAAAAAAAAACCAACTTCTGATGGAAGAACCCATAATTTGACAATTTTGAAATGAATTTCAATTCTTTTTGGTGACCTAAACTTTCTCAGAAACTAAAAGAGATTGATGAAATGATCATGATGTGATCGAATAGAAGGGGCAAAAGATTGAATATTAGGACGAGGAAAAGTGGTAACATATATGCCATACAAACCTAATCAAAGAGTGAAACATATGATTAAAAGTGAGCATTAATCAAAAATTAGATAAGAAATATGGGAAATTGTTACCATCTTTCTGTGCGAGATTTGAATCAGAAGGGTTGTTGTTCTTCTTGTCAATTTGTAATTGATATTCATCATCAGTATGAGTTGAAGGGGATTTGGTTCCCAGCGAACTATCGTAGTACTGATGAACAAGCCATTCACTATCGTAGCTTGAGATGAAGAAAATCAGGACATATAAAACGATATCAACAAACCATAATGGTCGCAAGAAGCCCTAGACCCAAACACAATTGATCTTATCCCCAAATATAACCCTCTTTCAATCTCAATTAAGGTAAACCAGCTAATGAATCTACTCTGCAAGCTAAAACACTGGACCTAAATGCAATCGAGCTAATATCCAAACCTATATCCATTTCCATCTCAATCGAATCGATGGGAACCCACTCCTAAACTCACCCCACACGCTAAACAATGAAAATCAAACCCTAACAAAGCTATTAGTTCTCCTTCGACCATTCTCAATAGTTTGTGAAATTTGGTCACCGATATCAAGTTTTAGAAATTTTTTACTGCAACTACAGTACCTCATGTGTTTCTTTTGTTTTTCCTTCGCCGCTTTTGGTTTGAAGGAAACTCTTCCTTCCCATATTCATAACAGATGTCACTTTTTCTAAAAAAAAAATGTCTTTATACATTTCACTTATTAGACATGATCATAATAGATGACAATTTTCCTAAAAACTATTGTCTTTATATTAGATGCAGTTTTAGCTTCAATTGTCATCTATTCAAATAAGACGATAGTTTTAACATAAACTATCGTCTCTTTAGTGTCATCTAATCCCAAAAATGGCATAGTGGTTGGAAATTGGTAATTTTTGACAAACCAGAGCATTTTCTAGCGACTTTCAAGGCTTCTACGACGAACGACGAGTCATATGTCTTGAGGTACATTGTCTTTCTTGTGTTTCACTCTGAATCCAATGATACTTAATTACTTTATTCACGAAAGAAAATGTTTCCAGGGAGATTTCCATAATTCATCCAACGACCATTAGATTTAACTAAATATGCCAACAACATTGGTATATTCCGTTAAGTCTAAGCAGTCCACGGTGATGCTGTCTACGACAGTATGATTGATAACTTTCACTATCAATTATGACATTGTCGTTGTTAACCATAGATAGATGCGCACCTACACATACAAGGCATATCCCCCAGATTTCCCCGGGCGATGTGGGATTGTTAACCATGCCTCCAGGGCACGGGTCCTCACAGTAACGCCCTTAACTATCAATCATGAACTAGCTGGGAACACTATCGACTCTAAGCCATGAACTACCGATAAAACCACTGGCTCTCAGCTATGAAATAACCGGAAAAATTATTGAAGTTCCTACCCGATATTTCGACTCATCTAGAGTCCTGAATCGGTGTCAACCATCAAGACATCTGAACCTAGTGGTAGTTTATACTTATTATGGAGTATTCTCTAATATCACATTACGTCTTTGAACTAACTATAATATTAGTTCATGCTGGTGCTGAAGTTTCCTACCTTCCTTAGTTATTAATATGCTAATTCCAAGTGTAAAATATATCCAAGCTCTTGGTCTAGCTCGTGGCATTTTCTAGGATTCTAACACAAGCATCCAACCCAATATTCTCAAGCAACAAAAGCAAAACATTCAATTCACATCATAACCATCACATATTCAATACATTTCAATCCATACTTCTAAGTTTAGGGTATGATATCAACACACATCATGTCGGGAGGAGCTCACACAACCAGGTGCACTATTACACGCATTTCTAAGCACTTAACCCTCCACAAACTCCAATTTGATTCATGTGGCTCATAGGGCTTCCTTTTCCAAGGTGCCTCAAAAACAAGTAATTAATTTATGAAAAATAAATCAAAATAATAAAAGACTTATCTTTTGAAACTCAAGTCCCTTATCCTTAACAAAAGAAAATTAGGACTCATCTGAAACTCACACTAAACAAACTCTGATGGACTCCAAACCCCTACCATCAGACCAGAACGTCATAAACCTTAAAATTTTGATTCACCGGAGACCGAGGGAGGTCTTCACACGCCCCCACTTGCAACCCCTCTCCCTAGATCCTCTTGGCCTTGAGTGTAGGGCATTACTCACCCCTGACATCGCGTCACGGTAGGGGTGGCAATGAGTCGTGTCGTGTCGGGTTCGTATCGTGTCATGAATTCTGTTTTACCCATTTATGCCCAACCCGAATTCGACCCGTTTAATAATCGTGTCAAGAATGTCCAACCCGAACCCGACCTGTTAATGACCCGTGTAACCCGTTTAACCCATTTAATAAACAGGACATACTCAAAACCAAATTAACCTATGACCTGTTTGACTCGTTTAACATGTTTAACCTATTTTAATTATAAGATTTAATAGATATTTAGGTAGGTAAATGGGTAGATATATGGGTTAGTAATGACACGTTTATTAAATGGGTAAATATATAACCTAATATACGGATTAACATGTTAACCCGAAATCTACCAATTTATTAAACGGGTTAACAAGTCATTATACGGGTTCACAGGTTGACTCGAAACCCACCCGTTTAATAAACGGGTCATAACGGGTTGACCCGAAAATGACCCAAAATTTTAATTGTGCGGGTTGACCCGGATAAATTTCGTGCGGGTTTCAAGTCGTGTATCGAGTCGTGTCAAAAATTGCCACCCTTAGGATTAAGGGCTAAATCCTGCTCCCGTCTAACTTACACATGACATGAAGGCTAAACCGACATCCAACCTCCATGTGACACGTAAGTCGGACAAGGGATTCTCGAACCAACCGTCCTAAAAGTATCCGGACTTCCCAGAGTGCACAGAATCTACTGTGGATCGCGGGTGTGATGTGATCGTCTCTCTCAACTAACAACCCGCACCATAACAACCTGAAGGGTATCGAAAACATGAAAAGACTATGAGTGGACAAAAATAAAGTATAAGTTTTAAAAACAGTTCATAAAACAATTACATTTATACCCTCCATTTAAAAACCAATGCATGCATATCAATACATATTATGAAACCATTCATATCAAAACCCTCAATGAAAACCATGTGAAAACCCGAATCAAATCCACTATTCAAATCCAGGCCTCAGCCTCAAATCTCAAATCAATCTCAAATACGGGAACTGAATCCCAAAACTTATCAAATCCATTTCATTGGGGCCACTGCCCAAAACCAGTGAAAAACCAGAGAAAAACATCAATCATGCGAGTTTGCTGGATCTCAAGTGCGCCCGAGTCTTTAAACTCAAAACCATGCGCAATAATCAGGCCTTCCCGGGATATCAACGAGTCTTTAAACTCAAAACACAATCACATGCCTCGGGGGGTATCGCAATCACCGAGTCTTTAAACTCAAAACATATACCGAGTCTTTAAACTCAAAACATATACCGAGTCTTTAAACTCAAAACATATCAATCCAGGGCCCTCCCCCCGTCAATCAACCGAGTCTTTAAACTCAAAACCAGATCCAATGATTTTTCTTTTCTTTCCGGGTCTTTAAACCCAAAACCATTTTTCAATCAATAGTGAAAACCACATAAAATCCTTATCCAAATTCGCAACAATGATTCCGTCAGCTAGCATCGGGAACCATCATCCCAAACCCAAATCCAGATTTCCTTCCCAAGTCTCAAAACCAAATCCGAAATCTCATTTCCGAAATCCAATTTCAAAACCGAAAGCTCGTTTATCGAAATCTCCTAAACAGGGTTCCAGGCCCGAAATCACTTTCCAAAATCCACTTTAGATCTTTAAAACCAAATCGTATTTCAAATCCCAAAATCAAATCATTAAAACCATCGTCGAATCACAAGATAGACCAAAACCTCGTAAAACATGCAATTTTGTAAATATCTCGAAAATCGTGCCAAAACGTAAATCATCAAGAACATAAATCAAATCATAGAATCACGTATAGAAAACATATAAAAACATATATGCATGCATCATAAGTTTGAAAGCAAAGTCCACTCACAGACCATTCTGCCACTACCTCGATATGCGTGCACCTACGTCGTTCCCGGCCAATCCACTATCACCGGCTTTTCCGAACATGTCCAAATCCCATATTGAGGTTACTAACTACTTCATAAAGCTTATAATAAAGCCCCGTAATTTTCCCGAATTTTTAACTATTTTTAACCGAGGCCTAAAACCTTCGAACATCCCGAATATTATCGAAACGATGTCCGATTGACTCGAAACTTGACCCAAAATGTTCGTTACATCAAATACTTTAAAAGTCGTGTTGGAACCTCCCTCAAACTCCGTGCCACACGCCCATACGAGCCACCCAAAGTGGCTGCGCGTGGGCCTCGCGCGCTAGGCACTGTGCTTGTCTTCAACCTCAGTTGAATCGGGTTCGGTTCGGCTCTTGTAGACCCGGTCCAATTGGACCGACGTGAGCGGTTTGCCGCTGTAATTCCTATATTTTTGGTCTGTTTTGATTCTATTTGAGCCTCTAGCTTCTTTCCTTCATTCCTAATTAATCTATAATATTCTTAGGCAAAAAAATCAAGACTACACCTTACCATCTTCAAACTCGATCAAAGCTTCAAAACGTCTCCTCTGTGTTCTCGACACGCCGGCCACCGTTGGCCTTGATTCTGCTTCCATCAGTTCATCATCATAATTAGCATCTTTCCTAATGAACCAGTATCAATATTAACCACGAAATCTTAAACTACCATTATCGTTTGAAAACTATAATTTCGCGGAAAATAGACTTACTGTCCGCCGTGAGCTCCTCTGTGGTTACCACCACCTTGTTCTCGATTTTCTTAACAACTTTGATGAACAAGCCACCGCCAAAGACCCACGTTTGACAAGTTTGGATTTTTGTTTAATTCCTCCCCCTGCTCTGTTTCCCGCGGTCCGACCACCGCCTATGGCGGCTATCCCAGTCCTACCACCAACATGTGACTGTCCTCAGCCTTTCCTCATCCTAATTCTTCTTCACGGGTTGGGGTTTGGGTTAAAGGAACTGGGTTCACCGTCCATACAAAACATTCCTCTGTTTTTCTTACAAACCCGTGCACAACATAACCCATTTTGAACAAACCTTAAGGCGGTTGTACACACTTCTACCACTGTCCAGCCCCTGCCAGGTGTCCAAAACCTAGTGGTCATCTCTTTGAAATGCAGCCAAGTGTCCCACTCTTACTGGGCACACATCCCTATGCACAGAAAGGACCAGAATGCCCTTGGATGGCAAATTACCATTTTGGCCCTCATAATCCTTGACCCATAACTCTATTTCCCGAACTCCAAATGGCACATGCCGCCTGTCGTTGGAATCAGGGACTCGAGACCTACCTAAAGGTCCTCGAAGTACGTGAAAATTCCATGTCGAAAGCAAAGTCAACAAATGGCCCCTTTTTAACGAAATTACCGAACTACCCTCAAATTACAGAATGTCATAACTTTTCCATAGAATGTCGGAATTGGACGTGCCACCTGTCTATGAACTCGTGACGTCCCGAACTACGTCACGGTCATCGGTCAAAGTCCTTTTGACCGTCCGATCAAAAAGTCAACATTTGCCCATTCTAGGGGCAAAATCGTTTTTCGGCACCGTCCGTCCGAAAGTGTCCAACTAATCATCGATTAACTTCACTAATCCGTCATTAACCACTAATCTAAACCCGGTCTCTAGGACGGGCTGTTACATGTGTGGTTCAGAATGGTGAGCTGGCGAGTAGTTTGAATTTGACGACTTTTCGGAGTCGAGACCGTTGGTTGGTCTAGTCATGTCAGCTTAGCTTTGGGACTGCACTCTGCAGTCGAGGTTGTGTTAATTGATTAGACCTTGTTGGTTGTCGTGCTACTTTAGTTGTGTAGACAGTTGGTGCAGCTAAGGTCATGGACGACCTGGTAGACAACATTGGTTGAGTCGAGTTACGTTTGGTTAGAGATTGGTTGGACAGGTTACCAGGGTTAGTACTTGTTGACTGAATCCCAGAGTGGGGATACCGAGTAGTTAGTATGGGCGATTGATTCCGTTGGATACGGAGTCTCGATAGCAATGTCTGGTGGTTAGGTCTACACGAGTTGTGGCAGTCACTACAACCGAGAGTGGTTGTAGTTACGGTTGTTGGGAATTGGGGACATTCAAGGGACGTTTCCTTTTCTTGTATGAGATGTCAGGGCTATTGTACCTAGAGTTATTGGGTACGAGGGAGGCAGAGTTTCTCCCATTCGAGCAGAGGTGCAGGGTCATCGCTGGGTAAGAGCGGAGATCCAGGGTTGTCTGATGCGCACACCGTGTGCTGATGCTGGTGTTAGTGTGCTAACACTAGTGTTGGGGATTGATGTTAGTGTGTTGGTGCTGGTACTAGTGCTAGTGCTAGTCCCGGTGATTGGGATGACGATGAGTCACGAGTCGGGATGTGACTCCGTCGAGCTGGGCATGTGTTCGGTATCGGTGGTCCGGGAGTGGATCACATGTAGAGTTAGACTGGTTACGGACACATGGTTGATGTCCGAGTGTGTTGGTTCCGACATGGTTGGAACTACGGAATCGAGAGTGGTTGTGATTGAAGTGACGAGATGAATGCGAGTTTTTCGCATTGGTAATGGGTATTTCAAAGTCATTTAGGATGACTTCTTATGTTCTACCATGCCAGATGATGGTTGTGTCACCAGTATATTGGTCGTGTATTGGTAGGTGGACCTAGGACTTGTCTTGGGTCAACGGGAGGAGTTGAGTATTTTTGAAGTTAGGTAGTTGAGATTCCTCATTTTCTACTTGGTGGCAGACGATGTTGGATTACATGGCGTAGTGAGTGCATCGAGTTTTGGTTACATTCACGTAGGATGAGTTTTGATGTCATCGTTTTGGATCATCCTTGATTTTCCTATGTGGAATGACAAGGATTGATACGAGGTAATTGGAGAGAACCCACAGTCTCGGCGTGTCTCGTCGTTGACTGATCTGTTTAGATGTGGGAATTGGTTGAGGAGTGATGTGACTGACGAAGGATTCATGAGGGTGTAAGACCCTATGACCTGGAATCTGATAGTTAGCCGAGGGAGAACTAGTGTGGATCCACCTAAGATGGCGATGTGGATCTGGATTGTGATGTTGTGGACTTTGGGCGTCGTGACGATCGAGGATCGTAACTTCTATGGTCGGGTGACGTAGTGATGGATCTGGATCGTGATCTTGATGATCCAGATAGGTGGAGAGTTTATCACTCATACTTGGATGTTTGAGTTGTGGATAATGGGACTGAACATCTTTTCGAGGTAAATCCCGTATGGTATATTACTCGGGCGAGTAGATGTCCGACGAGGTCGGATTTGGTCAGCCTTAGATGTACGTATGATGGGATTGGCTTCCCTATGAAGTCAATCAAAGGTAATGTGTTAATTGTTTGAGCAGGTAACAGATAGATTCGGAGTTGGTACGTCTCGGTAGACGTGAGTGAAATTTGATGCCAACTGGTATGAGTGGGTACGCCTTGGTGGGCTAGATTCGGATTGGTATGTACTGAAATTTTTTGTTAGGGTAGATGATGTGTTGCTGGTCGGGTGACCATGGGACTCGACATGGCCGATGGGTTGGAGTTTGTGATTTGTCTAGTACTGGATTGGACAACTAGACTCCAAGATTGAAACGTGATTGGCTATGACCTAGGTTGTTGTTGTTGTGGTTGTTGTCATCGTCCTTGTTGTTGTAGTGGACTGGTAGGTGGATGGATGTACATACCTTGTATGTTGTTCGAGGTACGATACTGGGCATACTTGTGGTGCCTGGCGACGATATATAGGTTATACCAGGAGTACGTTGATGAACGTGCTGGTAGTCGGCTTAGTTTCGATACCATTGGATTAGTCGAGGATGTGGACTGGACATTGGATACTGTGCATTGGGTCATAGTGTTTCTAATGGGTCCAGTTACACACGGGTTGAGTGAGATGTTAGTGATTGTACACTCATGTTGAGTCAGACGGCGGTTAGTGTAACCACAAGTGAGTATAGTGTCAGTTTTCGACTCGCAACTGTCAAGTGGTGAAAGTTTGTCGGATGTGTCAGCATGGATTGACGAGTGAAATTTGGTGATTCCCAGTAGGAGCAGACGTCAGGATAGATTGACGATTGAGTAAGGAACCGTCGAGTTGTTTGTGTCAGCGAAATAGTAGATTTAACAAGTGGTGTCAGTTAGGAATGTGCGATTACTGTCATTCGACGTAGTCGAGGCGACTTGAGTACTAGTCGTACGTCTGGGTGCAGACAAGCTTTGTTCTGGCTAGTTGGTGTAAAAGTGCACACGTGTTGTGAGATCGAATTAATTCCACGAGGTGGATGTGGAATCAAGATAGTTGGAATTTCGAGGACGAAATTAATTAAGGAGGGAAGGTTGTAACGACCCGTCCTGAATTCCAAAATTAGATTAGTGACTAATCAGGATTAATGAGGTTAATCGATGATTAATTGAGCGAAATCGGACGAACAATGCAAAATGACCGTTTTGCCCCTAGTCGTGGGCAAAACGTTGACTTTTCATTCAGGTGGTCAAATGGACTTTGATCGATAACTGTGACGTAGTTCGAGACGTCACGAGTTTATAAACAAGTGGCACGTTGGATTCTGACATTCGAGGAAAAAGTTGTGACGTTCGGAAGTTCAAAGGTACTTTGGTAATTTGATTGAATATGAGCAAATAGTTGACTTTTTGACCGGGAGGTCTGTTGGCCGAGGGCCAAGGACCGTTATGTAGATCGGGTCGATACGAATCCATAGGCAGGCGGCACGCTGAAATCAGACTTCGAACGGGAAAGTTAGGGTCACGGAAGTTCGATTCCACTATGCACGCATTACGAGACGATGACACTTGGCATTAGCTGATTGGTTTACTTTAGTGTGGGACCCATGGATGAGTGAGAAGCGTCACTCATCCATTTGGTCATTTATCCCAAAAAGTGGATCTCACATTGATTGGTGAGATTTGATTAAAATAATAATATTTTAATTATTTATAATTTCCACTTATCTCATCTTTGATCCTAGCCATCCATTCCTATTCCCCTTCAATCATCACCATCCATCTCATCTCTCTCTCTTCTGATCATCATCATCATCATCTAACAAATCTCCTTCTCTCCCCGCAACACCAAAACCATTTTCTTCTTCTTTGCTTTCAAAACAAAACACACAAACCACACCACACCTTACCACCACCATCACCTTGCATCAACATGATCGTGTGAAGAGTGATGAAGGACTGAGGAAGACAGGGACAGTGGTCCACGGCGGCTCAAGGTGGGGGAGAAACACGAGACGGTAGGTTTTTAGTTTAAAATTCTAGTTTCGGTTTTTGTTGGCCTTTGATCGAAACTAACAATTTTGGTTATGCTTCTAGGGGTTTGGAGAGGCAAATGAGTTTATTTTCGAGGGCTTGGACGGCTGGAATGGACGGTGAATGGCGGAGGAACTCACCACCGCCATGGTTGATCTTGGAGGTACAGTTTCCTTCGAGTTTTGGTGTTTTTAATAGCTAACCAGATAGGAAATAAGATTAGGAAGAGATTAGGATAAAAAAAGGATGACTTTGGGCTCTAGACCGGTCCAGACCGGTCCGCCCCGGTTAAAACCAGTCGGACCGGTTCGACAAAGCTTGATGACGATGAATAGTGTCCTGACGCGTGAGGCCCACACGCCGGACCTTCTTGGGACGCGTGAGGGCACGTGAACAGTAATTTGGGGAAGTGTTCAACATGTGAAACACTATATTCGATGTAACGAACATTTTGGGACTGGTTTCGTGTCGATCAGACACCATCTCGATAATATTCAGGCATCGGAAGGTTTAGGATTGGGATTAAAAATAGTTAAAAATTTCAGAAAATTACGGGGCTTTAGTGAGGGTTATTTAAGTAGTTAGTAACCCTCTATTACGATTTGGACAGGTTTGGAGGTCCCGATGACGACGATTAGCCCGGTGAGGCTTACAGCACACAAACCGAGGCGGTAGCTTAGGACGGTTTGTGAGTGGACCTTGATTTCTAAACTGTGATGCATCCATAAATGTTTTATATGTGTTATGGATATGATTCTATGATGTTGATTTGGATATTGGTGAATTATACGGTTTCATGCATTTCGAGGCGATTTACGTGCTTGCACGTAAGTCGAGGTTTACAGTTTTGCACTGATTTTCCATACTTATAGTTTTGGAAATGATTTCATAAAATGGTTTTGGATTTGAAAAGGTAAACTCGGGTTCAAGACCCGTTTGTTTTGGAAACCCTCGGACTCGAAGTCCTTTTAGCAACGTTCTCGGACCAGAGGCCCAATTGATTCTTAAATCGATTTCGGATTTGCAAATATGGAATCAGGTACGAGACCCATTTGATTTACCAACTCCCGGACTTGAGGTCCATTTGATTTATCGAGGCATCGGGCCGGAGGCCCAGTTGGTTTACGAATCGGGCTCGGAGCCCAGTTGACTTACGTATCGTGCACAAGGCCCATTTGGTTTACGATATCGAGCACGAGCCCATTTAGTTACAAAATCGGGCAGGAGGCCCAATTGTTTACGATTCGGGCCAGAGGCCCAGTTTGTATGTGGATTCGGGTTTAAGGCCCAGTTACGTTTTACGATTGTGACTTCGGGTCAGGGACCCACAAATAGATTTACGGTTCATAACGGTGTATGGGAACCGGCATGAGCCCTTGAAAGGATTTACGGTTCATGACGGTTCATGGGAACCGACATGAACCCTTGAAAGGTTTTTATGGTTTATGACGGCTTATGGAAGCCGGGCATGAACCCTTGAAAGGTTTAAAGAATGATTTCAAAAGGTTTAACGTATGCCATCCTTTATATATGTATTGTCTCCTCCGGGGATGGTCGTTGGCCTGGGTGGACCCTGGAGTAGTCACGGAGCATTGACTGAGTGGAGTCGCCCCCCCAGTTGGGTTCTTTACTCTCAGAAAGGCTATGTATTATAACCTCCAAGGAGGGTCATTGATCTACAGACATTGACCTGGGTGGACCCTGGAGAGACTTGGGTTTGAGATCCCGGGTAGCATGCGTGTAGCTCTAGATACCGTGACAGGATTGGTGATATGAAATATATGGATGAACATGATTTCAATTGGTTTGCGAAATTGTGTTTTATGATGATAAATAGATTTGGGCTGAGATCCCACATATGTTTACTATGTTATGGTTTTCTGTAAATGGTTTTCGGTAGGAGCTCATATGATTATGGTTGTTTAAATATATGTGATTGGATAAATGGTTTTACTATGCATGCATGCTTTTTAGTGAAGGGTATAAAGGTCTTTATGAAATATGTTTTACAAACTTATTGCTTTTTTTCCACTCACAGTCTTTCTGTTTTCAATGGCCTTCAGGTTGATTACGATGCGACTATAGCAGAGACCGAGATATCACATACCTCCTCCGGATCCTGGCGTACTCTGGAAGCCTTCGGGCTAAAGGTTTTAATTTTCCCTGGTATGACACTTCGTGTTAGACGGGATCAGGAGCGTTCCTTTTCTATTTTCTGTGTTTATTCACTTCTCACACACTCTTCACTTAGTCGACACACTCACATAGGTCACAACACGCCCTTTGATCTCTCACGCAACAATTCTGAACTCACACACGACACACAATGGAACCAACTGCACGATTTTCCAAAATCCTTCTCTTTCTCTGTTTACCATTTAATCGAACAAACAAGTGAGATTTGGCTGGAACCAACTAGAACCTCCCCACGTGTCCCAATCTCCCAATATTTGGTGCAAAATATCCACTACAGTAGGAACAGATGTCCTCATCCAATTGCTCACACAATTCTAGGTTGCCAAAAGACCATTTTACCCTTAATGCTCAAATTACCATTTTGCCTCTTTGGCATTTAGATCAAAATTCGAGCCGTCCGAAGTCCAATGAAAGCGTGCCACCTGTCGTTGTACTCAGGGGATCAAAACCTACCTAACGGTTCTTGAATTACGTGAAAAGTCCGTGTCGTTTGAAAAGTCAACAAATTGCCCCTTTTTAACCAAATTACCAAATTACCCTTGAACTTCCGAACATCATAACTTTTTCCTTGAATGTCGGAATCGAGCGTGTCACCTATCTATGAACTCGTGACGTCCTGAACTACGTCACAGTCATTGGCCAACGTCCAATTGACCACACGAATGAAAAGTCATCCGTTTGCCCAATTCCATAGGTAAAATCGTCATTTTGCACTGTCCGTCCGAAAGCATCCAACTAATCACCGATTACTGTCACTATTCCATCATTAAGCACTAATCTAATCCCGATTTCCGGAATGGGTCGTTACAATCTCCCCCCCTAAATAATTTCATCCCCGAAATTCCGCATCTCATACTTTCGTAAGTAACTGGGGGAAATCTAACTGATCTCACACGTGGGTCTCATACCCAGTATCCATCACCTGCCAATTCAACTTATCCTGACAGTTTCCAAACTGTCACCACATCTCCGCCAAGCGATCCATCTCATCCGACTTCAATCCATCTGACGATCATCTCATTCTCACCGATGTCAACATATTCCTGTGGTATCTCTAACCTTACATCAGCAGTCACTCACGACTTAACGAATACTAGGTACGTCACCAAACCACTGCTACCAGACATATCTATTCCAAGTCAACGTACCTCGTACCAACACTTCTGTATATTGTGCAAGTCCGCCGTCAACAAACACAAATCTCAAGTACATCCATTCACAAGACGGCATCTACCGGCCTCGATACGCCCATGCATCAAGACCCATTCAACGATCCGTATTACTTCCGTCAATGATTTGTGCCGACCCTACTGAAGTTACAACTTACGCGCTCACACCACTAACTCAACCAATCATCTCACCGGTGGTTCCATTGACCACCAACATAGTCAACCTGTGGGAACACCATCCACATTTCATACTATTTCTCTATAACTGAACCTTATCACAAACCAGTTTAACCGTGATCAAACATCTCAATGTCAGGGTCCCATGAGCCACTCATGGCTCGGAACGTCCAGCTCACATCAGTATTGACTCCTGCCAACCAGTCAGCTCACTCAGGATCACTCAGATCCAGTCCACAACACAACTAGTCAATCACATCGGATTAGCAAGTCAACCAACAACAAACCCCGGTACCAAGCTGATCATCAACACCCCTACCAGAACATCACGATGCACGTCCAATTGCATCGGGACACATCTCAAACACGTGCACCAATCACAACCAACCAAAAGCATGGTGCATACCACCAAACCCACGCGATAACAACCCTACGAACTTGAATAAAACAAAGATATCTAGAATACCTCAACACAGCTCGTAGAGTACATCCTCAGGTACTTCCAACGACATCCTACGGTAAGTCCACCATTCAACCACATCGGCATTAGCCGAGCTCTACTACACCCAAAGTCCATCCAACAACACCATAGTGTACCCATCACCCTCCCAGGGTATCTCTAGGGCACACAAACATCCTCATACCTATGTTGATTACCACCTGACTATGAATCAAACACGCTTCATTTTTTAAGCCCATCAGTCCAATCCAATACTAGGCCAACACGTTAGGCCCAATACGTCATCTAAAAACAACACCAGCTCAAGTCTATTTCGAGTCTCCCAGTCTCCTCGGTTGGCTAACCCATATGAAATCCAATCGCATCTCAACTACGAACACATAGTAGACCCAATACTAGTTCCAAGTCCCATACCATACATATGCGAGACGGACCACACACGTCCTACACAACTCCAAGATGGTCACGATATTCAGCCACTTCCACTCCTACAAGAAAGAGAAAACTCCTCATTTGCATGTCCAAATATCCAACCTCTGTCTTGTCATCTTATCCTCCTAATCCACCATACTCCAATCCGAAGTCAGAAGCAATCCAGTCCCGATCCACTCACTCCTAAGTGGATCCCATTTCTCGTCTATACAACTCTTACCATCAGACCATCACATCGAATTAAATCAAGCCAGAATACCACACATCTCATTGTCCAAACTACAACAGCTCCTGATTCCGAGATTCCAACCATGGAACTCAATCCGTAACACGAATACCACCATTGGACCAACCGTCCAAACGTCAACTCTGCTATACTTAGGCAATCCACAACTCCTACGGATCACAACCACGTGTCCGTAACCAAACCAACTCACCCACCAACTCGCCTTTCGGTTAACACCGTTTATGCTCATCCAAAAGGATGTCAATCATCACTCCTTCTAATGATCGTATCTCAACCTTTCCAAAGTTCAACTCCGAGCACCTGCTAAAATAAGAGTCACAAACTCTCAGAATCCCCAATCCTTAATCACTGACCTCGGACTCCCCAATTACCACCCTCGAAGTCGTCAATCACCAAGTGCCAACCTCGACATCACCACTTAACAACTTCGGCATATGTCGACATATACCAACACATCAGGGGGAGTCCACTAAAATTAACCTCACGAACGGTCAAACCCGACCATACCAACCTAGCCCGATCCAACACGAAGCATAGGTCCACCGCGCTTCCCTTGCGCTACTCTGATCAAACTAATGGTCATCACCTATCCCCACTCGGTTAAGGGTTCCCACCAGACACCAGCACATCACAACTGACCACAACCTCAACTCAATGTGCCCATCCGACCATGACAAGCATCCCAGCTCGTGGCACAACATTTCCTATCTCGATTCACAGCACACTAGTTTCAAATCTCCGCTCTTACTGAGCCAAAACCCTCAACCTACGCTCGGGTTTCAGATCAATCACCAGGTGAGTAGAGTGCGACCGGTATGGATGTGGTATGTACGTTATGCCATGGAGGTATCAGATAAATCGGTTGTATGTTAATTTCAGGATTTTTTTCTAGAGGACTCACTAGGATTTACACCTCATCGAGAGCTCAGTTATCACTGAGCTACTCTCAGAATTTACAAATAATACTCCAAAAGACCGTATGAGACATTGTGTAATCTAGAATCGTGTCGGTAATGATGCACAGAGGTTGGACGCGATTGACTTTTGACCTACAAATGTAAATTTTGGGGTTAAATCTATTTATGGGAAAGATTGTAACGACTAGGACTAGAAATTATGGTCAATTTGGAAAAGAAAAAAAATTAGGAAAATGACAATTTTACCCTCGATCTCGAAGAGGGCTATTGGTCAAATTTTCCTTGGAAACACTTTTAGACGTTTTATTTTGATTCTTGCATAAGTCTTGGGCTCACGAGTTCATAGACAGATAGCACACAGGAATCAGAGTCTGTTGATGAAAGTTACGAGCTTGAAATGGTAAGGACATAATGATAATTTTGGAAATGTTTAATTGTTAAAAGTGGACAATCTCTCTTCTATCCCCGTTGGTCAATTTTTAGGGTTTTCTCTCTTTCCTCTCTACCGACTCGCACTGGCGATGGAAGAACATAAATGAAGCATTTATTTTACGGCGACATAGGCCTTTGCACCTCGTCCATGCGAGCGCAACTGTGCTGTCCATAGCAGTTATGGCCTACCGTCTGAGGTACTGCAAGCTATGAATGGAGTGGGTCTTTGCATCTTTAGAGGAAATTTCTAGCCATCATAAGTAATAACGTTCGATTTGAAAGTCATATTTTGATTCCTCTAGTTGAGCAAATGGATTTATACTTGTAGATCATGAGATTTGGTGAAGATTTGGAAAAATCGCAGAAAAGCTTGGTCACCGTTACTGGAAATTCTGGCCAACGCCCGTGACATAGGGGTGGCAATTTTTGACACTACTCGATACACGACTCGAAACCAGTACAAAATTTATTCGGGTCAACCCGCACGATTAAAATTTTGGGTCATTTTCGGGTCAAACCGTTTATTAAATGGGTGGGTTTTGGGTCAACCTGTTAAGCCGTATAATGACCTGTTAACCCGTTTAATAAATGGGTAGATTTCGGGTTAACAGGTTAACCCGTATATTAGCTTATATATTATCCCATTTAATAAACGTGTCATTACTAACCCATATATCTACCCATTTACCTACCTAAATAACTATTAAATCTTATAATTAAAATAGGTTAAACGGGTCAAACAAGTCATAGGTTAATTGGGTTTTGAGTATGTCCTATTTATTAAATGGGTTAAACGGGTCAGGTTCGGGTTGGACATTCTTGACAAGATTATTAAACGGGTTGGATTCGGGTTGGACATAAATGGGTAAAACAGAATTCATGACACGACACGAACCCGACATGACACTACCCATTGCCACCCCTATACCCGACAGGTGAGTTGACTTGATTATGGATGCGTGGGTTTGATATGTAGGAGTTGTGGACTACCTCAGTGTAGTAAGTGAGATGATGTTCAGACAGGTAGTCCCGAGGTGGTATATTTGAGGATGAAGAATTGAGGTTGGACTCTCGGAATCAGGAGATGTTGAGTGGGAGACGATGAGATACTGTGTTGGTCCCGAGGTGGTGAGTAGGTTGTGTGGTAGCTACTCTGGAGATGAGTTGGGAGACTCACCGTTGGGATGTCAGAATTTGTGACCCCCCCTTGATTGTGGACACATGTGGTTGTGTTCAGGAGTAGAGAGAGGATTTGGTGACAGCTTGCGTAGCCGGTGTGGCGAGTGTTAGGGAATGGTGTAAAATGGATTAAGGTAACTGTGATAACATGGTTAAGGACCATTGTGTATTTCGTTAAAGGATGACGGAAAGGAAGTAAGACGAATTAAGTATTATTGATCAATATGAGGTTGTTGAAGAGAATCCATAATCTAGACGTGTGACTTTCTGGATCGATGTGATAGTATGAAGCTAAAAGTTGTATGGACGAGAAGTGGGATCCACGTGGAAGTGAGTGGATCGAGACTGAATAACTTTTGACTCAGAATTTAAGTATGGTGGATTAGGTGGATAAGATGACAAGACAGAGGTTGGATATGTTGGCCATGCCGATGAGGAGATTGCCCTGTCTTGTGGTAGTGGACGTAGCTAAAGCTCTTGACCATCTTGGAGTCGCACAGGACGTGTGTGGTCTGTCTCACATACATAAGGGTTTTGGTTTTGGATCTAGTGCTGGGTCTACCCTGTATATATAATAAAGTGTGATTGGATTTCATATTGGTCGGGAGACTCAGGAGACCGGGAGACTTGAACGGGATTCGAGTTGGATTTTCCCAAAGGATATGTAGTTCAGCCTAGAAATCGAATAGGACCGACAGATTGTAAAAGTGAAACGTGGTTGACTCGTTGTCAGGTGGTAATCAGTTTGGTTACGAGGACCTTTTGTGTACCCTGGGGATTTCACTGTGAGGGTGATAGGCACACTTTGCTATGTGGATGGCCTTTGGATATCGTAGTGTGTAACCGATGCTGCCTGGGTTGATTAGTGGACGTACAACAAAGATGACGTTGAAAGTACGTGAGGCTATACTCCATGAGATATATTGAGGTATTCTATAATATCTTTGTTTTCTTCAAGTTCGTAGGGTTGTCCTTGCGTGTGTTTGGTGGTAGGCACCATGGTTCTTGTTGGTAGTAATTGATACATGTACTGTAGATGTGTACGTACGATTCTATAATGGTCTGCACTATGCTGATATAATCGAACTTGCAGTTTGACGTTCTGGTTGGTGCGTTGATGATCGGCTTAGTGCTGAGGGATGTTGTAGATAAATGGATGATCGGCGTAGTTCAGATATGACGGATTTTGACAGAACATGTGGACGGGATCCGGATGATCCTGAGGGATTTGTTGAGGATTATTGATATGAGCTTAACGCTCAGAGCTAAGGGTGACTGGTGGGACCTTGATATTGTAAGCATGGTTAACCAGATCTGTGAAAGGGTCTAGTTGCAGACAGGTAGTGTGAGACATGGTTGGTGTGCCCACAGATTGACTATATTGGTGGTTAGTGGAACCACAGATGAGATGATTGGTTGAATTAAGGGTCTAAACGAGTACGTTGTGACTTCAGTAAGGTTGGTGCGGATCGCTGACAGTAGTAGTATGGATTGTCGTACGACTCTGGCTCTATAGGAGTATCGAGATCGGAATATGTCGTCTTGAAATGGTTGGTAAGGTGAGGTTTGTACCTGTTGACGGCAGTTTCGCCTGATGTACTGAGACGTTGGTACGAGATATGCTCGACTCGAGGAAGAGTCAGAAATGTTGGAATTGGTATTAGGAGTGATATGGCGTACCTATAGTTAGTTGAGTCGTGAGTGTCGGCTAGCGAGACATTAGTAGTACCGTAGGTACGGATTGGAAATGTGTTGCCCCGATAAGGAAGGGAGGAACCGCTATATGGATTGAACCTTGACGGATGGTTTGCTTGATCGAGTTAGGATGATAGTTTGGGAACTGTCTGGCTATTTTGGCTTGACAGATGGACACTGGGTAAGAGACCTATGTGTGAGATCAGTTGGATTCCGCCAGTTGATTATGGAAGTAGAAGATTCAGAATTTCGAGGACGAAATTCTTTAAGGGGGTAGATTGTAACAACCCATCCCAGAGACCAGGATTAGATTAGTGGTTAATGACGGATTAGTGAAGTTAATCGGTGATTAGTTGGACGCTTTCGGACAGACGGTGCCGAAAGACGATTTTACCCCTGGAATGGGCAAATGTTGACTTTTTGATCGGTCGGTCAAAAGGACTTTGACCGATGACCGTGACGTAGTTCGGGACGTCACGAGTTCATAGAAAGGTGGCACGTCCGATTCCGACATTCGATGGAAAAGTTATGACATTCGGAAATTTAAGGGTAGTTCGGTAATTTGTTAAAAGGGGCAATTTGTTGACTTTGCTTACGACATGTAATTTTCACGTACTTCGAGGACCGTTAGGTAGGTCTCGAGTCCCTGATTCCAATGACAAGCGACATGTGCCATTTGGAGTTCGGGAAATAGAGTTACGGGTCAGGGATTACGAGGGGAAAAATGGTAATTTACCATCCAAGGGCATTCTGGTCCTTTCTGTGCATAGGGATGTGTGCTCAGTAAGAGTGGGACACTTGGCTGCATTTGAAAAGAGATGACCACCAGGTTTTGGACACCTAGAAGGGGCTGGACGGTGGTAGAAGTGTGTACAACCGCCTTAAGGTTTGTTCAAAATGGGTTATGTTGTGCACGGGTTTGTAAGAAAAACAGAGGAATGGTTTGTATGGACGGTGAACCCAGTTCCTTTAACCCAAACCCCAACCCGTGAAGAAGAATTAGGATGAGGAAAGGCTGAGGACAGTCACATGTTGGTGGTAGGACTGGGATAGCCGCCATAGGCGGTGGTCGGACCGTGGGAAGGAATTAAACAAAAATCCAAACTTGTCAAACGTGGGTCTTTGGCGGTGGCTTGTTCATCAAAGTTGTTAAGAAAATCGAGAAGAAGGTGGTGGTAACCACGGGGGAGCTCACGGAGGACAGTAAGTCTATTTTCCGCGAAATTATAGTTTTCAAACGATAATGGTAGTTTAAGATTTCGTGGTTAATATTGATACTGGTTCATTAGGAAAGGTGCTAATTATGATGATGAATTGATGGACGCAGAATCAAGGCCAAAGGCGGCCAGCGTGTCGAGAACACAGAGGAGACGTTTTGAAGCTTTGATCGAGTTCGAAGATGGTAAGGTGTAGTCTTGATTTTTCCCCTAAGAATATTATAGATTAATTAGGAATGAAGGAAAGAAGATATGGGCTCAAATAAAATCAAAACAGACCGAAAATATAGGAATTACGGTGGCGAACTGCTCACGCTGGTCCAATTGGACCGGGTTTGCAAGAGCCGAACCGAACCCGGTTCAACTGAGGTTGAAAACAAGCACAGTGCCTGGAGCGTGAGGCCCACGCACAGCCACTTTGGGCGGCGCGTGTGGGTGCGTGGCATGGAGTTTTAGGGAGGTTCCAACACAACTTTTAAAGTATTTGATGTAACGAAAATTTTTCGCTGGTTTCGAGTCAATCAGACATCGTCTCGATAAGTTTCGGGATATCCGAAGGTTTTAGGCCTCGGTTAAAAATAGTTAAAAATTCGGGAAAATTATGGGGCTTTAGTATAAGCTTTATGAAGTAGTTAGTAACCTCAGTATGGGATTTGGACAGGTTCGGGAAAGCCAGTGATAGTGGATTGGCTGGGAACGGCGTGGTGCACGCGTATCGAGATAGCAGCAGAATGGTCTGTGAGTGGACTTTGCTTTCAAACTTATGATGCATGCATATATGTTTTTATATGTTTTCTATACATGATTCTATGATTTGATTTATGTTCTTGATGATTTACGTTTTGGCACGATTTTTGAGATATTTACAGAATTGCACGTTTTACGAGGTTTTGGTCTATCTTGTGATTCGACGATGGTTTTAAAGATTTGATTTCGGGATTTAAAATACGATTTGGTTTTAAAGATCTAAAGTGGATTTTGGAAAGTGATTTCGGGCCTAGAGCCCTGTTTCTGAGATTTTGATAAACGAGCTTTCGGTTTTGAAATTTGATTTCGGAAATGAGATTTCGGATTTGGTTTTGAGACTTGGGAAGGAAATCTGGATTTGGGTTCGCGATGATGGTTCCGGATGCTAGCTTATGGAATCATTGTTGCGAATTCGGATAAGGATTTTCTGTGGTTTTCACTGTTGATTGAAAAATGGTTTTGGGTTTAAAGACCCGGAAAGAAAAGAAAAACCGCTGGATCTGGTTTTGAGTTTAAAGACTCGGTTGATTGACGGGGGGAGGGCCCTAGATTGATATTTTTTGAGTTTAAAGACTCGGTATATATTTTGAGTTTAAAGACTCAGTGATTGTGATACCCCCCCAAGGCCTGTGGTTGTGTTTTGAGTTTAAAGACTCGTTGATATCCCGGGAAGGCCTGATTATTGTGCATGGTTTTGAGTTTAAAGACTCGGGCGCACTCGAGATCCATCAAACTCGCATGATTGATGTTTTTCACTGATTTTTCACTGGTTTTGGGCAGTGGCCCCGATGATATGGATTTGATAAGTTTTGGGACTGAGTTCCCCGTATTTGAGATTGATTTGAGATTTGAGGCTGAGGCTTGGATTTGAATAGTGGATTTGATTCGGGTTTTCACATGGTTTTCATTGATGGTTTTGATATGAATGGTTTCATAATATGTATTGATATGCATGCATTTGTTTTTAAATTGAGGGTATAAATGTTATTGTTTTATGAACTGTTTTTAAAACTTATACTTTATTTTTGTCCACTCACAGTCTTTTCATGTTTTCGATACCCTCCAGGTTGTTGTGGTGCGGGCTGTTGGTTGAGAGAGACGAAGACATCACACCCGCGATCCACAGTAGATTCTGTGCACTCTAGGAAGTCCGGATACTTTTAGGACCGTTGGTTCGAGAATCCCTTGTCCGACTTATGTGTCACATGGAGGTTGGACGTCGGTTTAGCCTTCGTGTCATGCGTAATTTAGAAGGGAGCAGGATTTAGCACTTAATCCCGTGGGATCGGGGGTGAGTCCTGTCAACACACCCTACCTTAGGGTTCCACGATCACTACTTAGGGTTCTCCTGAACCCAACTGCAGAAAGCAGTATAATCGTCAATCCAATTCTACCGTCAATCCAACTAGGTTTCCTCAAACCTAGCTGCTCCTAGCAGCATATCCATCTAACTCAACAAAATCCGACCATCCAATGGTCACATCTCCTAACTAGTCGTCATAACCGATTCTACGACATCGTGAAAGACGATCCCAACTAACAGTCTCACGATCAAAACTCTAAAGTACTACTACATTTATCCTTTCGTAGGGTCCCATACTGCCAACCACGACAGACCTATGGCAACCCCGACATCCAATTCCAAACCAAAACGAACCACGATTCAATCCTACTAACTATCGTACCGGTATTCTAACTATCAGGTTGATAACAAAATGCAGCCCATTGAGACATCACATCCTCGACCTGTGTGACACACCAAGAGCTACATGGTTGCTCGAATAGAGACAACCCTGCTCTGATACCACCGGTCAGTATCAGAGCAGCCTGAGTATCCTATGAGCTAGCCGAGCTCTGATACCACCTGTCAGTATCAGAGCGTCCTGAGTATCCTACTAGCAAACCTATGCTCTTATACCACTATCAGGACCTGTCCTCAATCCCCCCGGGATTAACGAGGAACGCTCTTGATCCCGTCTGACACAGAGTGTCAGACCAGGGAAAATTAAAACCTTTAGCCCAAAGGCTTCCAGAGTACGCCAGGATCCGGATGAGGTATGTGATATCTCAGTCTCTGCTACAGTCTGCATCGTAATCAACCTGAAGGGCATTGAAAACAGAAAGACTGTGAGTGGACAAAAAGCAATAAGTTCATAAAACATATTTCATAAAGACCTTTATACCCTTCACTAAAAAGCATGCAAGCATAGTAAAACCATTTATCCAATCACATATGTTTAAACAACCATAATCATACGGGCTCTTGCCCAAAACAATTTACAGAAAACCATAACATAGTAAACATATGTGGGATCTCAGCCCAAATCCATTTATCATCATAAAACACAATTTTTCAAACCAATTGAAATCATGTTCATCCATATATTTCATATCACCAATCCTGTCACAGTATCTAGAGCTACGCGCGTGCTACCCGGGATCTCAAACCCAAGTCTCTCCAAAGTCCACCCAGGTCAATGTCCGTAGATCAATGACCCTCCTTGGAGGTTATAATACATAGCCTTTCTGAGAGTAACGAACCCAACTGGTGGGGGGGGGGGGGGGGGTGCGACTCCACTCAGTCAGTGCTCCGTGATTACTCCGGGGTCCACCTAGGCCAATGACCCTCCCGGAGGACACAATACATATATAAAGGATAGCATACGAAAAACCTTTTGAAATCATTCTTTAAACCTTTTAAGGGTTCTTGCCCGGCCCCCATAAGCTGTCATGAACCATAAAACCCTTTCATGGGTTCATGCCGGTTCCAATAAACTGTCATGAACCGTAAATCCTTTCAAGGGTTCATGCCGGTTCCCATAAACCGTCATGAACTGTAAATCCATTTGTGGGTCCCTGATCCGAAGTCATAATCGTAAAATGTAACTGCGCCCTAAGCCCGAATCCACATACAAACTGGGCCTCTAGGCCGAATCGTAAACTAACGGCGCCTCCTGCCCGATTTCATAACTAAATAGGTCTCGTGCACGATATCGTAAACCAAATGGGCCTTGTGCTCATACGTAAGTCAATTGGGCTCTAAGCCCAATTCGTAAACCAAATGGGCCTCCGGCCCGATGCCTCGTTAAATCAAATGGACCTCAAGTTCGGGAGTTCGTAAATCAAATGGGTCTCGTACC
The DNA here is from genome assembly GCA_032719365.1 of Prinsepia uniflora. Lineage (NCBI taxonomy): Eukaryota > Viridiplantae > Streptophyta > Magnoliopsida > Rosales > Rosaceae > Prinsepia > Prinsepia uniflora. The sequence continues at coordinate 27,460,468 of CM064865.1, read as the reverse complement.
CGATTCCATATTTGCAAATCCGAAATCGATTTAAGAATCAATTGGGCCTCTGGCCCGAGAACGTCACTAAAAGGACTTTGAGTCCGAGGGTTTCCAAAACAAACAGGTCTCAAACCCGAGTATACCTTTTCAAATCCAAAACCATTTCGTGAAATCATTTCCAAAACTATAAGCACGAAAAATCAGTGAAAAACTGTAAACCTCGATTTACATGCAAGCACATAAATCACCTCGAAATGCGTGAAATCATATAATTCACCAATATCCAAATCAACATCATAGAATCATATCCATAACAGACCTCTAAGTTTCCGCCTCGATTTGCCTGTCGTAAGCCTCACCGGGCTAATCGTCATCACCGGGACCTCTAAAACTTTTCAAATCGTAATAGAGGGTTACTAGCTACTTAAATAACCCCTCACTAAAGCCCCGTAATTTTCTGGAATTTTTAACTATTTTTAATCCAGATCCTAAACCTTCCAATGCCCCAAACATTATCGAGACGGTGTCCGATCGACACGAAACCAGTCCCAAAATGTTCGTTACATCGAATAGAGTGTTTCACTTGTTGAACACTTCCCCAAATTACTGTTCGCACACCCTCACACGCCCCAAGAAGGTCCGGCTCATGGGCCTCACGCACTAGGACACTATTCATCGTCATCAAGCTCTATCGAACCGGTCTGACTGGTTTGAACCGGGCCGGACCAGTCTAGACTGGTCCGGAGCCCAAAGTCGTCCATTTTTGATCCATTTCATCCCTTTTTTATCCTAATCTCTTCGTAATCTTATTTCCTATCTGTTTAGCTATTAAAAACACCAAAACTCGAAGGAAACCGTACCTCCAAGATCAACCATGGCGGTGGTGAGATCCTCCGCCGTTCACCGTCCATTCCAGCCGTCCAAGCCCTCGAAAATAAACTCATTTGCCTCACCAGACCCCCAGAAGCATAACCCAAATCGTTAGTTTCGATTAAAGACCAACAAAAACCGAAACTTGAATTTTTAACTAAAAACCTATCGTCTCGGGTTTCTCCCCCGCCGTGAGCCGCCGTGGACCACCGTCCCTGTCTTCCTCAGTCCTTCATCACTCCTCACGCGATCATGTTGATGCAAGGTGATGGTGGTGGTGAGGTGTGGTGTGGTTTGTGTGTTTTGTTTTGAAAGCAAAGAAGAACAAAATGGTTTTGGTGTCGTGGGAAGAGAGGGAGATTTGTTAGATGACGATGATGATGATCAAAAAAGAGAGAGATGAGATAGACGGTGATGGTTGACGGGGAATAGGAATGAATGGCTAGGATCAAAGATGAGATAAGTGGAAATTATAAAATAATTAAAATATTATTATTTTAATCAAATCTCACCAATCAATGTGAGATCCACTTTTGGGGTAAATGACCAATTGGATGAATGACACTTGTCACTCATCCATGGGTCCCACACTAAAGTAAACCAATCAGCTAATGCCAAGTGTCCTCGCCTCGTAATGCGTGCATAGTGAAATCAAACTTCCGTGACCCATAACTTTCCCGTTCGAAGTCTGATTTCAGCGTGCCGCTTGTCTATGGATTCGTATCGACCCGATCTACGTAAGGATCCTTGGCCCTCAGCCATCGGACCTCCCGGTCAAAAAGTCAACTATTTGCTCCTATTCAACCAAATTACCAAAGTACCCTTGAACTTCCGAACGTCATAACTTTTTCCTCGAATGTCGGAATTGAACGTGCCACCTGTCTATGAACTCGTGACGTCCCGAACTACGTCACAGTCATCGATCAAAATCCATTTGACCACCTAAACAAAAAGTCAACGTTTTACCCACGGGGGCGAAACAGTCATTTTGCATTGTTCGTTCGATTTCGCTCAATGAATCACCGATTAACCTCACTAATCTTGATTAGTCACTAATCTAATTCTGGAATTCGGGACGGGTCGTTACAGAAACCGTGAACAGCCGTGAGCTTCAAACGATCAACCCTTCATGAATCTTGTCTGTGGTGGTGTTTAGTAAGCAGAAGTGAGCCTAGGACGTTAAGAGAGCACGGTGGAAGCCACGGTGGAGGACAGAGGGCAGGTAAGCTATCTTGAGTACCTTGTTTCTCTGAACTTGTTCAAAATGAAAATCGAGAGGTTTAGTGAGTTGTTGTGCATCTGTGATGATTATTAGCGTCTGAGAAGGTTGATCTTGAACTCAGGGACTCAAACCCGTGATCGGAGAAGCCTGTGGTGGTCGGGAACAGAGGAGGAAGACTGGTCGGTTTTTCTTCGATTTTGGATGGTGAGATTTTGTTGGTTTATTAGTGTTTTGGTTAGATAAAATGAGTGAGGATAGTGAGAAAAAACATTGGTGGAAACCCCGTTGATTTTGGTTGAGGAATCGTGGAGAACCGGTCTCACCGGTCCGATCCAGCCGAAAATCAGAGAACCGGATCGAACTCGGTTCAACTCATGGTCAGGGATGATGAACAGTGTCGCGCGTGGCTCCCACGCGTAGCCCCTTTGGGCGGCGCGTGGGGGCCCCTTTTGGGGAAGTTTCCAACACGATTTTTAAAGTATTCGATATAACGAACATTTTGGCACTGGTTTCGAGTCGATCGGATATCTTCTCGATATGTTTTGGGATGTCCGAAGGTTTTAGGGCTCTGTTAAAAATAGTTAAAAATTTGAGAAAATTACGGGGATTTAGTAGAAGCATTGTGAAGTGGTTAGTGACCTTATTATGGGATTTGGACAGATTCGAGGAAGCCGGTGATAGCGGGTTAGCCGGGAAAGCGTATTTACACGTGTATTGAGGCAGCGGCGGTAATGGTCTGTGAGTGGACTTTGCTTTCAAACTTATGATGCATGCATAACTGTTTTATATGTTTTCTATACGTGATTTCTATTATTATGATTATGAACTTGATGATTTACGGTTTTGCACGTATTTCGAGATAATGACGTATTTGCACGTTTTATGAGCTTACGATTTATATTGTGATTTGATCATGGCTTTAATGATTTGATTTTGGGATTTAAAATATGATTTGATTTCAATGATTATTAACGGATTTTGGAAAAGTGATTTTGGGCTTGGAGCCTTATTCACGTGATTTCGATAAACGAGATTTCGGTTTTGGAATCGAATTTTGAAAAGATGATTTGGATTCAGTTTTGAAACTTGGAAGAGAAATTCTGAATTTGGGTTCTGGATGATGGTTCCGGATGCTAGCTTATGGAATCATTGTTACGAATTCGGATATGGATTTTCTATGGTTTTCACTTGATTGAAAAATGGTTTTGGGTTTAAAGACCCGAAAAAAGAAAACGGCTAGATCTGGTTTTGAGTTTAAAGACTCGGTTGATTGACGGGGGAGGGTCCTGAATTGATATGTTTTGAGTTTAAAGACTCGGTATATGTTTTGAGTTTAAAGACTCGGTTATTGTGATATCCCCTGAGGCCTGTTGATTGTGTTTTGAGTTTAAAGACTCGTTGATATATGGGGAAGGCTTGATTATGCGCATGGTTTTGAGTTTAAATGTAACGACCCATCTCGGGATTAGGGATTAGTCTAGTGATTAGCGACGGATTAGCACGTTAATCGGTGTTTAGTTGGTTACTTTTGGACGTTTGGCGCAGAATGACGATTTTGCCCCTAGAATGGGTAAACTTTTGACTTTTAGTTCGGACGGTCAATTGGGCATTGACCGATGACCGTGACGTAGTTCTGGACGTCACGAGTCCGTAGACAGGTGGTACGCCCAATTCCGACATCCGAGGAGGAAGTTATGATTTTCAGAAGGTTGAGGGCACTTTCGTAATTTGGTTAAAAGATGGGCATTTGTTGACTTTTTGAATGGCAAGGTTTCTTCACCCAAACCAAGAACCGTTAGATAGATCTCGACGTCCTGAGTACAACGACAGGCGGCACGTCTTCATCGGACATCGGACGAGTGAGATACGGGTCAAGAAAGTAAAGGGTAAAATTGTAATTTGAACAAGTAGGGGTATTTTGGTCTTTCTGCACCTTGGGAAGCGTGCCAATCTGATAAGGACAAGTGTACAGGGTTTATTGGATATTTTGGGATGCGACCACCAGGTGTTTGACACCTGGCTTGTGTCTAGTTGGTTCTAGCCTACACGGTACAATTGTTTAAAGGGTTTGTGTCGTAACCGTGCATTTTGAGATAAACAGAGACAGTGTAACAGGGAGGAGAGATCGATTGATTTCCAGAGAGTGTGTAAGAGTTGAGTGCTCTGGGTTTGAGTGAGTGAGTGCAGGTGTGTTTGAGTGTGATCAAGAGAGCTTAGAGGGTCGAGTGGTTGTGTGTGAAGGGAGGAAAAATCAGAGAACAGAACATGGGACACCGTGCACGGCTGTGCACCCCAGTCGATCAACCATCGAAATTGGACATGTGGTGGTGTTCAGCAACCTGTGAGAAGTCTTGTGGACTCAGTGGAGCACGGCAGAGCTCACGGTGGTGGTCAGGGAGCAGGTAAATTTCTCGGTCCACTCTGTTTTCTCTGTTTTCCAGTTTTGATTCAAAACTAAAATCGTGGGTTTGGGAGCTTAGTCGAGCTGTTCTATGGGTCCTAATGGGTCTAGGAAGTTGTATTTGAGCTCAGGGAAATGAACTCGTGGCTAGGAGAACAACCAGTGGCCGGGAACAGAAACTGGTATTTTTTTCTGGGTTTTAGTTCTAGTTTGGGAGGTGAGTGTTAGGCTGTTATGTCGTGTTTTATGTAGTGGAATAGGTTGCTTAGAGTGGGATGAAACTAGTAGTGAAGATAGGATTGAAAACGGACTGGATTTGAGTGAGAACCGACCACGCCGGCTCGATTCGACCAGACTGGTCTGAACCGGGTGAACTGAGGTTGAAGACGATGAACAGTGCAGGCGCGTGAGGCCCACGTACAGCCCCTTTGGGCGGCGCGTGAGGGCGCTTGAGGAATGTTCAGGGGAAGCGTTCAACACGGTTTTCACTCTAATCGATGTAACAAACATTTTAGGACAGGTTTCGTGTCGATCGGACACCAGATCGGGGTAGTGTTAAGTGTTCGAAGGTTTAGGGTTCCGTTTAATTACGTTTAAATATCTCGAAAAATTGGGGGAAATAGGGTAAGCCTAAATGAAGTGTTTGTGACCCGGATTGGTGACTTTTGACAGGTCGGGAAATCCCTGAGGCAACCGAGGAACGTACGGGACGCGAGTGACGTGCCCGGGAACTGTGAGTGGACTCTTTTCTTTCTAACTGAGCATGCATAACTGTTTTTATCTACTTGTTTTATGGTTTTAATTATGATTTCATGATTATTGATTATTTTATATCTGTTTTACGTACTTGCACGTTTTTCGAGGAATTTACGTATTCAACACGTTTTACGAGATATGCTCTGTTTATGATTTTGATGCCATGATTTTGGGACTTAAGTCTATAGTTGGTTTTCAATGATTATAAACGGGTTTTGGAACATGATTTGATGATCAAGGTATTCGGTTTTAGAATCGGATTTCAGAAATCGAGATTTGATTTTAAAGCTTAAAAAGGGATTCCGGATTTGGGTTCGGAATGACGGTTCTGGACGCCGGCATGGCTTCAGAATAGTGATTTCGAATTCGGGTTTGGAGATGGACTTAGAAATGGTTTTCAAATGGTTTTGATTGGATTGGCTGGATCTGGTTATTGGGTTTAAAGACCCGGATTATGATTATGACGGGGGCGGGCCCGGATTGGGTTTAAAGACCCGGATTGAGTTTAAAGACTCGGGAGTTTAAAGACTCAGATATTATATTTCCCCCGTAGGCCCGTTGAGTTTAAAGACTCGGGAGTTTAAAGACTCAAATTATATTGAGGCTTGGATTGAGTTTAAAGACTTGGGAGTTTAAAGACTCGGATAGATCCAGCAGGTTTGATCGGATGATAATATCGGTATTTCATGTTTTTATGATGATGTTTTCATAGCGATTATCATACGGTTTACATGGTTGTTTTCAGATACTGAGTTATGCATGCATGTTTTTAAAACGGAGGGCAAACAAATCCTGGTTTGTTTATTAAACTGTTTTTGAAACTATTATTTATTTTTAGTCCACTCACACTTTTCTGGTTTTAAATGCCCTCCAGGTCATGGTGCTAGCGTTGGGGCTGACGTTGAGGCAGAGTCAGAGTATAGGTTTACGGTTTATGTCGGTTACGAGGTTGTGTTTAGGTTGTTTTACTGACTCTATACCTCTTTCAGCGTACGAACGACTATGCCTTCGAGATGTGAGCCCCGTCCACGACCTATAGACGAAGCGGCGAGAGAGACAGAGAGTGCTACGATCGAGCGAGCCCAGTGGCATGGGGCTACGACGTTTAGTGGTGGGGTAGACCCTAAGGAAGCCCATAGGTGGATTACAAGACTTGAGCGGATTTTCGCAGTGATGCGATGCCCACCGGAGGATCGAGTGTTACTAGCTACCTTTTTACTGGACGGTGCGGCGTATGAGTGGTGGTACACCCTTGAGTTGTCAGGGTGGGACGCCCACACTGTGACCTAGGAGATGTTTAGGGAGCGGTTTCTGGATCAGTACTACCCCCGCTCATTCTGTGATACCAAGGAGGCTGAGTTTCTGCAACTCCAGCAGGGGAGTATGACTGTGGCTGAGTACGAACAAAAATTTCAGATGTTGTCCCACTTTGATCCTGCGTTTGTGACTACAGAAGCCGAGAAGTGCCGAAAGTTCGAGTTGGGCTTGCGAGGTGAGATTCGAGCCATAGTGACAGCTGGATCGTTTGCGACCCTCCGAGAGTTGTCGGATACTGCAGTAAGGGTGGAAGCTAGTTTGCCGGTACGACGCCGAGAGCCACCTTTTTCAGGAGCTTCAGGCCAGAGGACCCCAAAGAGGGGCAACTACAGTGGAGCTTCATCCGAGGGTAATGACCGTTTTGGCAGGCTTAGTAGTTTCCAAAGTTCAGGGTTCCGTGGACACCGAGCACAGCTAACTCCGCAAACCAGTATGACATCTAATGCATCTACATGGAGACCGAGTGGTGGACCCGATCGGGATGTTTGTTACTATTGTGGAGAGCGAGGTCACTTCCGACGTGAGTGTCTGTTGTTACCCCAGGAGGGTGGCGTAGGCCGAGGTACGGTGGAGCCATGACGGAGCACGGCGTCAGCTTCAGGGGTGGTGGGCACCAGAGGAGGTGGAGGTGCCACTAGTAGTTTGAGAGGACGCGTCCGGTCTTCAGGATCCCAGGCCTGTGTTTTTACAATGACTCAGTAGGAGGTTCAGTCAGCACCCGACGCGGTGACAGGTACATTTACTATCCTTGGTCGTGTTGTTTACATTTTTGTTGGATCCCGGGGCAGAGTTTAGGATTTTCCCCAAGGTGACGGTAAGTTAGCTTAAAATAGAATGACTCCGAGTGACAAGGTTGAGGACTACAGTGAGTTCCGTTGAAGGATGACGGAAGGGATTGGAAAAAGAGTGACTATAACTGATCGATATGAGGTTATCGGTCGATATGAGGTTATTGAAGAGAACCCACAATCTAGGTGTGCCTGTAGGACTTTGTCGATTGATTCGACGGGGTGATCTGAGCAGTTGTGCGTCGGTAGGTAGGATTCCCTTAAGGATGAGCAGATCAGGTTTGAACCGCTTCTAGTACTTTGAGTGTGTTTGTCAGACGGAAGCAGGGTTCGTCCCGGTTATCGGGGTGGTAACCGGGGTGGGTCCTGTCATTAAAGACGCGGGCGCACTTGAGATCCAGCAACTTGATTGATTGATATTTTTCACTGGTTTTCAGATGTTTTAGGTAATGACCCAGATGGTTTGGATTTAATGAGTTTTGGGCTGAGTTCTTGTACTTGATGAGGATTTATGATTTTGGGCTGAGGCCCTGAATTTGAATTACGGATTTGAGAAAATGAAATGATTTTGGTTTGGGTTGAGGCCCTGAATTTGAATTACGGATTTGAGAAAAGGAAATGATTTTGGTTTTCATTGATTGTTTTGGATATGAAATGGTTTCATGACATGACTTTTATATGCATGCATTGGTTTTTAAATGGAGAGTATAAATGTACTATTCGAGAACCTATTTTCAGAACGTATTGATTATTTTTTTCTACTCATAGTCTTTTTATGTTTTCGATACCCTCCAGGTTGCCGTGATGCGGGCTGTTGGTCGAGAGAGACGGAGACATCACACACGCGATCCACAGTAGAGTCTGCGCGCTCTGGGAAGTCCGGAAGTTTTGAACGGTTCGTTTGAAAATTCCTTGTCCGACTTACGTGTCACATGGAGGTTGGACGTTGGTTTAGCCTTTGTGTTATGCGTATGTTAGACGGAAGCATGACTTAGCCCTTAATCCCGAGGATTGGGGGTGGGTCGTGTCAACCAAAATCCACTTAAACCTTATGATCCGAAATTTTTCCATGCAATCTCTGTTTTTTTTCGTGTCACCTATCTACAGACTCGTGAATTTTGAGAAGTTCCCTAAATTAAAATTGACTTTTTGGACCCTTAATAAGTACATGGGTAAATACGTCATTTTTTCAATTCATTTACAAAATTGCCCCACTTTTTAAGACGGGTTGTTACAAAAGATCATTTCTACGTAAACAATTTCATGTTTATCAATTTAGGAAAATCACATTAAATCCCTCACACAATACGTCATTCCACTTGACTCCAAGACATTTGATTGGACTACTTTGACATGAATCAAGTGACAAACCTGAAAGTATATAGGAAAAATCCATCAGGGAAAACAATCCTCTTCAATCAAGTGGGTTGCAAAGTTAACAACATATATAAACATGGTGAAAAGCCTATTCGGGTTAGTCAAAATAGGGGTAAGTCAACCATATGATTACAAACATTTGTACTCTTGACATTGTTATAGATAGTATTAAGGACTTACATCAACGATTGTTGGATTCTATAGTTCAAGGCATTCAAGATCATTATGTGTTAAAAATTTATTCCCAGCATCAACAATAAAAAAACTAACATTACAATTATACAGTATAAATGTTAGAATCTTTAAATTACCCAAAAATACAAAAAAAAAATTGTATTAACATTTAATATGTCAGGGCTAAATATGTAACTAGCTAGCATAATCAAAAGAACATCGTAACTTTCATACCTTCGAGTTACTTGTGTCACAAGAATTCTTAAAGCACATTGTTTGATGTTTAACTTCCATCACATGAATTCACGCATCTAAGTATTGCCTAATATGCCTTGATTTTGATGTCGACGTGAACTTTGGGGGTCGAGGTGTGCGAATCTTACTATAGTAAAGACTTTATAATATGGCTTTTATCATTTGGACTTAACATCCAAGTATTGCCCAACCTTCCTCGATTTTGATGTCCACGTGGACTTTCCTAGGTTGAGTGTGCTAATCTTACTATAATGAGAATATTATAATTTGAACTTTGACCGTTGAATGCGTCTAAGGCCATGTTTGGTTTTTTTTTCTTCAAAACTACTTTATTTTAAAGTGAAATTGTACAAAAGTGTTTGGTAAAAATGAGAAATGTTGCATTTTTTTTAAAACAATGGACATTTGACAACTTTTAAAAGAAATCTGCAAGTTGCTTTTAAAAGCTGCTTTTTCCAAAATTATTTTATTGTACAACTATTTATTATGAAAAAAAACAATAAAAACAACTTTTCAAAAAAAAAAACATAGTAGAAATAATTAAAAAAAAACGTACATATAAAACAAAGTGGCCCTAATAGTTATTAAATTAGGCTTTTTACTTAATATAGCCCATGAACATCAAGATAAATCTCAAAATGACCCTTGAACACGATTTTGACCAAAAATGCCTCATGAACTTGATTTTCGTCCCAATTTGCCCCTAGATGTCTAATCTAACAGATCTCTGTTAAGCTCAAGGGGCAAGCTTGTCCAAAGCCTGGGTTCTTAATTAACGAACCCTTTTGTATGTGTAATACCATTACGCAACACATACAAGCACTTGAAAACATTGTCCTTCCTTTTTTTCTTGAATACCCAATCAAGAAATAAACAACAAAACCTAGAACCAAAATTTAATTAAATTCGAGGGGGAAAACAAATTCAAAAGAAAACTAACCTACTTCGCGATCTCGAGCAACGTCTAAAAAAACAAAGCAGAGCTTCTCCTTAACGTCATCTATGAGAAAGGTCTCGTCCATAATATTGATAAAGTAGTAAGAGACGAGCCTCTTTCAAGTAACTGGTCAAGGCCTTGCCGTCCAAATCATTTCTCTTAGCAACATAGTTGATGGGGAAGTTTTGGAAAACGGGGAAGGCGTGAGTGAAAGAGAAGTTACAGTCGACGACGAGGCTGCACTGGGCCTTCATTTTCTGGTGGCTGGCCTCGTAAAGGTGCGCTACGGAGAGAAAGTGGGCCACGTAAAGAGAAGAGAAGTTGAAGTCTTCAAACATAAGCTCATCGGTTGCACATTGAATGGAACGAAAGGTGAAGAGAGGCCTCGTCAAGAGGATGGATGACTGGGCTGGGTTGACCCGAAGAAGGAAGGAGTCTCGTGCTGGAGATCCGGGTTTATTAGGTAACTATAGTCGATAGGTCGGCGGACGGCGGTGGAGGTGAGGTCCATGGGTTTGGTCGGTGTGAGGTGGACCCATTTGCCCTTGCATCCCATCTCTTCCATATTGCTGCTAAAGAAGCTGTTCATGTGAAAGAAAATGTTGTTACTCCATGTCTGCTATCTGAACATATGCAGAAGGAGGCACCATGAAGGAGGCGACAAACGGGTTGTGCTACCCCACCACTTGGAGTGCCCCATCCGGGGCAGGCAAAGTCAACACTTGCCAAGCTCCCTTGCCTGCCCCAAGCATTGCCTACTTGCACTCCCACCGCTTAGTTGTAAAGTACTCACAAGTTTCCTTGTTGCTCCCCGATCGTACATGCCTTTCAAAAGCAATGGATCAAACTCACCAGCCAAATTAGCCTTCTGATTTGATAGAATACTCGCCGTCTCAACCAATGCCAATTCCCATTCAGCTTTAACACTCTTTTACACAAGCAGGAAGTAGTTACGTGAAGATGAAATTTACCTATTAAGTTTAATAGAGAACGTTGAAATTAGACATATAGAGGCCAGATTGGGACGAAAGTCATGTTTAGGAGGCATCTTGGGTCAAAATCGTGTTCATGGGACATTTTGAGACTTAGCTTGATGTTTAAGGAGCATGTTTGAGAAAAAAACCATTAAATTATTTTGGTGTTCACGTAGACTTCCCGATCAAGGCGTGTCAATCTCAGTAGGATTTTATAAAATGAACTTATAAGTGGAATGCTTTTAATGGTTATTAAATTTATTTATTGGCCAAAATTACTAAATGATGATGAAATTTAGTAAAATTTACCCCAAGCAAGCCCTACTCCATTATGATATAATGATATTGAGAGATATTATTAAATATATATATATATATGTATTGGGTATCGATCTTGGTATTTACAATAGTCGAACTCAAAACTTCTCAAATAATGTGCGTAGAAAAATATTACTAGACGACATGACAGGACCCATCCCAATCCACCCCGGGATTAACGCGGGATGACCCTGCTCCTGTCTGACACGAAGCGTCAGACAAGGGATATTTCCGACCTTTGCCCTCCCGGGCTATCAGAGTACGCCAGGATCCGGAGGAGGTATGTGATATCTCGGTCTCTGCTACAGTCCACATCCGCTGTCAACCAGAAGTGTAACGACCCGTCCCGAATTCCAGGATTAGATTAGTGACTAATCTTGATTAGTGAGGTTGATCGGTGGTTAGTTGGGCGAAATCGGACAAATGTGCAAAATGACCGTTTTGCCCCTAGTCGTGGGCAAAACGTTGACTTTTTGATCAAGCAGTCAAACGGACTTTGACCGATGACCGTGACGTAGTTCGGGACGTCATGAGTTCATAGACAAGTGGCACGTTCGATTCCGACATTCGAGGAGAAAGTTATGAAGTCTAGAAATCGAGGGCATTTTGGTAATTTGGCATATTAGGGGCCAAATGTTGACTTTTTGACCGGGAGGTCCGATGGAAGAGGGCCAAGGACCGTTACGTAGGTCTCGTCGATACGAATCCGTAGACAGGCGGCATGCCGAAATCGGAGTTCCAACGACGAAGTTATGGTCACGGGAACGAACTCGATTAACCGAACTAACCGAGACTCGGATTAAAATAATATTATAATAATAAAATCTGATTACTTTAATCAAAACAATCTGGACCCTTGGATGAGTGACAAGTGTCACTCATCCCCTACATTCCCTAAATAAAGGATTCTTGTTGGCCATTGGATTAGTTAATCATTTTCTCTCCTGAAATCCTCACCCTTCATTTTAAACTGAGATTGAATCTGGGCCGTTGATTCATTTCCTTCTCTCTTTATTTGATCAGACTACTCACACTCCCATTTTCATTCTTCCTCAAAACCGTGAGCACGGTTTCCTTCCTTGAAAAACCACATCATCACCTCACAGCCTAACTCCATACACCAGTCAGCTCCAGACAAACCCCAGCCACCTTCAGACGCCGACCACCACCCCACGACCGCCCTGCACCGCCGGGAAACCTCCCAGACCGGAAAGAAAACCAAACGACCCGACACTGCCCAACCGTCCAAACCACCTCACCTGGACTCGAACCAACTTAGAGTTAAGACCACTGGAACCTTAGGACGACTCAGACGAGGACTGGACGGCGTACGACGGCGACACGGCGGCGGTAGGTTGAAAAACCCGAGAGGACACCGTTTCTTTCCCTGGTTCGAAACGCTTATCTTTAACATTAGGATTGTTTTTTTTGCTTATGAGACATACATAGGGGACCTAGGCGACCATTCTAGACCGAAGCTTGTGGCTGGAAACTAGACGAGTCGCCGGAGAAGACGACCTGAGTTCTCAGCCGGTTTTCCCGTCAAGTTTCAGGTAGCTTCTTGAACCTTAAAGCTAGATTTGAGTCCACAAAACCATAGAATAGGTTGTGACGAGTCCATAGGATCAAAATGCATCAAAAATGGTGGTCGGAACCGTCAAGGTTTAGACCCGCTTACTGTAGCATGACGTCAGCACAGTTGACCAGAACATTGACCTGGCGCGTGGGGGCCCGTGTAAGGTATTTTGGGAAAACTTCCAACATGACTTTTAATCAATTCGATGTAACGAACATTTTGGAATTGGTTTCGTGTCGATCGGACACCGTTTCGATATTGTTCGGGACGTTCGAAGGTTTTAAATCAAGTTTAAAAATAGTTAAAAATTCGGGAAACTTACGGGACTTTGATAGGATGTTAATGAAGAGGTTAGTCACCCTCTAACGTGATTTGGACAGGATTGGGAGTCCCGGTGATAGTGGTGTGGCCCGGGAGGGCCGATGGCACGCGTATCGAGGCATACCGTTAAACGGTCTGTGAGTGAACTTTGGTTTTATAAATTCTATGCATGCTTAACTGTTTTATATGGATTATGATTGTGATTGTATGATGTTGATTTGGATGTTGGTAAATTATACAGTTTCACGTATTTCGAGGCGATTTACGTGCTTGGACGTAAATCTAGGTTTTTCCAGTTTTGCCCGGATTTTCCATACTTATGACTTGGATATAATATGATGAAATGGTTTTGTAATTGGAAAGATGAACTTGGGCTTATGACCCAGTTGTTTTGGAAACCTCGGACTTGTAGTCCAATTGAGTTATGAAATCGGGCCGGGGGCCCAGTTGTTTATGAAATCGGGCCAGGGGCCCAATTGTTACGAAATCGGGCTGAGACCCATTTGAGTGATATTATCGGGCCAGGGGCCCAGTTGATTTACGAATCGGGCCGTGGGCCCGGTGGTTTATAAAATCGGGTCGTGGGCCCAACGGTTTATAAAATCGGGCATGAGGCACAGTTGGGGTATAAATGTGATGTCGGGTCTGGGACCCTATGTTAATAAATGTGATTTCAGGTTAGGGACCCTAAATGGAATTGTGATGTTTTATGGAGATTTCGGGCAGGACCCATTGTAATGTTGTGAAATGATTTAATAAAACTGTTTTCCATATACCATCTGGATACAAGGATATATGATGGTCTCCTCCAGGTGTCTGGGACACTGGGGAAGTCACGGTGCATTGCTTGCGAGGGATCATTGTACGGAGTTACCGGACCGTATAATGATTCAGGAGCAGGATTGTTATGATTGACGTCAGGGACGTTAGACATCTGTGATGTCAAAGATATTGACCCGGAGAGACCCCGGGCAGCACGCGTCACTTATTATACCGTGAGATATGACGTCTGGGACGTCAAGCGTCTGGGACGCTAAGCATCTGTGATGCTGGTGATGGTAATGGTAAATATGGATTAATGAATCTATGAAATGGCTTTCGGTTGGATTTGTGCTTAGTGGTAAAAATGGATTATTGGTTATGTTATGGTATTTCGGGTCGGGGACCCTAAATGGTTTTGGATTTATGGATTTATGTTTATGGCTTTGGACGGTGGCCCACATGGTTTTAATATGTCTGGTAGTGGTATTCCACAGTTTTGGGCTGAGTTCCCACACTTGGTTTTAAGTTAATGGTTTTGGGCTAAGGCCCTAATGGCTTGGTTGAACAAACATTTTGGGTTACTGGTTTTCGTGGTATGCATACGTTTTTATTGGAGGGCATAAATGTCTTATAACTGTGTTTAATAAACTTAATGATTTTCGTCCACTCACAGCTTTTGATTTTTAATGCCCTTCAGGTTGATCACGGATGCGACTACAGCAGAGACTCGTACATTGCACGCCTCCTCCATCGATCCTTGCGCACTCTGGAAGCCCCGTTTGGGCAGTAACTTTTGGTTATCCCTTGTCTGACACCCCTTGTTGGACGGGAGTAGGGTACATTCCACTGTAATCCCGGGGGGGATTGGGATGGGTCCTGTCAACTTGGTATCAGAGCAGAGTTGCTCTTTTTGTGCTCGCAGGTCGAGGGTGTGATGTCTCATTGAGCTGCAGTTCGTTATCATCCTGATAGATAGTTTTTGGGTTTTAATCGCGGATAAAGTATGTTTGGCCCGATACGCCGTTCGTTAATGTGATTCGACCCAAGTGGGGTTGATTGTGATGAACTGGTATTGTGGGACCGTCGGTTCGGTCATGTAATATGAGATTGTTGTGCTGCTAGGTGCAGCTAGGTTCAGGGAACCTTATTTGAGTAATGGTCTAAAAATGTGAACCCTGGTGGTGGTTGCTAGTGCGAGGGATGTTGGTACATCGGAGTTGGCTGATGACCTTAGTGGTGGAACCCACATTGAGTTGATGGTAGGATTGGATTTTACGTCTATACGATGTTTAGACCGCGGGGTCGGTCAGGTGGTGGATTTTATCTTATAGAGAGCTGTTTGGTTCGGTGGAACCATAGGGTGTGATTGTGGAACCCTAATATATGTTGGATTAAAAAGGTGAACCTTAATTGTGACTAGTAGGTAAGAACTTGTGCTGCGACGAGCGGCTGAGGTCATGGATGACCATGTGGATGACTCTAGTAAGTCTAGGGTATTTGGTGTGGTTACAATACTTGAGGATCAGGGGACGTTCAGGGAACATTCATTATCCTGATGTGAACGGTTAGAAAGGTGGTACCCATAGTTGTGAGGTACGGGATCGTCGTTCTGTATGGGCGGAGATCCAGGAGGTATGAGTAGAGGTACGGGATCGTCGTTTGATATGAGCGGAGATCCAGGGTTGTCCGATTTGCACACGGTGTGCAAGTATGGATGTTTGTATGTTGGTACTTTTGTGCCGATGCTAGTATGGATGCCTGTGTGCTGATACTAGTGTTGTTGATAGTGTGTTGGTGCTGGTACTAGCGCTGGTGTTAGTGTCGATGATTGTGATGACGACGAGCCACGAGTTAGGGTGTGACTCCGTCAGGATGGACATATGTTCGGTAGTGGAGATTCGGTAGTGGTTGAGTGATGGACTGGATGGGATCCAGCAGAGATTGTGATGTGTTGGGATAAGTCCCAACAGTGATGAGATGACAAGTGATGAGTGGATTTGGGGAGTTGTTGGCAACTCCGAGATTGGTGTGATTATGTGTTTCTCATATCTCTAGAAGGACAAGGAAATGATTGGAATTGGAAAAGACGAGGAAAAACATTGGTGGTATTGATGTGGGGATTGGTAATTGAGAACTTGGAAAACCGAGTGTTGAACCTGTAAAGGTTGGGATGTGCGAACGAAACAATAACGGATTGATTATGGACACGTGGTTGTCCAAGTGAGTTGAGGATGTGGGAAGTCCAGTGGTTGGACTTGACATCTCGTTGGGAGCATGTATGTTCCCAACATGGTTGGAACCTTCGTTTCGAAGGGAGTTGTGATGGTGGGACGAGAGGAGTGCTCGTTTCCGCATTGGTGATGGGTATTCTGGAGTCATTGGGGTTGACTTCTTATTTTCTGCCCTGGCAGACGTTGATTGTAGTTACCAGTACGTTGAGCGTGTATTGGTTGGTGGGCCCATGTGTGTTTTGGGGTCATCAGGAGGAGTTGCGTATTCAAAATTAGCTAAACGAGATTTCTCATTTTCTGCTTGGTGGCAGACGATGTTGGGTTGCATGGCGTGGTGAATACAGCGTGTTTTGTTTGCATACACGTAGGATGAGTATTGCCGTCATCATTTTGGATCATCCTTGATTTTTCCTAGGTCGAATGACAAGGATCGATACGAACTTGGGTGTGTGAGTCGTAAATGGCGGGGTTGAACTTCTTTTCGAAGTAGAGCCCGTATAGTATCTTACTCGAGTGAATAGGTTTCTGATGTGGTCGAATTTTGTCAACCTTAGACGTATGGAGGTTGGATTAGCTTCCCTATGAAGTCGATCGAATATATTGAACTGGTAACCGATAGGTTTGGTTTTGGTGTGTCTTGGTAAACGTGAACGAGATTTCGGGTTTTGGAATCGAATTTCTGGGTGACGATTCAGGATTCGATTTTGGAACTTGAAAATGGATTTCTGGATTTGGGTACGAAATGATTATTCCAAATGCTAGCTTACGGAATAATGATTTCGGATTCGGATTTGGACATGAATTAAAATGTGATGTCTGGGTTTGGATTCGGGATTTCTTACGAAATTGCGGATTCGGATTTGGAATTGGAACTAGATGATGGGTGGAGTTTCGATTTGTCTCATGCTGGATTGGGCAAATGTACTCCATTATTGGAACATGTTTGGCTATGACCTAGGTGGTTGTAGTCTGGTCGATGGGTTATACCCGAGGGGTGTCGGTAAGCGTGTTGGTAGTCGGATTGGTTTCGATACCATTGGATTATTCGTGGACCGGACATTACTACGCAATGGGTCATGGTATTTCCGATGAGTCTAATTGCACACGAGTCGGGAAAAATGTTGGTAAGTGTATTTGTGAGTCAAATAAGTTGGTGGATTGTGTAGCCACGAGTGAGTCTAGTGTCAGTTTTCGACTGACAACTGCCAAATGGTGACAGATTGTCGGAAGGTGTCAACGTGGTTTGTTGAGAGAGGTCAAGTGACCCCTAGTGGGAGTAAATACCAGGATAGATTAGTGAGCGGGAAAGGAACCGTTGAGTTGTTGCGTCAACATGAGGGTAGATTGGACAAGTGTTGTCAATTCGAAACGGGTGGTTTCAGTCATTCGACGAGGTCGAATGTAGTCGATGCGTTATGACACGACCCATCCCAATCCCCCCGGGATTACCATGGAATGTGACGTGCTCCCGTCTGACAAGAGGCGTCAGACAAGGGATAACCGATTTCCATTGCCCAAACGGGCTTCCAGAGTGCGTAAGGATCGATGGAGGAGGTGTGCGATGCTCAAGTCTCTGCTGCAGTCGTATCTGGAAACAACCTGAAGGGCATTAAAACAAAAGCTGTGAGTGGACGAAAATAAACAAGTCTGTTAAAAACATTTATAAGACATTTATGCCCCTCAATAAAATCATATGCATGCGCCAAAAACCAATGATCACACATTTATTTAGAAATAACCATTAGGGCCTTAGCCCGGAAACCAAAGCATAGTTTCAAATTCCAAAAGTCAATCCAAGAGTTATTTCATAAATCCAGTAATATGAACCATAAGGCATATAATATAAACCATAACCACAATTTTAACCACTGCACTATACACTCCAATCCGACATCCCTGATGTCTGACGTCCCTGACGTCAATAAGGTCACAATCACAAGGCTACGCGTGCCACTCGGGTCTCAATTTCCGAGTTCAATCCCCGAACCCCGTTCGGGTACAGCATCCCCGATGCTTAGCGTCATAGACGCTGGACGTACTAGACGTCTGTGACCTCTCCGGGGTACCTCATCCGGAGGAGACAATATAATATGGAAGGATTTATACAGTGCAGTACTAAATACATTTTATTGATATCCACATGCAAAACATATAGGTATACCTAGGTAAAATCCGAACCGATCGTTACGTTTATCAAACGGGTCTCATGCCCAAATACCGTGAAACGTGCCATAACCGAAATATCATCAAAACCATTTATTGATTCCAGCATGTGAACATATATAAAATGTAAACCAGAAAACATTTATTCAATTCCATTTTAGGGTCCCCGACCCGCAATCGTATGTAGAAATCAACTGGGCCCCTGGCCCGATTTCACAAGTTAACTGGGCCCCTGGCCCGATCCACATGTTAACTGGGCCCCTGGCCCGATTTCATAGTTCAACTGGGCCCCTGGCCCGATTTTACATTATTCAAGTTCGTAACCGTTTCATGAAATCATATCCAACCACATTTATGGAAATCGGTGCAAATCCAGAAAACCTCGGTTTACGTGCAAATACGTAATTCACCTCGAAATACGTGAAATCATTTTAAATTCACCGATGTCCAAAGTAAATCATTTAATCATAATTATAACAATCATAAAACAGTTATGCATGCATCGAATTTATGAAACCAATGTCCACTCACAGACCGTTTAACCGAACGCCTCGATACGCGTGCCATAGGCCTTCCCGGGCCACACCACTATCACCGGGACTCCCAATCCTGTTCAAATCACATTAGAGCATTACTAACCTCATCATTAACATCCTATTCAAGTCCCGTAATTTTCCCGAATTTTTAAGTATTTTTAAACTGGATTTAAAACCTTCGGACATCCCGAACAATAACGAAACGGGATCCGATCGACACGAAACCAACGCTAAAATGTTCGTTACATTGTATAGGACAAAAGTCATGTTGGAATTTTCCCAAAATTACCTCACACGCGCCCCCATGCGCCGGTTAAACTCCCTGCGCGTGAAACCCACGCGCTGGGTACTGTTCACCGTCGTTCAACCCGAACGACTGTAAAACGGGTCGCCGTGACCCGCGGGCCAACCCGACTGGTTCTCAGTCATTTCTCCATAATTTTGGACGGGGTTTTCACCTACAGGATCGTCTGAGTTCACTTAAAGGTTCTGTGAAAACAAAAACAAGGCACAACGTCCAGATCGTACCTCCTCGATCGAGAAGCTCACGGCCAACTCCACCGTCGACTGCTCACGGCTCCGACCACCATTTCCTTCGAAAACGATCCCTATAGACTCGTCACATCCTCTGGATCAACATCCTGGTTACTAGATCGATTAAAACGTCGTAAAATCCAAACTGCCATTTTCACCCGAAAACAGGTTCACGGGTTCGAGGCTTACCTCGCCGCCGTGGCTACCGCCGTGGCCACCAGCACGCCTAGTTTGATCCCAGAAACTCCTTCCACCCCTCCAACACGGTCAAACACCGGTCTCCATCGACTTCCAATTTCCTGAGTTTCGGATCCCTCTGTTTTCCCCTCCGCCGTCGTCTCCGCCGTCTCTCTCCGTCACCCAGCTCACCACCGTCGTCCTTCCGCCCATACCAGCAGTTGGTCTCACTCCCACGCACAAAGGAGATGGGCTGGTGTGAGTGTGTGTTCAATTTCTTCACGGGCAGAGGAAGGATGAAAAATGAGGAAGGGAGGTATCAGATGAATAAGGAAATGGACGGTGGGGATGTGCATCAGCATAATAGATGAAGGGCAGAGATTGAAAACAGAGATCAGATGGATGGCCCAAATCAAAAGGTGAAAATAAGTGGGAATTCTTTTAATTATTTAAATCCTATAATTTAATCAAATCACACCAATCCAGATCTGATCCCAATATTTAAGTTTAGTGGTCCACGTGTCCCACTCAGAATCTCAGACCAATCAGAGAGTGCCACATGTCCTCGCCTCGTAATGCGTGCATAACGAACCCAAACTTCCGTGACCCATAACTTCGTCGTCGAATCTCCGATTTCGGCGTGCCGCCTGTCGTTGGATTCGCATCGACGAAACCTACGTAACGGTTCTTGGCCCTCGGCCATCGGACATCCTGGTCAAAAAGTCAACATTTGCCCCTATTTCGTTCAACTTACGAAAACGCCCCTGAACTTCCGCACATCATAACTTTTACCACGAACGTCGGAATCGAACGTGCCACCTGTCTATGAACTCGTGACGTCCTGAACTACGTCACGGTCATCGGTCAAAGTCCATTTGACCATTCGAAATAAAAGTCAACGTTTTGCCCGCGCCCAAGAGCAAAAGGGTCATTTTGCACAATTCGTCCGAAATCGCCCAACTAATCCCAGATTAGTGAATCACAATTAAATATTATTAAATCCCGATATTCGGGACGGGCCGTTACAACCTTCCCTCCTTAAAGAATTTCGTCCTCGAAATTACCAACAATCTTATTCCACAACCACCTTGTGGAAAACAATTCGATCACACATCATGTGTACACCTGTACACCCACTTACTGGGACAACACCAGTCTCGTCTATACCCAGACATCCCATCACAGTCATACGTCACAATCAACAACACTCGACCACCTCGAGTGGACATAATCACCTGATTCGCGATAAAATCGCTTAACCATTTAGCTGACTCCTTCAGCTAGACGGTTCCCTTCCATTGCCAATAAATCCTTACATTTGCTCCCGTTGGGAGTCACCAAATCTCATTTGTCAGTCCACGCTGACACCACCAGTCAAACTGTCATCACAAAACTTACCACCCTGGTAAGGCTCCAACCATCTGTCCGTCGTGACAACACCACGTACTACATCACCCTCGATGTAGCGTAAGATCAACCACATGATCTCAATTCGCAGGGCAAGCCCAATCCTGCAACACAAAATAATCTCAATGTCCATAATCGTCGACTCCCTCAGCGAACCAAAACGCTGGGAAATCACGGTGTGATCAAGTCACACAAGGCTACTCGTGGTTACTCAGACCACCAACTCACTCACCCTGAGTGTACGTATACCATCAACTTACACAATCAAGTGGTGTAACTGGAACACATTGAACACCAGCCCAGCAGTGATCACACATCTCAATACTAGGGTTCCACTAGCCAACCATGGCTAAGAGCACCTGCTCATACAATCACTGAACCCGACAAAATCACTCTGCTCGGCGCACAGTATCCAATGTCCAGTCCACAATACAGCCAAACAAATGATATCAGAACCAAGCCGATTACCAACACATTTAGTTACACACCACTGGTACATCCCATGTACCGCCATTAGGCACCACTCATCCTAACCAGTCTCAATCCTCGTACACCGTACCCTGAACGTACGTCAATTCATCAATCCGCCTACAACCACCTAGGTCGTAGCCAAACACGTTCTAATAATGGAGTACATTTGCCCAAACCATCATGAGACAAAACGAGATCCACCCGTCATCTAGTTCCAATTCCGAATCCGAATTCGCAATTTCGTAAGAAATCCCGAACCCGAACCCAGACATCATATTTTTAATCCATTTCCAAATCCGAATCTGCAATCATTACTCTGTAAGCTAGCATTGGAATAATCATTCCGTACCCAAATCCAGTAATCCATTTTTGAGCTTCGCAATCGAATCCTGAATCGTCACCCAGAAATTCGATTCCAAAACCCAAAACCTCGTTTACGTCCATCAAGACGTAACATAACTGAAACTATCGGTTACCAGCTCAAAACACTTGATTGACTTCATAGGGAAGCCAATCCCAATACTATCACGTTAAAGGTTGACGAAATCCGACCACATCGGAAACCTACTCAACCGACTAACAAACTATATGGACTCCACTCCGGAAGGAAGTTCAGTCCCGTCATTTACTACTCACATACCAAGGTAAGAGTGATAACTCTCCACCTATCTGGATCATCAAGATCACGATCCAGATCCATCACTACGTCATCCGACAAGTAACATCACGATCCTAGATCGTCACCATGCCCAAGGTCGACAACATCACAAATCAGATCCACCTAGGATCCACATATGCCCACATAGCTAACAATCCATTTGAAAGCTGATCGTAGGGTCTTACACCCTCAATGAATCATTCGCCAAATTTCCCTTGGTGGAAAGATGACCCCGCATTTCACCACCAAATCCAAAATCATACACAACTGCTTGTGTCCAATGACCCCAAGCCAAACATGGGTCCACCAACCAATACACACTCAGCGTACTGGTAGCAACAATCATCATTTGCCACGGCAGGAAATAAGAAGTCAACCCCAATGACTTCGGAATACCAATCACTGATGCGGAAACGAGCACTCCTCTCATCTCCCAATCACGACACTCCCCGAATCGGGAGTTCTGACCATGTTGGAAACAGACATGCTCCCAATGAGATGTCAAGTCCAACCACTGGACTTCCCATGTCCATACCTCACTTGGACCACCACGTGTCCAAAATCAATTCATTACTCGGACCTCACGTCCGCCAATAATCATGTACGCACACACCCCGATTCCGAACGGGATATCCATAACTTTTCCTGAATGTGCATACCATACTGCCATGACTCACATCTCAACCTTTACAGGTTCAATCCTCAGGTTCCAAGTGATTCACAATCACAACATCACACATCAATACCACGAATGGTTTCCCCGACTTTTCCAATTTCAACAATTTCCTTGTACTCTCAGGGGATATAAGCAGTACACAAACTTACCAATCTTGGAGCTGACCACAACTCCACAAATCCACCAACTCGCATGACATAGGGAACATCGTCCCTAGATTCCCCAAGTTTCAATCATACCATTTTATCCGTTCATCACTTGTCATCATATATCTGTTAGGACTTATCCCAACACGACACAACCTCCACTGGAACCCATCCAGTCCAAGACTCAATCACCTCTGAGTCGCAGATACCAATCACATGTCCATCATGACAGAGTCACACCCCAACTGGTGGCTCATCGTCATCACAATTACTGTCACCAGCACCAGCGCTAGTACCAGCACCAACGCACCATCATCAACACTAGTATCAGCACACAGGCATCCATACTAGTATTGGCATAAAGGTATCACCATACCAACATCCATACATAGCACACGAACATCCACACTAGCACACGAACACCCATGCTAGCACACTGTGTGCAAAGTTGTTACCCTGGATCTCCGTTCATTCCGAACGACGACCCCGTAACACCACTCGTACCTCACGACTATGGGTACCTCCAATTTGACCACTGACACATCAGGATAATGGACGTTCCCTGAACATCCCCTGATCCCCAAGTGTGGAAGCCACACTAAATACCCTCGATAACCAGTCATCTCGACACAACTGTCGACCAACAGTCATCGTTGTCAAGATCCGTATCCACACCTCACACTAATATTCGATCCAACACGGGATTCCATATTTTATCTCACAACCGTATCCATAGATCGAAACCCATAAGACCCACTAGAGTCATCCACATGGTCATCCACGACCTCAGCCGCTCGTCGCAGCACAAGTTCTCAATTAAAGTTCACTTTTCCTGCCCATCAATTATAAATTAGGGTTCCAAAATCACACCCTAGGGTTCCACCGAACCCAACTGCCTTCTGCAGTAAAATCCACAACCTGACCGACCCCGCGGTCCTGACATCGTATAGACGTCCAATCCAATCCAATTGTCAACTCAACGTGGGTTCCATCGTGGGTTCCACCATGAAGGTCATCGGCTAACTCCGATGCACCAACACCCCGTACACTAGCCAACACTACCAGGGTCCATAACATAGACCAATACTCAACTGAGTTTCGTATTTCCATAACATTATTCAAATGGGGTTCCCTGAACCCGGCTGTGCCGAGTGGCACAACAATCCATCATCACATGACCGAACCGACGGTCCCACATTACCAGTTAATCGGATACAACCCCACTTGGGTTGAATCGCATCAAGGCACGGCGTATCGGGCCACACACACCCAATTCACCATACAAACTCAAAACTATCTATCAGGTTGACAACGGAACCGCAGCCCCAAGAGACATCACACCCTCGACCATCACGCACAAAAGAGCAAAACCTGCTCTGATACCACTTGACACGACCCATCCCAATCCCCCCGGGATTACCATGGAATGTGACGTGCTCCCGTCTGACAAGAGGCGTCAGACAAGGGATAACCGATTTCCATTGCCCAAACAGGCTTCCAGAGTGCGTAAGGATCGATGGAGGAGGTGTGCGATGCTCAAGTCTCTGCTGCAGTCGTATCTGGAAACAACCTGAAGGGCATTAAAACAAAAGCTGTGAGTGGACGAAAATAAACAAGTCTGTTAAAAACATTTATAAGACATTTATGCCCCTCAGTAAAATCATATGCATGCGCCAAAAACCAATGATCACACATTTATTTAGAAATAACCATTAGGGCCTTAGCCCGGAAACCAAAGCATAGTTTCAAATTCCAAAAGTCAATCCAAGAGTTATTTCATAAATCCAGTAATATGAACCATAAGGCATATAATATAAACCATAACCACAATTTTAACCACTGCACTATACACTCCAATCCGACATCCCTGATGTCTGACGTCCCTGACGTCAATAAGGTCACAATCACAAGGCTACGCGTGCCACTCGGGTCTCAATTTCCGTGTTCAATCCCCGAACCCCGTTCGGGTACAGCATCCCCGATGCTTAGCGTCATAGACGCTGGACGTACTAGACGTCCGTGACCTCTCCGGGGTACCTCATCCGGAGGAGACAATATAATATGGAAGGATTTATACAGTGCAGTACTAAATACATTTTATTGATATCCACATGCAAAACATATAGGTATACCTAGGTAAAATCCGAACCGATCGTTACGTTTCATCAAACGGGTCTCATGCCCAAATACCGTGAAACGTGCCATAACTGTAATATCATCAAAACCATTTATTGATTCCAGCATGTGAACATATATAAAATGTAAACCAGAAAACATTTATTCAATTCCATTTTAGGGTCCCCGACCCGCAATCGTATGTAGAAATCAACTGGGCCCCTGGCCCGATTTCACAAGTTAACTGGGCCCCTGGCCCGATCCACATGTTAACTGGGCCCCTGGCCCGATTTCATAGTTCAACTGGGCCCCTGGCCCGATTTTACATTATTCAAGTTCGTAACCGTTTCATGAAATCATATCCAACCACATTTATGGAAATCGGTGCAAATCCAGAAAACCTCGGTTTACGTGCAAATACGTAATTCACCTCGAAATACGTGAAATCATTTTAAATTCACCGATGTCCAAAGTAAATCATTTAATCATAATTATAACAATCATAAAACAGTTATGCATGCATCGAATTTATGAAACCAATGTCCACTCACAGACCGTTTAACCGAACGCCTCGATACGCGTGCCATAGGCCTTCCCGGGCCACACCACTATCACCGGGACTCCCAATCCTGTTCAAATCACATTAGAGCATTACTAACCTCATCATTAACATCCTATTCAAGTCCCGTAATTTTCCCGAATTTTTAAGTATTTTTAAACTGGATTTAAAACCTTCGGACATCCCGAACAATAACGAAACGGGATCCGATCGACACGAAACCAACGCTAAAATGTTCGTTACATTGTATAGGACAAAAGTCATGTTGGAATTTTCCCAAACTTACCTCACACGCGCCCCCACGCGCCGGTTGAACTCCCTACGTGTGAAACCCACGCGCTGGTACTGTTCACCGTCGTTCAACCCGAACGACTGTAAAACGGGTCGCCGTGACCCGCGGGCCAACCCGACTGGTTCTCAGTCATTTCTCCATCATTTTGGACGGGGTTTTCACCTACAGGATCGTCTGAGTTCACTTAAAGGTTCTGTGAAAACAAAAACAAGGCACAACGTCCAGATCGTACCTCCTTGATCGAGAAGCTCACGGCCAACTCCACCGTCGACTGCTCACGGCTCCGACCACCATTTCCTTCGAAAACGATCCCTATAGACTCGTCACATCCTCTGGATCAACATCCTGGTTACTAGATCGATTAAAACGTCGTAAAATCCAAACTGCCATTTTCACCCGAAAACAGGTTCACGGGTTCGAGGCTTACCTCGCCGCCGTGGCTACCGCCGTGGCCACCAGCACGCCTAGTTTGATCCCAGAAACTCCTTCCACCCCTCCAACACGGTCAAACA
The DNA here is from genome assembly GCA_032719365.1 of Prinsepia uniflora. Lineage (NCBI taxonomy): Eukaryota > Viridiplantae > Streptophyta > Magnoliopsida > Rosales > Rosaceae > Prinsepia > Prinsepia uniflora. The sequence continues at coordinate 27,433,961 of CM064865.1, read as the reverse complement.
CCGGTCTCCATCGACTTCCAATTTCCTGAGTTTCGGATCCCTCTGTTTTCCCCTCCGCCGTCATCTCCGCCGTCTCCCTCCGTCACCCAGCTCACCACCATCGTCCTTCCGCCCATACCAGCAGTTGGTCTCACTCTCACGCACAAAGGAGATGGGCTGGTGTGAGTGTGTGTTCAATTTCTTCACGGGCAGAGGAAGGATGAAAAATGAGGAAGGGAGGTATCAGATGAATAAGGAAATGGACGGTGGGGATGTGCATCAGCATAATAGATGAAGGGCAGAGATTGAAAACAGAGATCAGATGGATGGCCCAAATCAAAAGGTGAAAATAAGTGGGAATTCTTTTAATTATTTAAATCCTATAATTTAATCAAATCACACCAATCCAGATCTGATCCCAATATTTAAGTTTAGTGGTCCACGTGTCCCACTCAGAATCTCAGACCAATCAGAGAGCGCCACATGTCCTCGCCTCGTAATGCGTGCATAACGAACCCAAACTTCCGTGACCCATAACTTCGTCGTCGAATCTCCGATTTCGGCGTGCCGCCTGTCGTTGGATTCGCATCGACGAAAACTACGTAACGGTCCTTGGCCCTCGGCCATCGGACATCCTGGTCAAAAAGTCAACATTTGCCCCTATTTCGTCCAAATTACGAAAACGCCCCTGAACTTCCGCACATCATAACTTTTACCACGAACGTCGGAATCGAACGTGCCACCTATCTATGAACTCGTGACGTCCCGAACTACGTCACGGTCATCGGTCAAAGTCCATTTGACCATCTGAAATAAAAGTCAACGTTTTGCCCGCGCCCAAGAGCAAAACGGTCATTTTGCACAATTCGTCCGAAATCGCCCAACTAATCCCAGTTTAGTGAATCACAATTAAATATTATTAAATCCCGATATTCGGGACGGGCCGTTACACGTTATGAGTACTAGTGGTACGTTTGAGTGCAGTTTGTTCTGATTAGTTGGTGTACGGGTGTACACGTGTTGCGAGGTTGATTCCACTTTCCACGGGGTGTTTGTGGAATCAGGGTAGTCGAGTTTCAAGAACGAAACTAATTAAGGAAGGAAGAACGTTTGAGTTTAGATCTGTTGGAATTTCGAGGACGAAATTAATTAAGGAGGGAAGGTTGTAACGACCCGTCCCGAATTCCGGGATTAGATTAGTGACTAATCTTGATTAGTGAGGTTGATCGGTGGTTAGTTGGGCGAAATCGGACAAATGTGCAAAATGACCGTTTTGCCCCTAGTCGTGGGCAAAATGTTGACTTTTTGATCGGGCGGTCAAACGGACTTTGACCGATGACCGTGACGTAGTTCGGGACGTCACAAGTTCATAGACAGGTGGCACATTCGATTCCGACATTCGAGGAGAAAGTTATGAAGTCCGGAAGTCGAGGGGCATTTTGGTAATTTGGCATATTAGGGGCCAAATGTTGACTTTTTGACCGGGAGGTTCGATGGACGAGGGCCAATGACACGACCCATCCTAATCCCCCGGGATTACCATGGGATGTGTCATGCTCCCGTCTGACAAGAGGTGTCAGACAAGGGATAACCTGTTGCCACTGCCCAAACGGGCTTCCAGAGTGTGCAAGGATCGATGGAGGAGGTGTGCGATGTCCCCGTCTCTGCTGCAGTCGCTTCTGGAATCACCCTGAAGGGCATTAAAAACAAAAGCTGTGAGTGGACGAAAATAAACAAGTCTGTTTAAAACATTTATAAAGACATTTATGCCCCTCAGTAAAAACATATGCATGCATCGAAAACCAATAATCACATATTTATTTAGAAATAACCATTAGGGCATTAGCCCAGAAACCATAAGCATAGTTTCAAATCCCAAAGTCAATCCAAAAGTTATTTCATAAATCCAGTAATATACATTTATTATTTTTCCATCTCCGGCATCCCTTATGCCTAGCGTCCCTGACGCTTGACGTCCCTGACGTCATATCTCACGGTATTAAGCAACGCGTGCTGCCCGGGGTCTCGCCGGGTCCATATCTCTGACATCCCCGATGTCTGACGTCCTTGACGTCTAATCATAGCAATCCTGCTCCTGGATCACTTGACGGTCCGGTAGCTCCGTACAATGACCCCTCGCAGGCAATGCACGGTGACTTCTCCAGTGTCCCCGACACTTGGAGGAGACCAATATATATATCCTCATATCGAGATGGTTTTATGGAACACATTTTATTATTCATTTCCAAAATATCACAAGGGCCCTGCCCCGAATTTCCATAAAATCGTCATAAGTCCAAATAGTTGATTATCAAATCCGAAATCATTTATTCAATTCCGTTTTAGGGTCCCCGACCCGAAATCACATATATAAATCAACTGGGCCCCTGACTCGATTTCATAAGTCAACTGGGCCCCTGGCCCGATTTCTTAAATCAACTAGGCCCCTGGCCCGAATTTACTTTATCAAATCCGTAACTGTTTCATAAAATCATATCCGAACCACCATTATGGAAATCAGTGCAAATCTGGAAAAATCTCGATTTACGTGCAAACACGTAAATCGCCTCGAAATGCATGAAAACATATAAATTCACCGATATCCAAAATAAATCATATAATCACAATTATAACAATCATGAAACAGTTATGCATGCATCGAATTTATAAAACCAATGTCCACTCACAGACCATTTAACCGAGCGCCTCGATACGTGTGCCATAGGCCTTCCCGGGCCACACCACTATCACCGGGACTCCCAATCCTGTCCAAATCACATTAGAGGGTCACTAACCTCTTCATTAACATCCTATTAAAGTCCAGTAATTTTCCCGAATTTTTAACTATTTTAAAACTGGATTAAAAACCTTCGGACATCCCGAACAATATCGAAACGGGGTCCGATTGGCACGAAACCAACGCTAAAATATTCGTTACATTGTATAGGATAAAAGTCATGTTGACCTTACTTCGAGATTCGTGCCCAAGCGCTGTCACGCGCCGCCGTGAGTAGCTGCGCGTGAAAGCCACGCGCCTGCTACAGTGACTGCTACAGTCATCGTCCTCGCCCGTTTCTCTGCAATACGGGTCTGAAACCCGCGATTTCAACCCGAACAATTACCCTTCAATTCAAGCTCGAATCCTTCCCTTTTTTATCCTAAAACATTCATTAACCAAATAATTTCATTTCTGTGTCATTGATCAACCTCGACATGGATTAAATCGACAAATCCAAGTTCGAACAACCGAACGGGTCGACGTTAGCAACTCACCCAACTCAAGCCCATTTTGAAATTAACTTCACAGGAAGTGTACTAGGCCCCAAACGAACCCAAAAGCACAACCAATTGAACAAGAGCTCGCCTGGAAGTCGTCGTCCTCAACACTGCGTTTTACTTGAAAATAGTGGCGACAGTCCCAGCTCAGCCGTGGCTGGTTCCCTTCGAAAATGATATGGTTGAGTTCCAGACACTCCCAGAAAGCAAAAACTGTCCTTGGTTTGGTCCAACAATGCTCAGAAATCAAACTCTGAATTTTCCCTCCAAGAAACCGAAATGGTTTCTCACGGTTTTCTCTCCAGTTCGACAGCCACAAATTCTCAGAATGATCCTCGCGACTCACTCACATTCCCTTTAATCCAATTCAGTCATTAAAGTACCCCCAAAGAAATCCTCAATCCTCTGTGTAAAGTTCCCTGCACTGACCCGAAAACAATAGAAAAATAGTGCCCATGTGTGTGCAATCAGTTGCCAGCTCAACACATGTGCAACCACACCTCATGGCTACCCCAAATTCAGTCCATCAATGATAAACAATCCATGGAACAGATCGCACAAAACATCCCATTTCACGGCTGTTTGATCAAACAGTGCCCCTGTGAAATTACTATTCTGCCCATGTGCAGAAAATTACCAAAATGCCCCTCACGCATCCAGACCTGTAACTCAGTCATTCGGATTCAGATTTTTACGTGCCGCCTGTCTACGGACTCAGGGCATCGAGACCTTCCTAACGATCCTTGGCCCTCGGCCATCGGACCTCCCGATCAAAAAGTCAACATTTTCCCTTATTTCGTCCAAATTACGAAAATGCCCTTGGGCTTCCGAACGTCATAACTTCCACCACGAATGTCGGAATCGAACGTGCCACCTGTCTATTAACTCGTGACGTCCCAAACTACGCACGGTCATTGGTCAAAGTCCATTTGACCATCCGAATTAAAAGTCAACATTTTGCCCACGTCTAGGGGCAAAACGGTCATTTTGCACAATTCGTCCGAATTCACTCAACTAATCCCCGATTAGTCATTCTAAATCATAATTAAATAATATTAAATCCCGATACTCGGGACGGGTAGTTACAGCTAAGGACCGTTACGTAGGTCTCGTCGATACGAATCCGTAGACAGGCGGCATGCCGAAATAGGAGTTCCAACGACGAAGTTTTGGTCACGGGAACGAACTCAATTAACCGAACTAACCGAGACTCGGATTAAAATAATATTATAATATTAAAATCTGATTACTTTAATCAAAACAATCTGGACCCTTGGATGAGTGACAAGTGTCACTCATCCCCTACATTCCCTAAATCAAGGATTCTTGTTGGCCATTGGATTAGTTAATCATTTTCTCTCCTAAAATCCTCACCCATCATTTTAAACTGAGATTGAATCTGGGCCGTTGATTCATTTCCTTCTCTCTTTATTTGATCAGACTACTCACACTCCCATTTTCATTCTTCCTCAAAACAGTGAGCACGGTTTTCTTCCTTGAACAACCACATCATCACCTCACAGCCTAACTCCATACACCAGTCAGCTCCAGCAAACCCCAGCCACCTTCAGACGCCGACCACCACCCCACGACCGCCCTGCACGGCCGGGAAACCTCCCAGACCCGAAAGGAAACCAAACGACCCGACACTGCCCAACCGTCCAAACCACCTCACCTGGACTCGAACCAACTTAGAGTTAAGACCACTGGAACCTTAGGACGACTCAGACGAGGACTGGACGGCGTACGACGGCGACACGGCGGCGGTAGGTTGAAAAACCCGAGAGGACACCGTTTCTTTCCTGGTTCGAAACGCTTATCTTTAACGTTAGGATTGTTTGTTTGCTTATGAGACATACACAGGGGACCTAGACGACCATTCTAGACCGAAGCTTGTGGCCGAAACTTGACGAGTCGCCGGAGAAGACGACCTGAGTTCTCAGCCGGTTTTCCCGTCAAGTTTCAGGTAGCTTCTTGAACCTTAAAGCTAGATTTGAGTCCATAGAACCATAGAATAGGTTGTGACGAGTCCATAGGATCAAACCGCATAAAAAATGGTGGTCAGAAACTTGATCTGTGATCGGGTCAAGCCGTGGGTCGACGGCGACCCGGTTTTAGACCCGGTTACTGTAGCATGACGTCAGCACAGTTAACCAGAACATTGACCTGGCGCATGGGGGCGCGTGTAAGGTATTTTGGGGAAACTTACAACATGAATTTTAATCTATTCGATGTAACGAACATTTTGGAATTAGTTTCGTGTCGATCGGACACCGTTTCGATATTGTTCGGGACGTCCGAAGGTTGTCAAGTTTAAAAATAGTTAAAAATTCGAGAAATTACGGGACTTTGATAGGATGTTAATGAAGAGTTTAGTGACCCTCTAATGTGATTTGGACAGGATTGGGAGTCCCGGTGATAGTGGTGTGGCCCGGGAGGGCCGATGGCACGCGTATCGAGACATACCGTTAAACGGTCTGTGAGTGGATTTTGGTTTTATAAATTCTATGCATGCTTAACTGTTTTATATGGATTATGATTGTGATTGTATGATGTTGATTTGGATGTTGGTAAATTATACGGTTTCACGTATTTCGAGGCGATTTACGTGCTTGCACGTAAATCGAGGTTTCTGGTTTTGCACAGATTTTCCATACTTATGACTTGGATATAATATGATGAAATGGTTTTGTAATTGGAAAGATGAACTCGGGCTTATGACCCAGTTGTTTTGGAAACCTCGGACTTGGAGTCCAATTGAGTTATGAAATCGGGCCGGGGGCCCAGTTGTTTATGAAATCGGGTCAGGGGCCCAGTTGTTACGAAATCGGGCTGAGACCCATTTGAGTGATATTATCGGGCCAGGGGCCCAGTTGATTTACGAAACGGGCCGTGGGCCCGGTGGTTTATAAAATCGATACGTGGGCCCAACGGTTTATAAAATCGGGCATGAGGCACAGTTGGGGTATAAATGTGATGTCGGGTCTGGGACCCTATGTTAATAAATGTGATTTCGGGTCTGGGACTCTATGTTTAATAAATGTGATTTCGGGTCAGGGACCCTAAATGGAATTGTGATGTTTTATGGGGATTTCGGGTAGGACCCATTGTAATGTTGTGAAATGATTTAATAAAACTGTTTTCCATATACCATCTGGATACAAGGATATATGATGGTCTCCTCCAGGTGTCTGGGACACTGGGGAAGTCACGGTGCATTGCCTGCGAGGGGTCATTGTACGGAGTTACCGGACCATATAATGATTCAGGAGCAGGATTTCTATGATTGACGTCAGGGACGTCAGTCATCTGTGATGTCAAAGATATTGACCCTGAGAGACCCCGGGCAGCACGCGTCGCTTATTATACCGTGAGATATGACGTCTGGGACGTCAAGCGTCTGGGACGCTAAGCATCTGGGATGCTGGTGATGGTAATGGTAAATATGGATTAATGAATCTATGAAATGGCTTTCGGTTGGATTTGTGCTATGTGGTAGAAATGGATTATTGGTTATGTTATGGTATTTCGGGTCGGGGACCCTAAATGGTTTTGGATTTATGGATTTATTTTTATGGCTTTGGGAGGTGGCCCACATGGTTTTAATATGTCTGGTAGTGGTATTCCACAGTTTTGGGCTGAGTTCCCACACTTGGTTTTAAGTTAATGGTTTTGGGCTAAGGCCCTAATGGCTTGGATGAACAAACGTTTTGGGTTACTCGTTTTCGTGGGATGCATACATTTTTTTTTTGGAGGGCATAAATGTCTTATAACTGTGCTTAATAAACATAATGATTTTCGTCCACTCACAGCTTTTGGTTTTTAATGCCCTTCAGATTGATCACGGATGCGACTGCAGCAGAGACTGGGACATTGCACGCCTCCTCCATCGATCCTTGCGCACTCTGGAAGCCCCGTTTGGGTAGTAACTTTTGGTTATCCCTTGTCTGACACCCCTTGTTGGACGGGAGCAGGGCACATTCCACTGTAATCCCGGGGGGGATTGGGATGGGTCTTGTCATGAAGGGCAGTCAAAACATTAAAAGCGGTGAGTGGACAAAACAAAAGTTTATAAAAACCTTTCCATAAAGACATTTGTACCCTTCATTAAAAAGCATGCATGCATTCGAAAACCATTTAACCAAATGGAACCATCTGTGGGAATTAAGCCCAAAACCATAATCAAATCGAATATACGGTCCACTGCCCAAATCCATAAGAAACCAATAAGGGACTTAGCCCAAAACCATAACCATACTGAAGCCAAATACAAGAGCCACTGCTCAAATCCTGTGCACACCTGTGCACACCACATATCAAAGAATCATAAAGATTCAACCATACGGGCCACTGTCCAAAACCTGTGTAACCACACATCCAAATCTCATATATCATATCATATATCATATATAAATATAAGTCACACAACCAATCCTGTCACGGTATCCAAAGCTACGAGCGTGCTACCCGAGTCTCAATCCGAGTCTTCTCAAAGTCAAGGTCAATGTCCGCAAACCACTGATCCTACTCGAGGTTATAGTAACCATAGCCTTCCTGAGAGTAAGGAACCCAACTGGGGGGTGACTCCACTCAGTCGGTGCTCCTTGACTACTCCGGGGACCACCCAGGCCAACGACCCTCCCCGGAGGAGATAATAGAAGTAAAGGAAGGTATATGAACATATATATATATATATATACATAACATAAACATTCATGCCCGATTCCCCTGAACCATCATGATCCATAACATCCATTCCATGCCCGGTTCCCATAAATCGTCATGTACCATAATGACCTGACAAAGGTTCATGCTGGTTCCCATAAACCGTCATGTACCAACCTAACATAACCAGGGTTCATGCCGGTTCCCATAAACCGTCATGTACCAAAATAACATAACCAGGGTTCATGCCGGTCCCCATAATCCGTCATGAACCACGATACCATAACAAGGGTTCATGCCGGTCTCCATAATCCGTCATGAACCGGGAAATCCATTTAAGGTTCCCTGACCTGAAATCAAAACCGTAAAGTAACCTAGGGTCTCGTGCCCGAACATAGGACATCAGCTGGGCACCGTGCCCGATATCTGAGGTCATATTCCCAAGACAAAACCAAATGGGTCTCATACTCGAGTTTATCCTTTTGAAATCCAAATCCAATTCATTAAAACCAATAAAGAATTACCGACCCGTATAGGCACCGTATAAGGCCGAAAGCTCGAAATACGTGCTTATACGTAACCACATACAAATGCACCCATGGCATTAACAAACATGTTTTAAAACATATAATAAACATTTATGCATGCACCAATTTAGAAAACCAAGGTCCACTCAAAGACCGTCCGAGCTGCCGCCTCGATTTGCGCGCCATAGGCTCTCCCGAGCCGATCACTGTCACTGGGACTCCCAAACCAATCCAAATCTTAATAGAAAGTTACTAACTACCTTATTAACCTCCTACCAAAGCCCCGTAATTTTCCCAAACTTTTAACTATTTTTAAACCGATACTAAACCTTCGGACAGCCCGAAACCTATCGAAACCATGTCCGATTGACACGAGACCAGTCCCAAAATGTTCGTTACATCGAATAGAAGATTTCATATGTTGAACACTTCCCCAAATTGTTGTTCACGCGCTCATAGAAGGCTTAGAATACTATTCATCGACACTAACCTCCAGCTGAACCGGTTTACTGTTCACGACACTGTGCTGAACCGGCGTGACCGGTTCAGTGCTTTCCTCCCTCTGTTTTGGTCTGATTTCAACCCTAATTAATCCTATAATTCCTATTTCTTCATTACCTATCAATTTCAATCCTTAAAACCACCTAAAACCGCATAAAACCTATGGTTTAATTCTTGAACCATACGGTTCAAGGTTTCCAAAACCTTCCCACGGCGTCACAGTCGTCTACCACCTACCAAAACCATCTTTATACACCCTAAGAAACTCATTTAGTTCAAACCAATCATCCAAATTGACCCATAACAACAAAAACATAATTTTGAATTTAAAAACTAAACCCGAGCCATACCTCGGGTTTGGGTCTCCGCCGTGCATGGTGGCTCCCTCCTGACCGGCCACCATCATCCTCAGTCCTTCTCTCACTCTCCTGGTTCCTCAGATGGCCGTGAGTGTAGGTTTGGATTGGATGGGTTGCACAGAGATGAAGGGAATGAGATCGGGTTTTTGGATATAATGAAGAAGAATGAAATGGACGATGCATGAAGGGAAAATGGTGTCCATTGGATGGGTGACACTTGTCACTCATCCATAGGGCAGGGACTAAATATCTGGGCCCACTAGAGTCTAAAAGTTAGGTTATTTCGTAATTCGTGCAATAGTGCACTTGAACTTCCGTGAACCGTAACTTCGTCGTTGAACGTCCGAATTCGACGTGCCGTCTGTCTATTGATTCGTATCGTCCCGATCTACATAACGGTCATCGGCCCTCGGCCATCGGACATCCTCGTGAAAAAGTCAACATTTGACCCCTTTTAACCAAAATTACCAAAATGCCCTAAACTTCCGAACGTCGTAACTTCCTCCTCGAACGTCGGAATTGAAAGTACCACCTGTCTATGAACTCATGACGTCACGAACTACATCACGGTCATTGGTCAAAGTTCGTTTGACTGCCCGAACGAAATGTCAATATTTTGCCACGACTAGGGGCAAAACGGTCATTTTGCATCGTTCGTCCGATTTCGCTCAACTAATCATGGATTAGCCTCACTAATCGCGATTAGTCACTAATCTAATCCTGGAATTCGGGACGGGTCGTTACAACCTTCCCTCCTTAATTAATTTCGTCCTCGAAATTCCAACCAACCTAAATTCTAATCGTTCTTCCTTTCTTAATTAGTTTCGCTCTCGAAACTCCAACTATCCTGATTCCACAACCACCTCATGGAAAGTAGAATTGACCTCGAAACTCGTGTACACTCGTACACCAACTAACCAGAACAATAATTGTCTGCACCCAGACGTACCACTAATACTCACGTCGTATCGACTACATTCGACCACGTCGAATGACAGTAGCCATACGTTCCGAATTGACATCACTTGTCAAATCTACCATTTCGCTGACACAAACAACTCGATGGTTCCTTTCTCAATCACCAAACTATTCTGATATCTACTCCCACCGGGAGTCATCAGACCTCACTCAACGATCCTCGTTGACACCTCCGAAAAACTGTCACCACTTGAAAGTCGCCAGTCGAAAACTGACACGACACACACTCATGGTTACACTAACCACAAGCACGCTCAACCTGAGTATACGTATACTAACCAAGCATTTCACTCGACCTATGGGTAGCTAGACCCATCAGAATACCATGACCCACTGCACAATATCCAATGTCCAGTTCACGATCTCAACTAATTTGATGGTATCAGAACTAATCCGACTACCAACACGTTCACAAACGTACTACTAGTATAACCTATATACCATCACCAGGCATGACAAGTCTGCCCGGTGTCGTACCTCGAACAATGTACAAGGTACATACAACTACCCATCAATCAGCCCACAACCACCTAGGTTGTAGTCAATCACGTTTCAATAATAGAGTCCATAAGTCCAATCCAGTATTAGACAAATCGAAACTCCGACCCAACATCTATTTCCAATTCCGAATCCGAATTCGCAATTTCGTAAGAAATCCCGAATTCAAACCCAGAAATCATATCTATAATCATGTCCAAATCCGAATCCGAAATCATCATTTCGTAAGCTAGCATTTGGAATAACCATTCCGAACCCAAATCCATAAAAGGAAATCCACTGTCAAGCTCCAGAATCAAATCCTGAATCGTCACCCAAAATCCGATTCGAAAACCCAAATCCAGAAATCCACTTTCAAGTTCCAAAATCAAATCCCGAATCGTCATCCAGAAATCTGATTCCAAAACCCGAAATCTCGTTCTCGTCCACCGAGACGCACTATATCTGAACCTATCGGATACCTGTTCAAACGATTACCTCAATAAGTTCGATTGACTTCCTAGGGAAGCCAATCCCAATATCAACACATCTAAGACTGACAAAATCCGACCTCGTCGGACACCTACTCACCTGAGTAATATACCATACGGGATTCACCTCGAAATAAAAAGAAGTTCAATCCCAACATCCTCAACTCAAACATCCAAGTAAGAGCGATATACTCTCCACCTATCTGGATCATCAAGATCACGATCCAGATCCATCACTACGTCACCCAACCATAGACGTCACGATCGAGGATCGTCACGACGTCCAAAGTCCTCAGCATCAAAATCCGGATCCACCTAGGATCACACAGCTCACTCAGCTAACAATCCACCTGAGATCCGATCATAGAGTGTTACACCCTCAACGAATCTGCATACTGACACATCATTCGTCAACCAATTCCCACATCTAAACAGATTAGTCAGCGACGAGACACACCGAGACTGTGGGTTCTCCCTAATTACCTCGTATCGATCCTTGTCCTCCACCGAGGAAAAACCAAGAATAATCCAACACGATGACATCACAACTCATCCTACGTGAATGCAACCAAAACTCGCTGCACTCACCACGCTATGTAAACCAATATCGTCTGCCACCAAGCAGAAAATGAGAAATCTCAGTCACCTAACTTCGATATACTCAATTTCTCCTGATGACCCAAGACAAATCCCGAGTTCACCAACCAATACACAACCGATGTACTAGCGGCAATCAACAACATCCACATCATCAACATCATCTACCACCAATGCGGAAAACTCGCACTCCTCGTGTCACCACAATCGCAACTCTTGCGATTCCGAAATTCCAATCAGATTGGAAACAACATACTCGGAGATCATCCACACGTTCGAGACCAGTCTAATTCACTACCAAGTTCGCCTATCGGTTTACACCGTTTAGGTAGGTACACTCATTCCGAGTGAAGTTCACGCGACTCAAGGTTAAACCTTGTATACTATTTACGAATGTACCTAAACGGCATCCAACACTCGTATCTCGTACCACGAGTCTCAACTACTACTGGATCTAATCCAGTCCATCACTATCCGTGATCCACTCCCGAACCACAGATACCGAACATATGCCCATCTCGACTGAGCCACATCCCGACTTGTGACTCATCGTCATCACAATCACCAGCACCAGCACCAGCACTAGTATCATCATTATCACCAGCACTAGTACCACCACTGTCACTATCACCAACATCACCTGTCAGCATCAGTACAAAGTGTACGAATCAGACAAACCTAGATCTCAGCTCATACCGAGCGACGATCCCGTACCTCTGCTCGAATTGGAGAAACTCTGCCTCCGTCGTACCCAACAACTCTGGGTACGGTCACCCTAACATCTCATACGAGAAAAGGAAACGTCACCTAAACGTCACCGATTCCCAACAACCGTAACTACAACCATCCTCGATAGTAGTGCCTGCCACAGACTCGTACAGACCTAACCACCAAACATCGCTATCGAGATTCGCATCCAACGAAATCAACCGCCCGTACCAACCACTCTGTATCCCCAATCTGGGATTCCATCGACAAGTACCAACCCTGATAGCTTGTCCAAATCAAACTCTAACCTGTCGTAACTCAACTCAACCAACGTCGTCTACCAGGTCGTCCATGACCTTAGTTGTACCAACAATCCATCACAACTATGGTAGTACGACAACTAACAAGGTATAACTGATAAGTATAAACCCTGACTGCAAAGTGCAATCCCAACACAAGCTGACATGACTAGACCGACTAACGAACCCAAATCCGAATAGTCGTCAAAGTCACACCACTCGCCAACTCACAATTTCGAACCATACACCTAAGGTAGGGTTCCACAATCACACTCTAGGTTTCCCTCAACCCAACTGCATAAGGCAGTAAAATCCACAATCTGACCGACTGCGCGGTCTTGACATCACAAAGAAGTCAATCCAATCCTACCGTCAATCCAACTAGAGTTCCACGAATCCGACGGTTAACTGCCATAAGTAGTAAATCCATTTAACTCACCAATATCCGATCATCGGATGGTCACAACATCCAACCAGTCGTTAGAACCGATCCTACGACATCGTGAAAGACGATCCCAACTAATCATCACACGATCACACGCTAACATACGAATACGTTCATCCTTCCGTAGGGTCCCACACTGTCAACCACGACAGAACTATGGCAACCCCGGCATCAAGTGCCAAACCAAGACATTCATCGATACAGTCCTACTAACTATCGTATCGGCATCCCAACTATCAGGTTGACCATGAACTGTAGCCCATTGAGATATCACATCCTCGACCTGCGTACCACTCCAAGAGCTCTGCGGTTTCTCGAATAGAGACAACTCTGCTCTGATACGAGCTAATAGGACCCATCCCAATCCCCCCGGGATTAACGCGGGATGAACCTGCTTCTGTCTGACACGAAGCGTCAGACAAGGGATATTTTCGACCTTTGCCCTTCTGAGCTATCAGAGTATGCCAGGATCCGGAGGAGGTATGTGATATCTCAGTCTCTGCTACAGTCCACATCCGCTGTCAACTTGAAAGGCAGTCTAAACATTAAAAGCTGTGATTGGATAAAACAAACGTTCATAAAAACATTTCCATAAAGACATTTGTACCCTTCACTAAAAAGCATGCATGCATTCGAAAACCATTTAACCAAATGGAACCATCTGTGGGAACTAAGCCCAAAACCATAATCAAATCGAATATACGAGCCACTGTCCAAATCCATAAGAAACCAATAAGGGACTCAGCCCAAAACCATAACCATACTGAAACCAAATACACGAGCCACTACTCAAATCCTGTGCACACTACATATCAAAGAATTATAAAGATTCAACCATACGGGCCACTGCCCAAAACCTGTGTAACCACACATCCAAATCTCATATATCATATATACATATAAAACACACAACCAATCCTGTCACGGTATCCAAAGCTACGCGCGTGCTACCCGGGTCTCAATCCAGAGTCTTCTCAAAGTCAAGGTGAATGTCCGCAAACCACTGATCCTACTCGAGGTTATAGTAACCATAGCCTTCCTGAGAGTAAGGAACCCAACTTGGGGGTGACTCCACTCAGTCGGTGCTCCTGACTACTCCGGGGACCACCCAGGCCAACGACCCTCCCCGGAGGAGATAATAGAAGTAAATGAAGGTATATGGACATATATATATATATATATACATAACATAAACATTCATGCCCGGTTCCCCTGAACCGTCATGATCCATAACATCCATTCCATGCCCGGTTCCCATAAACCGTCATGTACCATAATGACCTGACAAAGGTTCATGCTGGTTCCCATAAACCGTCATGTACCAACATAACATAACCAGGGTTCATGCCGGTTCCCATAAACTGTCATGTACCACAATAACATAACCAGGGTTCATGCCAGTCCCCATAATCCGTCATGAACCACGATACCATAACAAGGGTTCATGCCGGTCCCCATATTCCGTCATGAACCGGGAAATCCATTTAAGGTTCCCTGACCTGAAATCAAAACCGTAAAGTAACCTGGGTCTCGTGCCCGAACATAGGACATCAGCTAGGCACCGTGCCCGATATCTGAGGTCATATGCCGAGACAAAACCAAATGGGTCTCATACCCGAGTTTATCCTTTTGAAATCCAAATCCAATTCATTAAAGCCAATAAAGAATTACCGACCCCGTATAGGCACCGTATAGGTCCGAAACCTCGAAATACGTGCCTATACGTAACCACATACAAATGCAGTCATGGCATTACCAAATATGTATTAAAACATATAATAAACATTTATGCATGCACCAATTTAGAAAACCAAGGTCCACTCACAGACCGTCCGAGCTGCCACCTCGATTTGCGTGCATAGGCTCTCCCGAGTCGATCACTGTCACCAGAACTCCCGAACCTGTCCAAATCATAATAGAAGGTTACTAACTACCTTATTAACCTCCTACCAAAGCACCGTAATTATCCCGAACTTTTAACTATTTTTAAACCGATCCTAAACCTTCGGACAGCCCGAAACCTATCGAAACGATGTCCGATTGACACGAGACCAGTCCCAAAATGTTCGTTACATCGAATAGAAGATTTCATATGTTAAACACTTCCCCAAATTACTGTTCACGCACCCTCACGGGCTCCTAGAAGGCTCAGAACACTATTCATCGTCACTAACCTCCAGCTGAACCGGTTTACTGTTCACGACATTGTGCTGAACCGGCGTGACTGGTTCAGTGCTTTCCTCCCTCTGTTTTGGTCCGATTTCAACCCTAATTAATCCTATAATTCTTACTTCTTCATTCCCTATCCATTTCAATCCTTAAAACCACCTAAAACCGCATAAAACCCATGGTTTAATTCTTGAACCATAACGGTTCAAGGTTTCCAAAACCTTCCCACGGGGTCACAGTTGTCTACCACCTACCAAAACCATCTCTATCCACCCTAAGCAACCCATTTAGTTCAAACCAATCATCCAAATCGACCCATAACAACAAAAACATAATTTTGAATTTAAAAACTAAAACCGAGCCATACCTCGGGTTTGGGTCTCCGCCGTGCATGGTGGCTCCCTCCTGGCCAGCCACCATCATCCTCAGTCCTTCTCTCACTCTCCTAATTCCTCAGATGGCCGTGAGTAAAGGTTTGGATTGGATGGGTTGGACAGAGATGAAGGGAATGAGATCGGGTTTTTGGGTATAATGAAGAAGAATGAAATGGACGATGCATGAAGGGAAAATGGTGTCCATTGGATGGGTGACACTTGTCACTCATCCATAGGGCAGGGACTAAATATCTGGGCCCACTAAAGTCCAAAAGTTAGGTTATTTCGTAATTCGTGTAATAGTGCACTTGAACTTCCGTGAACCGTAACTTCGTCGTTGAACGTCCGAATTCGACGTGCCGCCTGTCTATGGATTCGTCTCGTCCCGATCTACGTAAAGGTTGTCAGAACCCACCCCGGTTTCATGAAGTAAATCCTGCTCCCGTCTGACGCCCCGACACTAAACCGAAATAAACTCACGAAAAACCACCAAAATACACAGTCAGACGCAGGAGAAACTTTAAACATCCCGAAGTCAAATTTTTACAGAGTATAGTACCAAAAACAAAGGAAAGAAATCCGATAAACAAGGTACACGCACAACGGAAAAGTTTAGCACTCCGGGGTCACTCTCGAAAATTCTATGCCTCCGACGCTGCCTCGACGTCACAACCCCGTGCTAGCTCCATGACTTGGAGGGCAATTTAAAACAGAAGGTGTGAGTGGACCATAAATAATAAAATACTTTCCGAAACCCATTTCATAATAAAACCATGGTTTTAGCCTCCGTTTTGAAATCACATGCATAACCCAGTTATTGAAAACAGTTAGAAATCCTAGAAGGATCGTCATAAAACGTTTACCAGAATTATCATAAAAACAGTTATAGAAATCATATCATAAGCATCATAAAACCGTATCACAAAACATAAATACCAAGCCATCATTATCCGATCAAACCTGCTGGATCTATCCGAGTCTTTAAACTCCCGAGTCTTTAAACTCAATCCAGGCCTCAATAATATTCAAGTCTTTAAACTCCCGAGTCTTTAAACTCAACAGGCCTACGGGGAAATATCAATATATCTGAGTCTTTAAACTCCCGAGTCTTTAAACTCAATCCGGGTCTTTAAACCCAATCCATGCCCGTCCCCTGTCAAATCAATATTCGTGTCTTTAAACCCAATATCCAGATCCAGCAAATCCAATCCAAAACCATTTGAAAACCATTTCTCATCCACATCCAAACCCGAATTCGAAATCACTAGTCTGATGCCCTTTCGGCATCCAAAACCGTCATTCCGAACCCAAATCCGGAATTCCACTTTTCAACTTTAAAACCAAATCTCGATTCTCGAAATCCGATTTTAAAATTGAAAACCTTTAATTATCATATCACGTATCAAAATCCATTTATAATCATTGAAAATCGCCTATCATTTAAAAACCCCAAATCATGGCATTGGAATCAAAAATCATGCTTCCTCGTAAAACGTTTTGAAAATCGTATTTCCTCGAAAAATGTGCAATAATGTAAAACCAATATCACATATTCAAAAATAATGGAATCTTATGTAAAACCATAAAACAAGTAATTAAAAGCAGTTATGCATGCTCGAGTTTAGAGGAAAGGGTCCACTCACAGATACCGGCACGTCACTCGCGCCCCGTATGTCCCGTACGTTCCTCAGCTTCCTCGGGAAATCCCGATCCTGTAAACAATCACCAAAGTACGTTACTAAAACATCTACGAAGGTCCACCTAATTTTCCCCAAAACTCCCCGGAACTCCCCGGGTCCTAAACGTAACAAACCGGAACCCTAAACCTTCAACCTCGCGGAACTAACCTCAAACGACATCCGATTAACCCGAAACCTATTCCAATGGATTCGTTATAACATTTAGAACAAAAACTCAATTGACCATTTTCCCAAACACCGCCGCACGCGCCCCCCACGCGCCGCCCAAAAGTGGATGCGCGTGGGCTCACGCGCCTGCACACAGAGTACTGTTCATCGTCGTCTACCTCGCGTGAACCGGTCTGAACCGGCGTTCCCGGTTCTCCGCCATCCCGTCTCCGTTTCCCTTCCTTTCTTCACCATCTTCCTCGTCCAATACTAAGAAACCCATTCCCTATTCCAAACACCTCGACACAGTCCAAAACCCATTGACTCAAGCTCGAAACAAAAACCCGACAGTCCCCTGTTTCCCATTCCGGCCACCCAAGTCTTCCCCCGTCACGGTGGCTACACTACACGCTTCCTAGGACCCTACTAAACTTACCAGTACTCACCAAACTCCTCGACTCATGCCCAAAAGCCACGACTTTTGGTTTGAAGTTCACGACCAAAATAGAGCAAAAGAACGGAAAGAAGAAATTACCTGTCGTCGACCGCCGCCGTGCTCACCGCCGCACTCCCTGGAGTCCACAGAGTCGTTCTCGCCCCCTGTCGAGCCCAATCGATCAGCACACGGCCACACCACCACCCAAACTCCTCTCTGTTCTCTTTGTTTTTCCCGTGAACCCTCCCCCTTCTTACACCTGTTTCCCGTACACGAACAGTCATCACCACTCAATCCTCACACTCTCAGCTTCCCTTAGTCACTTACCCACTCACTAATTCGCACAAACACACACGGTCACCGATCAATTCTCCCAATCTCTCAGTCTATGTTTCTCTCTGGTTCGAACACACACACGGAACACACACTTGCACGATTTTGAACACCCGTGCACTCACTAGAACCCTCTAGCCAAGCCCCACGTGTCACCATCCCCTCAAGCCTCACACAAAAATCTCCTCTCTACTCCGATGAATACGTGCCGCCTGTCATCGAACTCAGGACGACAAGATATACCTAACGGTTCTAGGTCAACATGTCAAAACCCGTTCGTGCGAAAAATCAACTTTTCCCCCTATTTTAGCCAAATTATGGTAATGCTCTCAACCTTCCGAACATCATAACTTCCTCCTCGGATGTCGGAATCGGGCGTGCCACCTGTCTACGGATCCGTGACGTCCCAAACTACGTCACAGTCATCGGTCAATACCCAATTGAACCGCTCAAACTAAAAGTCAACTAGTGGCCCAGACTAGGGGCAAAAATCGTCATGCTACGCTAACCGACCAAAAGTAACCAACTAAACACCAATTAACTCACTAATCCCAACTTAATCACAGTCTTAACCCTAATTTTCGGGACGGGTCGTTACAACGGTCATCAGCCCTCGGCCATCGGACATCTGGTGAAAAAGTCAACATTTGACCCCTTTTAACCAAAATTACCAAAATGCCCCTAAATTTCCGAACGTCATAACTTCCTCCTCGAACGTCGGAATTGAACGTACCACCTGTCTATGAACTCGTGACGTCACGAACTACGTCACGGTCATCGGTCAAAGTCCGTTTGACAGCCCGAATGAAAAGTCAACGTTTTGCCACGACTAGGGGCAAAATGGTCATTTTGCATCGTTCGTCCGATTTCGCTCAACTAATCATGGATTAGCCTCACTAATCACGATTAGTCACTAATCTAATCCTGGAATTCGGGACGGGTCGAAGTGATCCATGAAATTAGCATTTATTGAGAAATCCCATATGTTATTATAAACATTGATTAAAATATCGAACTTATCGCTTGATATTTCACCGAAATATCAGAAATTTGAAGGAGCGATGCCTAAAGGGGAGAGGGGGAGGGGGGGGGGGGGGGGGGGGGGGTGGTGGTGGTGAAGAAAATTCGCCGATTTTTCCTCACCGTCAATGTTTTCAAGTGCGTTTGTTCTTGTTCTGAGCCCACAAATCTCTTTATGTGATCAAAACGATCAAGATATGATATTAATTAGTGAAAATTGGACGTAAAACAAAAGAGTTTAAGTCGGGTCATTTCGTCATGTGTGAAAACTCGAGTTGCAGACCTGTTTGAAGGAGACGATGACATTGTGACAGCCACACGCAGTGAGCTTCATTGGCATGTGGTGACGTGTGCAGGGTTCTTTCACCATCTGTTCAACATGAAATAGTTTTATTTTTAAATTTTGAGTTTAATGGTACAATTTGTAAGTTAATTTGGGAATATAAATATAAAGTTAATTTGAATATTAATGGATTTTAGAAGCAAATTATGTTGAGTGGAAGAATTCGTAGAAATATGACATGAGTACAGAGTTAATAAGGTGTACATAAATGGATTTGTTTGAACAATTATGTATAATTAGTATTTAGATTATGGCTAGGAAGTAAGCCCGCGCTTCGCTGCGGGTTTAGAAAATGTTATGAAAATAAGCTGATTCTGAATTTCTACAACTTGTTCTATTAATGTCACCTATGTACCTGCAGCTGCCACAATGAAATAAAACCACACAAAAAAAAAATCAATGAGTTGGTATAATCATTGCAATAAACAAACATGAAAAATATACAATTACTTGACCGAAGGCACCTCTAACTCTAAACCCTAAATGCTAACATTCGAACAATATTCATAGACATCCAATTCTTATCCATCACATATCAGAATGCTGAATATATCCAAACGCATTACATAATGAGCAATGAGTCGGAAAACACCTTAACTAACCATTAACATAAACCAGCAGATGAAATAAATGGATGGGCATAACAAATGATAGGTAACAATGTAATGTACTCGCTCTATTTATCACCTTGCACATATGTCTCATTCAGTTGAAAATTAAAATCATATAAAGCTTTTATATGATTAACATCTATTTACTCATACGACACGGCCAAACCCTACTCAGTCTGTCAGCAAATGGAGAATCCTCATATCTAAATCGAAAACCTAGTTTTAAAATAGAGAATCGTCATTAGTTTTAACATGGTGAAGGCCTCATGTCTAAATCTCATACTGTATTGACGCATCTGGTTTGCATTAGGATAAAAAGTAGAAGAAATCTGATTATTTATATCACCAATCTCAAAATTGAGAACCTAAATCTCTCCAAAAAAGCAACACCCAAAACAATTAATCCATCAAATGATCAGACAAACATTTAGATGTTCATGATTCTAGTAAACAACATGCTCCAGAAGTAATACAAACTGGAAATCGAAAGAAAATTAAATATTCTATACTGAGCACACCATAACACCTCAATTTTCCTATATGTTCCTGCATATTTGAACACATGCACATATGACGAAAAAACACGAAATCCAAGATGTTATATATGTTGCTTATTCCCCTTCCTTTGACTCGAAATCAGCTCAGCAGAAGTAATCCAAAGAACAACATCCGATAAACTCATCTACCATTGTCATCATTACTTTCCCTATAGTTTCTACAGTATCTAATGCACCCTGCTTTTTTGTTTTGGAAATAGAATAAAACATTATGATCCAACGAAGGATATTATAAACAAAGCTAATCAAAATTCCAGTCACATTTTCAAACATACGTAGAAAATTGATGCGGTAAAAAATAATAACAATTCCAAACCACAGATGGTTGTATCTATGTCATTCAAATTCAAGCTCGACTAAGTAGATGCGCATAAAAAATCAATAAAGCGATGACAGTCAATTACAAAATCATATTTACTCCCGTGTGATCAAAAGAAATCAAACCCATTACTGCCGTTTTTGAATCCGTGGAAAAACCAACATGATAGTTGAATTGACTATGAAATTAGGGAAGATGAAATTGAAGGATGAAATTAGGGAAAGATTAATAAAGAATGTTCAAGCATGAAAACAGTGATAAAGTGTTACAACTTGAAAGAAAGTAAGAGCCCACTGATATATGCACATAAGTGGCCTATTTTTATGCATAGTACATAATAGAGTAACAAACATAAGCATATACAGATTTCTATATTCCTCACTCCTTTCTGAAAAGCAACATGCAAAATAATGAACTCATCAAAGCTAAGTTAGTAGTCTAATATAATAATGAATTGATTAGAAGCTAACACTTCATTGTAGAAACCTTTATTTGAAAATTTCTTCACATGCTGGCAATTTTCTTCCTCAATCCCTCCAAAAAATCAACATGAAATAGAAACAGAGGAAACCAATATCAACAAAAATTTCTTATGTTTGAAATAAAAGAGCAAGAGAAGGCAATAAACTGAAGTGAAAATTGAACCAGAAGAAAACTTTGCAGTAAGGAAGTTGCAAAACCCAGAGTTTCCTTCATTGCCCTTTGAAATTTAAAGTTTTTTAAATATGAGAATGTAGATTGATGTGCTAAATAAAATCTATTATAAGTTGGATACAGATCTTAATATATATAAATCTTAAGAGATTGCTAAGTTTTTTTTTGGAAAGTTGTTACTGAGCTTCTTCTAAGCTCATTTCTGATCCTTTAGTACTTGCAACAATTCTTAATTGTATGTAAAAGGAGAGTGGAGAGGAAACTGAGAAATTTCAATTATCTTGTTGTATAAATAAATTCAAAAGCTGCTGGTAGAATTGAGTTTTATTTTTTAAATTTTCCTTTTGATAGAAGATGTATTTACCACAGTAATTAATTCAATGAACAGTTGAGAGCTGAGAATGATTGTTAGACCTGGTGTACAGAGAAACAAATGCAGATCATAAATGAGCTTGATAATTTTGTAAGGAATTCATAGACCTAGTGAATTTAGTTTGATGCGAGTTTAGTGAAACTGGAGTTAGTTTAGAGAAAAAATAACTGACTGAAGACAATGTGAGGTTTGATAAATATAAAGTGAATGAAAAGTAAGCATTTTTTTTAAAAAATACGAATATATTAAGAATATTGTTATGGTGACGATAAAACTTCGAATCTTATATATTAAAAAAACAGTACATACACTTTATCCAAAATATTAAGAAACTGTTAGACGATATTAAAAGCAAGACAAACAATGTGAATTACATAGAATAGTAAAATTACATATGCAAGTAACTATATATTAACAAAATCACTTTAAAAAATTACAGGTTCTAAAACTTATGTAAATAACTATATGTCAACCAACTACTTTCAGGAATGGAATCTAAGATTAATAGAAAAATCAGAAAACAAATGATGCACATATAATTTTTGTTTAGTAGATTACCTGCAGAATTTAATGCTAGACTGTAAAACTGAACCTCTTATCTTCTGATTCTGCAACTACTTTCGACGGCAGGTAATTCCTTCTCCTCGTGTAAGTACTCTGTTTTACCGTCGATTTTCAAATCGAAAGTCGTGACTTTAGGGGTTGAATCGAGGAGTCTACTGAGGTCTAGGGGACTTAGTAGGGTCCTGGGTGTCTTCTGGTTGTGCAGCCGTGACGGGGAAGTACACGGTGGAGGTTGGGACGACGGAGAGTACCGGTGTGCTCTGTTTTTCCGTTTTGCTTCAGACGAAGAGTTGTAGGTTTTGGGTGTGAGTCGACGGTTTTGGTGAGTGAGGTGAGGTTCAGGCAGGTCCCAGGAACCGTTTACGGTGGTTACCGTGACGGGGGGTGACCTGGTTGGCCGGGAGGAAGAACAGAGGTCTATCGGGTTTTGGTTTCGAGCTTGAGTCGACGAGTTGTAGCCTGAGTCGAGGTGTTTGAGTAAGGGGACTGGATTGCTAAGGATGGGACGATGAAGATGGTGAAGAGAGGAGTTGATTTGGTGGCAGAACGGCAGTGAACCGCTCACGCCGGTTCGAGGTGCAGTGACTGTGTCGAACCGGGTCGACCAGAGGTTGCTGGTGACACTGTAGCTGGCGCGTGAAGGCCACACACAGTCACTTTGGGCGGCGCGTGGGGGCACGTGCGGCGGCGGCTGGGGAAACGGTCAACATGGTTTTTGGTCTGGGTGTTGTGACGAGTCTAATGGAATTGGTTTCGGGTTGTTCGGACGTCGTTTGAGGTTAGTTCCGCGAGGGTGAAGGTTTAGGGTTTAAGTTCGTTTCGTTTAGGACCCAGGGATTTTTGTGGAAAATTAGGAGAGTCTTGGTAGACGTGTTAGTGACGTACGTTGGTGGTTTTTGACAGGATCGAGACTTCCCGAGGAAGCTGAGGAACGTACGGGACGTTCAGGATGCGATTGAGGGCTTGGTACTGTGAGTGGACCCCTTCTCTAAACTTAAGCATGCATAACTGTTTTTCTATAATTGTTTTATGATTTTACATGTGATTTCATAATTTTTGAATATGTGATGTTGGTTTTGCATAATTGCATGGTTTTCGAGAAATAACGTATTTGGCACGTTTTATGAGGAAAGGTGGATTTCTGATTATGATGCTATGGTTTTGGAATTTCAAATGATAACCTACCCACCTAAAAAGAATTTCGTCCCCGAAATTCCACAGCTAGTTCCCAACACCTCGGGCTTCCTACCCGGAAATCAACACTAGGTCAACTCCTGGGTTTCCTGTCTATCATCTCCACCTTGGGTATTTCACACCATCCCAACTACCAGTTCACCACGTCTAGCCCTCTCTCCGTACCACTAAAACTTTATGGTGTACGAAAGGGAAACCCTATGAACAAAAAACAAAGGTATTTTAAAATACCTCATATGGAGTACCCGATAGAATTCATAGAGTACATCCTCACGTACTACCACCTGTCCAAACAGGAAAACCTACCTACTGGCTCACTCCCTCGGCTGTTACTTTGACCACTTTCGGAATAAACCTACAAAGTCCTAAAGGCAAACTCTAGATTGTGGGTTCTCTTCCTTCAATAACCTCATATCGATCAGTTATAGTCACTCCTTTCCTATTCCTTCCGTACTCCTTCAACGGAACTCACCGTAACACTCCAGGTCACCTAGGGAACATCCTAGACTCTACCCCGAAATCCAACAAAAAAACTGGGTACAACACAACCAAAGATAATAAAAGTACCTGTCCCCGCACTTGGTGCCGACTGAGCCTCCTGCTGAGTCATCGAAAACACTCGGGCCTGAGATCCCGACGCTCTACCACGTCCCCTCGAACTACTAGTGGCACCACCACCTCCTCTAGCGCCCGCTGTTCCTGACGCTGTACTCTGTCCGGGCTCCGCCACTCCTCGGCCTACACCACCTTCTTGTGGTAACAGTAGACACTCACGTCGGAAGTGACCTCGCTCCCCACAGTAGAAACAAACATCCCGACCAGGTCCACCACTCGGTCTCCCTGTCGACGCATAAGACGTCGCACTAGCTTGCGGAGTCGGCTGTGCTCGGTAACCACGGAACCCTGAACTCTGGAAACTACCAGGTCTACCAAAACGATCATCGCCCGACGACGATGCTCCACCGAAGTTACCCCTCTTCGGTGTCCTCTGACTCGAAGCTCCAGAAAAAGATGACTCCCGGCGTCGCACTGGAAAACTAGCCTCAACTCTCACCGCAGCGTCCGACAACTCTCGGAGGGTAGTAAACGATCGAACCATCACTATGGCTCGAATCTCACCTCGCAGGCCGAACTCAAACTTACGGCACTTCTCGGCCTCAGTAGCCACAAACGCAGGAGCAAACCGAGACAACATCTGAAACTTCTGTTCGTACTCAGCCACACTCAGATTCCCTTGTTGAAGCTGCAGAAACTCAGCCTCCTTGGCATCACGGAAAGAACTTTATGATAAGGGTTATGTGAACGATAACTGTTTTAATAACTAGGTTATGCATGTGGTTTCAAAACGGAGGGCCAAACCTGGTTTTCTTATAAATGGTTTTAGAAAATTTTCTGTTATTTATGGTCCACTCACATTTTTCTGTTTTAACTTGCCCTCCAGGTCGTGGAGCTAGAGCGGGGTTCCGGCTTCGAGGCAGCGTCTGAGGCATAGAAGTCACGAGAGGGATCCCGGACTGTTTTAATTTTTCCGTGTGCGTGTCTTTAGTATAACGGTTTTCTTTCTTCTGTATTAGTACTATGCGCTGTAAACTCTTGACTTCGGGATATTTTGTATAGTTTCTCCTGCGTCTGACTGAGTACTTTGGTGATTTTGAGTGAATTTACTTTTGTGTGTGTCAGGTTGTCAGACGGGAGCAGGATTTACCTCGGTTTTCGGGGTGAAACCGGGGCGGGTCCTAACAAGATGGTGCCGAGAGGCATAACAGAATTGCCTGAGAAGTTGAGTAACGGAGAACCCGCGTGGGTGAGGCTTGTGGAGTTGATGCCCAATTGGTTGAAAGTGTCCATGAAGAGGACGTTCACAGAGCTGCCAGTATCCACCAGGATCCGCCCGACATCGAAATTGGCTATCTGAGCGCGAATGATCAATGGATCGTCGTGGGGAAAAATAACCCCCCGTTCTTCTTCCTCGGAGAAGGTGATGGGCTCCCATCCCGCCCGTGCGACCTTGGCAGTGCGTCCATCCTCGATGTTGAAGATTTGGTGGTTGGATGTCGTGGCACGCAGGAAGTTCTTCTTGGCCCGGTTGGAGGTTCAGGAGGAAGAGATGGTAGGGCCTCCACTGATCGTGTTGATTTGTGGCAGACCCTGCGCGGGGCGCACGTGCTGGAGGAACTGGTTGATCTTTCCCTCCCTTACGAGTGCTTCCACGATGTCGCGGAAGGCCACTCACTCGTCGATGGTATGACCGTTGAACTTGTGGTACTGGCAATACATGTTGGATTGGATGCCCGGTCGGGGGCCAGGCGGTCGTACCCGGGGCTTGGGGATTGTGCCCTTGATGTTCATCAAGACATTCTCGAGGGAGGTGTTTAGGATGGAATCGGTTTCGTACTTTGAGGTGGGCCCCGTGTGGGGTTTGCCTGACTTGTGGTGGCTTGATCCCTGCCCCTTGTTGGGGTACTTGTCCCTCCCGCGATGATCATTGTTGTACGTTCCCTTCCGCTTACCTGAGTGTGAGTCAGATCGGTGATCCGTATGCGCGTTATTGGTTGGCGGAGGTGACTGTGCCTGCCGGTTGCTGGGAGGCGGAGGGCGCGCGCCATTCACGTTAGGTCGGGGTGCTACCTGAGAAGAGTTGAAGTGCTCCGCCTTGGCGTGTATTGCCGCTTGCCGCATGAGTTCATTGTAATCGTCCCAATCCTGGGTGAAGGCATGGTACTTGAAGGTGGACTCCCACAGCCCGTTGCGGAAAGCTCGGTAGGCGGCCTTGTCATCCGTCTCGTGGCATTTGGAGTACTCCAAGCTGAAACGAGCGGCGTATTGGCGTAGGGGCTCGCTATCTCCCTGTCGGAGGGTTCCCAAGTCCTCGGATGTGAGCAGTCGATCCGTCTGGATCATGAAATGGTTCAGGAAGACCGTGTGTAGGCGGTCGAATGGGTCGATAGACTGTGGTTCCAGACGATAGAACTAGTTGAGCGCGGCCCCAGTGAGGGTGGAGCTGAAAATCAAGCACTGCGCTTCGTCAGAGAGATTTCTGAAGGCGAGCGCGGAGTTGTAATTGTTGATGTGGGTGTTTGGGTCGCCCTGTCCATCATATAGGGCAATCTTCAAGGGTTTGACCTCCGTTGCATGGCGGTACCGCATGATGCGGTCCGTGAAAGGACCGATGTTGGTCCGAGGTTGGGGTAGTGTCCCAGCTTTGGGTCTGGCGGCCTCCAACTCTCGCACGCGCTGGAGGAGTTCCTGGACCACCTCGTCAGATCGATCGGGTCGATCTGCCCCAATCTATCGGTCGCCGATTGGGTGATTTGTGATACCACCTCTGGGCTTCCCGGGTTGTGTCGGCCGCCGCCCGGACGAGGCTGTGGTCGAGCTGGCATTGTCCTCCGGCTGGTGCCTGCCGATTGGCAAGGAGGGACTGCCTGGAGGTTGGATGGAGAGCCACGGAGGCTATGTGGGTCGGCGTGCCGATCCAGACCGGGACCCGGGCGCCTTGAGATAGTACGGGCAGAGGCAATTGTGCCTGGATGCGGGGGTTGTGAGTTGGGTAAGTCAGACGGTTAGCCGGGGCCTGTGTCTGTCTCTTGTCGAGCAGTTCGCGGGCGTCATGATAGATCTGTGTTCCCGAGGGGCCAGGTAGGTCGGTCTGGTGGAAGAGCAGGCGACCGGACCCTTCTGGTCGGCAGGTGTCACTGATCTCGACTCGGCATGCATCGAACTCCTGCCGACGAGATGCAGCGGCTAAGGCCCGTTTGGTTGCCTCCCGCTGCTCGTTCAGTTCCTCGCGTGTGGATTGCAAGATGGCCAGGGTGCTTCCATGCTGTTCCCTCCACACGTGGTTCCTACTCTCGATGGCAGCGTTGCTTTTCCTGAGTTCTGCAACCTCCGACCGGAGAGTCCTCAGCATCTCGAGCATGTCCTCAGAAGGTAGGCTGGCTCAGGTTCGGTTGCGATCTCCCTGAGGGGTGTTGTTGAGCTCACCGTCATCCCGTTCGGCAGACATTATTCGTCAACAGAGGGTTGAGCAAAGGTATGTGAGTTAGTGGGTGTTTACTATTTCCCACAGACGGCGCCAATTGTTTGATCCTGAAATGACCAACTCGATGAGACCCGCTGGGGGTTCTAAGACCAGCCGCGTGGTGTCTTAGGCCCGCTAGGGGCGTTGCTGTTCGGCAGAGATCCTGCAAAGACTAGACACCGGTGTGGTGCCGGCCAAAGGGGGCTCCGATGCCAAAGTTAGTATCTGAGTGCCGAGGGGGCAAGTAAATACAGTGCTCTGGATCGGTTCTGAATGTCTTACCTTTGTGAAGGGTTTCAGGGTATTTATAGTAGCCATATCTGTGGCAGTTGGGCTACTGTTCCAGTAGGTGAGCCACTGTTCCGGAGCAGGTTGTGCCTTGTGGCTGTGAGTCGTCTGCCAAACCCCTGGACATCCGCGAGCGCGCGCGCGCGGGGGGGGGGGCGCCAGCTGGAGTCCCAACCTGCCTCTGTCAGGGAGTTGGTAGGGCAGAACTGGTTAGGTGACTGTCGCAGCTAGCTGTCGTCTGTTCATTGTCAGATGTCGAGTGGCGGGTCTGCAGTTTGGTGCCGATCGGCGGGCCGTAGGCCGTGCAGGTGCCGATCGGGCAATCAGTCGGCGGCCTTCCTGTCCTAGCGGGCCCTATGCTTGGGTGGTCGGTCGATATGGTATCAACAAAATGTAAATCAATTATTGTGTTTATTGTTATGTTTTTAACTATATTAACATTTAATTATAGTAATTCACTTTAATTTATATTTATATTTAAGATTTTATATTATTAGTCATCATTAGAATCATATTGTATTATATTATTTATCATATATTTATGATATCAAAGTTATTTTATAATTTTTATTAGTCGTATATAATCATTATTAGATATTTATTTTTTCTAAAATTTCATTATTTTTTTTTAATTTTTAGACTAAATTTTTATTATTTTTATTAAGCGTAAATGATAACGAAAATTCATAGATATATGGTAAATTTAATTAGGGATATTTCGACTGATATCGAAATTTTAATCCAATCTATTTCCATAATATAGTTCCCCTCGTATAAGGTCTTGTTATCATTAGTATAAGGCAGCCTTAGTATAACTCGGATTTATTCCCAGCCAAGCCCAAATCCTGGCTTGATCCCCTCCTCGTCCATACTCCATTCTCAAACGATCAAAAACGGCATCACAGAATATCTGTTTACCCCAATTGCAGAATCAATATCTTCTCACCCATCCCATTTTTTCTGCTGCTGGAACTTTAGCTAGTGGGAGACAGGGAAAGAGAGGAGAAAAGGGAGAGAGAGAGAGAGAGAGAGAGAGAGAGAGAGAGAGAGAGAGAGATCAAAATGGCTTGCAATTCCAATGTAAACGCAGTCCATCAAACAATGGTTTCAGCCATAGCGCAGCCAAGCAAGGCTCCTCAGCGCTCCTATGCATCCTTGTCCCCATCTTCTAATTCAAATTCCAAGTCTTACTCTAAGCTTCTACTATCCTCACAATCTTCTTTCATTTCCGGCTTCGCTCGCTCTCGCTCTCGCCCCCAAACCCTAATTCCATTTCGTTCTAGCAGAGCTCCGACTTCTCTGGTACGCATTACCTACACTTAATCGGACCATATAATATAATAGGGATTCTACTAATTTTTGGGCTTTCTATTGAATAAATAAATTAATGTTATTGTTTGGTCGATTGTTATACTCGGGTTGTGGAGTGTGCCAACAATGCTTACAACTCAGAGCCACTAAGAATAATGATATCCGGAGCTCCTGCTTCTGGGAAAGGAACGCAATGCGAGCTCATAACTCAGAAAGTAAGTTCTCAAATCCAAATTTTAATTTATTAGTTTGATTAGCTGTTTATAATCGCAATTCCGAAATTTTCTTGCTTCAAAATGCAATGGTAACCGTTTTGAAGTTTGCATTGATCTCATCCTAAATTCCTAATACACATTGTAATGAATTTAGTTAAATCATGGTTATTACCTAAATATGTGTAATAGATTCGTAGATTGAGTCGACTAACAATATGTAGTCTATCTGCTGGACTCTAAATTTAGGTCGCTGTCTGAATTATCGGATCAGTACTCGAGCTACCTAATATGAGATGATACATTGTATTACATAAGTGACATCTAGCTCCACATGATCATGATAGATGGCCAATCACAAATAGCAGCAGCTTGAATCGAGTCAGCGCTAATATATGCAGCTATCGGGTTTATCGCTGCATGTCGCTGCCTGGAGCATGCTCACTTAGACTTACAGCTCAGAAATTGCATCTGGAAGTGATAAATGGCACGGCGTGCAAAGGAGTGCATGGAGCAGGGAAAATTGGTTCCAGATAGAAATAGTTGTCATGGTAGGGATTTCATGTTGGCACATCTTCATGTTGGTGGTAATGTCCTTGTTTTTTTTTTTTTGGTGATTATAATTCCTTGGTCTTAATCATGCAGATGGTGAAAGACCGTCTATTACAGCCAGATTCTCAAGCAAAAGGTTGGCTTTTGGATGGGTATCCTAGGAGCTCATCGCAAGCAATTGCTCTTAAGGAATTAGGGTTTAAGCCGGATCTTTTTATTCTTCTAGAAGTAAGGACTTTTTTATTTTTTATTTTTGCTGCTGCGCACTTGTTATATTTGACTATATTGTACATGGATAAGGCATTGTTGTGAAGAAGCTTATTTACAGAATGTAGTTATTTGATTTTTATGTATGCTTATAAGCCATGACATCATATTTTACCATGAATTTCAGATGATTTAGAGAAATGAAAACACGCAATTCCCATTTTGATGGAAGCAAAAAGTAAGTGTGAGCTGCATAACTCTGGATAACCATGTGCCATTGCATTTGCAGGTTCCTGAAGATATTCTTGTTGAGAGAGTTGTTGGAAGAAGGCTAGATCCTATTACTGGAAAGATATACCATTTGAAGTATTCTCCCCCTGAGACCCAAGAGATTGCGTCAAGGCTCACCCAACGGTTTGATGATACAGAAGAAAAGGTACATTAAATCATTCTTCCAGTTCATAATAGTTTGACTTCTAGGTGATCAATTACCTCTTTCCTCTTGTTATAGTTCTTTAATCCTCTTTGGTCATATTTTGTGCTAGTGTGTAGGTTGCTTATCAAGTAGTAGTCCTTGCAAGTTTTTTGAATGTCCTTTTTTTTTTCCCCTGATACAAAGATATGGGTGGAGGGGATTGCATTATACACATTGGGTATGGACCTCACCCTTTACGGGAGTTTAACCCTAGACCTCCCACATAACAGATGGAGAAGAATAAAACTAGACCGTAATACTAAGTGGCATTAGTTCTTGGTAGTTAATATTACATTTTCTTTTGTATTTACTTTTTTTTAAGGTGAAATTGCGATTGAACACTCATCATCAAAATGTGGAGGCAGTACTTTCTATGTATGAAGACATAACAATTAAGGCATGTATCTCTCTTTCTCTTTCTCTCTCTCTCTCTCTCTCTCTCTCTCTCTCTCTCTCTCTCTCTCTCTTCTCTCTCTCTCTCTCTCTCTCATCTCTCTCTCTCTCTCTAATTGGGGTTATTACATATATATATATATTTATATATATATATGTATACACTGCATATATTTTCGCGAACAATATACGTAGGCATGTAGTTCCAGATGTGTACATACAAGTAGTTATTATTTATATATTTGAACTGTGAGAATACGGCCAAATATATATAAGATAGAACCGAAATAAGTTGACGAATTTTATTAGTGGACCCAACACTGGATTTTATTTAGCTTAATTATTTTCATAGGTGGATATCATAATGGTTATTCACATAATTGTGGGTGCCGATAACTTTATTCTTGACCATTCCTGTGCTTTTGGAACTAATATGTTAAGATCAAGGATGAAATAACACATAGGGGTGAAGCTAACTCCATTGGTAAATGGAATTCTCATGTAGGAGAGTTTAGATTTCGTAACTACTTTGGCAACTAGATGATATTCTACTTCTGAACTAATTATTATCATGCTGTTGTTATTACTATTTTCATTGGGTCTTTTTGGCGAAGCTCGTCCAATTTCTATTCTACAAATCAAACCTGAACCTATTCTTGACCTGACTATCCATAACTTCACCACATTCAAACCGCAAATGTGTATAATGCAATCCCCTCCACCCGTATCTTTGTACCAGGAGAAAAAAAAGCTCCCGGTGGAAGCCTCCACCATCTATTTCATTGGGTCTTCCCCTGATACAAAGCTCGTCCATTACATGTCCACCATCTATTACGATGGTAATGGAAGCCTCCACCAGGAGCTAACAGAGCCCAAATGCCACAAAGGCTGCTAGCCAATCAATGGTGAACCTCTTTTTTTTTTTTTTTTTTTTTTTCATTTTACAATTAGGCTATTAGAAAACATTTTGAAGTCGTTCCAACATTATTTTTATCAAGCATTACTCTAACCAACTAGGTCGTTTTCAAGAGTACCTCCATTAGCAGCATAACCCACAGCTTAAAAAGCTTCCTTAAATTCAACACATTGAATAAGGAATTGCAGGAAACTCTCTTTTCTCATCATATATATGATACTAAGTAGCCATTACACCAAATCTATAACTTGTGCATTTGCATATCTAGCAAAATAGCTCAAGATTCAAACATCATGGCAATAGTCGTTTTAATCCTTGTTTTATTTTATTTTATTTAATCATTAGTAGACTGTAGAAGAAGTTTGGGTTAGTTTAACTTTAATTCAACAAACTTTCCACAAATATCCCAGGCCCAATAAAAATGAAAATAGAAAAGAAAAAACTATTGTGGGTTACTCATTCATTATTTTTCTGTCAGTTTTCTTTATGAATTATGCTTTTCTCTTTTTTCATTTTACCGTACTCATAATTGTACAGTCCTGTAATTTTATATTTGCACCTAATTAGTCCACCAAGCCAGCTAAGGCAATGTCTTTGGCTGGTTTTCCCTCAACAGAGTAGCGAGCAGTTTTCATACCAGATGCTTATGCCTCCGACCTTCTGTAGCGAACAGTTTTCATATTAGATGCTTATGCCTCCGACCTTCTACAGATTTAGCATGCCCCCATACTGAAGCATGTGGCGACCTGAAAGTTCTAAAGCATTAGGAATTCTCTAAGCTAAAAGTTTTATGTATTTTTTTATTTAGTTTTATTCAAAGCATGTGCAGATGCAAAGCCTAATAGAAGGGTTGGTTGTAATTTGGCTTAAATTTTAAGTCAATTGGTAGCCTTTTTGGGTCAACTATTACTTACTCTTGTTAGGTTGTTTGGTCCTTGTTCTATAAGGCTTAGGGACCCTAATCCTTGTAGGAGCTTGGTTTCTTAGCCTTATAAGAAATATGGATTTGTACTTATTATAGGATTTGGTAAGTTAGAGTAGTATATAATTGGCACATTGGTTTCTCTTTGTAAGGGGTGTGTGCAGCCACATACTTGTGAAAGGTCTAAAAATCTTTCTTATGTTTTGGTTGTGGTGCCACGTCATTTGTATGAGAGAGTGCCTTGGGTTTATTTGGGATCTGGGTTGTGACAATTAATCACTTTTGTAATCTCCTCCTCTATTAGTGGAATTTCCTTGCTGGCTTCGCCCGTAGACATAGGCTTTATAGCCGAACCATGTAAATTCTTTGTGTTCTTTGAATTGTTAGTGTTCATATTTTTCTTCATATTTGTTATATTGTTTTGAGACGCTTCTGCACAATAGTTGGTATCAGAGCTCGAGTTTCGAGTTTGGTTATTTTTGTATGGCGGCATAATATAGAATTGGAAAATCTGATGCGAGAAATGACTTGGAGATTTTGGATAATCCCTCACCAGTTTGGCTACTGTTGAAGTAGTGTCCGTACTCTCCATCTGATTCGAAGTTGACTTGACCTATGCAAAACAAACTTGATGATTTGGTTCTAAATTTGAGAAATTTGGGTGTGGGTTTCTACATTGATTTGTTTTTTGTCAGTTTCTGATGTTAGTGGAGGTTTTGATAGGTGTATAATTTGTGAGGGCCAATTTTTTAGGTTCTGCAAAATTGCAGAATTTCTGTGTGGTTCCTCTTGGAGAAAGCCTTATGCTTTCTGATTTAGTTAGTCTATGAGCTTTTGGCTGAATTTGTTGGTCCCTGCTATTTGGTTTGTTGGCCTTAATCTATTGCAATTGTTTTGAGACTCTGTTGAGGTATGTACTTGAACTCCTGCTATTTGTTGGCTTGTTGGTGCTCAAGTAATGATGGTAGACTTGGGTTAAAGGCAAAATTTGGTATTCTTAGGATTTAAATTGAGGTGAATGGTTTTGTTTGTGTTACTTTGATCCTTAGTCACCATAATGTGTAATCAGCTTTGTTTTGGAGAATATGCCATACATTTGTGGAGTGAGTCTATTTGTGCAGTTTCAGACCATGGTGTTTGTGAGTAGGTGGAGTTTGAAGTTCAAGTATATAGTGTTTCATTAAGCTTTGTTTGGTGTGCCTGGTTTTGTTTGATGATGTTGAAGAATTCAGGTTCCAGTTTGAATCACCCTATTTTGATCAAGTGGTTTGCATGCTTGGGAATGTTTTGGTTGAGAAGACATTGGAGGAAACTTCCGTTTGGGGACTTAAGTAAAATTTATGTCAAGGTGGAGATTGTTGTAATTTGGCTTAAATTTTAAGTCAATTAGTTAGCCTTTTTGGGTCAACTATTACTTACTCTTGTTAGATTGTTTGGTTACTTGTTCTATAAGGATTAGGGACCCTAATCCTCATAGGAATTTGGTTTCTTATCTTCTAAGAAATATGGATTTGTCCTTCTTATAGGATTTTGGTATAAGTTAGAGTAGTGTATAACTGGCACATTGGTTTCTCTTTGTAAGGCGTGTGTGCAGCCACATATTTGTGAAGGTCTCAAAACCTTTCGTATGTTTTGATTGTGGTGCCGTATCATTTGTATGAAAGAGTGCTTTGGGTGTATTTGGGATTTGGGTTGTGAGAGTTGATCACTTTTGTAATCTCCTTTGTTATTAGTGGAATTTCCTCGCCGGCTTCACCCTTCTTGGATTGTTAGTTTTCATAAATGTTATATTGTTTCTGAGACGCTTCTGCACAAGAGGGTTTAAACTTGGGACGTTTATGTCTTCCTAAAGAGAAAAAAATCGAAAATGATACTGTATTTCTGCAAGGAAGCTAACGGTAGGCATGCGTCTACGTCATGTGGTATCACAATATCATCAATTGAAGGGTCGTATACTAAAAGTGGTGATTTGAACTTTCACTTATTTTTTTCGTTGGAGGATGATAAAATGGATTGTCTTAAAGTCTTAATCAAGTCATTGTCGGTGCTCTTTGTAAGCGTACAGAACATTATGATTATCATGCGATGGGATGAGGTTAACATGGGAGGAATTTCAAATATTTAGTATGTAATATATCTTTTATTGAGATGCTGTGCTGTAAATTGCTTGGATTAGATTGTATTACCTGTATGACAAATCATCTTTTATTAACTTTATTTAACATGGATAGTCATTATGTTTGCTTCAGATTAATGGAAGCGTTACGAAGGATGATGTGTTTTCCCCAAATTGACAGTGAACTGGAAAGAGTTCTCGAAAAAGGACAGGCTACTTCAGACTCTCTGCAGCATAGGTGTAAAGAATGATTTGGGCTCCCTTTTACAAGTTCATTAAAAAAATTCTGGGTCAATAATTTTTGCGTCTGCCTTCTGCTTGCAAACCACCTCGAAGGACAGTACAACTTGTGCATGTCTTGTGTAGCGGTCAGCCAAAAGAAAAGGGTAAATTGCTCATCCATATTGTTGTAGGCTATTCGTTGTTAGAAGTCAGCATGAAGTGAGCTTTGCAAGTAGACGAGTCATTTATTTGTAGTGCATATAAATCAGCATAAATTGAGCTTTGCAATATGAGAGTTCAATTGTATTTCTATTGGCGGTGGGAAAATATGGCGAGGATTATAACATTTTAGTGGATGCCTGCTTACACTTGTTGCGAGGACCACCCTAATGTGATTTTTTACTAAGCCTTGTGTGATTTTTAAGAATAGTTTGGACCCTTCTACCAAAAAATTTGTGCAAAAAATGAAAATTAAAAAATTAGGAACTTTTTTTGGTTTCCATTTTTTTTTAGGCACTTTTCAATTTTTTTATTTTTGTGAAAATTTAGTGCCTTTGAAATGGATCTAAAGTTAGGCGATGCTAGGCTTATGTCACATGTCCTGAATTTGTTGAAGTTCAGTTGAAATTCTCTTAATTTTTATTTGTTAATGATGTGATAAATTGAAAAGGTTGACTTTTTGGTCAAAGTCTAAGGGTTGATTTTTTAGTCAGTCAAAGGTTTGATTTTTTTTATTTAAGGTAAAAATATTGACTTTTTGATCGGGATGGTTTTTGACGATTTCGAAAACGCTGGTGGGAAGGTCTCAGTCTCTTGAGTACATTGATAAGTGACATTGGAAACAGAGCTTGGATGGTTTTGTTTTGGGTTTGAGATGTGTAGGGATAATTTGGTAAATTAGCAAGGAAGGGTATTTTGGTAAATTAGCAAGGGTATTTTGGTAAATTTTGTTGGGAGATTTTTCTGTGGCTTACTTGGATTGGGACAAGTGTCCTTTATCTATTTGATTGTGGTGCCACCTACTTGTGTGTGTTGTGTGAGTTTTGTGTGTGGTGCTTGTGTGTGTTGTGTGTTCACGGCCAAAAAAGAGGAAAAACAAGAAAACGTGAGGAAGAAAAACCAGAGAAGAGAGGAAGAAAAACTAGAGAAGAGAGGGAGAAACATATGAAGAGAAAGGAGTAAAGTGGAAGGAGGAAGACAAGGGAAGAAGTAGAGCTATCCAGCTCAGACCTGAAGGCCCAGACTCGAATAGAGAAGGTGTTGCGATCCTATTAGGCCCTGACAAGGAAGCAAAGGAAGACGTCGTCCCTGAGGTGTTGCGATCCTATTAGGCAGCTTAGCCACAAATTTTGACGTTTGGATCACCTCGAATAGAGAAGGTGTTGCGATCCTATTAGGCCCTGACAAGGAAGACAAGGGAAGACGTTGTCCCTGAGGTGTTGCGTTCAGACGACGAGAGGATCAGACGACCACCCCGAATAGAGAAGGTGGTGGATGCTTGTGATGAGAGGATCAGACGACGAGGTAAGGAAAACTTCTTTCGAGTTTTGAGTAGATAGATCACTGTTTGAGATATGAGATAAGGTGTGGGATGAATTAGAATGGAAAAAGATTTAGAAACGAGTGAGAAAATATCGGATACAGTAGCTGGGTCGGGCGATTTGGAAAACCAGAAATTCGGGTCTGGCGCGAGGTTGAAGACAACACTGTAGTAGGCGCGTGGCTCCCACGGGCAGCCGCTTTGGGCGACTCGTTCAGGCGCGTGAGGAGTGTTTTCTAGGTGACGTAAACAATAAAGTTATAGTAATTGATCATACGAATCTAATGGTATAATTTTCGAGGCGATCAGATATCGTCTCGGTGCAGTTTTGACTTTCCGAAGATTTTAGGAAATATTTTAATACGTTTAAAAATTCCGGAAAATTATGGGATTAATAGGTGAGTTAATTGGGATGATTAGTGACACTTCTATGTGATTTTTGATAGGAATTGTGGTTCTCGAATTTTACGGGAAAGCATGCGGTTCAGTTTGGTTGTATGCAAGGTATGTGTGAGTGACCTTTTGTTTTCCCGAAATCCTATGCATACCTTTTTATATGATTTTTATATGATTTAATTTGAGAATTTCTTAATGGTTATTTACGTACAATTTATATGAATTTTAGGAAGTTTTATGAATATTTAAGAAAAATATTATTAAAACGTTTTGGGAGGAAATTGGGCTTATTAAACTCTGGATCCTTAACGAGTTGTGAGAGATGGTTTTATACGTATTATGATATGTTTATATGATTTTGGTGATGACTGATGGATTTTTATATAATTTTTATTGAATATTTTAATGGTTTGTTTTACGAGGTTTAATTGAGTTATGGTTTGGGGCTTAGGCCTGAGATATTGGATGCTGGATTGAGTTACTATTGATGTAGATTTGTGGTTCCCCGGTATTTGAGACATTTGAGGTGTTGTGTGATGATTGTGATGTTGTGACTGTGATATGATGTGATGTGGTTGATGACCTTCCTCGAGATACCAGATTGTGATGGATAGTCCCGGACGTCGAGTTGGGTTCTGTCATTACCGGGACTTATCTCAGACGTCAAGCCTGGGGCTCTGTAATTCTTGAGACCGGGATCATGACTCGGACATCGAGCAGGGCTCCATAATTTCTGAGTTGGTCCACACTCGGACGTCAAGTCTAGGACTCCGTCTTTCTCGAGTGATATTAGCCTACCAATAGTGCACATTGACATGATGATTCAGTTTGCAGGTATCGAGTTTGGGTCAGCTATTGTGGGTGAAGTTGGTTATAGAATTATGGGTGTTATATAAAGGAAGCCTATGGAGTGGCTAGTACCTTGAACATGAAGTCTTTAAGTAATATGTTTTAACTTATAGAATGTTTGCTGAAGAAGCAGGAAGTATCACATTCACGGAAAAAATTGCTAGTAAATTAGTCTATCTGGACAGCGTTGTGTATAGATATTGTGTTATGCCAAAAGGTAAAGAATTTAGTCGTGGAAGTTGCTTCTGACTCCTGAGTGGATGTGGAATTCACTCATTATTGAAACTAGTGTCACAACTTCTGAGAATTTGAAAAAGTTTTAAGGATACTTGTAAATGAATTGGTAAGGCAGATGATTGGACTACAAGGAACCGTAGTGTCGAAAGTGTTTGAACGCAATCCAGGATTTTTGTGAATAAGACTGTTTATATCTTGGAATGTTTGACATGATGGAGTGTTATGTTGACTCCTCGGTGAATTAGATTTGTTAGGTGGTTAGAGGAATAGAGTCTGTATTACCCTGGAATTGTTTGGATGTTATGTGAGTACCCACATGATGAATCACATGGGCTTAAAAGGTAACATGTTGGATGTAATATGAGAAAAGATGGTTAAAATCATATAAAAAGGCATGCATAAGGTTTTGGGAAAACAAAAGTCCACTCACACATACCTTGCATGCGATCGAACCGCACGCTTTCTCGTAAAATCCGAGAACCTCAATTCCTGTCAAAAATTATCTAGAAGTGTCGCTAATCATCCCAATTAACTCACCTATTAGTCCCATAATTTTTTGG
Source organism: Prinsepia uniflora (assembly GCA_032719365.1). Lineage (NCBI taxonomy): Eukaryota > Viridiplantae > Streptophyta > Magnoliopsida > Rosales > Rosaceae > Prinsepia > Prinsepia uniflora. The sequence continues at coordinate 27,394,648 of CM064865.1, read as the reverse complement.
GATTTTTAAACGTATTAAAATATTGCCTAAATCCTTTGGACAGTCAAAACTGCTCCGAGACGATATCTGATCGCTTCGAAAATTAAACTGTTAGATTCATATGATCAAGTAATGGTCGGGGGAAGTTCCACCAATTCTCACATAACAGTTAATTTTTGAAAATCACTAAACCTCGGAGAAGCTAGTCAATAATAGTTTTTCCAGTACAGAAACAAGTATTTGCACCACTTAGAATAAAATATCAAACAACAACCCGGACACTTGCCAATACTTACAATCACAAGGCCAATTCATCATCTCGTGTAACTACCCGTCCTGAATTCTGGGATTAGATTTGTGACTAATCCTGATTAGTGAGGTTAATCGGTGGTTAGTTGGGCAAAAACGGACGAACGATGCAAAATGACCGTTTTGCCTCTAGGCGTAGGCAAAATGTTGACTTTTCGTTTAGGCGGCCAAGTGGACTTTGGCCAATAACTGTGACGTAGTTCGGGACGTCACGAGTTCATAGATAGGTGACACGTTCGATTCCGACATTCGAGGAAGAAGTTATGACGTTCATAAGGTCAAGGGTATTTTGGTAATTTTGGTTAAAAGGGGTAAATAGTTAACTTTTGGACCGAGAGGTCCGATGGCCGAGGACCGAGAACCGTTACGTAAATCAGGACGATACGAATCCGTAGACAGGCGGCACGCTGAAATCGGACTTTGAACGGGAAAGTTATGCGTCACGGAAGTTCGATTTCATTATGCACGTACTTTGAGACGATGATGACTTGGCTTATTTTGATTGGGCAGATATTTTGGTGGGGCCCATGGATGAGTGACAAGTGTCACTCATCCCATTGTCCAAACCCCTAAAAAGTGGATCTATCCTAATTAAATAATAATATTATTATTATTTTATAATTAATCTACTTACCACTCAATCCTAACCCTCCATTCTAATTTAATCTCTCAATCCTCACCATTCATCTCATCCCTCTCCCTCTCATCTGATCAGCTCTCATCTTCTTTGTTTTCTCACAAAAACCCGAAACACCATTTCTCCATTTCCCTCTAAAACAAACACCTCACCACCTTCCTTAAACCGTGTCTAACGATGGTGGCTCATGAAGTGAACTTGGAAAGGGAGACGAGACGAGCACGGTGGTGCTATCGGTTTGAACGGAGGGCCACGACGGTGGCCACGGCAATGGAGAGTCGAAACCGTGAGGTAATGGTTTCAAAAATATGTCTTCGGGTTCTAAAGGGTTTGGATGGATTTCATTAATGGAAATGGGCTTCTGGAGGTCGTAGGAACCTGTTGGAATCAAAAGAAGTGGCTGGGACGGCCTGGAATGGACGATGAACGGCTGAGGATCTCACCACCACCATGGCCGATCAAGGAGGTACGGGTTTTGTGTATTTCTTATGCTTTTAAATGGTTTAATAGATAGGAAATAGGATTAGGAAGATATTAGGATCAAAAGGGAAAAAAATGGATCGAAAACATGAAGGTTAGGAGGTTGAACCGATCCGGTCCGGTTCAGACCAGTGAACCAGGTTTGCTGGAGGACAGGGGAGATAAATAGTGCCCGCGCGTGGGCTCACGCGCATGGGCTTCCTTGGGCGCGTGTGGGCGTATAGTCAACATTTTGGGGATGTCTTCAACATGTGAAATCATCTATTCGATGTAACGAACATTTTAGGACTGGTTTCGTGTCGATCAGACATCGTTTCGATAGGTTTCGGGGTGTCCGAAGGCTTAGGATCAAGATTAAAAATAGTTAAAAATTACAGAAAATTATGGGGCTTTAGTGAGGGGTTATTTAAGTAGTTAGTAACCCTATATTACGATTTGGACAGGTTTGGGAGTCCCGATGACGGTGATTGGCTCGGGAGAGGCGTATGACACGCATATCGAGGCGGCAGCTCGGACAGTCTATGAGTGGACCTTGTTTTCTAAATTGGTGCATCCATAAATGTTTATTATATGATTTAATACTTGTTTGGTGATGCCATGAGTGCGTTTGGGTGTGGTTACATATTGACACGTATTTCGAGGTTTCGGCCTTATACGGTGCCAATACGAGTTTGTACTTTCTTTGTTGGGTTCTATGAAATGGTTTTGGATTTCAAAAGGATAAACTCGGGCATGAGGCCCATTTGGTTTTTTTCTCGGGCATGTGGCTCTAGTTACGACCTACGGTCTGAATTGTGATCGCGGCGAGTGCTATGTGCACGGTGACCGGCGATACGACACTCGCCTCCGGTCTAGGATATGTTCCTTCTGGAGAGATCACGATGCACGATCTGTTGTCTAGCAGCCGATGGAGGCTCAACTTCAGAGTGCTGACGGTTCAGGATATCGATCGGTGATGACTGCACCATGATCTTGCGGTCGTCGTGTCGGTTGATTCGTTCACGGCGACATACCAGGATTGAGGGTGGTCCTGGATGGATAGCTGCACGCATCACTACGATCGGAGTTGTGACTGACCTTGAAATATCGGGCACGATGCCCAGTTGAGTCATGTGTTCGAGCACAAGACCCAGTTACTTTACGTTTATGTTTTCGGGTCGGGGACCTAAACGGATTTCCAGGTTCAGACGGTTTATGGGAACCGGCATGAACCCTTGAAAGGTTTTTATGATTCATGACGGTTTATGGGGACCCGGGAATGAATCTGGTGAAAGGTTTTATGGATGATTTCGTTATTTATATGTATATATATTCATATACCTTCCTTTACTTGAACTATCTCCTCCGGGGAGGGTCGTTAGTAGTCACGGAGCACTGATTGAGTGGAGTCGCCCCTGTTGGGTTCCTTACTCTCAGGAAGGCTTTTATCATAACCTCAGGGCGGGTCATTGGTCTACGGATATTGACCTTGGACCCTGAGAGACTTGGGTTTGAGACCCCGTGTAGCATGCGTGTAGTTTTGGAAACTGTGACAGGATTGGTTGTGTGATTATATGTATGTATGATATATGTTATATGATTCTTTCGGTTATGGTTTTGGGCTTAGTTCCCACATATGGTTCTTTTGGTTAAATGGTTTTCGAATGCATGCATGCTTTTTAGTGAAGGGTACAAATGTCTTCTCGTTAAAATGTTTTTATAAACTCCTTGTTTTGTCCACTCACAGCTTTTAATGTTTTGACTGCCCTTCAGGTTGACAGCGGATGTGGACTGTAGCAGAGACCGAGATATCACATACTTCCTCCAGATCCTGGCGTACTCTGATAGCCCGAGAGGGCAAAGGTTGAAAATTTCCCTTGTCTAACACTTCGTGTTAGACGGGAGCAGGGTCTTCCCGCGTTAATCCCCGGGAGATTGGGACGGGTCCTGTCATCTCGACTATACCAACATACACAAATCTCAACCAAAACATCTCAAGAGATTACAAGTTTTCATATAAACTGCCCAGAAATCAGCTCAGCATCACTTAGTCATGCAAACATTTACTCAGTACCCTTAGGTACATCTGAAATTCAATTACCCCAATTAAATTTGCTCACTTCCAGCCAAACCAAATAAATGACTAATTCAAGCTAACGTTATATTAAGCAACACCACAAGATGTAGACTTGGACTCCAATTATATTCATTAAACTTCTGACTATTCCATCATTACTCAAGGTCTTAATTTCCATTCTCATTTCCTTACTCATATTGGACAAATGAGTTACTTCATAATTAATAATACATTAATTTCGTTTCACAAAACAACAATACCCGACAAAAAAAATTCTGGAATCACGTGACCACTGCCACTCATAATCGACCCATTTACGGCACCTTAACATCATTCGTAATCTCATATAATTGTTCAGGGATGGAATATCGAGCATCAACCACAAAATCATTGTATGCAATTAAACCAAGTTACGACTCAAGTCTCGTTTGCTTCCTAGGGTGTAGCCTCCACCAGGTGACCATCACTATTTAACAATTCAAGCATGGGTTACCCACCAATCATTACATTTCAGGCCACTTAATCATAAATTGAAGGACCAAAGCAATCATTAACTTCCAACTAGCTGGGCCGCAAAAGCACATACCTCTGGTCGACACAAATCACTCAATCACAAATATTAAAAATGCCAAAATTAACATCAATCAATCACCTAACTAGTCGTTGATACTCGGGGTACCAATTAACTTTGCACATACCACTTGGAATCCATATTTAGTATTGCGCAAATCACACATGTGCACCAATCATAAGAGTAGCAACATG